>OY856409.1:524481302-525681302 GCA_963693085.1 Alisma plantago-aquatica | reverse complement strand
TGGCTCTCAGCTTGGTCCTCATGACTACGTCCTCTTCCTGCCATCTACAATAATATAACAGAATACTTCTTATTAGAAAATTACAGATAGAAGGAAGACACCTAAACCCTAATCCTATTGGTCTCTTATTGTCCCCTGACCTTGACTTAGAGTAACTACGTACTCAACCTATGCTCTGATACCAAAAGATGTCACACCCCAATCCCACGACCTCCACAAATCATGAGATTAGGGCATGACTATGAGGATTACACTTAATACAAAAATCACCCTTAACTTTTTCTTTTGTTTTCTTAATCACTTAGAATTTAACCTAAAGGAAAATCTTATAATTTGATTAACACCAAATCGTATTAAACCGCGGAAGAAACTTACCATCAACCTCACTAGGAAGATAAAACAAAGTTACACGACATATGACATTTTTCATGCAGAATATAAAACACAACAGATAATTTAAAACTAACTATTTATTACATTACATTCTCTCTCTACCACACCACATGCCCAAGGACTGAGGGGAAAGGACTAAGAGACCTCTAATCTAGCTACAAACTACCTTCTAAGAGCTTAGATGATAAGATCCTTCAGCTTCCTTGTGCTGACGCTGACCTTAAAAATGTTTCAGTAAGTTGGTGAGCTACTGGCTCAGTGAATAGAATTTCACCCAACCATCACAGATAACTCATTTACATTTATTAAATTGAAATAAAATACAAGAATATAGTATCCAACATCAACCAAAGGGCCTGGTGGCACTAGAGTACAAAAAAGTCAATAAGTGGCTTGACTCTCCGCCTGTGTACTCAGGTTAGAGGAGGAGTCCAGTTTTACGGCATATTAGGTGTGTCGAGGCCAGAGAGCCATTTTTCCTATTCCAGACCAGAGAGTAGTCAGACTTAGCTATCCCGGGGTGTCAGCCAAGTCTTGTACGGTGAGATCGTAGTTCGCTACGAGTCTTCATATGCAGAGTACACTGCATATGACTAGGGCATAAGTTAAAATATGATAATCTGGGTTTACAGAGTTTCTTAAGTAAAGAGTTAAGTAAGATTGAGTATATTTTATACCAGTTGTTCTTTTAATGTAATGTTGGCATTTTCCTGTTGTTTTAATTGAAATCATTAGATCTTCTCAGTGTACTGATTCTCTATAATTTAAGGAGACTTCCACTAGGGCTTCATCCCCCGTACCTCCTATTGGTACGTTACGACCCGCTTATACTGGACAGTGTCAGGGTTAGGTTGTTTCACCCCTAAGGCGCAGACCTCATATAGGGGTTCTACGGTGTTCAGGGCCCTTAAATCTATTATTTTATTATTCTTAGAAAAACCTTTACTACACTGTACTTTTCTCTTATTCATACTTGACTCTGGTATCTCTATGGTACCACGTCTATTTATATTAAAGTTTATAATGCAAAATGTACATCATTCTAAACTTTTTTTTGGTCGGTCAAAACTCTTGTTTCTTTTTTTCATTTTTTGTTTGTGTAACTGCACAATGCTTGTTGATTCCCAAATCAAGAATCAACTAAAAAAGAAACTATCTTTCTATCTTTACATCAGAAAATGAAAACTATGAGCCCACACCTCATAAAACCAGAGAAGGGAGCCTCAAACCTGCAAGAGGCTTGAAGCTTCATGGAACCCACAAGAAAAGGATAGAAAGTAGACTCAACCATCACTACTAAAGTGAGAGGGGAGCATAAAGGAGAACCATGCACTGTAGCTACCATAAAAACCTCCGGAAAAATAACATCAGCCTTCATCTCAACAAACACAGAAGGGGAACAGATCCAACCAAAACCTCAAGGCCTTCAAAAAACATATGACCATCCCACCATAGACAACACTCTCTCAGAGATAGCTTACAGACAACAGGAAGGAAAACCCACAAAAGCCATCCACAGATCACCACTTCATACTCAGAATGTAGAGCAACCATTCCCCAGCAACCAACCTTAAAACCATCACCAAAGAAAGAGGGGAGCATAAAACCAGAGGCACCAGCTACCGAACAAAACCTTCAGCCTCATCTAGGAAAGAATAAAACAACCAGCAGAACCAGGCATCATAGACCAACTGCCTCAGGAGGGGAACCATGACAGCCAAAAACACCCAGACTCAACCATCACAAAACGTGAGAGGGGAGCATAAGAACAGGAGCACATCATCTACCAACACAGCTTCAGCCTTCACCCACAAGAAGGAAAGAAGCAGGCAACAAAAAAACTCCAGAGCATACTGATCAACTACCATAGCAGACAAAGGGACCACCACCAACCAGACTCGACCATCACTAACAAAGTGAGAGGGGAGCAAGGAGCACAGTTGCCACAACCAAAGCCATCAGCAACCCGACCTCATCCTTCAGCTAAACAACCAAAAAACAACAACCTTCTGCAAACATACACAGAAGAAACCATACTTCAAAAAAAACCAACTTTGTGAGAGGGTAGCATCAACACCCATAGCATGTATAGGGACTCAACCATCACAAAGAAAAGGGTCATCCACATCTATGAGAGGGGAGCAACAACACCCACATTAGGGGACTCGGCCATCATAGGAAAACCAGCAACTCAGGAGCCATTCAGAAGACCCAAAAGAAAAACAAACACCATCAGATCCAGCATATCAACAACAACACCTAAGCAACACAACAGCAGGAACTTCCCTACCCCATCCATCATCATACAGCAGGACCGAAAAACTGACAAGGCAGGATAACACAAACAAGGAGAGCGCAACCATCAACATCAAGCAACAGAACCAAAGGAACAAAGGATCAGAGCATTTAGGCCCCTACCACTCCACACTAGAAAAACCACCAACTCACAAACGCAGAACCAGATCAACAGTAGCTTCACAGAACCATCTAACTAGAAAAAGCCATCGATTCCATACACCACTAAGAAAACTCTTCCCCTTCAGAAACCCTTCAGCTCAGGAACACCTTAACCACCAACCAAACCTACTAGGAAGACAGAATCAAGACATCTGCCTCAATAATATTCCAAATAGCATCAACATTCTTGTACCTATTTTCATGCACTCTTCTATTCCTCTCACACCAGGTATGATACATAATAATGGGGACAATAAAACCATCTTTAGAACTCTTCAGTCCAACAACATCATCCCAACTCCTGGGAATTATACTAATCATGTCCTCTCTCGCAACAATACACCACAGATCATAAATATAATCACAATCAAAACCAACATGATCTATATCTTCATAATTACTCATACAAAGGAAACAAATAGATGTGGCAGGAATCCCTCTCCTCCTAGAATAGTCAGAAGTAGTTAACCTATTGTGAGCAGCCTTCCACATATGATACTTCACATTCATGTTACTTCTACTCTTCCAAATCCATTCATAGATCTTCTTCTCATCTTTCTTGATTCTAATACACTCCCACACACAACTTTTAGTTTCAAAATCTCATGCCCTTTCCACAGAATAACATCATCTTTATGTTTGTGAACAGTGACAGACTTCAGAATGTCAAGCAGCTTAAGAGAATATCTAGACTCTTTAATCTTCCACTCCCCAATAGCAATAATGTTACTCAGTCGGGCATTCCTAGGAATCCCTGTAGTAATAGACATACTCTCATCAATAACCTCATGCAAAAATTTACCATGAAACCACAGATCACCCCAAATATCAATGTTGCTTCCTGTACCAATCTTAAAGTCCACCATATTCATAAGGAGCCTCCTACTACGAATGATGTTATTAAACATCCACGAAAAATTAGGAGAGGATTGGATACACCAGAACGACTCTTTTTCAAATATGTTTCATTAACCCACTTGACCCACAATGAATCTTTCTTCCTTGCAACATCCCATGCATTCATAGCAAGGCAAGCTTCCACAACTTCCTTACTTTTCCTAATACCCAAACCTCCTTCCTTCTTAGGTAGAGTGGCATCTTCCCACTTAATGAGATGCAAGTTAGCCTTCTTTTTAGAATAACCCCAAATAAAATTCCTGCAAATTTTATCAATCTCATCACACGTCGAACTCAGGATAGGAAAGGACATAGCCCAATAAAGATGCATGGTAGACAAAGTAGACTTAACAAGCTCTACCCTAACAGCAAGAGACAGCATCTTAGCCTTCCAACCTTCCATTCATTTCTTAATTTTGTCCACCAGCTTTTCACAATGCTTCTTATTCAGCTTCCCATAGAACAAGGGGAGCCCTAAGTACTTCATATCCTCCATTGAGCTGATCTTCATACACAGATTACTTGCAATATCATCAGCTTCCTTGTTCTCACCCAAAAGGATCATACTTTTATTGCTATTAACCTTGAGCCCAGACATACAGCCAAAATCATTCAACAACCCCATAATCCTTTTAGCATTTTCAGCATCTGCCTTAGTGAAAATCATCATATCATTAGTGAAAATAAGATGTGAGCACTTTAAATTCTTAGAAACCTGAATAGGAGAAATATTATTGTTCCTCTTCATTAACTCCATGAAACCTTGCATAGCTATAGTGAACAAGTAAGGAGCAATAGGATCTCCCTGCCTAACACCATTGGAAGGGAAAATAGTTCTCATAGCCTCACCATTAACCAGGACTTGATAAGAAGAAGTTCTAAACACCATCTCAATCCAATGAATCCATCTTGGAGAGAACCCCATGTTAAACATAACAGAGAAAAGATACTTCCAACTCACAGAATCATATGCTTTAGAAATATCAGCCTGAATACACATGTTCTTCACATTCTTCTTTTTAACATCATTGATAATCTCATTAGTGAGAAAAATGGTGTCCTTGATGCTTCTACCTTTAACAAACGCACATTGATTGACATCAATGATAGAAGGAAGGCACACTTGTAATCTGTTATCCAGAATCTTAGAAATAAGCTTATAGAAGACATTGTATAAGGCTATAGGGCGCCAATTGGTGATAAGATTAGTATCCGGTCCCTTAGGCAACAGAGTCAAAAAGTCCTATTTGCTTCCCTAAGCATACTCCCATTCATGAAAAAATCTATCACAACATTTAACAAATCATCCCCAATAATCTTCCAGGCAGCTTTATAAAAATGACCATTAAAACCATCCGGCCTAGGACTTTTATCATAATTCAACTCATTAACTACATCATCCAGCTCCTTCCTCGTAACCATTTTGCATAACATATTGTTCTGCTCCTGAGATAAATGGGGGCCACTCCAGTCTCCATCCCAAACCTGACCACGGTCCTTATTACAAAAGATGCCTTCATAAAACTTGACAATATAGTCTTTAATCTCAAAATGATCTCTGCTGATAGCATTATCAATACAAAGACAATTGATGGTATTTCTAACTCTTCTAGACTTGAGCGACGAATAGAAAAACTTAGTGTTGGAATTACCCTCCTTAAGCCACTGGACTCTAGACTTTTACCTATATAACGCTTCTTCCTTATCAGCAACAATTTTGGCCTCCTTTCTAAACCTCTTAGCTTCAGCCCTCAACTCATTATCAGTGGGATTCAAATCAGCAATTTTTTAGCTTCCAACGCAATTTCATTCTAAACTTGACATAGAAATATATTTAAAACAATGTAATTTACTGATAAATCAACATTATTATACTTGCAAGTAGCTTAAATTAATTAAATACATGTCAACTTGGCATTTATACACTAAAATCATGCAATTGAACCTCTTAATATACTGATAAAAGTTAATTGCTTGACATATGAACAATCATCATTAACATATATAAAATAATTGTACTTTCTTGGAAAACGTGCACATCAACCCAAATCCTGAGTTTGCGCATCACATAACTCAATTAAGAGTTAATTAATTATCATGGCACAAATTATTGATAATAATTAGAAATTTCAAATGATTTCTTTGAGGACCGTGTCAATTTGTGTAAATATTAAATTATTCACCTTAATTATAACAAAGAATGTACCATTAAGTTTTCTTTGAATATTTTTCAAGTCATCATCATTTCTTTGAAATCGAACATCTATTAACTTACTAAAAATGTACAGCCTGAGTTTATACCCAAACGGTGTCATTATTAGTCATGTTCTACTGAGTTCAACATTTAATCGAGCAATTTAAGTTTCGATCAATAGTGTATTTTCGATCAACTGCCCGGCACCGGTAAAGGCTGACATGTGCCTATGATACAGATTTTAACCAAATTGTATGTTTCATGAGTTGATACTTGCTTTGGAGAGTGAGATTACTCACAGTGATTGGAGACAGTCCGAAAACAACCTGAAAAGCATCTAGAGACCAGTTCCCTGGTACAGGCAGGTCTTCTTCTACCTTGGAATAGCCTGGAAATCAACTTGTTGCAATCGAACAGTAGTTTCCTCAATCACAGGTGGAAAGCAAGCTCTGTTAGGATGCCAAAAGGTGGCTATTGGCTGCGGATTCCAGTTTGGATCTCAAGGACGAAGTCGATGGTGCCGTTTCGAGCTGCTCCTTGCGCCTAAGGGCTCCTGGCCGGACCTGCTACTAGCAGCAGTTGCTTCTCACGTATAGGTTGAAAACAGGCTCGATTGATAGCTAGAACTTGGGCTAAGGCTGCGGATTTGTGCAGGGACCTCAAGGCCGGACTCAAGGGCGGCGATTTTGTGTTGTTTCCCACACCGGAATGGCGCCGTGGCCACTGTTGTGGCTGCTGCACTGTAGCAGGCTGGCCACCTAAGCTGGCCGAGGTGCTGCGCACCTAGGGCGTGGATGGAGGAAGGTTGAAGAAGAAGAACGGAGGAGGAAGGACGGACGGAGGTCGGTTGTTTGCTATTTCGCCCTAAATCGCTCTCGCGCGGCCCCCCTCAACTGCTCTCGATTGGGCGCTGGGCACCGCTTCAGTCGGTTCTGGAAACGATCGAGGAAGAAGAGATAAGGGAGAAAGGAAAAAAAAGGGTTAATAAGCCAATAAATTGGAAAATTTGTAGATTTGGACCAAGAACTCGAAATTATCATAACTTTTTCCTCGAAGGTCCGAATTGAGTGATTTCTTTTGCAAAATTTCAAGCACGAGATCCACTACACTCTCAAGACATAAAAAAATAGTAACTAGACCATCTTATATGGGTTAAACATCTTAGGAAATTAACATAATAATTAACACTGCAGTTAACATTAATTACATCAGATGAATCAATCTCGACTATTGATCCACATCTTAGCTTATCTTGATTAACCATGATGTTTAACAAGGTACTTAGCACTAATCAAGGTATTCACGCTAATTGAGGTACTTACTGACTAAGCTCGATGTTGGTCATAACATAGACTAATAGGATCCACCCCCCATATGGTATGTTCCATCCTACAACTATTCTCCTATCATGGAACCGTTCTTACCCCAATCCCAATTCCACTGCCTAGATAGTGGTAAAAAGATTGAAGTGTCCATCTCAGAGTGGCCCAAAAGGATCTCACACACTGACATATACAATAAGAAAAAATAACTCATAAAATATGAATTTTAAAGAACAAACTAACCGAAAAAAGGAGATTTTGCAGATTTATCCTTCTCATCAGAGTATATCAAGTGCAAGATTTAGGTCCATAATTTTCATTGATCAAAATTGACTTTTCAAACTAAGGTCAGATCATGTCTTCATTATCAACTTTCGAAATTTATGTTAACTTTTGTTTTCCCATGCATAAGTTACCCATAGTCGAGAAATCATGTGGTAATGGTCATGAGAGAAGGACCACATGAGGATATGAGAAGACTACCTAATCATCATCTACTTGGGTGGCTTAGGGTAGTCCTTAAAGAAGATATGAGATGCTAGAAGACTCTCTAGGGTTTCGGCATAGAACCTTTAGGTCTAGTGACACGATTTTACCATGCGTATAACGCAAGTGTACGCGTCAATGTAATATAGGCATGTGTGAGGCCCGAGTCGAACTCAGGGAAACTGAATTATCGGAGACTACTACTAACTACTCGCAATCAGCTAAACCAGTTAAATAGTTGGAAGTTGTTGTAAAATTAAAAGAAAATAAAATGAAACAAAACAAAATAATAGATTAAAGGTTTAGTTTAATCAATTCAGGTGGAGATCTTTAGGATTGTGGTTTCACCGCGGGTTATTATTGTATGAATTTCTAGTATAGTCATTCAGATTCATCTCTCTATCCGGGTAGTGGCATGTAATCAGAATTGCCCACTGTCGTGGTACAATTCACTACCTATGTCTAGGTTGGTTCCACCGTCGTAGTAACCTATACCCTAAACTAGGTGCATTAATATCGACCTCTGGGTATCCACCATTAACCTTACACCACCTTGTTCAAGGGATTTGTCAATTAATGTGAAATTCGTCTCTTTTCAACCGTTAATCCTTCTTTCAAAGTGATTAAGGGCATTAGATTATTATTATGGTGATCAAGCATAACAATATAATTGAGAAAACAAATTCATACCACAGATTTGAGAGATAAATGATGAATTACTATGATAAAATTGTCATACAATGCTTTTACGAGTTACTCCCGGTCCTAAAGATAAAGGGGATTAGCCCTGCATGTTCATCTCAAAGCAAAACATGGTAGAGAAAAGGGGAAACATGGAGAAAAACATGATTGAGTGGTGAAACCCCTGAACGGAAAAGATCCAAGCGCTCCTTGGCATAGAATACGCGTTCTCCCGCCTTTCGGTGGTGGAAAATGTCTTCTTCGGCGTCCGGAACGGCTGGGGCGTGCTTCTGGGCTCCGTTCTTCTCTCCACCCCTTCTCAGGACGTGTGCAACGGCTAATGACATGAATCCTTGCTCGTGGCCGCCGTCATTAGGTATAATCACCGAGTTAGGTCGCCAAAATATCACAGCTTTAGATCGATCTGAAGCAAACTTGTATCTGACGGTGTCGATACCATCGACATAGGTCGATGGTATCGACCTTGTGCAGTATCGACAATTCTTCTTTCTCTTCGTTGTTGCGCCTGATGCTAGCTCGATACCATCGATGCGGGTCGATGGTATCGACAACCTGTGGCGACAGTTTTGTCCTTTTATGTCACTGTAGCTCCACTTGTCGATGGTATCGACTTTTGTGTCAATTGTATCGACTCTCTTCTCGCCAACAACCTGATGGTGTGTCGATACCATCGACTCTCCCGTCGCTAGTATCGACTTCCTTCTACTCCTTGCGGCTGGTAACCTGTGATCGCGTCGATGGTATCGACCACTGTCGATGGTATCGACAGCAGCAGATATTTGTTTTTCCTAAAATTTCAACACAAAACCACATAAGCCGAAAAAAAACATATTCTTGTAATAATTTATGCTCCAAAATACTGAAATAAGGGAGATTTGACATAGAGAAGGATCATAGACCAAAGTAGATGAATTATGCAATATTAACCACCAAAATGACTAATAAATGCATAAAACCCAAGTAAAATATGTCTATAAATGCGACTCAAAATCATCGCATCAAACTCCCCTAAGCTTGAACATTGCTCGCCCTCGAGCAATAAAAACCTTAGAATAGAATTGCTAGGATCAACTAAAGAACAAATCATCACAACAACATTACCATATGATCCCCACCGAACATTCACATTCTGGCCCTCACTAACCACGGAATGATAATTACCCTAAAGGAGACAGTAATCATCCATAAAAGATATCTACCTCAAAACTGATGAACACTATCATATAAGGCAGTTAACATAATAATATTTGTCAGTCCATACTTGGTGCATCTTGTGATCTCCTATACTACATTGCTCACCCTAACTACCATCTACATGGAAGCAGCTCTCCTGATATTCACAAGTGAGGAGAAAATCACAGTGGCCTACCAATTCGAGCAACGGGTGGATGAAATGGGTGGCTAAATGGAAGAAATGGAAGTATTATACAGTTTCAACATGCATAAAACAAAATGCCCTAAATGATGCATTTGCACATGAAAATATCCTAATGCCTATGATTGGGTGGAATGATGCATGCCCTAACATCCCGTCTCAAGATGAGATGGAATATCTAACTGATCTACATCATGTACTTACTCATCTTAAAATACAGGTGAGACTATGTTCCTTTCTCCCTCTTATTCTACTTGCTTCTCAATAACTTTTCTTTTTCTATTTCACTTTTTTCATTTTTTTTATTTTCTTATTTTTCTTTCAGGCCCTTGTATCCACCAATGACAATGAATAATTTGTTAGGCTCACTTTTTCTACATAACTCATATATTTGAATTATTTAGAAGGTATGGAACAAGTTAATCACCCTTAAAGAAGAAATAAGTTACATTATGTGCTCTATGCATAAAAATTATGAATGCAGCTAAATGACACGCACCTAAGGATAATGTGCATGTATAACTACTCTTTTTTTTCATGCAAAACATGTGAGAATACTTTGCAATGCAAGACCTATCTACATGAAATGCAATCAAAAAGATTAAAATCGTAATGTACTTCCAATTCTTATGGTGGATTATGAAAAATAATGAGGTGGAAAGATCACAAGACTAATTGATTGAACCTTTGAAAATTATCATGTGTCCCTCCTTACTGACCTGTGTAGTAGTTAAGAGGTTTCTCTCTCTTACTTCAAATTAGAGTCTCATTATCATTTGGTCAGTTTAAGATCACACAACCAATTCTGTCCACTTTTCATGAATCATTAGGAATGTACATTTGTGATTTTCTGTTTTAGAGTTGACAAAACCAATCATTTTCTTAAGTTATGTGCTCAAGGTTGAACAACACAAGCTTGTGAATACTTAAATTCTTTTAATTTTCCCTTAATTCCCATGTACAAGCAATTGTGATGACACAAGACTTAAGACATCCACAACTACACTAGATAGAGTGTGGATCCTACAAAAAAACTAAGATTGCAAGAAATAAATGACAAGAAACAAAACAATAAAACTAAAAAGTAAGAAAACTAAAGGATAGAGTTGTTCCAACACCCCCCCTAAGCTTGAATTCGACTATGTCCTCATAGTCAAAAACAATCTTAAAGGTTGGAACAGAGGTACCGATCACTCTTCTGGCGGAGGCGGATACTGTGGGGTCGTGGGGTCCCAGGAAGGGTACTGCCCCTGAAAACTCAGATCATACTGGGGCATGGGTGGAGGTTGTGGATACCCCCCCAAAGTAGTTATGGCTCCAGTAATGATCATAAAAGGGTTGCTACTGCATCTCCATCCTATGCATCCTGACATGAATATGTTGTTGGTTGTCGAGGAGGAGGCACTCATTCTCAAAGATAGCCCTATGATTGTCAAGTAACTGGTTCGTCATCTCCTGAACACCGGTGTACACTGTTGTATGGTGCTGCTGCATTTGCTGTATATGCTGCAGCATGGCATACATTCCTTGCATTGAGTAGATATCCTCACTTGGCTACGAGGGAGGTGGTGGTGGCGGAGGCTGCAAAGATGAAGATGCACCCGGATGCATGCGAGGATGCTTCCTAGGTGCCACTCGTGCGCGAAGAGGAGTGTAGGCCTCCTCTTCCTCTTCAGCCTCGTCATCATCATTGTTGTTGTCGTCGTTGCCGCCGTCTTCATCTGAATCATCAATAACAATAACCGGACATCGAAAATGCGGGGCACCCTCGATGTGGAAGACAGGGTCGGGAAGCGAGCACTCCTGATAAGCATGATTGACGTGGCAGTGTGCATACACCAGTCCATCACGCAGCAGAATGAGGTTGGAGCGGTGAAGATTCTGCAAATTAACCTTGCTTCTGTTGGAGAGAGGAGTCAACTGAGAGAAATTCAGCCCAAGATAGTGGGCCAGTGGTTTAATAAGCCCTCCAAAGTGAATTGGAGCCTTCCGCGTACTCCTCTTGACCTCCAACACGTGATGTAAGAAAAATGCTCCCCAGTTGCACTCTTGCCACTTCAGTAATTTATGCAAGAAAAACAGGTCCGTCTCTTGAAATTTGCTAAGAGACAGATCACCCCTAGCAAACAGGGTGGAGCAAATCATGCGGTGAAGAATCCACACGAACGGGTGCTCGAAATCCGCTACCGCCGCATTGTGGTAGCTCATAGATTTGCCTAGCGGCACAGTCACGAGCTCGGCGAAAATAGCGTCGTAATCCGTCTGGTTGTCTGGCCTCCTGTAGTCAGTTCGCGCATGGTTCCAGTTGTAGATTTCATTGAACTGCCGGAGGGTGAGAGTGTAGTCATTATTGTATAGCCAGAAAGAAACACGGCCCTTGATCCACTCGCGGTCCGTGGCGATGATGTCATTGGGCACGACGCAGATGTCCAACGATGCTATGAATTCAACCACCAGCTCCTTGTATGTCAGCCAGTCACCGAAGAATGGTTGGCCATCAGCATGGTATTCCAGCTCATCGGGCATCCTGCTCGTGGGTCTCGCTTACCCCTTGAGCACATAGGCCAGATTAGCATCGAACCACAGGTTACGGATCATGTCACGGTCGACGTAATGGGTCGGCTCAATTTTCCTTTTCATAATCTCCTCGTAGATCTTCCGGACCTCTGCGGAAGGATGAATGATCTGCAGACGCGGAATAGACATGATCGGTGGAGGAACGAACTCCGGGATCTCCATTGGATTCGTCCGGGCAGAGGACGCGCCAGCAACGTGCACCATTTTTGTTGTAGTATAGTGGTGAGTATTCCCTCCTGTCACGTGGGTGACTCGGGTTCGTTCCCCGACAACGGCGCCAAAAACTTGACACGATTTTACCGTGCGTATAACGCAAGTGTATGCGTCAATGTAATATAGGCCTGTGTGAGGCCCGACTCGAACTCAGGGACACTGAATTATCGGAGACTACTACTAACTACTCACAATCAGCTAGACCGGTTAAATAGTTGGAAGTTGTTGTAAAATTAAAAAAAAATGAAACAAAACAAAATAATCGATTAAAGGTTTAATTTAATCAATTCAGGTGGAGATCTTTAGGATTGTGGTTTCACCGCGGGTTATTATTGTATGAATTTCTAGTATATTCATTCAGATTCATCTCTCTATCTGGGTAGTGGCCTGTAATCATAATTGCCCACTGTCATGGTACAATTCACTACCTATGTCTAGGTCAGTTCCACCGTCGTAGTAACCTATACCCTACACTAGGTGCATTAATATCGACCTCTGCGTATCCACCATTAACCTTACACCACCTTGTTCAAGGGATTTGTCAATTAATGTGAAATTCGTCTCTTTTCAACCGTTAATCCTTCTTTCAAAGTGATTAAGGGCATTAGATTATTATTATGGTGATCAAGCATAACAATATAATTGAGAAAATAAATTCATACCACGGATTTGAGAGATAAATGATGAATTACTATGATAAAATCATCATACAATGCTTCCCCGGGTTACTCCCGGTCCTAAAGATAAAGGGGATTAGCCCTGCATGTTCATCTCAAAGCAAAACAGGGTAGTGAAAAGGGGAAACATGGAGAAAAATGTGATTGAGTGGTGAAACCCCTGAACGGAAAAGATCCAAGCGCTCCTTGGCGTAGAATACGCGTTCTCCCACCTTTCGGTGGTGGAAAACATCTTCTTCGACATCCAGAACGGTTGGGGCGTGCTTCTAGGCTCTGTTCTTCTCTCCACCCCTTCTCAGGACGTGTGCAGCGGCTAATGACGTGATTCCTTGCTCCTGGACGCCGTCATTAGGTATAATCACCGAGTTAGGTCGCCAAAATATCACAGTCGTCGGATTTAGATCGATCTGAAGCAAACTTGTATCTGACGGTGTCGATACCATCGACACAGTTCGATGGTATCGACCTTGTGCAGTATCGACAATTCTTCTTTCTCTTCATTGTTGCGCCTGATGCTAGCTCGATACCATCGACGCGGGTCGATGGTATCGACAACCTGTGGCGACGGTTTTGTCCTTTTGTGTCGCTATAGCTCCACTTGTCGATGGTATCGACTTTTGTGTCGATAGCATCGATTCTCTTCTCGCCAGCAACCTAATGGTGTGTCGATACCATCGACTCTCCCGTCTCTAGTATCGACTTCCTTCTGCTCCTTGCGACTGGCAACCTGTGATCGCGTCGATGGTATCGACAGCAGTAGATATTTGTTTTTCCTGAAATTTCAACATGAAACCACATAAGCCGAAACAAAACATATTCTTGTAATAATTTATGCTCAAAAATACTGAAATAAGGGAGATTTGACATAGAGAAGGATCATAGACCAAAGTAGATGAATTATGCAATATTAACCACCAAAATGACTAATAAATGCATAAAACACAAGTAAAATATGTCTATAAATGCGACTCAAAATCATCGCATCATCTAGTTCTAGATCAATTAAGGCCAGGCAGAGAGGGGAACCTTAGCCACTGTGAGGACGAATAGGAGGAATTATGCCAGAACCCCGAGCGTAGATACCTCAATTTTCACCAGTATGGATTTTAGGGTTTTTTAGGTTCAAGGACTCAAGATGTTATTTACTTAAAGTGTATGGGAGTGTGTATGCTCTGATACCAACTGTCACAAAACCGTTCTTACCCCAATCCCAATCCCACTGCCTAGATAGTGGTAGAAGGATTGAAGCGCCCATGTCTGAGGGGCCCAAAAGGATCTCCCATACTAGCATATACAATAACAAATAATAACTCATAAAACAGGAAATTTAAAGAACAAACTAACCCAAAAAGGAGATTTTCCAGATTTATCCTTGTCATCAAAGTATATCAAGTGCAACATATAGGTCCGTAATCATCATATAAAAATATAGATTAAAAAAGGCATCAATGCTCAATAGGGAAAGTGCTTTTGCATCATAGTCTTACATTATGAATTTGTGTGTTCTAGGCTTAGTCACTTGATGGCATAGTCATGATGTGTATAAAATAGGGAAAATTTTGCTTAACTGTGTTTGAGGTTTAATCAACAATAGGGAAACATGGACATTAATTAGATAGAGACCTCATCAACAATGAGGTATAAGGTATAAGTCCTCCTTATTACACCATAGATGAATTATTATCATTTATCTCAAACATAGGGAGCATGTAGTCTAGTTTTGGTGAAATCGAGTTTCAATGATATGAAGGGGTCATACACGAGTATTTGATTTCAAAATTTTCATTAATCAAAATCAATTTTTCAAACTAAGGTCAGATAATGGCATCATTATCAACTTTCACAATTTTTGCTAACTTTTGTTTACCATGCATAAGTTACCCATAATCGAGAAATCGTGTGGTGATAGTCATGAGAGAAGGATCACATGAGGAGATGAGAAGACTACCTAATCATCATCTACATGGGTGTCTTAGGGTATACCTTAAAGATAATATGAGATGCTAGAAGACTCTTTAGGGTTTCAACATAGAATCTTTAGGTCTAGTCATGGATCAATTAAGGCCAGGTAAGTGGGGAACCTCAACCGCCATGAAGATGGATAGGAGGAATTATGCCAGAACCCTGATCCTAGAAACCTCAATTTTCACCATCATGGATTTTAGGGTTTCCTGGATTCAAGGGACTCGAGATGTTATTTAGTAAAAGTATATGGGAGTGTGTATGCTCTGATACCAACTGTCATAGAAATGTTCTTACCCCAATCCCAATCCCACTGCGTAGGCAGTGGTAAAAGGATTGAAGTGCCCATCTTTGAGTGACCCAAAAGTATCTCACACACTAGCATATACAATAACAAATAATAACTCATAAAATAACAAATTAAAAGAACAAACTAACCCAAAAAGGAGATTTTACATATTTATCCTTGTCATTAGAGTATATCAAATGCAAGCTTTAGGTCCATAATCATCATATCAAAATAGAGTTTTCAAATAAGGTCAGATCATGGCATCATTATCAACTTTCACAATTTCTGGTAACTTTTGTTTTCCCATGCATAAGTTACATATAATCGAGAAATCATGTGGTAATGGTCATGAGAGAAGGACCACATGAGGAGATGAGAAAAATACCTAATAATCATCTACTTGAGTGTCTTAGGGTAGTCCTTAAAGAAGAGATGAGATGCTACAAGACTCTCTAGGGTTTCAATGGAGAACCTTTAGGTTCAGTTTTGGATCAATTAAGGCCAGGTAGAGTGGGGAACCTTATAAATTCACATTGATCTCCATATTTTGAATTTGAGTATGAACATTGATTAAGTGGCCAAGAAAAATAAATTTAGTTCATGATTGAACATAATGATGGAAAATAGTAATAATCCATAATTATGCTAATATTCACTTTGTCACACTCTGTCCTTCCCTCCATCTCCAACCAGGTGGAAAAATAGTGTCAACTCTTTCCTTCACGTTCCTTCTTATTCTAGTTTCTAGGAAAATGACCAGAGATACTCCTTCTCCAATAATAGCCTTCCTAAGCTCCCTTTTGGCTTCCCTCAAGATAATCCCCTCGCACATTCCATGCATGGAGGGACATTATTTAACCATGCTTGTCCCACCCTTCACCAAGGTGGGCATTCTTCTTGTTCTTCTTGGCTGAGCTCCTAGTTTTCCTAGGATTCCTACTATGAGTATTGACATACCCCCTAAACCTTCATCTACCACTTGATCATGGACAACAAATGGTTTTTGTCATGTATGGTGTTGGTAGTAGCATCTTCCTTATCTAGTCCTCTGATAAAATCAACCTAAATAGAGGGATTTCACATCTTTAACCTCCATGAATTCTTGGGCATTAGTAGAAACACCGTCCAAGACACTAGCCGCGGTGTCTATGTTCACCTCAACATTGGTTCCAACTACCTTCTCCTTACCTTTCCCCAATAAAAGAGGATGTTTGGATTTGGTATTTCTTCTAGACCTACCTCTGGATTTCTTTGGAACAATATGAGGCACTCGGTTGAAGTTATTGCTTCTCTTACCTGATCACATTCTAGTGTCATAACCAAAAACCTTACACTGCTCACAACAGTTGATTGGACTATGCAGTCGATCGATTGGCATGAGGTTAATGGAGCAATAACACTAGATTTTAATGTGATAATAAATACACGTTGTTACACATTTTATTAATCATATGACCCAGTCAAACTGGTCATTTTGTATCTGATTCAGCTAATCAATTTCAAAGGTAATCCATTCGGTTGATTGAACATTCCAATCGATCGATTGGCACAGTAGTCGGTCGACAGACACTCTAGTCAATTGACTGACAACCAACACTGTTTAAGTTGATTATCTAAACACTATTAGTAATTAAGTTAAATCTTACCCATGAGTAAACTCATATTCTAAGTGCCTCCTATGTGTGTGACCCTATAGGTCCCAAATTACATTGGTGGTCAATATCCATAACCATCTTATGACATCACAAGCAATGTGTGGTATCTGAAAACATATCATTGCTACCTAAGTAATTGGAAAGTTGGAGAACAAATTCAACCTATTCAATCCTAGGATGGGAGATTGTATGCTCTAGAGGGGTGAATAGAGTTGAATGCACTTAAACAAAAATCATTATACCTTCAAGTTATATCACAAGATAAGGTTGCTAAATAGAAATTTTGAGTGCAACTAAAACATACATAGCAAGGGAGAGAGAGATTGAACAAGAACCAAGTGACAATCTATATAGAGTGGTTCCATACTCCAAATTAGGAGTATGTTAGTCCACTACTGTAACGCCCAGGCCCACTGCCCAAGGCTCTAGTAGAGTTTCAGGAATGACGACTGTCCCCACAGACGACCACTAGCCTTAACTAGGTGCTTTGTCCTCACTCACGTGCATTCCAGGATCAACTTCCCGACAGGTCACCCATCCCAGTACTACTCCAAGTTGAGCACGCTTAACTATGGAGTTCTTAGTGATGGGCTCCTGGAAAAGGAGGTGCACCTTGGTGATATGGGTAGTCCAATCATTCCTTTTAAAATCAACTTATCTGAGGCCTCAAATCCTAGGATGTTACAATCTCCCCCACTTAGACTCTTGATGTCCTCGTCAAGGCTTAACTATATGGCCTCATAATCTGACCCCATTTCAGTGCAGACCCACAATGGCCCATGGACACCCAGCTCCCATCCACGGCTACCAGCGCAAGGGTGGCTCCATCTCGTCTCTACAGATAGCCCTTTCCAACATGCCTAGACCGCACGGCTCAAGATTGGCATGCCACATGCCCATGTGGGCCCCACCTACTGGAGGGGTTATGGCTCTGATACCATTTGTAATGCCCAGGCCCACTGCCCAAGGCTCTAGTAGAGTTTCAGGAATGATGAATGTCCCCACAGACCACCACTAGCCTTAACTGCACGCTTTGTCCTCACTCACGTGCATGCCAGGATCAACTTCCCGACAGGTCACCCATCCCAGTACTACTCCAAGCTAAGCATGCTTAACTATGGAGTTCTTAGTGATGGGCTCCCAGAAAAGGAGGTGCCCTTGGTGATATGGGTAGTCCAATCATTCCTTTTAAGATCAACTTATCTGAGGCCTCAAATCTTAGGATGTTACAATATATACCTAGGCCACTATATACATCTGAATCATCTAAAATTTCTCCCACCATCTTATATTCTAATTACTATTCTACTAAAAATATTTTAAGCAATAATTATGACCACAAAATATTTAATTCCCATTTTGTACTTCAAGGACCTATTTGTAAAACTTAATTGGTCCAATAGGGCTGGAATTTGGGCACTAGGGCACATGGCCCATACATTAGTATTTCAAAGGGTCCATGAGCTTAATTGTATTCCAAATCATGAAAATAAGTCTCCAATCAATATAATTACTCAATTGAATCTCATGTATGACACATGTGATCAATATTTCTTTAGTTGCATAACATGAAGACCTAAGCTAGGTCTAAGGCTCAAACCATGAACTGGGCTCATAATATTATATCTTCGTCACATTATTGTTCTTAAGAATAATTCATTTATATTCATATACAACTTACTACAATCATACACATTCAAGTAATTATGTGTGTAATGGTTGACTAGATGGCTTGGATTACACATTTTGTGTACTTAATTACATACCTAGCCATGGTTACATTCATTACGTCCTTTGGCATGCCTTCCCTAGAAAACCCCACATTAAAGTCTTACTTTAGTTATGAAATTGAGGATGTTACAATTCTACCCACCTTAAAATAAATTTTGTCCTCAAAATTTCTCTAGGCTACTACCCACCTTAGGGTTCTACTTACCTTTTCATTCATTGTAAGGCACACTTATGTTCGAACTCTTGCATGAAAGGAACTATGTAATGTATTCTCACAAAATATTTATGTGAGAATCATCTATTACCTTGGTTTACTGCTCAACTCATACTTAGGGTTTATGAAACTAAACTTGGCTCTATATTTAGGGCATCTGCCTCAACCATGTCATGAATTCCTAATATTAGTTGCACATGACTGTCTAACCTTGGGTTCTTCAGGTAATTCCTACATTCCTAGATATTTTGTGATTAGGCACATACCCAGAGATGTGGGATCCTAACATACTATCCCTCACTAACCCACTAACACATGTGTCACATACCACATGGGCTAGTAAGAAAGGAGAGATGCATAAAAGTCTTGTGCTTATGAAATTCCTTTTCAATTCTCAATTGGATGGCCATAACCATTGAGAATGGAGAAGCAACATCATTAGCTAGGGTTAGGTTGAAACATGAGACCTAGAATAGGTAAACATCTATCTCTGACATATCTATTTCTTCTAAGGTGAAAACTCTTAGTCGTTCTAGGCCATTGTGTCTTTCTATGGGAATCTATCCCTAAACCCTAATCTCTTATCTTCATCCTAGGGTGACTATGAGAATCATGTTTGCCTAGTGGCCATTTACCAAATTGCTCGGATACCATATTGTAACACCCAGATTTTTATATCACATGAGCGGAAGTATTTTTTTTCTTTTTTCTGGGAGTGTCACAAACATGATAACCATTGCAATAAAAGTAAATGAAACACTTTGCAAAACTGTAAAATTGATGCATACATAGCTTTTTGTCAACATACAACTACATCATGTTTATGCATAAGTTCATAATAAAAAGATGTCAATACTCAGGATCATCTAGGTAGATGTACCCCACTAGGCAAGCTTGAAAGTCTCTTAGGCCTTTGCTGGTCCCTTTGTTCTTCAATCACTCCAAACCTGCGGACATCGCGTCCCCAGTCATGCATTGGGAAAAACAGTCGTTAGAGTAAGTGGCATGAGTATTCTAAAATGTACATTACTGAATAGATGTTACAAAATATTCTTGGACACTATAAAATGGATAGCAATTGTTGATTAAAATCTGAAAACATAATATCTCTTGACTTCTTTAACTCTTATCTTTCTACTCTATCTTTTCTGGAGACCTATACCATGGGTCTCATGACCTACACCAAAGTGTCTAGGTCATACTTATCTCATCTTAATTCCTCTTATCACACTCATGGATGAGATTATAGTCATACTCTAATCTAAAGTATCTTTTACTTACGATTTTTATATGTTTGTGGCCACCATTATAAAATAAGTCCTCCTCTATTGACACTGAAGTGTCCTCTATGGTGCAACACACCCTCTGTTGGTACAATCTGCCCTCTGTTGACACTGAAGTGTCCTCTATGGTGCAACACACCCTCTGTTGGCATAACATGCCCTCTGTGACACCCGCAGTGTCTATCACAACGCACCCTCTGAATCGTCCTGAGACTCTCTGGTGAGGACTTGTTATATAATGTATTATGTGAAAGTTTTGAATTAATTATCTTAAGTCTATCTTTACTAAACTATGAATCTGAACTTATCTGAAACTGAGTACTCAACACGTACTTAGTTTTGAATCTGAATCTCTGCTCTTTAAAATCTAAATTGAATCTATTATAGAATTTGGATATGTATGTCAAATTACAACACAATTGAGATTGGGTCTATAACCCAGATCATGTATCTTTATTCAAAATCTGGCTACTCACATAGTGAGTAGTCTAAGTCTGAATCTAAACCTCTTATTTTTAAGTTCTAAATTGAATTCATTGCTGGATTTGAACATGTATCTCATTATTCGGATAAACTTTATGCAAATAATCTGACTTGGTAAACTTAATTCATTTATACTAATTATATAGTAAATGAGTCTAATGTCTTATGAGAAAGGATCTGACATGAATATAGAAATACTAAGTATACAAAGTATCTTAAGTTGGGTTCATAAACATATTTTAAGTACAACATATCTAAAAATATGAATTCTGACAAGGTGGTTCAATCCTTCTTGTTAAATTTGATGTTACCCTAAACCTTAATATTTGCATAAAAACTTACATGTTAAACCTTAAATATCAGAATAGAAATCTCATAAAATATTGTCTTGCAACCTAATCATAACTTAATTTGTCATTATCTTATAATGCCATCATAAACTCATTTTACAATACCTTCTGATCCCAAACATACTTTTATTAGTACACCATGTCCTAATATTTTCAAATTCATATTCTTACATTGTACTTGTATTCTAGATACTATTTATTCTAAGGAATCTAGTTCTTAGATTTCTGCATATGTATGAAATCTTAATGGCATGTTTCTACTTGAAATCTTACTACGTAACTATGACTATAAATATGAGAAATTCTAATAACATAGGTGTACTTACATTCTTCATACAAAGCTATTTGAAATCATCAACTAAGTATGGGTACATTACTGGCATATCTTATCTTGAAATCATATTCATTACTTCCAAATATTTCTAAGAAATCTTATAGGAATATGATTCTTCAACTTTCTCATGGACTTGGTCCACGAGTCACAACTATTTTGAGCAACATATCACTATTGTATACTTTGGGTATCTACACTTGCATAAAGATAGAAATATGAGAATAATATTGTTTGTAAATCTTACCATTGAAGTCTTAGAACATTAAATCACATAGATCATGAAACTCTTATTAGGAGACATGTAAACATATTAAACATAGACTATGAGTACTCATGTGCATGGACCACTTACCTCTTATACAGATGACATCGATAAGGAAGTCTCGATTCTAAGTTCCATAACTTTAATAACCTGGATATCATCATAGTGTTATCAATCCAAGCCTATATTCCCTCTTTCTATTTCTAAATCTCAAAACCCCATCTTCCTAACTACATATACCAACTTAGGGTTCTTATTTAGACTAAACATAACTTTAATCTAAAATTGCCATAAAATCTTAGCGTTGAAATAAAATAAAACTCATACTATATAATTAGTATTATCTTTATACTCAAATAAGACATAAATCGTCTTATGCACTAATATGAACAATTACTTCATATAATGAGAATAATTCTCAAAAATAGTCACATATTGTAAACTTACTGACTCAATCAGGAAATTAAAGTAGAATACCATCACATTACTAATATCAGGCCTAATTGGCCATACATATATCACTTATAGTGTCAGGATAATCATTTATTATTCTTTCGTAATGGCTACTCATCTAAAACTAAATACTAATATAATAGCATAAACTTCATCAAATCTCTAGAAAAGTATTCATATAATATAGGAATGATCATTTATTAAAATATCAGGACATTTAAAAATCATATCATGGGTGAAATACCCAAAATACCCTTATTAGGGTTTATATCAAAAACCAAAATAAAACTTCATATATGAAAGATTATGCTTTGAAGTAATGTCAAACATATCAAAATACACATTCATTAAAACTTGTATGAATTTCTAAAGGTGTTTACTATTTTTAATTGACCAAACATCAAAATCATATAGTTCTGAATACACTATTTTTAATAAATATCATATATCAAGATCATAATCTGGATGTATTTTTATGTGATAGTACTCATCATTAGCTTTCTATAGGTATCTTGTTTGATAAAATTCGACCTCCCAATCTCAAGATATGAATTTTAGAAGAATCACCTTATTAAAGATTTCTAGTCGTTCAAAGTTGATATGACGGTCATCCATGGACTCCCTCTTCCGTTGCATCTCCTTTGTCCCTTTCACGGACTGTGCTAAGGGGACATCCCCTACTTCACGCCCAAAATAGGGCATCACCGCACCAACTTCCTCCGACAAGGTGGAGTGCACCTCCGGCCATGGAAGTGCCAAGGAGTGGCCCCTCATCTACGACCTCCTTTCCTCTGAGTGGGCGGCACATCCTCGCCTTGAACAAAGGGTCAGGGTGAGAAACCCTAACCGCCAGCCCTTCTAGCCGCTGCCAGCAGTGCCCCTCCCTTCGGCTCCTTTGCTCTCCTTCTCTATGACTCGGTTTCCAATCGAATCTTAGGCTTAACTTCGGCTAACCCTAGGCTTTCCAGATCCATGGTTAATATAGAAAACTGGAGTCTGGATCGTGTGGGGGATCATCTCCTTCGCGGACTTTGTCCCCGTCTTTTCTAACAGAGGTGGCGCTCTCCAGTCTGTGTTGGGCTGGAGTCACCCCTTTTTTATTTTGTTTTTCTTCTTCTTTTTGATAAGAGTCCAAACCAAAGAAATATTTATACAGCCCATCCTATAGCTCGATCTGACTTCAAGTTTTGCAGTAAATACTATATAATCATCAACTTCACATAAGCGATATTTTAAGTAAAAACTAGTTGTACAAACACTCCAAACATGTCTTTTAAATAAAAACATTATAATTACTAATTTAATTACCTAGGCCACTATATACATCAGAATCATCTAAAATTTCTCCCACCATCTTATATTCTAATTACTGTTCTACTAAAAATATTTTAAGCATTAATTATGACCACAAAATATTTAATTCTCAATTTGTACTCCAAGGACCTATTTGTAAAACTTAATTGGTCCAATAGGGCTGGAATTTGGGCACTAGGGCACATGGCCCATCCATTAGTATTACAAAGGGTCCATGAGATTAATTGTATTCCAAATCATGAAAATAAGTCTCCAATCAATATAATTACTCAATTGAAGCTCATGTATGACACATGTGATCAATATTTCTTTAGTTGCATAACATGAAGACCTAAGCTAGGTCTAAGGCTCAAACCATGAACTGGACTCATCGTATTATATCTTCATCACATTATTGTTCATAAGAATAATTCATTTATATTCATATAAAACCGACTACAATCATACGCATTCAAGTAATTAGGTGTGTAATGGTTGACCAGATGGCTTGGATTACACATTTTGTGTACTTAATTACATACCTAGCCATGGTTACGATCATTACATCCCTTGGCATGCCTTCATTAGAAAACCCCACATTAAAGGCTTACTTTAGCTATGAAATTGAGGATGTTACAATTCTACCCACCTTAAAATAAATTTTGTCCTCAAAATTTCTCTAGGCTACTACCCACCTTAGTATTCTACTTACATTTTCATTCATTGTAAGGCACGCTTATGTTCAAACTCTTGCATGAAAGGAACTATGTAATGTATTCTCACAAAATATTTATGTGAGAATCATCTATTACCTTGGTTTACTTCTCAACTCATACTTAGGGTTTATGAAACTAAACTTGGATCTATACTTAGGGCATCTGCCTCAACCTTGTCATGAATTCCTAATATTAGTTGCACATAACTGTCTAACCTTGGGTTCTTCAGGTAACTCCTACATTCCTAGATATGTGGTAATCAGGCACATACCCAGAAATGTGGGATCCTAACATACTATCCCTCACTAACCCACTAACACATGTGTCCCATACCACATGGGCTAGTAAGAAAGGAGAGATGCATAAAAGTCTTGTGCTTATGAAATTCCTTTTCAATTCTCAATTGGCTGGTCATAACCATTGAGAATGGAGAAGAAACATCATTAGCTAGGGTTAGGTTGAAACATGAGACCTAGAATAGGTAAACATCTATCTCTGACATATCTATTTCTTCTAAGGTGAAAACTCTTAGTCGTTCTAGGTCATTGTGTCTTTCTATGGGAATCTATCCCTAAACCCTAATCTCTTATCTTCATCCTAGGGTGACTATGAGAATCATGTTTGCCTAGTGGCTATTAACCAAATTGCTCTGATACCATATTGTAAGACCCAGATTTTTATATCACATGAGCGGAAGAATTTTTTTTCTGGGAGTGTCACAAACATGATAACCATTGCAATAAAAGTAAATGAAACACTTTGCAAAATTGTAAAATTGATGCATACATAGCTTTTTGTCAACATAAAACTACATCATGTTTATGCATAAGTTCATAATAAAAAGATGTCAATACTCAGGATCATCTAGGTAGATGGCACCCCACTAGGCAAGCTTGAAAGTCTCTTAGGCCTTTGCTGGTCCCTTTGTTCTTTAATCGCTCCAAACCTGTGGGCATCGCGTCCCCAGTCATGCATTGGGAAAAACAGTCGTTAGAGTAAGTGGCATGAGCATTCTAAAATGTACATTACTGAATAGATGTTACAAAATATTCTTAGACACTATAAAACAGATAGCAATTGTTGAATAAAATCTGAAAACATAATATCTCTTGACTTCTTTAACTCTTATCTTTCTACTCTATCTTTTCTGGAGACCTATACCATGGGTCTCATGACCTACACCAAAGTGTCTAGGTTATACTTATCTCATCTTAATTCCTCTCATCACACTCATGGATGAGATTACAGTCATACTCTAATTGAAAGTATCTTTTACTTACGATTTCTATCTGTTTGTGGCCACCTTTATAAAATAAGTCCTCCTCTGTTGACACCAAAGTGCCCTCTATGGTGCAACACACCCTCTGTTGGCACAACGTGCCCTCTGTTGACACCGAAGTGTCCTCTATGGTGCAACGCACCCTCTGTTGGCATAACATGCCCTCTATGACACCTGCAGTGTCTGGCGCAACGCGCCCTCTGAATCATCCCAGGACTCTCTGGTGAGGACTTATTAAATTAATGTATTATGTGAAAGTTTTGAATTAATTATCTTAAGTCTATCTTTACTAAACTCTGAATATGAACTTATCTGAAACTGAGTACTCAACACGTACTTAGTTTTGAATCTGAATCTCTGCTCTTTAAAATTTGAACTGAATATATTATAGAATTTGGATATGTATGTCAAATTACTACACAATTGAGATTGGGTCTATAACCCATATCATGTATCTTTATTCAAAATCTGGCTACTCACATAGTGAGTAGTCTAAGTCTGAATCTAAATCTCTTATTCTTAAGTTCTAAACTGAATTCATTGCTGGATTTGAACATGTATCTCATTATCTGGATAAACTTTATGCTAAAAATCTAATTTGGTAAACTTAATTCATTTATACTAATTATATAGTAAATGAGTCTAATGTCTTATGAGAAGGGATCTGACATGAATATAGAAATACTAACTGTACAAAGTATCTTAAGTCGGGTTCATAAACGTATTTTAAGTACAACATATCTAAAAATATGAATTCTGACAAAGTGGTTCAATCCTTGTTAAATATGATGTTACCTTGAACCATAATATTTCCATAAAAACTTACATGTTAATCCTTAAATATCAGAATAGAAATCTCATAAAATATTGTCTTGCAACCTAATCATAACTTAATTTGTCATTATCTTATAATGCCATCATAAACTCATTTTACAATACCTTCTGATCCCAAACGTACTTTTATTATTACACCATGTCCTCATATTTTCAAATTCATATTCTTACATTTTACATGTATTATAGATACTATTTATTCTAAGGAATCTAGTTCTTAGATTTCTACATATGTATGAAATCTTAATGGCATGTTTCTACTTGAAATCTTACTACGTAACTATGACTATAAGTATGAGAAATTCTAATAACATAGGTGTACTTACATTCTTCATACAAAGTTATTTGAAATCATCAACTAAGTATGGGTACATTACTAGCATATCTTATCTTGAAATCATATTCATTACTTCCAAACATTTCTAAGAAATCTTATAGGAATATGATTCTTCAACTTTCTCATGGACTTGGTCCATGAGTCACAACTATTTTGAGCAACATATCACTATTTTAGACTTTGGGTATCTACACTTGCATAAAGATAGAAATATGAGAATAATATTGTTTGTAAATCTTAACATTGAAGTCTTAGAACATTAAATCACATAGATCATGAAACTCTTATTAGGAGACATCTAAACATATTAAACATAGACTATGAGTACTCATGTGCATGGACCACTTACCTCTTATACAGATGACATCGATAAGGAAGTCTTAATTATAAGTTCCATAACTTTAATAACATGGATATCATCATAGTGTTATTAGTCCAAGCCTATATAAATCTCAAAACCCCATCTTCCTAACTACATATACCAACTTAGGGTTATTATTAAGACTAAACATAACTTTAATCTGAAATCACCATAAAATCTTAGCGTTGAAATAAAATAAAACTCATACTATATAATTAGTATTATCTTTATACTCAAATAAGACATAAATCGTCTTATGCACTAATATGAACATATACTTTATATAATGAGAATAATTCTCAAAAATAATCACATATTATAAACTTACTGACTCAATTAGGAAATTAAAGTAGAATACCATCACATTACTAATATCAGGCCTAATTGGCCATACATATATCACTTATAGTGTCAGGATAATCATTTATTATTCTTTCATAATGGCTACTCATCTAAAACTAAATACTAATATAATAGCATAAGAAACTTCATCAAATCTCTAGAAAAGTATTCACATAATATAGGAATGATCATGTATTAAAATATCAGGCCATTTAAAAATCATATCTTGGGTGAAATACCCAAAATACCCTTATTAGGGTTTATATCAAAAACCTAAATAAAACTTCATATATGAAATATCAGGCTTTGAAGTAATGTCAAACTTATCAAAATACACATTCAGTAAAACTTGTATGAATTTCTAAAGGCGTTTACTATTTATAATTGACCAAACATCAAAATCATATAGTTTTGAATACACTATTTTTAATAAATATCATATATCAATATCATAACCTGGATGTATTTTTATGTGATAGTACTCATCATTAGCTTTCTACATGTATCTTGTTTGATAAAATTCGACCTCCCAATCTCAAGATACGAATTTTAGAAGAATCACCTTATTAAAGATTTATGGTCATTCAAAGTTGATCTGACGGTCATCCATGGACCCCCTCTTCCGCTGCATCTCCTTTGTCCCTTTCAAGGACTTCTCTAAGGGGACTTCCCCTGTTTCACACCCAAAATAGGGCATCGCCGCACCATCTTCCTCCGGTAAGGTGGAGCGCACCTCCGACCATGGAAGTGCCAAGGAGTGGCCCCTCATCTACGACCTCCCTTCCTCTGAGTGGGCGGCACATCCTCACCATGAACAAAGGATCAGGGTGAGAAACCCTAACTGCCAACCCATCTAGCTGCCGTTAGAAGTGCCCTGCCCTTCGGCTCCTTTGCTCTCCTTTTTTATGACTCAGTTTCCAGTCAAATATTAGGCTTAACTTCGGCTAACCCTAGGCTTTCCAGATCCATGGTTAATATAGAAAATTGGAGTCCGAATCATGTGGGGGATCATCTCCTTCGCGGACTCTGTCCCAGTCTTTCTAATGGAGGTGGTGCTCTCCAGTCTGTGTTGGGCTAGAGTCACCCCTTTTTTATTTTGTTTTTCTTCTTCTTTTTGATAAAAGTCCAAACCAAAGAAATATTTATATAGCACATCCTATAGCTCGACCTGACTTCAAATTTTGGAGTAAATACTATATAATCATCAACTTCACATAAGCAATATTTTTAGTAAAAACTAGTTGTACAAACCCTCCAAACATGTCTTTTAAATAAAAACATTATAATTATTAATTTAATTACCTAGGCCACTATATAGATCAGAATCATCTAAAATTTCTCCCACCATCTTATATTCTAATTACTATTCTACTAAAAATATTTTAAGCATTAATTATGACAACGAAATATTTAATTCTCAATTTGTACTCCAAGGACCTATTTGTAAAATTTAATTGGTCCAGTAGGGCTGGAATTTGGGCACTAGGGCACATGGCCCATCCATTAGTATTTCAAAGGGTCCATGAGCTTAATTGTATTCCAAATAATGAAAATAAGTCTCCAATCAATATAATTACTCAATTGAAGCTCATGTATGAAACATGTGATCAATATTTCTTTAGTTGCATAACATAAAGACCTAAGTTAGGTCTAAGGCTCAAACCATGAACTGGACTCATCATATTATATTTCGTCACATTATTGTTCATAAGAATAATTCATTTATATTCATAATACAACCAACTACAATCATACACATTCAAGTAATTATGTGTGTAATAGTTGACCAGATGGCTTGGATTACACATTTTGTGTACTTAATTACATACCTAGCCATGGTTACGTTCATTACGTCCCTTGGCATGCCTTCACTAGAAAACCCCACATTAAAGGCTTACTTTAGCTATGAAATTGAGGATGTTACACTTACCCACTTTGTAACAAGACTTTGGCCTTCTCCAAGGACTTACCCACTCTATCACAAGTATTTGAACTTCTAGGAATTACACACTCTTATTGGATGTTCAACCTTTGACTTCACCTTCACTCGGAGAAGCTTTCACCAAGGACTTACCTACTTGAGCAAGGAGTCTTCTGCCTTCACCAAGGGCACTCTTGCTCCAAATATTCAACCTTGTTCTTCACCAAGGGACTCCTTCCCTTGTTCTTCTTCACCTATCTTAGCCAAGAGAGAGAACCTTCATCTTCATGGTTGAAATGAGAGATTGGGAGGTGGTGGAAGTGAGAGCCTCACAAGATATACATGAAGGACTAGCTCTCTTACAAATATCCTACTCAATCTGATGGATGTAGTAAGTGATTACGCTTAGAGAGAGAGGGAGGAGGCTATAGGATGCACTCAACTATAGATTAGGAACCGCATATAGAGTTTTCCATTGAACGCTCAACCTTGGAATGAAGCCCAAGGGGTCTTATTTATAGTTGGGGATGCCTCTTAGTCTTTGGGAACACTTAAGAATGAAAACTAGCCATTTTGTGACTTGCAACAGATATATATTCTATTGTTTCAACTCCACAATGGCTATAAATGTAACATCCCTGACCTGGGTTAAGTTATAACCCTAGGTGTTTTGCTTAAATAATGTTGATTAGATGCTGGTTCATATTTCTTGCAAAGTAATTAAGGCTCAAGAGGAACTTATATTTCATTTTAGTCCGTTCTGAATTATGTTGAAACATTGTTTTATTTGTTTTGGACTAAAGTGAAAATTACCCAAGTTGAGGGGTTAACTTGCAAATTGTACATGATAAAATGTTCCTCAGATGTTGAAGCATCACAAGAATGAGAATGATGCAATGGTATAGTTTCCACAAGCTTGAGCACCAAGATAAAGCTTGCTGAGCAATCCTTGTGCATTTAAACCTAGTTTTGGTGTAATGTGCAATTTACCCAAAACCTAGGGTTCAATATGCAAAATACCACTTCTAGAGGGTCCCCCATGTTTCTTGGAATCAAGTAGAGAAATTAAATGGGAGGGGTGCCTCATTTTGAGTTGTTTTGGAGGAGAGAGAATCTTGGTATTAAAATAATCAAGATTTAAAAATAAAAGGAACTTTACTTAATTTAATGCAAAAAGATAAATATTAATTGAAGAAACCTTCAACCAAAAGTTGAGGGATGTGTTTGAAAAAGGATTGTACGTTCTTTGTGCCTTGTAAAGGCAATTAGAATATCAAAGGGAATGGATAACCCACTCCCATTATTAAAGGAAAAAAGAAATATCCACTAAAGAGAGGATATTAATATAATATGTTTAAGGTGCTTAATTCCTTTTCTTTTAATCTTTGGATAATGAAGAAGTTTTGCAAGTGAATAAAAGTGGGTTCTTGGACAGAAGAGGCGGCACTAATTTTGGAAATTAACGGGATTAATTTCATTTTCTCTTTCCTTGGAATTCCCTTATACATATCTTATTTCCTACCCACTTACGGATCTTTTTCAAAATTCCTTTTCTCTTCTTGCTTGCAAACCGACCAAAGGATCTAGGAGCATCTGGAGGATGACCCCCAACCTGTTGGTAAGTTCTTGATCTTCTTTCACCTCGATTTCATGGTGAAAATCATAAAACAATGCATAATTCTTCTCTATTTCACTCCCTCTTCAATCCTAGCCAACCTTTTCATTCAAAAAGCTTGAGAACGGACCTTGGGTAGTTGCAAAAGCTTCATCCACCATTGGAGTCATGGATATTGGATCTTTTAATCAGATTAGAAGGTGGGTTATATAACTTAAACCCTTAAACATTGATATTGCATTCGATTCTCCAATAATTGTTGATTATTTTCTTCTATTTGGAACTCTTTTGATTCATTGCTGCAATTTCCATGAAAACAGAAGTAGTTCTTGGATGAATGAAGGAATATGATGATGACATAATCTTGGACACTTTTCCCCAAGAAAATGCTAGACCAAACGATTTCAACTTAAGTGCTCAATTGGTTTCACAAACCGTTTGGGAGTAAACGGTTTCACAAACCGTTTGGGAGTAAATGGTTTCATCAAATCGTTTGGAAGTAAATGGTTTCAAACCATTTGGGAGTGTTTACCATAGTTGACCATTTGGAGATTTTATGGTAATTATGAGGGTTAATGACCCATTAAATATAATTGATTAGTTTCAAAGGGTTCATTAGTTGAAGGTTCGTCAATCACCAAACCCTAATCGGGTTAAGTGCTGATTTCTTAATTGATTGACTTAGAACTTTGGGTTGATTGACCCAAATGGTTTCAAAACCATTTGGGGATCACACAAACGGTCTCAAGACAATTTGGAGGTCTAGGGTTGAATATGGTTAGGTATTTGAAGATCCAAAGATACCAAATTGTAATACAATCAATTGCTGATTTGATAATCAATCCAATGACCTAAACCCTAATTAAACTTCACCAATTTTGATGATAGTTGGGGAAAATGGTATCAAGACCATTTGGAAGTCATCCAAACGACCTCAAGACCGTTTGAGGTCAGGTCATTCCCAATTTGATTGGTTATCCAATGATTTTAAAGAAATTAGTTTCACAATGTCTAATATTAAAGGTTCATCGATTTCAACCCTAATCCAATTGGGTTTCAACCCTAATTGGTGATCAACTGAAGATTGAATCAATTGAAGGGTGATTCATTAATCTCACTTGAATCATGGTGCCTAGGTTCAATTGATGAATAATTACATGGATTCAATTAATGAAGGAGTTAACCTTGGAAACCCTAAATTGATTAGAGAGGTTGAGACCCTTTTTTGGTCCATTTGGTTTTGAGGAGGTTTGGACCAAACGGCCTCAAGACCATTTGAGTCCAAACGGTCTCAAGACCGTTTGGGACCAAACGATCCCAAATCGGTTGAGGCTCAAACATTTTCAAATGCTTAATTTAGCAAATGTTTTCAAGTGATTCACTTTAGCAAATGTTTTCAAGTGATTCACTTTAGCAAACAGTTTCAAGTGATTCACTTTAGCAAACGGTTTCAAGTGATTCACTTTAGCAAATGGTTTCAAGTGATTCACTTTAGCAAACAGTTTCAAGTGTTCACTTTAGCAAATGATCTCAAGTGTTCACTTTAGCAAACGGTTTCAAGTAACTACTTTGCTAAACGGTTTCAATTGTTAGACTTAGACCGTTTGAAGGTTATCCATGCAAGACTATTTGAGGTCTGATTGGTCAAGACCATTTGGGGTCTAACTGACCAAGACCGTTTGGAAGTAATTAACCCTAAAACCGCATGAACAATTAAAGTGCTTAAAGGTCAATTGTTTAATTGATTATTTTATGATGCCATCCAAGGGTGATTATGGTAATTATACTCTTAATAAGATAGGGTGATTAATACCTTGTGAATGATTAATCTTTAATGATTAAGGAAGTAATAACATAATACATGGTGTCAACCCTTCAATCAAGTTGAGTGGACTTAACCCAATAAAGACTGATGTAGATATCATTCTATAAAGGATGAGAGAGAGAGAATTTTTTACATTAATGATAATCATGTGGAGGTTAAGTCTTGACACTTTCAAAATATTTGAATGTGTAATTAGGGTATGATCCTTGATAAAGAGATCATGAACCCTAGTTAGGAAAGTTAATGACCCTAACCCTAGTTAAGGGCAATAATAAGTGAAACCCTAATCCATGATGATAGTAACCCTAGTTGAGGGCAATAAAATATGAAACCCCAATCTATGGTAATGATATGACCCTAATGAAGGGCGATGACATGAGAAACCCTAATTCAGGGTATTTTAATAATAGACCCTAAGTGAATGTGAATAGTAAACCTAACTGAGGATGATGTTATGAGAAACCCTAATCAAGGGTGAAACCATGTGAAACCCTAAAGCAAGGGTGATGTCATGTGAAACTCTAGATAAGGTTAAAGTCAAAATGAAATCCTAATGCAAGGATGAGATGTGAAACCTGATTCAAGGTGATACTATATACTAGTATGTAATTCTTTAAAGTGAAATCCTATACGGATATAGGATAAAGATGTGTGGAACCCTAATCTTGGGTTATTTTGTATGAAACCCTAACTTTGGGCAATATGATAATAATCATAACCCAAATCTGGGTAATGAGATTAAGTATTCCTATTTGATATAAATTGGGAAATCTTAGCTCTAATAAGGAAATAGTGATGATGCTCTTACATACATAGTGTTGATTGGTAATTGATATAATTTTTATCATGTGCACTAACTATGCAGGTTTCATGAGATGGTGAACATAGCCAGGTAAGAGCTATGATGCTTTAATACTGAATTTTCTTTATGGGCCTTATCAGCCATAACATTCTGTGTTGCCTAGTGAAAGATAACAAGAGATATTATTGTTCTTTAAGAGCCATATGAGATACCTGCACTGCAATTATTATGTCTATATTGATCAGTTAACCTGAAGGCATTAAGTTACCTGATAAATTGGTAACAAGTGTTTGATGACTTCAGGGTCTGAATACCCATGTTTTATAATCATGATGATGAGACGACAAGGGATGAGATTACCCTGATGTGATAAGGGATAGAGATCCCAATGTTTAGCAAAGCTTTGAAAAGAACTTGATAGAAACAATATTCCTTCTTTGTAACAAATGTTAAAATGTTTTATGACTGAAAACATGCTTGATGCTAAAAGAATAATGTAATGTACTTAAATAATCAAGTGAAATAGTATCATGTAGAGCCCTGACCATAGATCCATCATCGTCAGTAGTTTAGGTGATGGTGAAATAGGTTTTCCTAAGGGAACTCCGGGAGGGCATACTTTTGAGTATGTGGGGGTTATGGGCGCGAATATCCTTACGCCCTAATGGAGGAATTGATGTGAGATAAACATTAAATCTCTCAATCCTTCATTATATGTGACGGGATGGATGCACCATTAATCTCCTGATGATCTTAATGCCGGATCGATGTGAGATAAATATAATATCTCTCGATTGCAAAGAGAGTACAACATGCCACTGTAACTCTAATAGCAAAGTTGCCAGTATACCCTGGAAAGTTATTTAGCAGAGACACAAGATGTCCTGCAGTTGGTCCTCACACTAACTGAGGAAGATGAGGTCATGGAAATCCAACTCTTCTATTGACCTATGTATGGTACCAATTTCGATTTCACAATGGCCGGTTGGAGTATGAGCGATATACCTCATCTCCTTAGGGAATTAAGTATGTTTGCAAAATGTAATCAACCGTGTAGCATAATTGCTTAGAGCTGAAATAAGAGAATCAATGGTTGATGATATATTGCTTAGTATGTCTTAGTTAGCTAAATGTTATACATGTTCTTTATACTCCTTATTAAATAAATGACATATTACTGTATCTAGATATAGATGAAATGACTTGAATAGAGAATACTACTCTAAATTGTTTAGTCAATAATTTAGCTATTGTTGAATACTTATGATTCTTCTACTCAGTTTTATTCTATTAGTTGTGATAATAATGTTTCTGGCGGAGAGTTATATCTCTCGCTGGGACAATTTTTCAATTGTCTCACCCCCGTGAGATTCAACTTTTTAGGTAGACGTAGAAGAGGCAGGAACCCTACAGCAAGGGAAGAACAACAGTAACAGCAGAACCAAGGACAATAGTGAATTCTCAGGTGGAGACATTGGTTGTCATGTCATGTATATATAGAGTCCTATGTGTCGTCTTTGTACTCTCAGGTCCTAGGAGTCAGTAGTTAGTTTTATATTGATCTGAGATTTTGGCTTGATTCCTTGAGATTTTCATACTGTCTTGTATAGTCTAGTAGGGCAACTGATGTTTGTAACTCTCGAGAAGGAAGGGTACAATAGATGTACTAGTAAACTAGCATGTATTTGAAATACTTTGGTTCTTTTATGGAAGAGTTTATCAGCTTATGGATCTCTTTGTAAAAAGTTTTAGTTTTAGTGATTTTTAGTAATTCCACTGCTAACGATATGCTTCCGCTTTAGTTAATCCTATTTTTAAAAGTTGGATGCCACAATAAACACTTTTCTACACTTTTTCGTATAGCGTTATTAGTCGATTTTAATTTTGAGAAACTCGATCGAATGTACTATTTGACAAAATAGATTTGACAGTCGATTGAGTTTATCCTGGATGAAGCTTGACTGATCACTTAAAAGAGTTGTGTTCTAGTGTAGGGATCGGTCAAGTTCTATGCATAGGAAACTTGATCAAACCATTCGATTCACAAAATCCATCAAGGATTGGTCGAGATTGTAACTTGACTGATAAAGTGCATGTAATAAATTTTAAAAAAAAATGTGCTTAAATATTTTATTTAAGTGTTCCTAATTTTTCTTAGCTTAATTACAAGCCATACAATCATTAAAAGTGGTTTACAACATGATTCTAATGTATTTACATCATATTCCGTAAAAGTGCACTTGCATTGATTTTGAGTTGTCTTTTCTCCAAGTTGAGATGTGCAAGTTAGGGCATTTGGATTGTGTCTATACCTAATATGAAATAACTCAAGTAGAGACATTAGACACAATTAATTGGAATTGTTTAGTCATCATCAAAACAAGGGTTTGTCAATTTAGACCTAGAGTCAACATTCTCCCCCTTTTTGAAGATGACAAACCATTCCATAAATGTATTGAAAACATGTAAGTAGAGTCATACCTTTGGAGAAACCTAGGAGTTTCAATAGAAGTGAGTTCATATGCTCCCCCTCAATTGATGCTAGTGGAGTTCTCATACTCCCCCTCAATTGATGCTATTTCTCCTGCATGGTTAGCTTTCATAACATTTATGGAATATTATGTATTCTATTCATATATGTTCTAGATATATATGTCTTCTCCCTTTTACCTTCTCCCCTCTTACATAGATATGCTTCTCCCTCTACATGTAAGACATGTTGTCTCCCCCATTGTCATTTAAAAAAGGTGGGGGTATGAAGAGACAAGAAACACCACTTGTTAAAAGAAAGGAGATAACAAAAGTTATAACGGAGAGTAGAAGAGAAAAATAAGGGGTTGGTCCAAGCATAAAAAGAAAATCAAGTTAAAGCATGCACTTGAACAACCCATAATGTAATTCTAGAAAAGTTAAAGGCAAGATAAGGTGTTGCATGAAGAAAATGAATCACAATTTTGACCCTCAAGATGACAAAATTCATCCAAAAAGTGTTAGGGCTCATTTCATAGCAACGAGTCTTGCTCAGAAGGTCAATTCTGCATAAAAAACACTAGTCTTGCATCAAAGTCTAACATTGGAGCAAAATCTGCGTAAAATTCAAAGATGCTCCAATTTCTACATACGATGTAGCTCTATGTATCCTACATCACAATGTTATGCAAGTAACTCAAGGTAGTAGATACGAACATCAAGAAACAAGCTTGAGCAAGCATGAAACAAGATACAAGCATAGCATATAGTTGAATACCATAGATGAGCAAAGATATCAAGTGTTAAATAAGGTTAGAACTACATGTGTAAGTACTAATAGTAGATGATATCACAAGTTAGAACTACTAGTAGGACCTAGATCATAGCAAGGGATGCAGAAGATAAAGAAAGCTATGAGTAGATGTAGGGATATATCCAAACAAAGATATATGCAATTTTAGAAGCATGAAAGGATATAACTCACTAGAAAATATGCATCATTACCAAAAGATGGTAACCACTAAGAACCTCAAAGTTGTATCCAAACAAGATATACAACTATATAGATGTAGCAAGTTTGAGCATAGCGGAAGTAATATAAGACACAACCAAGAGATCCAAAGAGATCATCTTCAAAATATGCATAACAAATTAAGACAAGTAGTTGTAAGATATAGGAATACCGCTAGTGGAATACCAAATTATATCAGTTAGAGAGACAGAGTTAAAGAAAGATAGACAATTTAAAGCATGGAAATATGCATATAAGGATACCAAGGGATTGCTAAAGAATAAGGTTACTGGTTCAAAAAATCTAGTTGATAGGGAAATTCTCATTCAATAAGCCAACTGTGTATTCTGTGCACAGTGATATCGGTCGAGTTACTGACAGGACAAATGTGAATGACAATAGTTGTTGGAAACACCCATTGGTGTTGGTCGGTCGAGTTTGTATCACGATAAACTCAACCGACGGAGCTGTTGTCAAGAGACACATTATATATGAAAAACATATCTAGAGGCATGATAAAAATATAACCCATATCCAACCATGTGTAAGCAAGTTAGTAATGCACTATGAAAGCATTAGAAATAGTTTTTGAGCAAGAAAGTAAAGATAATCACAATGTACCAATTTTGACTCAAAAACCACAGGCATAGTGCACACTAACTTGCCAAAACACACAATGATTGTATATGAGCAATAAAAACATTACTTTGTGCTTACCATTACTTTTCCACTTATTTCCATCCCTCACACATCTCACTTTTCTTCTTTCATGTGGATTGAGAAGTCAATTTACAATTCAATAGCTCAAGTCAATCCATTTGTATGTACCTACAAGAAGAAATATGGAATGATCCCCAATCATGTTTTTGGGTCTGGAGGGGTTATCTTAGCAACCCAAGTCCTATTGCTCATGGGTGCTTTCCTAAAAGGACAACAAGTAGAATAATGACCAAAATCATTATAATAGTTGCATGTGCTTGGAACTAGAGGATTCTCCATGGAAGATTGGAGGTCATTTACCTTTGTTGTTCCTTTTACTAACATTACACCCTAAACCATGTTTACCAATTTGTTTAGTAGTATGGTGTAGGATATTATTAAGATTCTTTTTACCAACTAAGAATCTTTGCAAAGAAGATCTCAAACTATCATTATCATGCATAACAAAAGTAATAGTAGAAGACAAATAATTTATATTATCTCTAGCATGCAAAAGATCATTTTCTAGGCAAAGGGCTTTGGTCAAATAAGAATCTCTATCAATATGAATAAAAGAAACATTATTCTCTCTACTAGTAGAACTAGAACAAGATTCAAGAGCATTGATTTTAGCAGGCAAGGAAGCATTTTCTATTTCAATCAAAGAAATCTTAGAAAGATAAGCACTCTTTTCAGATTCTAATTCTTGTAAAACAAAGTCTTTGTCCTCATTTTTAGTTCTAAGAACATCAATATCATGTATGAGAGAATTAACAATTAAAGTATGTTCATCATTAGAACTAGGCATTAGAGGTTGAGCTTCTATAAATCTAATCTTGTCAAGAAAATTAGCACTTTCAAGTTTAAGAGAATCTACTTGAGTAAGACAAGCATTTTTATCTTCAAGAAAACAAGTATTATCATGTTCGAGATCGTCTAATTCTATATGAAAATTATCAAGAATTCTGGCAAGCTTTTTCATTTTCCTTTTATAATAATTAATAGAGGCACGAGTAGCATCAATGATAGAAATTAAGGGTTCTTTATCTAAAGAGTTTAGATTTACCTCATTTGAATCTTTTCTTGTAGATGCCATATGACCAAAATGGCATTGTCCTTCATCACTAGATCTTGAGCTAGATCATCCACTTGATTCTTCACTTGAGTTGGAGGAGTCACTTGAGCTTTTGTGCCATTTCTCCTTCTTCTTGTACTTCTCTTGTCTTCTCTTATGATGATGTGTCTTTTTTCCTGGTAGACAATCTATCTTGAAGTGACCTTTCTTTCCACACTTGAGGCACCAGCTGGAGGAGGAAGGGTTGCCTTTGTAGAGTCTACCCTTGGAGTATGTGGCATCTTCTTCAACATGAGAGGATGGAGAGGTTTGACCCACAATAGATTCAATTTGAGCCCAATTTCAGACTTCTTCATTCTCTTTAGCTCTTTCTCCTCTTGTCTTTCAACTTCTTCTCTCTTATCAAGTGTGGCTTCATGGGCTTGAGGATTTCCTATGAGTTCTTCAATGTGAATATCACTGAGAGACCTTGCTTCTTCAATGGAAGTCACCTTGGATTCCCACCTCTTGGGAAGAGTTCTAAGGATCTATGAGTTGATCTATCCTCTACTCATAGGATGACCTAGAATAGCAAGACCATTCACAATGGTGTTGACTGTTGAGTACATGTTGGCTATCTTCTCCTCCCTTCCCATATTGAAGTTCTTAAACAGCCCTTCGAGCATGCAGACTTTTCTTTCCTTCACTTGAGTTGTCCCCTCAAAAGTGATGTGTAACTTTCTCCATACCTCATAGGCCATCTCACAAGAGGAAATCTAATTGAACTCGGTGGGGTTCATGGTGGAATAGAGGATGTTGATTTCTCTTTCATTCAAGGTGGCTTTCATCATGGTAGATTCATCCCATTCTTCTATCTTGATCTCCGGTAGCTTGTATGGATGACCCACCATTTTCCATAGCTCAAGACTTTTTCCTTGGATGTGGAATTGAAGCCTTCTCTTCTAATAGAGGGATTTACTCCCATCAAAGATTAGAAGTTTGACGAAATATCTCCCATCTTGGTAATCTCCCATCTTCTCCTACTTGTGGAAGTATACTTGGAGAAGACCTGCTCTGGTACCAATTGTTGGATCTTAGGATGGATGAATGTATGCTCTATAGGGGGGGGTGAATAGAGCTGAATGCACTTAAACAAAAATCATTAGACCTTCAAGTTATATCACAAGATAAGATTTCTAAATAGGAAATTTGAGTGCAACTAAAACATACATAGAAAGCGAGAGAGAGATTGAAAAAGCACCAAGTGACAAGCTATGTAGAGTGGATCCATACTCCAAACTAGGAGTATGTCAGTCCACTACCTAGAAAGGTCAACCTCTAGGATTTCTAAGTGTGTCTTCATCTATATATTCACTATAAGAGTTACAACACATGACCTACCAAAGGACTTACTTATCCAATACAAAGAGTCTTCAACCTTACCAAGGACTTACCCACTTTGCAATGAGTCTTCAACCTTCTCTGGGACTTACCCACTCTTGCACAAGTCTTCGGCCTTCTAGGAATCACCCACTCTTCTTGGATATTCAACCTTTGACTTCACCTTCACTTGGAGAAGCTTTCACCAAGGACTTACCCACTTGAGCAAGGAGTCTTCTGTCTTCACCAAGGGCTTATCCACTCTTACTCCAAGTCTTTATCCTTGTTCTTCACCAAGGGACTCCTTCCCTTATTTTTCTTCACCTCTCTTAGCTAAGAGAGAGAACCTTCATCTTCATGGTTGAAATGAGAGATTGGAAGGTGGTGGAAGTGAGAGCCTCACAAGATATACATGTAGGACTATCTCTCTTAGAAGTCTCCTACTCACTCTAATGGATGTATTAAGTGATTAAGCTTAGAGAGAGAGAAGAGGCTATAGGATGCACTCAACTATAGACTAGAAACCTCATATAGAGTTTTGCATTGAATCTACAACCTTATAATGTAGCTCAAGGGGTCTTATTTATAGTTGGGGATGCCTCTTAGCCTTTGGGAACACTTAAGGATGAAACTAGACATTTTATGGCTTGCAACAGATATATTTTTGACTGTTGTAACTCCACAACATCTAGAAATACTTTTCGGCACTATTCTATATAGTGATATCAGTTGAGTTTACTTTTGGAAAACTCGATCGAATGCACTGTTCGACAAAATAGATTTGACCAATCGGTCGAGTTTATGTTGGATGAAACTCAACCGGTCACATAAATTAGTTTTGTTATAGTACAAGGATCGGTTGAGTTCTTTGTATAGGAAACTCAATCGAACCATGACATTCTCAAAATCTATCAACGATAGATTGAGATTGTAACTGGACTGATAAAGTGCCTGTAATGAATTTTGGAAAATGTCATTAAAGTGCTTAAATATTTAATTTATGTGCTCCTAATTATTTCTAAGATTAGTTACAAGTCATAGAGTCATTACATGTGATTTAAAACATGATTCTAATAGATTTACATCATATTCCATAAAAGTACACTTGCATTGATTTTGACTTGTCTTTTCTCCATGTTGAGATGAGCAAGTTAGGGCATTTGGAGTGTCTATACCTAATTTAAAATCACTCAAGTAGAGACATTAGACACAATTTGGAATGGTTTAGTCATCATCAAAACAAGGGTTTGGTCAATTTAGACCTAGAGTCAACACGACCTACATCTGTGATTAGTGTTACTGTGATTATATAGCTCCTTTGTCTCAGATATCCAGATTGAACATGAGGCATGGTATCATCATCATCTTAACATTCAATTTATGTTCCTTGAACTAGAGAAGATTGTTTAAGATGCATGTGAGCTCACATATCACATATTGACTCACACGAGTGTGTCCATATGTTTCTCAGTCTAGCTTATCAAGTGGCTAGGAGATCAACTCAGGTAGGAGGGATAAATCCCATCTACATCACTCACAATCAACCCCCATGTGTCACAGTGTATGTAAGTACCACCTTCAAGACAATTATTATTCACAATAATTGGTGTACAAGTTCATCGAATGACATGTGATGACTATGCGACTTTAGGTCTAAGAATCACAATCAAGACTATCACTGTGAGAGTTGATTTTGACTACCATTCCATGGTTTCCATGTATCACTCTCAAGGAGAGTTTGTTCGATACATTGTTCTCTATCAATCACCATTGTGTTTTACTTGATATCAAATATCATGACTAATAAGACTATATCATCAGTCAACAAACATTCTAGTATTATGTATTATTGTTGTCTATTTTGCTACCCCAATAATATTCGATGAGGGACATAAAATGAATCTATGTACTCTTATCAGACATATGATCTCATTGTCCAGGTGCTTAACCTGAATATATATGTCATCGAGTAACATCATTCTTTAGACATCTATTATGTTTGTGTCATCATTCCATACATGAGACAATAAAACAAATAGAATTACATATAATATTATCAAATCAAGTACATGATGCCCCAAAACAATCATCATATGATTGACTCTCTGGGCATGCACACCAATAGCTGACAACCCTTCAGAGAGAGAGAAAGAGTGATGGCGATGATGACAACGTTTCAGAGAGAGAGAGAGAAATGGAGATGTCCATGAGAGAAACCACCCAGGGCCATGCATCCACCTACAAATGAATGATGAACTATCTTTCTCTCAAGGATTATGATCGATGCTCTAATTCCACGTAGAAGGGGATTACATGGATGACAATATTGATGGTGTTGAAAATATAATAGATACAACAGAGACCTATCTTCTTTATATGTGACAGGTGGATATGAATTTAGAGACTTCCATGTCTAACTAGATTTTATATCAGCCTACGAACATTGGTCCATATATGATGTGAGTATTACTTCTAACAGTGTTAATCATTAATTAGAATGTGACATTTAATACTTGTACTATATTAACTAATACATTGAAAATATAGTTATTTTTACATATAGAGTATTGGAAAACAAAATTTAGATTCTAGATTATCAAACTATAAATGTGACAGAGTCGATGACAATAAACAATTTTGACCAAACCGATCGACATTGGAAATTCTAGGGTTTTAGGGATCTCTTAGGATTTTGGGTTGACTCCTATCAGGTGAAATTTAGTTTAGGGCAATAAAGTTCGGGTCAAGTTTATTTTGAGTCTATTCAGGTCGTGTCTCATTCAAGGAAAGTTAGGGTTTGAATTTCTCACATTTTTTCTTTTATTATTTACTTGTATTTATAATAAAATATTTTATAATGCTTGTTGGTTAGGATAGATAGGATTGAGTTCACATTTACATGGGAATAGTCCAGTCCTTATCAAAAATAGAAAAATAAATTCATGTGTCCAAGCCATACTCAACCTACCCTCAATTGGATACAACCAACCAGACATAAACAATACCTGAATCAACCCATGCTAACTAAACTAAATTTCACCTGTCAATAGCCTATTTGAAGCCCAAATAGACTCCTCAAAACCTAGACCTTTTGGATTGGGTGGGTCAGTTGAGTTTTTGTATCATCCTTACCATGACACAAACACAATTAATAACCTAGAATCCAATGTTCATTTTCCAATATCATATAGAACCAAATAACTATAATATAATGTACAAGTTATTATGTTAGAAGTTATTGATATCACATTTTAATTAAGTAAATAACACAACAAAATTAGAAAATACCTTAGAAAAAAGATGAATTTGCGGTAATAAATTTGGATGAGAGGTCGTATATAAAGTTTGGAGAAAGAGAGGGGTTTATTGGAGTTAAGCAAAGGAGAGGGGGTGATTTGGAATTTAGTAAAAAGTGACGGGGCTTCTGGGACAAACTCTTAACATTTTATTAGGGTATTTGGCTAAGTAGTTGTCCTCGAAACTACCATATCCCTTCCGTTTTTCATACCCTGATGACATCATACCGTTGAGGAAGTTCCTATCAAGGTAAATTCAATAGGGATGGCTCGCCCCTCTTGGAAGAGTAGTATTCCATTGGAATTGCCCCTGTGAGCCACTTATGTCTCATTGAAAAGGACATGAGCAACATGAGTGCCACCAGAATAGATGAGTAGGTTATTGTAACATACTAGATCTCGAACCCTACCTTGGAAGTTGACATTTTGGACTTAGCCAAATAAGGTTGAAGGTTAGACCTAAATAGATGTTTAGTATAACCCCAATGAGATAATGTATGTATAGATCACCTTAATGTAACCTAATGTTCTAACATTAATCTTAGGTTCATAATGGATACATAAAATATGCCACATAACTCATTTTGGTGGTAATAGGAATATAAGAAACTTAATTGGATGAATAATTTAGATAATGAGTTGTTAATGGGCCATATGACATATCTCATAAAAAAAGTATCAAAAGTGGAAACAAACTTCAAATTCGAAATCTACATATCAAAATTAGCCTACATGTTAAATTTCATCTAATTTGGACAACCTTGAAATATTAGGATAAGTTTAGGAGAGAATGAGTGAAAGGCATAATTAATGAATAATGTGATTATACAACTTCCAAATTTGTAAATAATGGAAAATTAATATTTAACACATCAAAGATAACTTGTGGATGAAGTTTGGTCCAATTTGGATGTTGTTTGTGCAAGTTATGTAATTTTAAGAACATTCTGGACTTTTCTGCAATTTACCCTATTGGGAGGTTTTCTTTGCAAATTGTCACATGCATTATAATACTTATATATCCCCTTACCATTCTATAGTTTTTTAACCATATAGGGAGCCTAGTTGCACCTTGGTTTGAAGGTGTTTCCTTCTAAGGGCATTTTAGGGATTACACTCTTTATAAATGAGCTTATCTTTAGAAGCCATCGACCAGTGGGGTTATTTCTTTGATTGGAGGTCGGTTGGGATGGCCTATAAGTGTACATAAATTGACATTTGATATTCAAGATGCCTCTATGAGCTGTCCACTTGTATGGCCATGAAATCCCTAGGCTAAGGACACATGGAAAGCTCTATGGACACCTCATGCTTGACTTCTTTCTTATCCATTAAGGCTTGCATGTCCATAGGCACCCTTAGCATTGGACACATGGAAAGTAACTTTACACCTCATGCTTGACTTCTTCCTTATCCATAAAGGCTTGCATGTCCATGGACACCCTTATACATGACACATGGAAAGTCTCATAGACACCTCATGCTTGACCTATTTCTTTATATAGCCATATCTACCCCTTCCCAACTCCAAATTCGAAACCTCTTTCTCTCCTTTATTTTCTCTAGCTTAGAGAATCATTCATACTCTATTTTTTCATGAAGGTTCTATCCCAAGGTAAAAGGAGGTGCCTATCTTGGTGAAGAAGGCTCATAGGATTGTAAATTTCTCTATTTAGGATTTCTTAAGCTCCTCCTTGGTAATTTTGACCAAAACTAGTAAGTATCCTCCTTTCCTTTCCTATTCTCATGTTGTTAGTCTTCCTTCCACCTTCCTCCAGGTCGAAACCATGGCCTTCCATGGTGAAACCCCACCTAGAACCCATAAACACCTCATCTCCATGTTCTTTTGTTAGGGGTTTTCACCTCTAAAGTGGAGAAGGTGTTTCTTGCTCGAGATAGGAGCTTTGTTGGAGAAACCAACATCTCCAAGCTTGGGAACCTTACTTATTGGACCTATCCACCTTCCCTAGAGGTTCTTTGGAGGCCTAGACTTGGATCTAGGACTGACTTGGATTGTTTAGTCTCTGAAGTATATGTATGATGTATCCCCTATTCTTCTATGTTGAGCAATTCACCTATGCTTATTCATTCTCTTTGTCCTATGGACATTATCCTATACATAATGTCTTTTTTTTAAATCATGGTTCATGTGAACTACCTTATTTGATATTGATCATGTGATCATGGATATTCTTTTGAACTCTTATCTTATGCTTTGCTCATGATGGAACTCTAAAAGATGACATGTGATGTCTTTTTTCCACTTATGAGGTGGATATATATGTTGGTCACTTATGTGGTGACTAGTTTATATATTCTGACTATACTTTCTACTTGCCTCTACATTTTACATGATATGTGATTCAGTAGCACTAAAGTAGTGTAATTGTATTAGTTTTTATGACAGATGTGTTATTTCCTGCCGAGCAGATGTGATATTTCCTACTCTTTTGGGATGGAAAGGAACCTCATACCCCGGGCAAGATGTGTGATTCTTGGCCCATATTTTATATATTTGGGAGAATGGTAGTATTCCTTTCTCTATCAGGTTTCAAGTTTATGAGACTTGGCTGCCTTTGTGTTTATATTGTTCTAGGAATATATTTATCTCACATGCATGCATGTTGATGATATGGGATGTGTGCCCTAATTCTTTACATGTTATTGTGTGGAACAATCTTTATATTTTATTAATGGCAAGTATTCTTTTGTTATCATATGATTTGAATTTCTTTTCTCTTGATACCCATTTGGGTGGTCCTTATCATTTCTATGGGAAGCCTTTTATATTTGATGTCATTTATTCCATATATTGCTCAATCTCTTATTTAGTATGCACATATCAACCTTTGTTGATGTCATCTATTTTCTCTTCTTACTGGGGTATGCTTCCAACTCTAGGTGAAGGACTTGGATGATAAGGCATGAAGTTTTGGACTAGCTTAAGGAGTTAAAGCTTGGAGACAAAGTTGTTATGGTTTAGATTTTCCTCTACTTAGATCATTATGTTGTATCATACATGTAAACTCTTATGGGATATTATGATGTACTTTTGTAATAACCTTGTGATAAATTGAATATAGCCAATATTTTTATTATGTTGCTACACTTTGGTTGTTTTGAATACCATTTATTGAAATTTGAAAATGTTACACCTATTCCAGCATACCTTTAAGTGTGTTTGGAATGGATATTTTATTCTTCAAATTTTTAATAAGGGGGTGATCCTGCACTCCTTACAATTATCTTCCATGTGATTGAGTCCCAAGTCCAACACGAGTGGCCCACTTCCACAATTGCACTCCCTATCAGTGGTGGGGTTTAAGCATACTCCTTAGCAGCGATAAGGCGCCTCTCCCTCCACTAGTAGGAAGGCATTGGGGGATTTTGGGAATGTTGTCCAAGCAAAATAGTAGGGTTGGGCAGAATTTGGTTAGTAATCGATTAACTGAATGGCTAATTTGGTTCAGACAGTTTGGCTAATTCACATTTAGTTAATTTATTTCACTTAATTGGTTAAATGGATAGTTTTCATTTAAAATTAATTTTTATTTGTTTAACATAATTAACTAGAATAACCCTAATTTATGAATATAAAATTATCGTACACATATATATACCTATGTAGTTGTACTTTTATTTTAGTAACCTCTCCATCTATACACTAGTCAAGTTTTCACAAACTATACACTGTTATATTTACATGCAATACTACTATGATATGACAGTTGTTCAAAACTTTACGAGTACTTTCAAACAATATTGCAGAAGTGTTACTTGGTTAACCAAGTTAATCGAAGAAATCAATCAGTAAACAAATAATCGTAGTCAAATTAACCAACTCTAATGCTCAACCATACCAAATAGGCAATACCAAAGCTAAGAATTTCATTCACGGAAGACACCACACATAGTTGTAGTTCAAAATATTTGTGTTAAGACTTGAGAATGAGTCTGATGCTAAAGATCATCAGATTAAGTTAAACAACGGTAAACATGTACTATACTATAAAGTGCAAATTATTCTGCTAATACATATACAAAGATAATCATTATTTGAAAAAACATAAAGTTGAACATATTTCATGACCATTAATATTACAAATTATAATTTTAAGATAATATTCTATATTCGAAGTTTATGAGATTGTTCATAAATATCATATTTTTTGAATAAATTTTACAATGAAGTGTTACATATGTGCACATTTCTACATTCAAGGGGACGTTGCCGATATCCAATTCACACTCCTAGTCAGAAAACTAAAATATCAACAATGTCTTACCAAAAATATGAGAATTTGTGCACTACTCGATAAATTTGCAAGTTCAAGAAGAACAAAATGAAAAAAATCCAACCAACGCTGTCTAGCAATTAACTAAACATCTAAATAAAACATTATTCTTACAAAATGTAAACCTTCTTCCTTAATTTGCCAAAATTGTTTTGATCATTAATATGTCAAAATTCATCCCAAATGGTATAGGAGAAAAGTTAGACCATTCAATGGGAGAGGATGTGAACAAGGCCACAATGTAGACTAGGCGAGTGGCAGTGAAACATGTCATAACGGTCTTCCTCGCTTAATCAGTGACGTCGTCTATTTTTTTGAAAGTTCTAATCTCATTCAAAATAGTATTCGCTTAAACCACACAAAGGAAATAGAAGGAAAGGGTAATCTACCTTACTGAATACCGAGTCACGCTCTAACACAGAGGAGGATACCATGTAGGACACTATACTTCCATAAATTCATATATTTGACGGGGTTTCTCTTTAAAAAGAAAAAGTTTGTAGTTTATGGCGACAATTCGGGCACGTGCCTTGCCTGTGGCCACGCCACTGCGAGGATTAACAGCCTGCGGAGCATACTTATGTTTCGTCTACTCCGGCTACTCCAGCCACACGGGTTTCGTTTCCCAGCTCCTGCATAACGTCCGGCAGGGTACCGACGAGGCAACGAGTATTCGTTGCTGCTGTTGCCTCAAGTAACTTCTGTGAAAGCGAACGGCGGTAGGCAGCTGCGTCCAGATGAACACTGGGTAACGGCTTTGTTCATCTGAGATATGTTCGCCTAACGGCTACTGTGAAAGTAACGGGCAAACCAAAGGAGACGATCCAGAACATCGACGGCAGCGACCGGAGAAATGGATGTAGCGAGCACACGGCAGCTGCATGAAGAGGGTGGGCAAAGGTGAATACACGAAGAAGCTTTTGCGACTGTTTCTGGAGCAAACCAGGAAACCGTGGCACGGGGGTGTTCATGACGTTTGCTTTGAGGAGGCCGTATCCAGGCCGTAAGAGGTTATTTCAGTTAAATTTGTTATATTAATACATTAAAAATCCACAATTTGCAAACCATGCTCTATTTTAGTATTCATCATATTTTAAAACAGATTCTTGAATTGGATTTAAGCTACGTTAATGTTGTTTGTTTGTCATGGTGATAGAGAATCATGGTGGATGCAGGGTGAATCCATGGTGAATTCTGATCTATTTTTGTCCCCATGAAAAAGCACGATGAATTGTGGTGAATCGTGTTTGTCATGGTGATAGAGAATCATGGTGAATGCAGGGTGAATCCATGGTGAATTCTGATCTATTTTTGTCCCCATGAAAAAGCATGATGAATTGTGGTGAATCGTGGTGAAAGAAGTTTCTTGTAAGACTCCACCACTTATTTAGACAAATGTACAAAATAAACGTTCTAATAAATATGATATTTACTTATGTAGGGTGTTTTTTTTTTTAAAATCTCTCTCCATCACTATAACCATGTAATAAACAACATTTTTAAAAATTTTCACCATCACCATCTCTGTCACCATACACATATTATCAAACAACACATTTTAATTATTTTCCTATCACCGTCACTGTCATCATCACCGTCACCATCACTATCACCGTGAATTTTATCACCATTTAGCAAACTCAGTAACTGCGTCTTTCATTTGTTTTCCCTTCTCGACAGTCAACACCGTGACCCTCATCAATTCTAATGCGAATCGGCACCCATCAATCTGTCAAAACTAGAAATGACTTTCCAATCGGAGGCCACCTATATTTGATTACGCAGGATATATGTATGGTCGCCTTTATCTGCCTGCTGGTTGCTGTATCTTCCATCGCTCGCCGGCTCCATCCGCTGAACTCTTTTCCTGATCTTCGTCAATCATAACCCGATTGATATGTACAAATCCTACTCCTATCTCCAGGCAATCCTACTAGGAATAGCTGCCCAAGAATCTCAATCCTAGTACTAATCGGCACCCGTCAATCTAATTCAAAAAGGGAATTCCTTTCCAGAACGGACGGCACCTAGACTTGATTCCGCAGGATATATATGGTCGCTCTACCTTCCATCGTCTGCAAACTCTTTGCATCTTTCCGCTGAACTCTTTTCCTGATTCCGTTCTCGAAAAGACCAATTTTCAAGCAGCGATGCCATAGAGGCCACCTTTTTCACCCGATTCCCAGCAACTGGAATACACATGACGGCAGAGGAAGGCTGGGCTCAACTCCCCTATGATATCCTGTATATGATAAGGACTAAGATCTCGGCACGCTCACGCTGGGTTACGCGCGGCATTACGCGCGCCCAAACCAGCTGCAAACAAACCCCCAAACCGCCAATACGTGGCAGAATGTGATTGGGTGGGTTTTTTAGAATTATGCAAAAGACAAATAAATTTGTTTCACTTATAACTTTTAAACCGTAATGAATTTTTTAATAAAACAAAAACCGTTGGTTTCGTTACAAAAAATGCAATCTAACAAATCTAATATTGATATATTTTTGAGATAAAAAAAAATTAAAAAATGATATATATAGGTTAATTGACAACCAACTATGGTGCTCATACCCATAAATGATTATTAACACCCAAAATGGTTAATTGACGCCCAAAAATGGTTCATTGAAACCTAAATTTATAACGACGCCCACAAATGTCTAATGACACCCATAAATGACTAAGGACACCCAAATATGATTTTTGACGCCTAAAATGGCTCACTCACACCTAAAATTATAACGACGCGCATACACCCATAAATAACTAATGACACTCAAATACGGTTATTTGACGCCTAAAATGGTTCACTAACACCTAAAATTATAACGACTCCCACAAATGACTAATGACACTAATAAATGGCTAATGACACCCAAATATGGTTATTTGATGCCTAAAATGGTTCACTGACACCTAAAATAATAATGACGTCCACAAATGGCTAATGACGCCCATAAATGGCTAATGACACCCAAATATATTTATTTGACACCTAAAATAGTTCACTGACACCTAAAATCATAACGACACCCACAAATGGCTAATGACACCTATAAATGACAAATGACACCTAAATATGGTTATTTGACGCCTAAAATGGTTCACTGACACCTAAAATCATAAGGACACCCACAAATGGCTAAAGACACTCATAAATGGCAAATGATACCCAAATATAGTTATTTGACGCCTACATGGTTCATTGACATCCAGAATAATGCATTCATATCATTTTTATATTTTTTTTATTAAAAATATATCAATATTAGTCTTGTTTGAATGCATTTTTCATGACGAATCCAATGGTCTTTGTTTCATTAAAAAATTCATTACGGTTCAAAAATTATAAGAAAAACACATTTATTTGCATATTACACAACCCTTATCTGTCTAACCAATTAAAACATGCCACGTCATCGCCCATAAACCACCTTCCCCCTCCACCAAACCAGCCCAGCTTGCGCGTGATGCGCGTTTGCACAGGGCGCGCGTGATGGAATAATTTCCCATATGATAACAGAATATCTTCTCTCTGCTGATTGCGCTCGTTTCAGATCCGTATGCTCTGCCAGGAGTTCTGCCCCTTTGCCAATGCCTCCTCCCATACGCCCCCCCCGGCTGTTGTTACCTCCCTCCTCACAAGGCTATGGATCATCTGATGGTGGTGGCAACTGTTGTTAAAATATAGGTTGTTGTCGTTCATGCAACAGCGTCAGGTGCAATTTAATTAACAGTGCAGGCAGATCCAAGATAAGATTCGAAGAACAAGCAATGCAGGAGAACAAAATGAAGGGTTAGATTCGCAAACCAGATCGTTCGTTTCAACGAACGTGTTACTTAAAGAAACCAGTGTCCGGCAATCCTCGCGGATAGGCACCGTTCTCCCAGTCTCGATCCGGCACGAACCTGGAAGTTGCACGTCTTGCTCGCGCACGTCGCACTGCTACCAGTGCAGCACAGCCACCGCAGGAACCACCGCCTGACAGCTGCGTCTGAAGGGAAGGACGACGAGTCTCGCTTCGCACAGGAGGACAACTCCGCAAAGCAACTCCGGGGACGACGACTCTCGCACTCGGGATTAGGGTTCACAAAACACACGGCGGCAGAAAAACTATTTTCGGTGTGTTTAACCCTAATGACCGGAGTCATATAAATAGTCACGTACGTCCCTAATCCTATTCCCAATTAGACGGAACACTCGGTTGCTCTCGTACACAATACGGGAATAATCCATAAAAGAGAAACACTTTCTAATTAGGATTTAAGAAATCCGAATAAGAAAGCCACAATTAATTAGGGTTCACAATCCACAATCCACAATCCACAAGCCCAAGCCCGGCCCGACCCGGCCAGGCGAGGCGAGGCGAGGCGTGGCGTGGCGCGCGCGTGCGTGCGTGCGTGCATTGTGATGTGGTAACCCCACCCACCAAGGAGGTGAGCATACCTCCTTCCTAGGACTCCTTTGGACACTAGTGCCCCATGTGATCCTACATATGAGGACCACAAAAGTTCTAGGTGTGAGCAATATGGGATAAAACTTCTTTGCCATTTGCACTAGAAACAACACTACATTCTCACATGTACTTGCTGCACTACATTGGGCTTAACCCATGCTAAATAAGTGATTACCACAATAGTCTAGCTACATTAATGAGCTGCCACTACTACAGAAACAACATTCAGTGTCGCTTTTCTGGGCGTCGGTTATTTAGGAAAACCGACGCCTATAACATTCAACGTTGGTCATCTAGGTCATCCGACGTCTGTAGCCAAGACACGGGTACCGCTTTGTATTCAGCGTCGGTTTTTTGGTAAAAAACCGACACCTAAAACTGCCCGTGAAATCCAATTTTCGAGCAAAAAAAATATGTCACATACGGCATCGGTTATTTACCACAAACCCGACGGCTATATAAGATGAAAATTTGCGCGAAAATTTACTGCTTAGGTGTCGGTTATCCTTAGATAACCGACGCCGATAGTGGTTCCCGCCAATTTATTTAGGGCAAATTTTATCTAATTGGACGTCGGTTTTGTAATAGTAACCGACGCTGAAGACTTTAGGCGTCAGTTTTGTTAGATAACCGACGCCCTTTACGAACTTATTAGACGCACGATCGATCGACTTTAGGTCCCCTTTCCTGTTTCATTGTCTTCATCGCCCGCGCTTGCTACTGCTCACCGACGCCGCTGCCCGCCACCCTCCGCTACCGTCGCCCGACCCTCCGCTGCTGCTGTTGCTTGTGCGCTGCCGCCGCTTCCTGCTCCTTTTGCTGCCGGTGTCGCCACCGCCTGCCTGCTCCTTCTCCGCCGCCTGCCTGCCCGCCGCCGCCTGCCTGCCCGCCGCCGCCTGCCGCTCCCTACTCACCGGTGTCGCTGCCGCTACCTGCCTGACTTGTGGCAGTGGTCCTGGAGCTCGCCGGTGTCACCGCCGCCCACCTACTTGACCTACTCGACCTCGCCCTGCTCGCTTGCCCAGGTACCTCGCCCTGCTGTCGCCCACCTATTCAGTGATTAATGATTGGTACTACTGGTTAGTATTACTTTAGTGATTACTTTAATTCAACAATTCGTAGTTTGTTATTTACAATTACTGATCTGCTTGCCGATTTTCATGATTAGAGATACTGATTAATAGTAAGTATTGATGAATACTTAGTTAATTACTGATTTGTTGATTAGATATGTATAGAAGTTCCTTATAAATATATTTTTTATATATACATACATGTAGTTTTGTATAAAATACATGATGTAGTGTGATCTTAAATCCTAGAGTGTACCCCTTTTGTTCTATGATGGTACCTATGGCCCTAAATACATCCATAAGGGTCTATTGTATCCTAAAGAAGATTTATTTCTTCCTTCTGCCCTAATTTTTATATGGATCTTAATCTTATATCGCTTACTCATAAATAAGAAAATATCCTCCCTTATGACCACCTTGATGTGTATGTCCCATATAATGCACATGTTGGACCCTAATGATACAATTTTTTTATGTTGAAAATGAATGTATGTTTCAAGTGTTGAACCTAATGTTGGAAAATAAACAATGAATTTATGTCCCATATAATCCACATTGTTCTTTATATTACTTGTACATTGGTATAAATTAGAATGAACAATCACTAAATTATATACTGTTTGTATGGAGTCCGACTTCATTGTAGATATCTATTATTGTGTTTGTTGGCCTAGAAACCCGTCCAAGATTTACTCATTAGGAGTAAATCTTAGATAGTCCCCGGTTTGGGACTGTTCTTGAACACCTAATCTCACTTAGGATGTAAGTGTATAATGTGTATTGGGTTTTCGAGAAAATTTTGGCAGCATTTCCCCGTTTGTTCTCTAAGTACATATGTACTTAGAGAACAGCGGGGAAATGCTGCCGAAATTTTCTCGAAAACCCAATACACATTATACACTTACTAGTGAGATTAGGTGTTCAAGGATGGGATAGGTGGTACACATTTATTATATATAAGAATGACATCACATGTGTTTGTTGGCCTAGAATGTGAACAATCATTGTTTTTTATATTACTTGTACATTGGTATAAATTAGAATGAACAATCACTAAATTATATACTATTTGTATGGAGTCCGACTTCATTGTAGATATCTATTATTGTGTTTGTTGGCCTAGAAACCCGTCCAAGATTGACTCATTAGGAGTAAATCTTGGATAGTCCCCGGCTTCATTGTAGATATCTATTATTGTGTTTGTTGGCCTAGAAACCCGTCCAAGATTTACTCATTAGGAGTAAATCTTGGATAGTCCCCGGTTTGGGACTGTTCTTGAACACCTAATCTCACTTAGGATGTAAGTGTATAATGTGTATTGGGTTTTCGAGAAAATTTCGGTAGCATTTCCCCGTTTGTTCTCTAAGTACATATGTACTTAGAGAACAGCGGGGAAATGCTGCCTAATCTTTTCGTAATATATACTTGTTTACTAATATATACTTGTTTTCTCTGATCATAGAATGGATAGATCATGGATGTCCATTCGTAATCGTTGCACCCCAGAGTTTATATCTGGTCTTGATCAGTTTATTAGATTTGCCGAGGAACATAGGAAAAAACCTACAGATAGGTTCTACTGTCCATGTAGGCATTGCGGTAACAACTTGAAAGTCAACACTGGTGAGGAAATCAAAAGTCATGTCATGTGCAACAGGATTGTACAAGGCTATACAGAATGGCACTGGCATGGAGAGATTTCAAAATCGAAACCAGTAGATGTCGATAGCAGTGCTTGGGTGGAAGAAGAAATTGCCTCCGATGACGTAAATGTGAACGAACCAGTTCCAGAAGACATCGTTGATGCGATGCTAGATAGTTGTAGGGTAGAGCACACCGATCCACCTCCTATCTTTACAAACATTGTGCATGATGCTGAGATACCGTTATACACAGGCTGTGCTAAGTTTATGAAGCTTAGCGCTGTGTTGAGATTGTATAAGTTGAAAGCTAACAATAGATGGAGCGAAAAAAGCTTCACTTCATTGTTGACTTTGTTGAAAGAAATTCTTCCTGAAGGAAACGAGCTTCCAATCTCAACATACCAGGTAAAGAAAATGTTGTGCCCAATGGGAATGGAGGCCAAGAAGATACACGCATGCCCGAATGATTGTGTATTATTTCAAAAGGACTATGTAGATTTGAAAGATTGTCCAAAATGTGGTGCGTCACGGTATAAATTGACGACTTCGGGGGAGTCCAAAACTGGTTCTCCTGCCAAGGTGTTGTGGTATCTACCTATGATATCACGGTTTCAACGCTTGTTTGCAAATCCGAAAGATGCGAAGAATTTGAGGTGGCATGCAGATGTTAAGAAAAATAATGATGGGATCCTACGACATGCGTCTGATTCCCCACAGTGGAAGAAGATTGATCTATTGTACCCTAAATTTGGTGAAGAAGATAGGAATCTAAGACTTGGGCTTTGTACAGATGGGTTGAATCTGTACGGGACATTGAGCAGCCAACATAGCACTTGGCCAGTCATGCTTGTTATATACAATCTTCCTCCCTGGATGTGTATGAAAAATAAGTACGTTATGTTGTCATTGTTGATATCGGGCCCTAAACAACCCGGAAATGATATCGATGTTTATCTTGAACCTTTGATTGATGACTTAAAGAAACTTTGGGCTGAAGGTGTGATGACCTATGATGCTTCAGCAAGAGAGACATTTCGTTTGCACGCTATGTTGTTTTGCACTATTAATGACTTTCCAGCATATGGGAATTTGTCTGGATATAGTGTCAAAGGAGCTAAAGCGTGTCCTATATGTGAAAAAAACACTGATTCAATAAGACTAAAACATGGCGGCAAGACTGTATATCTTGGTCATCGAAGGTTTCTTTCAAAATTACATCCGTATCGTAGGAAGCGCAAAGCATTCAATGGATGGAATGATGAACGGAGTGCACCTAAACCTATACCAGGGGATGTTGTTTATGAAAGAGTAAAAGACATTGTCAATGAATTTGGTAAGAAATCACAATGTAGTATGGCCACACGGAGTGACAATTCTTCATTCAAGAAGAAGTCAATATTTTGGGATCTTCCTTATTGGAGTTCTTTGACAGTCAGGCATTGTATCGATGTAATGCACGTTGAGAAAAATGTCTGTGATAGCATCATTGGTACTCTATTAAATATACCAGGTAAGACTAAAGATGGGATAAAATCCAGACTGGACCTACGTGAAATGGGAATAAGGTCAGAATTAACAGAATTACGTGAAATGGGTAATAAAAGAACATACTTACCTCCCGCTTGTTACACGTTGTCTAGAAAGGAGAAGAAAACTTTTTGTGAATGCTTGGTAAATGTTAAGGTGCCACATGGTTACTCATCCAACATCTGTAGATTGGTATCAATGAAAGATCTGAAGTTGATAGGTCTTAAATCTCATGATTGTCACACTCTAATGCAACAAATATTGCCCGTGGCAATTCGATCTATATTGCCGAAGCATGTAAGGTTTGCAATTACCAGACTTTGTTTCTTTTTCAACAGTCTATGCAGCAAAGTTATTGACCCTGATATTCTCGATAATTTGCAAAGAGAAGTGGTTGTTACCCTATGTCAGCTTGAGATGTATTTCCCTCCTTCATTCTTTGATATCATGGTACATCTTGTTGTCCACTTGACTAGGGAAGTGAAAATGTTGGGACCAGTTTTCTTGCATTGGATGTATCCCTTTGAACGATACATGAGCGTTTTTAAAGGTGATGTTCGAAACCGTTATCGGCCTGAAGGGAGTATTATTGAAGGTTATGTGGCGAGAGAGGTTATGGATTTTCGCAATGACTTTTTCAGTGGTAATGACACTCCTGATAATGACAAGAATATTGAGGAGGGAAAAGGAATTTTGGGATCACGGGTGAAAGTAATTAGCCGTGAGCAGTTGGAACAAGCTCACTTGTATATTTTACACAATATGGAAGAAGTGAGTGTTTATATCGAGGAACATACCAATTTCATAAAGAGACAACATCCTCGAGCAAGTTCAATGTGGCTTGCTAGAGAGCATAATAAGACTTTTACTAAGTGGTTTGAAGATAAAGTCTTACATCAACTATCTCAAACACCAAATGATATTACAGAAACTATCAAATGCCTCGCCTTTAAACCAAAACCGAATGTTATGTCTTATGAAGGGTTTGACATTAATGGATTCACATATTACACAAAGCGCCAAGATGATAAGAGTGTCGTCCAAAATAGTGGGGTCACTCTTCAAGCGTCGACTATGTACTTTGCAAGTGCAAAGGATAAGATTCCACGTGAAGCTAAAATGTCATATTACGGTGTCATTGAGGACATTTGGGAGTTTGACTACATAGATTTCAAAATTCCGCTCTTTAAATGTAATTGGGTTGATAACACCAAAGGAGTTATAGTGGATGAATTGGGTTTCACTTTGGTGAACTTTAAAAAGATTGGCGAGAAGGGTGAACCATTCATATTGGCATCACAGGCAAAACAAATATTCTATATCGATGATCCTGCGAATGATAAATGGTCGGTTGTTCTTCATGGTAAAAGACAGTTCATTGAAGATCCTATAGATGAAGAAGAGTACTATGATAAGTACGATGACTCCAGTCCAATCTCAGTTGGGTTGCCCACTCCACAAAATATTGGAGCTAATGATGACTTATATGTGCGCGGAGATCACAATGAAGGATTGTTAATTGATAAAAGATCACAATTTTAGAGACATGTATGTTAATACAAATGCTAAATGTTTGCCTTTTTCTAGTTAATACAAATGCTAAATGTTTGCCTTTTTCTAGTTAATACAAATGCTAAATGTTTGCCTTTTTCTAGTTAATACAAATGCTAAATGTTTGCATTTTAAATGACATTTTCAGATGGTTGACCATGATGAGCATGATGTCCATAATGAGCATGAAGTCCATCATGAGCATGCTGTCCATGACGAGCATGGCGAGGATACTAATGTAAGTTCTAAGAACATATCCTGTATTTCTATAAAATTCATTATCTTCTAGTTATGTCATATATCCTATATTTCTATATTGGGCTAATTTAGTGTGTTTTATTTTTGTCAAATTTTAGGTTGATGCACCTTTACCCACTGAAGCACTGGAGCAACTTGATGCGCAACACCAAACACTTAACAAGAAAAGGGGCATCACTCTGTTGAAGAAGTTATTAGCGCTAAGTGGTAGTGGATCCAAATTGGTGGTGGAGTTTGATAATGGAGGAAATCCAATTGGAGTGAACCGCAATAATTTTGTAAACTATCTTGGGTGTACCACTCGGAGCCATTGTGGTGTTAAGTATGACAATTGGCATAAAGTTCCTCAAGGGAAAAAAGACTTGATATGGAAGGATTTATGCGTGAGTTATTATTATTTGCAATTCTATTTTGTAGATTACAAATTCTATTATTTGCAATTCTATTTTGGATACTAGTTAATAACATTTCTATTTTACAGAATCTGTTTGCATTGGATGAGAAGTTGCATCGTAAAAATGTGATGCAACGCGCTGGAAAGATGCTTAGGAATTATAGGACAAATCTGAACAGAGAATACATAAAAGAGGGTGATAAGAAGAAGAAGTCAGCCCTTGAACAATGGAACTTCTTGGACAAAGAAGATTGGGACAATTTTGTTGCTTCAAGAAAATCTGAAGAATTCAAGGTATTAGGCGTCACTCCCAATTTAATTAATATACATTGTATTCACCTATTCAAGATTAGCATTTAGTGCTACTAATGAAATCATTAATGTGCATACTAACTAGGCCCTTAGTGACGCACAAAAAGCAAGGCGTGCACTGAATGTGCATGACCACACTATGGGTCCAAAAGACTATGCAAGCATTCGCCAAAGACTACAGGCGGAGTCTGCGGCTACTCAGGAGTCTGCTCCTACTCAGGAGTCTGCCACACCCATGCCTCGCCATGATATCTGGATAGCTGGCAGGCAAAACAAGAAGGGTGAAATAAAGAAGCCTGTAACTGCTGAGGCGGCTGCAAAAATGGTAAAATAACACTCTTAGAGAAATAGTTTGAATATTGATTATTTGTGGTGTTAACTTACCAATTTCTGTTTATGGTGATTAGCGGGAGATGCACGAGCAGAGGAAACAAGGCACGTTCATCCCTCAGGGCACAAGGGATGAATTGACAGTTGCTCTGGGTAACCCAAAGCATCCTGGACGTGTTAGAGGTGTCGGCGCTGGTGTTGGCATCAAAGCATTCTTTGGGCCATCCCAGCGCAAACCCAGAGCGGGACTTTCTCAAGAAGAGGTAACCTATTCTTTTTTTAGAATGTTACTGCAAAAGGAAATTCATTAATAAGATGCTAATGTTTCTTTTATCCATGTATAGGAGAATAAGAGAGTTGAGGATTTTGTTGCTAAGAAGGTCAACGATGTAGTTGCTGAGAAGGTCAAGGAAGAATTGCTGCGGTGGCAGGCATCTCAGGCTTCCAATCAGCCTATGGCGACCCACTCTTCTCCTGATGCACAGACTGCGAGTAATCCTGGAGACCCATCGCCTAGCACGTCTGCTGTAAGTATTGTTTATGACATTGTAGCTAGTCTTTTCAAGATGATATGTTTTCAAGATTATATGTATATATGTATAACATTCTTTACGTAAATTTGTAGGCATTGAAGCCATGCCGCTTAAGAATACAAGACTATGTTGTTGCAGAGGCGCAAGCTTACCCGTCCCTTCCTGGGGAAGGTTTCACGGGACTCCAATGCCACAGGGCTATGTTCGTGTGGGCCCATTACGTGTGTTACCCGATTGGAGGGAAGTTGCGTTGCCATATGCCCACCCAGATATTGATACACTTGGTGAGGCAGAAGGCGGGGTCATATTGTGGCCCAAAGTAGATGTCGTCTACACGACTGAAATTGTAAGATAAATTTACATTGATTTAGACTGTTAATGTGTATATATGATGTCAACTGATCTAAAATTATATATACAGGTTAAAAAGAAGACACCAGGAGCACCTAGGCCTCCACCTCCACTTCCCGCATTACCAACTTGGGTTCCAACTGACCTAACATACCCGTTAGGTCCTGCTTGTAGGGGAATGGCATGTTGGCTACGGGCACATAATATACATTGCCCTATAATAGTTTCTTTAGATGTAGATTATGCAGGTCGATCATACAATAGCTCTTTATTTATACAAGATATTATTGAGCTGTTTATGTATGATTGGCTGAATACATCAATGATAGAGACATGGATAAGGTGAGATCTTGTTTATACATCCATATACCTTGTGTAAGATCCGGTGATCTGGTTTCTTATATATTAATGCATACGCCTATATGTTTTGTAGCTACTTAGTCGAAGATCATTGCAAACAATTTGCATTTGATCATGTGGGATTTTTGATTCCATCATTGATTAGTTTGGTAGCTAAAGACCCTGATAATGTTCAACAATACTGTATAGATGCTTTTACAATTTTTGGTCAGCAAAAGAAGACGATAATAATAGCTCCATTCAATGTCAAGTAAGTTTACTTTATTTATAATTTGGACTTAAGAAAATTCCATTTTTATTTTGCATTTTGAGTTATTAATTGTTAACTTCTTACTTCTAGCGGTAGACATTGGTAGTTACTAGTTATTGTCCCCGGGACATTCACTGTTTATTATCTAGATCCTGCGGGGAGTACATTGAACACTAAAATTGGACACGTAATGAGAATGCCATTATTCTGGCGAGAAATATTTCATTTTTATATCCGTTAACATCTTTTATTACATTACTATTTACTTATGCAATTTATTGTGTTATATTAACATGTAGGGGTTTAGATGCATTCAAAAAGGCTGGAGGAACGGTCCCAAGGAAAAAGAACCAGCCAATAAATTGGCAGAACGTACAAGTAAGTTCCCGACTCGAATATATATATTATTGATGTGAGTTGTGCTTAGTTGTATTATTTTGTATGTTTCAATTTATAGTGTGCTACACAAGACAATGGCTGGGCATGCACATACTATGTGATGCGATTTATGCAGATGATTATCAAATATGCCGCATTGGACATCGATACCATACATGAGGTATTATATATAGTCTCATTAGTTAGTATGAAATATATCAATCTTATCTTATTTTTATATTATTACTTATATATATACATCATTCTCTTTGAAGGTGTTTAAAACTGACAACACTACAGGTAAATGCTTAAAAAATATACATGCTCCATATACGATGGAAGCATTAAATGAAGTAAGAGAAGAATGGGCAAAATCCATACAAGCAGTGGCAACTGTAAGATATAATTGGGATGTTGATAGCGATAATGAATGATACTTTGTAAATGAATATTTCTGAATGTTAATACATGTATTTGAATGTTTCTATATGTGTGAATGTGAGAATTGAATTGATGTCTGAATGTATGTACTTGTGTAGAATTTTCCTTGTGACTTTTGCAGGTTTGCGGCCTGTTTGTAGGTTGATATCAATGGATGTCGTAAACCTGCAGTTCAGAAAACTGAACTGCAGGTTCTCATCCTGCTGACCAGCCACAGCAGGCCTGCAAACTGATATGAAAAAAAAATATAAATAGGCGTCGGTTATTTATAGAAAATCGTCAGCAAAGACATACAGCGTCGGTTATTTGATAAACACCGACGCCTAATAGTACAAACAACCCGACCGTGCAGGATAGCACGTCCGTGGTGGAAAAGGCGTCGGTAATTCATATAAAACCGACACCTATAGTACTAAACACGGCCGTGCAGGGAAGCACAGCCGTGTCATCTTGAAGTACAGGCGTCGGTGTTTTAGTATATAACCGACGCCAAAAGTGTTCACGCCATAGAAAATGGCGTCATCTAGGGCACTTTATGTGTCGGTTATCTACTAAAACACCGACGCTATAATCTATATAGGCGTCGGTTGTTTAGTAAATAACCGACACACAAAGTGCCCTAGATGACGCCATTTTCTGTGGCGTGAACACTTTTGGCGGCGGTTATGTACTAAACAACCGACGCCTATAGAACAAATAGGCGTCGGTTAAAAAACCGACGCCGAAGTGTTCGACCTTTAGCGGTGCCCACATAGGCGTCGGTCGGAAACCGACGCCAAATGGGGTTAAACGACCGACGCCAAAGGCCGTTTCTGTAGTAGCGACACCCATATCCTTCATCTCAAACATGCTACAGTAACTAGCTAATAGCTACAACAGTTACGTAACTAATAACTAACGTAATCAGTTATCTAACAATCCCCCACAAAGTCCAATGTGTAGTGTGCTCTACCATTCAGTCCTCCATACTGTTCTTTCAGCAGATACCTTTCGGTTTGAATCTACCTGAGTTATCCAACTGTGACCCCTGTAGGAACTAGGTGAACAAAAGTCTTGAACCTGAACCTTGGATACAAGAGTATAGGTTGGTAACAACACAATAAAGACATGGTAGAAAAAAAATAATGCATTAAGGACATGCATACAAAAATTTTATATCATGATTGATAACAGAGAACAACCCAATTCTCTTGTTGCGGCCTACACAACATCAATCACTTAGCTGAAGTCTCCAAGGATGTACTGCTAACATCCTGTCCTAAGACTTGACACCATTAAGAGACTAATCTCTTACTAACTTGCAGTCATGACACTAACAGGTTTCCCAGGGAATAGACACACAAATGCAAGAAGCATCAAACAAGAATACATAGTGTCATCTGATTTACCCGACAACTTGTTATTACCACATTGAACCCAATTTGTGGGATCTCCACTCTTTTGGGTTGGGTTGCTACTGCCTGCAAATCTATAGGGGTTTCCGTCCCATTCCCAACCTGGATTTTTCCACTAAAGACAAGGTAAGACCTTTAGTGAAAGGATCAGCTGTATTATCTTTGGTACCGACGTAGTCCACAACCACGACCCCATTAGACACTAACTCCCTTACAGATTTCAATCTGACTTGGATGTGTCTACGCTGTTTTTGATTGTACTTGGAACTCTTTATCTTAGCAATAGTTGTAGTGCTGTCACAGTGAACTGAAATTGCAGGAAGCGGCTTCATTACCATAGGTAAACTAGACATAAGTCCATGTAGCCATTCAGCTTCCAATCCAGTTTCATCTAAAGCACACAACTCTGCCTCAAAAGTGGACCGAGACAATATGGTCTGTTTCTTAGACCTCCAGGAAACAACTCCTCCTCCCAACAGGAATACATATCCTGAGACACCATTACTCCCAGAATTCACGGCAATCCAGCTTGCATCACTATATCCTTCGACTACGGAAGGATGTTTACCATAATGCAGCCCAAGGGAACATGTTCCCTTGATATACCTCAGAACTCTGTCAAGAGCTTCCCAATGGGTCTTGTCTGGACAACTAGTGTATCTACTTAACTTGTTCACGGCAAACGCAATGTCTGGACGTGTACAGTTCATAAGATACATCAAACTTCTGATAATCTGAGAGTATCGTAATTGAGACACTGGAACGCCAGTCTCATTCTTGAACAAGGGTTTGGATGAATCATATGGAGTCTTAACAGGTTTACGTGATGTGTACTCAAACCTCTCCAGTATCTTCTCAACATAGTGAGACTGAGAGAGAGTTATACCATCAGTAGACCTTATGATTTTAAGCCCTAAAATCACATCAGCGACACCCATATCCTTCATCTCAAACTTGCTACACAAGAATGACTTTGTCTCTTTTACTACTTTCATATCGGAACCAAAAAGTAGGATATCATCGACGTATAAGCATAACAAAATGAATCCATTATCAACAACCTTGCAGTAGAGACACTTATCAAATTCATTAGAAATAAAGCCAAACGATGATATCACATAATCAAACTTCTCATGCCATTGCTTAGGGGCTTATTTCAAGCCATATAATGACTTAACAAGTTTACACACTTTGGACTCATTCCCACGACCCACAAATCCCTCAGGTTGTTCCATATATATCTCTTCTTGAAGATCACCGTGTAAGAACGCGGTCTTCACATCCATCTGATGGATATAGAGATTATAAATGGAAGCCAATGCTATAAGCACTCGGATTGTGGTCATACGGGAAACAGGTGAATATGTATCAAAATAATCTATTCCTTCCCTTTGTGTGTAACCCTTAGCAACTAACCTAGCCTTATACTTATTGATTGTCCCGTCTGCATTAAGTTTCTTCTTAAAAATCCATTTGCAACCAACTGCAGAACAACCAGGAGGCAAATCCACCAATTCCCAAGTTCCATTCGAGAGAATTGATTGGATTTCATCATTAACGACTTCTTTCCAAAACTTAGCTTCTGGAGATTCCATAGCTTGTTTGAAAGTAACAGGATCATCCTCAACATTGTAAGTGAGAAACTCACTTCCAAAGTCCTTTGATGTCCTAGGCCATTTACTTCTCCTTGGTTCAACTATTTCTTCAGAATCATCAGATTCAGAAATAGCTTGTTCTGAGTTGCCCCCCACATTTGTCATCCTTTCCACGTGCTCGGGAATGGAACCTGTGGTAAATGAATCTTCTTGAGAAACTTCATTGGGCACACCAGTTTTCATAGGAAACACATCCTCAAAGAATGTAGCATCACGTAATTCTACAATTGTATTGACCTCAATGCCAGAGATATCTGATTTTACAATCAGGAATCTATAAGCATAACTTGTCTCTACATAACCTAAGAATATGGCATCAACCGTATTCGGTCCTAATTTCTTCCTTTTGTGTTCAGGGACAAGTACCTTAGCAAGGCACCCCCACACTCGAAGATATTTAAGACTCGGTTTCCTTCCTCTCCATAACTCAAACAGACTACTCTCTGAATGTTTATGGGGAACTCTATTCAGAATATGGCAAGCCGTATTCAAAGCTTCCCCCTACATAAAGTTGGGTAATCCAGATGTTTGAATTAAGGTATTTACTATATCTATTAAGGTTCGGTTTTTACGTTCAGCTATTCCATTTGATTGTGGTGAATAAGGAGCAGTTACCTCATCAACTATACCATGTAATTGGCAAAATTCCAAAAACAAATTCGAGGTATACTCTCCTCCCCTATCAGACCTTAACCGCTTAAGTACTTTACCGGTTTGAGTTTCAGCTTCTTTCTTATAAATTTGAAATTTATCCAATGCCTCATCTTTACTTCTAAGTAAATAGACATAACAATATCTACTCGCATCGTCAATAAAAGTTATAAAATAACGCTTTTGATCTCTTGTAGCAACACCATTAAATTCACAGATATCTGTATGAACTAAATCCAAAACTTCCGAATTCCTATTCACAGAATGAAAAGGTTTCCTAGGCAATTTAGATTGTACACAGATTTCACATTTATTGTTGCTAACTTCAGATTTAGGGATCAAATCTAGATTCATCATACGATTCATTGAGGCAACATTAACATGTCTCAAATGTGAATGTCATACATCGAATGAAACAAGATTCATGCAAACAGAACTATAATCATTCAAATTTAAAACGGAATTTGAAACAGGTTCAACATGAATCTTAAACAAGTTCTCCACGTCACATAAGTACCCCTTGCCAAAAAACAAAGAATCACGAAGACATGTAATAATAGCCTTATTACATTTACAGTCTACTCTATAAACTTCTCTAACTAATATGACGCCACTAAGGATATTGCGTCGAATGGTTGGAACATGTCTGACCCTGTTAAGAGTCAAAACCTTCCCGGAAGGGAACTTCAAGTCCACCCGTCCTTCGCCTTTGAATTCTGCAGAGCTGGAATCGCCCAAAGTCACGGACCGACCTCGAGAGGCCTGATAAGACACAAATAGGGATTTATCAGCACATACATGTACATTAGCCCCAGTGTCAATTATCCAATAAAGTGGTTCAAATATAGAGAGAATTTCAGGTTTAATAGACACGTACCCATCATTGAGGTTCAAGGATGTAGTCATCATGTTGACCACAACCTCCTCAGTTGCAGATGCGGTAGCTTTCTTTGCCTTCTTATTAGGACAATCCTTGTTCCAGTGGCCAACCTGTCCACAAGTCCAACAAGGTTTGTTCTTCGGTTTCTTTTGGATCTTTGCCTTGGGTTTATGTGCATTCTTAGATTTCTTATCTTTGGTATTTTTCATAGAAGTAAGATTAACAGTTGGATTAGCATCAGTAGGCACCTTGACCCCTTTCTCCTTTAAGTGTTCTTCTTGTATATTAATATCCATCATTAATTCATCCATGGTGTGTGTCCCTTTGCGATGCTTCAGAGACATACCAAACGATTCCCAAGACTTAGGGAATTTTTCTATGATAGACATAACAACGAATTTCTCAGGCAACACCATCTTGGCATCTGAGAGTTCATGAACTAGGAGTTGTAGATCGTGTGTTTGATCAGAAACTGACTTACCCTCAACCATCTGAAACTTAAGAAATTTTGACACACAGTATTTTTCAACACCCTGATTTTCAGTGCTAAAATTCTTAACTAACAATTCCCATAAAACCTTGGACGTAGTGACTGGCGGCTTTGAGTAAGAGTCATACAGTTTGTTATTTAAACCAAACAGAATCAACCCACGGCACGTTTTATCACCCTTCTTCCAATTAGCAATAATGTTTGCATTATCAGGAATTGTCTCATCAGATACAGGTTCAGTTTCAATTAAATATTGATCATATCCCGCAATATTCAGCCAAATTTCCATACGACTCTGCCAACGGGCAAAATTCATACCAGTAAATTTTTCAGGCATATTGGTTGTATCAATCCTACATCCCGAACTACCCTGACCGGCCATGTTAATTAACGACAGAAAAAATGGTTTCTTTAAGACTGTTGTTAAAATATAGGTTGTTGTCGTTCATGCAACAACGTCAGGTGCAATTTAATTAACAGTGCAGGCAGATCCAAGATAAGATTAGAAGAACAAGCAATGCAGGAGAACAAAATTAAGGGTTAGATTCGCAAACCAGATCGTTCGTTGAGAAATGAACGTGTTACTTAAAGAAACCAGTGCCCGACAATCCTCGCGGATAGGCACCGTTCTCCCAGTCTCGATCCGGCACGAACCTGGAAGTTGCACGTCTTGCTCGCGCACGTCGCACTGCTACCAGTGCAGCACAGCCACCGCAGGAACCACCACCTGATAGCTGCGTCTGAAGGGAAGGACGACGAGTCTCGCTTCGCACAGGAGGACAACTCCGCAAAGCAACTCCGGGGACGACGACTCTCGCACTCGGGATTAGGGTTCACAAAACACACGGCGGCAGAAAAACTGTTTTCGGTGTGTTTAACCCTAATGACCGGAGTCATATAAATAGTCACATACGTCCCTAATCCTATTCCCAGTTAGATGCAACACTCGGTTGCTCTCGTACACAATACGGGAATAATCCGTAAAAGAGAAACACTTTCTAATTAGGATTTAAGAAATCCGAATAAGAAAACCCTAAACCCTAATGACCGAAGTCATATAAATAGTCACGTACGTCCCTAATCCTATTCCCAGTTAGACGCAACACTTGGTTGCTCTCGTACACAATACGGGAATAATCCGTAAAAGAGAAACACTTTCTAATCAGGATTTAAGAAATCCGAATAAAAAAGCCCGAGCCAGAGCCCGACCAGGCCAGGCGAGGCGAGGCGTGGCGCGCGCACGCGCGTGCGTGCGTTGTGATGTGGTAACCCCACCCACCAAGGAGGTGAGCATACCTCCTTCCTAGGACTCCTTTGGACACTAGTGCCCCATGTGATCCTACATATGAGGACCAAAAAAGTTCTAGGTGTGAGCAATATGGGATAAAACTTCTTTGCCATTTGCACTAGAAACAACACTACATTCTCACATGTACTTGCTGCACTACATTGGGCTTAACCCATGCTAAATAAGTGATTACCACAATAGTCTAGCTACATTAATGAGCTGCTACAGTAACTAGCTAATAGCTACAGCAGTTACGTAACTAATAACTAACATAATCAGTTATCTAACAGCAACAAAGAAAAACCGAGAGATGAAGAACAGGGTCATCAGCAACCCAAAACAACTTTATATAGCATCTTTGATAATAAGACGCTCGAGTTGAGCAGCGGCCACCTTGTGGATGTTATGGTCGAGTGTCGTGCAATTGTTTCCTACTCCTTGGGTGGTTGGCTGATGTACATGGATGAAGTCTGCGAGCTGCAATGTGTTAATCTTGTGACAGGTGACCGCATCCACCCCCCTTCCATCACCAGATTTCCTGAAATCAAAGGAGTAAGAACCGACGATAAAGGGCATGCAGTTGGCTATTACTTTGAAGGCTTTGGTAATCGTAAAGATAACAATTTTGCATCATGTGAAAAGATGAATTGGTTTTACCAACAAGGCATCATCATATCTCCTGATGATCTCTTGCCAGCTCAATGTAGCAATCATTCAACTAGGGGTACCGGTCAAGGATATATAATAGTTGTTGCTCAATAGACGTTGGGAATGCTTGCTTTTGCAAGGCAAGGGGACTCTTCATGGACACTTGGTGATATAAGTTGTAATGCGATATCCAATTTCATATTACACGAAGGATCCCTCTATGTGGTGGATAGTAGTGACAAGAGAATTTGGTACTTTGATATCGTCTCTGATATTTTCTTCCAAAAATGCATCGCTGTGTCAGCCAACTTCATACAAAAAGGATGTGCTTCAGCTTCTTATTTGGTTCAGGTGGATGGCCATCTTTTGTTGCTATGGAGACACACATGTTTCACAGAAGGGGTAAAAACAGATACTCACATTAAAGAGTATCCTCACATGAAGAATTACCCCAAATGTATTTGGACACCCAAGACCCTTAGCTTCCAAGTCTTTAAATTTGATGACAGTCAAACTACATGGGTCGAGATGGACAACATAGGAGGCTTTGCCATATTTCTTGGTAAAAACTACACACTGGCTTTGTCATCCAATGACTTTCCATACCTGACAAGGAATTGCATCTACTTTACTGACGACGATGAAGAGAGTTATGTCCATCCTACTTGTTGGGATCTAGGTGTTTTCAATATGCTTGACAAAAGTGTGAGTGCATTTTGTCATCCGCTTATTGCATCGGATCTTCCACAACCAACTTGGTTCATGCCTTTTCCATTATGATTCTCGTTGTATACATGGAATAATTTTTCTACAACCACTGAAGGAATCTAAATAATTAGGCCATCCATCCACTCTCTTTCAAACATTGAATTAGATTACGGTGATGGTGATGCCCTTTGTGGCTGTAATAATCTGTCTGTAATATATATTTTTATTCCATGTGTCATGTACCTTTTTCTTAACTTTATTCAATAAGATCCATTTTGTGTAAGAATGATTATATTCAATATAACTTTATTCAATATAACTCATTTTCTGTAAGAACGATTGTATTCAATTGCATGAGGAGAATCTGACATGTTATTTCTTAGAGATTCGATGCCCTCATTATTGCATTTAATTGTTAAGTTCTTATGAGGGATAATGAATTGTTTTCTAGCATTGAGTTTGTTGAAAATAAGATGGCGGCTAATGAGATGATTCTATCTGATAAAACCGTGCTCCTATATATAGGAGAAGTGACTAGTACATGACATGGATGAATCCTAATGGGACAAATGCACTTGGGCCCATTTACATAAGAATCTCCACCGCCAAGGACTACCTCTGTGGAGTTCTTACCTCTCCTCCATCTCCACTCCATTTAGATCTATCTTCTAGCCACAAAAGTGGTTGGACTTCAAATCTACAGATCTACTCTGCCGCCAGCCGCCTACCGGTCCTTCTCCTATAAGAAAGTGCACAAGAAGAGAATGAAGAAGGAGAGAGAAGATCTGCCTCGCCCGCCTTGGTGTTCTCTCCCTCCTCATTCCAGATCTGTCCCGACATCGTGTAGAAGACTGTTTCTCCATCGAGCGCCGACCATCTTCTTCACCATGACTATGGTGGAATCTTCCCTCTCTCTTGTTTTTCTTATTTCCATCATGAGGAGCGAGTAGTCCTCTTCACTGGGGTACGGAGACTAGCCCTGATGCTCATGCTTACATGTTCATCTTAAAACATTCTATGGCTTGTATATAACTTTTCATCTCATGTTAATCGTTTGATGCATGCTTATGGACTAATCACCTGCCTTGCATGATCTATTATAACCCTTTGTTGTGAGAACTTTAATACTAAGGTTTATTAATATCATTTAACATGGTTGATGCCTAGACGAGAACTTCTAAAATATATCTTCGGAGTAGTAAGTGTGTGATCTGCATGTGATGAGACATCTGATGCCTATAGGTGATGCTTACGCGAACCTAACTTCTGTACGTAGAGTTTACAACTCCATTTGGATAGTTGTTTCTAGCCTGAAGTGTTTTGGACATGTTTGTATGTGTAGTGGTGGTGAAGCCCGATTCCACCCCAGTGATTTACATCATTAATCTAGACTCGGGTTTAATTCCCGCTCTTTTACTTTCCTTGCAATTAGTTTAACTAAACTCAACCCAACTCTTTGTTCTAAATATTAGTCTTAGTTGAGCTAGATCCGACTAGTATAGATTCTTAAAAATGTTGTCCCTTGGGATTTGATCCTTAACTATACTGCGATAAGACCCGCCCGCTTACGGGTGGTATTATTGCACAAGGTTTTGATAAAAACTCAGGGATTTCAACCCTGGGTGAATTTGTCAGTGCAGTAAAAACCACATCACTAAGCTTGAGTCTATCACTCACGTCACTTCTCTTTATTTCCCCTTCACCCCCAAAAAGTTACATGTCACCACTAAAGAGTACTACATGTCTATCTCTCATGTTCATGAGGTTTATAAGTACTAGTCCCCGATATAAAAATATAACAAAATTTTGTTTTCAAGTCTTGTAATTATTCAAGTAATTTGCCTTTTATTTCATAAAAATTGGTTTTAAGGAACCTAAATAAGGTGGTATTTATTCGATTATATGAGGCATTATACATATTGGAACACTTATGATGTGTCCTTTGGGTTCATTGATGGTCTTGTAGATTATCTAGATTAAGTACTTGCTTATGGCATGACATAAGTTGTTACCTCTTTACCATCACAAGAGCACTTTACTTAATAGTATTTCATCATCTAATTTCGTTACTCACTTGTTATTGTTTACTTCTCTCATGAATTTGGGCATCATAGTCATTTCCTACTCTTACGAATTAGTTGACATTCATGTAAGAAAAATGGATGTGTTTTGTACATGTTTGCATGTGTAGTAGTGGTGAAACCCAGTTCCACCCCAATGATTCCCATCATTAATCTAGACTTTGTTTTAATTCCCGCTCTTTTACTTTCCTTTCAGTTAGTTTAACTAAACTCAACCCAACTCTTTGTTCTAAATATTAGTCTTAGTTGAACTATATCCGACTAGTAAAGATTCTTAAAAATGTTGTCTGTTGGGATTCAATCCTTAACTATACTGCGATAAGACCCGTCCGCTTGCGGGTGGTATTATTGCACAAGGTTTTGGTAAAAACTCAGGGATTTCAGCCCTAGGTGAATTTATTAGTGCAGTAAAAACCACATCACTAAGCTTGAGTCTATCACTCACGTTACTTCTATTCATTTCCCCTTTACCCCCAAAAAGTTACATGTCACCACTAAAGAGTGCTACATGTCTATCTCTCATGTTCATGAGGTTTATAATTACTAGTCCCCGATATAAAAATATAACAAAATTTTGTTTTCAAGTCTTGTAATTCTTCAAGTAATTTGCCTTTTATTTCATAAAAATTGGTTTTAAGGAACCTACATAAGGTGGTATTTATTCGATGATATGAGGCATTGTACATATTGGAACCCTTATGATGTGTCCTTTGGGTTCATTGATGGTCTTGTAGATTATCTAGATTAAGTACTTGCTTGTGGCATGACATAAGTTGTTACCGCTTTACCATCACTAGAGCACTTTACTTAATAGTATTTCATCATCTAGTTTCATTACTCACTTGTTATTGTTTACTTCTCTCATGAATTTGGGCATCAAAGTCATTTCCTAATCTTATGAATTAGTTGACATGTCATGTAAGAAAAATGGATGTGTTTTGGACATGTTTGCATGTGTAGTGGTGGTGAAACCCAGTTCCACCCCAGTGATTCCCATCATAAATCTAGACTCTATTTTAATTCCCGCTTTTTTACTTTCCTTGTAATTATTTTAACTAAACTCAACCCAACTCTTTATTCTAAATATTAGTCTTAGTTGAGCTAGATCCGACTAGTAAAGATTCTTAAAAACATTGTCCCTTGAGATTCGATCCTTAACTATATTGCGATAAGACCCTTCCGCTTGCGGGTGGTATTATTGCACAAGGTTTTGGTAAAAACTCAAGTATTTCAGCCCTGGGTGAATTTGTTAGTGCAGTAAAAACCACATCACTAAGCTTGAGTCTATCACTCATGTCACTTCTCTTTGTTTCTCCTTTACCCCAAAAAAGTTACATGTCACCACTAAAGAGTGCTACATGTCTATCTCTCATGTTCATGAGGTTTATAAGTACTAGTCCTCGATATAAAAATATAACAAATTTTGTTTTCAAGTCTTGTAACTCTTCAAGTAATTTTCCTTTTATTTCATAAAAATTGGTTTTAAGGAACCTAAATAAGGTGGTATTTATTCGATGATATTAGGCATTGTACATATTGGAACCCTTATGGTGTCCTTTGAGTTCATTGATGGTCTTGTAGATTATCTAGATTAAGTACTTACTTGTGGCATGACATGAGTTGTTACCTCTTTACTGTCACTAGAGAACTTTACTTAATAGTATTTCATCATCTAGTTTCGTTACTCACTTTTTATTGTTTACTTCTCTCATGAATTTGGGCATCATAGTCATTTCCTACTTTTATGAATTAGTTGACATGTGATGTCAGAAAAATGTACCACAACAAACAAACAAATCACCTATGCACCTATTTAGATAATGAAGCCCCAATTCCTTATTAAAAGTTAATGGTGATATAACGCAAGTTCATATATACTTGTCTTAGTTTCTCAAACCACAATATGATTCCTGATTCCTTCTGAATCTGGTACGGGAGTTTTTGTTAGATACAAACACATCCTACTTCTTCATTGAAGATGCTTTTCACTCGTTCTCTAGTCTTCATGTATTAAAATGAGGAGGGAGAAGTCAGGGGAAGTCCATAAAGAACCCAGGGAGAGCTCAACCCTTTAAATGGATTCTTTGTCAAACCTTCACACAAGTGCAGAAAAGGTCTATCAATCTACCATACTTGGTCAATAGAATGAGGTGGTTTACTAGCAAGACCAAGCCAGGGTTGAACACTCTAGATCAAGAGGCGGTGGGGGAAGGACGGAGCTAGTGGGAGGTCCACATCAATTGTATTTAAAATTATGTAGTTTGTATGAGGAATTTTGAGTGAAATGATAAACATGTTCTTCTATAATTTACTTCATGTTGATTCAAAATCAAAATCCGAGCATAAGTCCAAGCCCCAAAATTGAACACTGAGCGAGGCAAACCGAACCCACTAACTAGGGTTAGGAACCGTCAAAGAGGTATTATAACTAATCAATCACGTTTAATTACTAATTGAAATTCAATTTTAAATTTTCCTTTTATCCTATTTAAGAATAACATAAAGGATTACAACAAAGTTCAACATTTACAAAAATAAAGAGTTCTTGCTTATTGTGCATTAAGTAAAATTGATTACAAACTGCTCTTTGTTGGCTAAATTGGACATTGATATATCCTTTGTTTTGATGATGACAAACATTTTACACTTGTGGATCTAACATTTTATTTGAGTATTTTATAGTTCAAAAGAATAAGGAAATCCTACTAAGTGGGAAGATGAAGATCAATGCAAATTGAAGATCTAATGCACTTAATTGTATAAATGTTCATGATTGTACTCAAATGTAAACACTTGTATAAAAATATAATGTGCAAGCACTTAGACATTATGTAAATCAAGTGTTAGATCTTCCTTGCCCACTTATAACCCTTAGATAAGTTCCCCCCCAAAGTTAGAGTCATCAATACACATTGAAACACACACTTAGTAGGTGACTCAAAAGTATAAAATAGGGACACCCTCGGTCAAATAACTTGTTGACCGAGACACACTCGATCGAAGTTTTTGTTGACCAAGAACCACCTCGGTCAAACTTGTGAGCACTGTTCAACAATTTACACAATTGTGCTCTAAAATAGTCTTCGGTCGAACATAATCTCGACTGAGTAAGCTTCGGTCTAAAGCTTGTGACTGTTAGACTGAGTGGTTGGTAGTAAGGAGTTGGAAATAGACGTTGCAATACTTTTTCCTTAAACCCAGGCTCAGTCGAATAAAATCTCGACCGAGTCACAGTTCGGTCGACCAAATTGTTGACCGAGCAAAGTTCTGGATTATTCTTTCAAGCACGAATACATTAGCAGTAGTTAGCCAACTAATGTACATCTAACTGCTAGTTAATCACTAAGAACACTCTAGACACTCCCTAAAACGTCCTTAGACACTTGCAAACTATTCCTATAAATAGGAGAGGCCTCGGGACACCTAAAGCAACCAAGTTACACTTGAGCATCCACTATTGAGAGCAAGAAAGCTAAGATTCACCTGACATCTTCATCATTTTCTCCAAAGTTGTGTCCTATAGCTACAATCTCCTGGCCAGTACATATAGCCACGTCCATCTTAAGTGGATAGGAGATCTAAATGCTTGATATAGGATCAAATCCTTGTGCTTTATTAGATAATTATCTTTCTTCCAATCTATTTTTTCTACATTGTACTTTGTTCTCCTTGACTACTCTTAGGGTTGGAGGGTGATGAAAGGAGATTACTTGGTGCTACTTAAACAAAGTGAAGGCTGCTCCAAGGTATGTTTGAGATTACTTCTAGAAGGATGCTTCAAAGGAGGTTGGAGCTACTTCTAGGTGAAGGCTATTTCAAGGTGGTGGAGCTACTTCAAGGTGGTGAAGGCTACTCCAAGGATTGTTCATGGTTACTTCAGGAAGGCTACTTCAAGGGGGTTGAGGCTACTTGGAGGTGAAGGCTACTTCGAGTGGAAGGTGATTGTATTTATGTAACATCCTTGCAAGGTAATAAAATAAATCACTTTCAAAATCCCAATTAGAAACAATTGAGTAGTGGACTGACAACCTTTGATTCAAAGGTTGAAACCACTCTAAACCGAAGTGTCTTCCTTGTTTTCTCCTCCTTCTTAGATTGAGTGCTTTAATTGTTTTAAATATTTTAAATAACTTTAAATTATCCAAAAAGCTATATCCCCCCTATAGATCTTTCAATTGGTATGAGAGCAGGTCTTCAAGGAGCCCTAACATGTCTTGAAGAATGGGGGACAACATACTCAACAACATAAACCTTGAAGGAACTTATGTAACTTGTCCACCTCCTTTTGATGGAAACAACCACACCTACTGGAAAAGAAGAATGCAATTCTACTTTCAAGGAATCAACTTGGAGTTATGGAGGATGATGTCTACTTCCTATGTGCTTCCCACAACCGTATATGCAACATGGGATATAAACACGATAAAACAAGTTCAATTAAATGCAAAGGCGGTAAGTATATTATATTATTCAATTTCTGTATGTGAGTCTAATAGAATATCTTCATGTGATACGTCTTATGATATATGACATAAACTCTCCATAACACATGAAGGTACTACCCAAGTTAAAAATATCAAGATTAATATGCTTAAACAAAAGTTTGAAGAATTTCATATGCAACCTAATGAATCTATTAGTGAAATGTATACAATATTTTCTTCCATTCTTAACAGTTTGAGTGTATTAGGAAAGTACATTAGTGAATAAGACCAAGTGTCCAAATTCTTAGATCTTTACCTCCGAAATACAAGACAAAATTGACAGCCATTGAAGAAGCTAATGATCTCACCACAATGAGGATGAAGCATCTCATTGGTAATTTAGAGACTCATGAGGTCACTCTTGAAGAAGTAGAAAGATTAGCAGCCAAACATAAGAAGGAGAAAAAGAAGGGTATTGCTTTTAAGGCAGCAACCAAAGATAGTAATTAAACAAGTGAAGAAGATAGTGAAGAGGAGGCACTCATTGTAAATGATAAGCACTATAGAAGATTTAAAATTAACAAAAAAAATATATTTCTTCCTCTTCTTCCATTAGGTTCTTTGAATGTGGCAAGAAGGGACATTTGAAAAATGAGTGTCCTACAGTCAACAAGGGGAATAAATACTCTCTCAAGAAGAAAGAAAATGCATACAAAGCTACTTCATATGACTCAAGCAATGATAGTGAGAGTGGAGAAGGAGTAAAATGTCTCATGACTAAAGAAGACAAGGTAAGTTGTTTCATTGCAACAACAAATGAAGAAAAAAATGAGGTAAGTCTTCTTGATTTATCTAAAGAAGAGTTCGTCACTAGTATTAAAGAATTACATTATAAACATGTTGATTGTAAAAAAAATTTAAAAAGGATTACAAGAACTAATGAAGATTTGTATGCTAAATTGAATGATCTTCATTTTGAAAAAGAAAGTCTTATGTTTGAAATAGCTACTTTGAAATCATCTATTAGTGATTACAATATTAAGTTGCTTGCTCTAGAATCAACGATAATTTTCTTTGCCAAGAAAAGGTTGAATTTCTTGCTAAGATAAATGATCTTCAAACTCAACTTATTCTATGTACTCATTCAGATTATGATGTTATTGTCAAAGAAATAGATATTTTTTTATCTAATCTAGATCAAGCAAAGTTAGATATTAAAAAGAAAATAGATGACATTGTCAAGTTGCAAAAAGATCTTAGTAGATTGAAAAATAATGACATTCTTGATAAAATACTAAAGGACTCATCTGGCCAAATTGGGAGGAGAGGCCTAGGTCATGTGCCCAAACATAAATCCAATCAAAAACCTAGACCTAAAAAGACTCAAGTTCCCAAAACCAAAGTCATATATGTGCCTAAAGACAATCTAGCTAAGAAGAGAAATGAAATTGATATTGTTTGTTGTCATAACTGTTTACGTCTTGGACAATATTCATTATATTTCCCATACAAGAAAAAGGATGTTGACTTGGTTTGGGTCCCAGAAACCCCAAATCAGAAATTGTAGACATATTAGTTGAGATTTGACCTAAAATTTACCTTGAAATTTATAATGTCTTATCTCAACTAAATTAAGCTTGAACTTGTATATCCTTGATTAATTAATTATGTTATCTAAAAATTATGTCATGATATGTTTACATTAGAAATGATGAAATTAATGAAAATGAACAAAACTAAATCTCGGTCGACAAAATGCTCAACTGAGACCTCTTCTGGTCGAAGACAAGCTCAATCGAATGTCGTTCTGTCAACATTGTTTTACTGGTAAATCTTTGCTGTTGACAAATAGCTCGACCGAAAATTCTTCTGGTCAAAGAAATGTTTGACCGAAGATAGTTCTGTCAGGACTTCTTAGTGAAAACAAAATTATTTAATTGTAATTAAATTTGGAGACCCAAATTTGTACTAAACTCTTCATATTAATTTGTTCCAAATAGTTTTTTTTGGCCGGTCAAAAATGCGTGGGACTTTTTTTGTATTTTTGGGATTAGTGTCTATACAGTACTTGCTATTTCTCTAAGCAGAGAAAATAGCTAAAAGGACTAAACTATTGTGCAAAGAGCTCAAAAAAATAAAGAATAGGGCGAAGCCAAAAAACAACTATGACAAAGAGACCTCATACTTTGCTCCAAATAGTTAAAATGACAAAATATATATAGTAATTCTCCTAACCAAATGGACTGCTATATGGGACCAAAACTTTCATACTTTGCAGGTTTGGATGGTCTATTAAATCTACTCTAAAAGGCACATGAAATAATAATATTTTTACACACTTGAAGCAAAGGTAAAATTATTGTTCACATGTGAAGAAGATTTCAAAGGTAAAACTATTGACATAAGTGATGTTGGTACAAATTTTAAATGTTCTATGTGTCAAAGAACTATATCATAAGTGTTATAACAATGGCTATGATTCATAGAAAAACATCAAAGTTGTTGATAAAGGAAATTGTAAACTTCTTAACACTATGGACATAATTGCAAAAATAAATTGGTCATTCATAAAAATACTATTCACAAGAAAATTGCTTTGAATCATTACTTAAATTTTGTGTGATAAACTTTGAAATTTATGTGTTCTAGACAAGAAAAAGTTAGATTTCTTTTCAAATAAATTTTTTACTTACTAGAACTCATTTAATATATTTGGATCCATGAGAATTCTATCCTTAACAAAAGATGATAAATAAAAATTGATCTTGTCACAAAAAGGCTTTATTTTGAAATAATAAAATGAAGAATAAAAGGTTTATAAGTGTACATAAATGATGATTATACACAACAAGACTTAGTCATATCCTAAAACATTTCATTATTGAACAAATGAGCATACTAAAAACAATGAATAAAATTCAACTCCTAGTCCTAAAAGCAAAACAATGGAACTATATGGGCACGATGGAATAACATTAGGATTTAATGAGAAGAAATAGATTTAGATATGATTTATGAATCATTGGCTAAGACTTGACATAATCAAATGGATGTGAATATGCATAAGGATTATTGATCATTTATGCTAATGTAAAAGAAAATGTTACATCTTGGTTCATTCTAAAAATAAAGTTGCATTAATGGGATATCTACGGAAATGCCTCTCGGTCAAAAAATAGTTCAACCGAGGGGCGCCCCGGTCGAAGTCATGATGGACCGAAAATAAGCCTGACAAAAATGCTTATTTATAAATCAAATCATTCACTTGCACCCAACATTGGTGTATTAAATCTGTAAGTTGCTCATCATGTTAAATACTTATAATAAGAAAAAAATTGTGCAAGAAACAAGATTACTTATAAAAATTGACTCACAATCTTACTTAATTAATTGATTTTAAAATGTTATGATTTGAATTTCCTTAGTATCTTTAAGTTCATTTTTGTTATGAGATTAAGGGGGAGCACACAAAATTCTTGGATATAATGTATATCTTGCTCTTAATTGGATTCTCTACACCAATTAGGGCTTAACATCCCTTGTATTTAGTTAGAGATGCATTTATTGATTCCACTATGATCCTAAAGGAATCTCATATCATTTTAGGACTTAATATCCTTTGTAAATGTTTGAGAAATTAATACATTCATTGATCCCACCATGAGCCTAAAGGAATCTCATATCATTTCAGGGCTTAAGATCCCTAGCAAATGGTTGAGAAATTAATCTTGGTTTTTGAGTTGTGGCTAAATTTGACATTCTTTTTGAAGTAATCAATTAAGGGGGAGTCTTATTGACTTACACGTATGATTATCTTTTTGAAATGACAAAGGAGGTGAAATAAAATCATGCGAAATAAAGTAAAATATTATCATAAGTTTTAATGATCTCTTAGATTGACAGTAATTGGTGCTACATTGCCTTAAGAAATGGATATCATGTTCCATTAGCACACTTTTTATGAGATCAAAAGATTCTATTCATCTTAGGTACATCACAGGTATGAAACCCGTTTCATTTCAAACATTTTGCTTTATTTTAGGAATGTTTGTCATCTTCAAAAAGGGGGAGATTGTTAGCTAAATTGGACATTAATATACCCTTTGTTTGATGATGAAAAACATTTCACACTTGTGGATCTAACATGTTATTTGAGTATTTCAAGGTTCAAAAGAATAAGGAAATCTTACTAAGTGGGAAGATGAAGATCAATGCAAATTGAAGTTCAGATGTGCTTAATTGTATAAATGTTCATGATTGTACTAAAATGTAAACACTTGTAAAAAATATAATGTACAAGTACTTAGACATCATGAAAATCAAGTGGTAGATCTTCCTTACCCACTTATAACCCTTAGATAGCCCCCGCCCCCCAAAAGTTAGAGCCACCAACACACATTGAAACACACACTTAGTAGGTGATTCAAAAGTCAAAAATAGGGACAACCTCAGTCAAAGAACTTGTCAACCAAGACACACTCGATCTAAGTTTTTGTCGACTGAGAACCACCTCGGTCGAACTTGTGAGCAATGTTCAACAACTTACAAAATTGTTCTCTAAAATAGTCTTTAGTCGAACATAATATCGATCGAGTAAGCTTCGGTCTAAATCTTGTGACTGTTAGACTAAGTGATTGGTAGTTGGGAGTTGGAAATAGATGTTGCAATATGTTTGCCTTAAATCTAGGCTCGGTCGAATAAAATCTCGACCGAGACACAGTTCGGTCGACCAAACAGGATTCTGGATTATTCTTTCAAGCACGAACAAATTAGCAATTTCTAGCCAACTTATGTACACATAATGACTAGTTAAGCACTAATAACACTCTAGATACTCCCTATAACGTCCCTAGACACTTGCAAACCATTCCTATAAATAGGATAGGCCTTAAGACACCTGAAGCAACCAAGTTACACTTGAACATCCACTATTGAGAGCAAAAAAGCTAAGATTCACTTGCCATCTTCATCCTTTGATCCAAAGTTACGTCCTATAGCTACAATCTCCTAACCACCACATATAGCCACGTCCATCTTAAGTGTATAGGAGATCTAAATGCTTGATGTAGGATCAAAGTGTCGTGCTTCATTGGATACGTATTTTCTTTCTTCCAATCTATTTCTTGTACATTGTACTTTGTTCTCCTTGACTACTCATAGGGTTGGAGGCTGTCGAAAGGATATTAACTGGTGCTACTTCAACAAAGTGAAGGCTGCTCCAAGGCATGCTTGAGATTACTTAAAAAAGGTCGCTTCAAAGAAGGTTGGAGATACTTCTAGGTGAAGGCTATCTCAAAGTGGTGGAGCTACTTCAAGGTGGTGAAGGATGCTCCAAGGATTGCTCGTAGTTACTTCAAGGGGGTTGAGGCTACTTCAAGGTGAAGGCTACTTTGAGTGGAAGGTGATTGTATTTTATGTAACATCCTTGTGAGGTAATAAAATAAATCGCTTTCAAAATCCCAATTGGAAATAATTGGGTAGTGGACTGACAACCTTTGATTCAAAGGTTGGAACCACTCTAAACTGAAGTGTCTTCCTTGTTTCCTCCTTTGGTTGAGTGCTTTAATTATTTTAAATATTTCAATTAACTTTAAATTATCCAAGAATCTCTATTCACCCCCTCTAAATCTTTCACTCTTTTTTCTCACTCTCTCATTCTCCCAATCCAGAGGAAGGATAGGAGACCTACTGACTATACTAACTATTTCTCTTGAGACCTCAGCTAAGTCTACTCAGGTTGAAAGTTAGCTTCTACTCCTCCAGTAGAGTTGGACCCTCTTGAAAAATGTTTCAGTAGATTGTATGAGCTACTGGCTCAGTGCGTAGCAAATTAATAGGTAATTGTGATAATTCAGATGAGAAATATTCTCTATTTAGGATACAAGAAAATTATACAAGTAACTGAAAATATCTTTCCCTTTAAATAGAGCATGAATAATGCTAACAACTAACCATGATAACACTAAATATCCATTTAGTTCTTTCATCCATTTAATATATGTCATGGGCCTACATGAGATGAACCACAATAGGTGAAAATATCACAACAAGCTATGATCTCATTATACAAGAGTTAGAAGATGTCTTGGGTCCTGAGTCTGAAAATTTTTTCTACCCTATCTGCAATGGTCTCACCACGTCTAGAATGTTGGGTGACTAATTAAAGTGGTCGGATAAATGGAATCCTATAAACCTGGATACTCTAGAAGAGAGTCAAAGCACTTGGCTTATTCTCTATTAGTGGTTTCACTAGGGCTAACCAACATACCAACATCATAGGAACCACTGACATTTCTAATTATTATCAGATACCACATTATAGTGAGGAGTCTTCCCTCACTAACCTTGACCCCACACCTTATACAGTGCGACACGACTACCTCGATGTTGACTTATCCTCCAGTTAGGTAGCACATTTCCTCCTCACAATGCATACCTCTGTGAAAGATTCTATAGTATTTAGGACATCTATCATCAAATGTTATTTAATTTGTCCAGAAAAAATCTCTACCATTTCTAATATTACCCCATATAATTAATTAATAGATAATTTGGAATTATTCATCGTAATCATCACCCTAGAAGCAATAATAAAAAATCTTTCAAATTCACATATTCAATCCTTTAAATCTAGAATTAGAGCAAACTGAGGGTTTGCGGTGCCTTCAGATCGACTACTCCATTTATCATATTGCATAGGAGTTCACACAATGATTTCACATATCAATATAATAGTGCATAGAACATTCAACAATTTATTTTTACTATCGAAAAATCACTACAATAGCATAATAGTTTTACAATATCAATCACTAAGTAAGAATCATCACAAAAACATAATTTATTTAGGTTTATTTATAAGGTGATTTTTCACTCACCTGGATCCAACCCTAGGTTGTTGGTCTTGGATCTAACTTTATAAGTCTAGATATGTGGTCTCCTAAGCTTAGATTCAAGCTTATAGATTCAACATCTTCCTTTTAACTATGTGATTTAGATCTATACCTCCAAATAGAATCTTCCAGAAGAAGATAATTAATAAAGGGAGTAGAAGAAATACCTGGTGAGTCTCACATAATATGTCGACCAAGAAAGGGATCAAAGGAGAAGGAATCTATTGTCTAAAACTACTTACCATAATTGATTTGTGGCTAGGTCGTCAGTTTCTCATGTTCTTGGAGTTCCTCCCAAAATTTTCCCTATAGATTGCCTCTCTGGAGCACTTTAGGCATATGGTTGTTGGACAATCACAATATCAATCCAATGAGACAAATTTCTTTGGATTTAGATATGTATAGAAAAAAATTTGGTCACTTTACTGATTGGTTGTCCTTGGCGGCTACGTAGTTCATTTCTGTAGGTTTGTTTGGTTGTCTTTCTGCATGACCCACTGGCCTGTGTGGTCATCGATATACGTGTACCATCAATATGTGTGGCCATCAGTCTATTTGACCCATTGACGTGTGTGTCCTGTCGATTTGCGTGGTCATTGAGCCATCGGTCGAAGAAAAAGCATACTAAATCTAGATTTGCACATGTTTACTTAAACTACCATAACTCTCTCATTGTAACTTCAATTTGGTTCATTCCTTTTTCATTAGATTTTAATCAAATTATCTACAATTTTATATTATTGGTTTGTTAAGATTATCAAATGATAATTTCTTTATAAATTATTTCCTCAAGTATCATTGATTCTCTTCCTACATACATGTGTGGGCCATCTCTGTTTCAACTAAAGATCGAATATCATGGTATGCTCAAGTCATGATTTTGATTACCAAACCATAATATTAAAATAACTAAAATAAGATAAAGAGCAAGGTAATTATAGTACTAACAAAATTATAATGAACATGAATGTCATCTTTGATCCTAAATTTATCAATAAGGAGAGTTATTGGTTGTAACAATCTCCCCCGTTAATAAAATATTCATATGAAAATTCTTAGAAGAGGTAAGGATACGATACTTGTTGCACATATTTGACTCTAATTACAAAGTATCTTCTTCTAAACCATGATTCCTCTAAAGGACCTTCACTAGAGGTATCTCCCTCTTCTGAAGCTTATGAATTCTTTGATCTAGAATATGTACAAGACCTTCAACATAGGATATAACCTCTCTAAAATATACAAGCTATAGATCTATGATCTTCTCTCTGCCTAGATGACACTTATCTAACATAAATACATGAAACACATCATGTAAATTGGCTAGGTTAGGAAGCAACTCGATTTTGTATGTCATTGAGATAGTTCTTTGAATGATAGGGACCCAAAATCTAGGAGTTAGTTTTCCTCACTTTCCATATCTCAATACACCTTTCCATGTTAACGATGTCAAGTAAACCTCATCACTAACCTCGAATTGTAGCGCTCTATGTCTTTTCAGTGTATATCTTTTCTATCTATCATGTGTTGCTTTCAACTATTGTCTATTCATAGATATCTTTTCTATTGTTTCCTCCACCAATTTGGACCTAGAATTTGCCTCTCACCAACTTTATACCCACAAATCAGAGATATGTGCTTCCTCCAAACATAGATTCATAAGGATCTATGCCTAAGTTGGAATGGTAGATATTGTTATAGAAATTTTTCATAAGACTAAGATGATTATCCCAACTACCACTACACTCAAAGACACATGCTATCAACATATTGTCTAGGGTTTTAATTGTTTGTGTTGACTATCCATATGTTTGAGGATAGAATTTTGCGCTAAACTTCAGACCTGTTCCCAAGGAACAGTGTAGTCAATTCTTAAATCTTGATGTGAACTTAAGATCTATGTCAGTTATAATAGTGACATGTATTTTGTATAAGCTAACTGTCTCATCTATTCATGCCTTGTCTAGTTTAGGTGCATCCCAAGTTGGATTTATAGGAAAAAATGAGTATATTTAGTTTATCATATACAATCACCCATATTGAGTCAAAACCATGTGATGTTCTAATTAACTATACTAAAAAGTCTATTGTAATATGTTTTCACTTCCACATAGGAAAAGGGAGTGGTTGTAGGGTACCTATTAGGGTTGTAAATGGGTAGGGTATGGTGCGGTTATGGTCATATCTATAATCGTAACCGTTTAATTAAGTGGGTATGGGTATGGGTATATACCCACTTTTTCAAAATCTATACCCGCATCATAACCATAACCACATAATCAATGGGTATTGGAGGGGTAACTGGGTATATGGTTATGAATAGACTTGCTAAAACAACACATCATAAATTTTGGGCTCAACAAACACCAGACTAATTAGGTGATACTAATACTAGTATGACATCAAATGCATTCTATTTTGTGTGAATATAGCAGTTGATAAGCAAATAATATGTCATCTTATAAAGGACAACCAAGAGTAAAATGTTACACCTATATCAAAATATAAAAAAAGAATGATGATTGTTGTCTCTATTAATGAATAGTATAGAGTTTTACTATAGTATAGATAGAATAATAAAGTCAATGAATGATCTCAGACATCATGTTCGCTTGCCTTCACATTGGTGAATATGGATCATTACTTTCTAATATAAAATATAACTATCTTAAGGTACTTATACTTGCAAAATTTGAGTGCTAAAATATGCACCATTACATTCTAATAAAATATAGAATATATATAACTGGGTATATGGGTATACATGGTATGGATACACAAATAGCCATAATCTTACCCATTGAGAGGCGGATACTTGGGTATAAGGGTAAGCGATTATGTGGTTATAAACATTTATACCTATGACAGGTTTAGAGGGTATGAGTTTGAGGGTATGTGGGTATACGCATGTACATTTAAAACCCTATTACCTATAGGCTTCCGATGTTCAACATTGACTTGTTGGCATACACCATATCTTTCTACATACCCAGTCATGTCTCTCTTCATACCTAGCCACCAATACAATTTCTTGAGGTTTATTTACATCTTAAAACTACATGGGTGAATTTCATACATAGAAGAGTGTGCTTCCATAAGAATATGCTTCTTTAACTCAGTGTCATATGGCACACACAATCTATCACATTCGTTGATACAATAACCCATAATCTGAATATTTGAACTTCTCTTCCTTTTCCTTCTGCTCATATCGTGCATGATCTGTTGCAATTCGTTGTAACTCTATTGAAGCTCCTTGATCTGATCATGTATAACATGCATTTGTGTGAATAGTCTGCCTTGTTCAGATACACTCAAATATAAATTAATCTCTCTCATCTTAATGGGTAAGTTTCTTTTTATAGATGCCATAGAGAACGTTTCTACAAACAATGTTGACTTCCTACTCAGAGCATCTACTACTAAATTGGCCTTCCTAGGGTGATAGTTAATGGTAACATCATAATATTTTATAAGATTTAACCACCTACATTGTCTCAGGTTGAGATCCTTTTGTGTGAAAATGGACTTTAAACTCTTATGGTCAGTAAAGACATGATATGACTCACCACAGAGCTAATGACGTCATGTTTTCATGACATGTACTACTACTGCAAGATCAAGATTATGTACTGAATAATTCTCTTCAATCTTCTTGAGTTGTGTAGAAGCATAGGCCACCACTTTCCCTTCCTACATTAGAACACATTCCAAACCTCTTCTGGATGCATCATAGAAACCACATAACCCTTGTTAACTTCTAGTAAAATCCAAACGAGTGATGTAGTTAACTTCTTCTTTAATGTTTGAAAACTTTTATCTCATATTTCAAACCAAATAAAGGAACAGCCTTCTTTGTTAAATGAGTAAGAGGTGTTTCTAATACACCAAAGTTCCTTATAAACCTCCTATAATAACCAACTAACTATGGAAAACTTCTGATCTCAGTAGTAGTGAGTTTCTCCCACTGAAGAACAAGTTCCACATTTTTAAGTTCTATAATGACTCAATTTATTGAAATGACATGTACAAGAAAAGAAACTTTAACCAACTAGAACTCACATTTTTTAAATTTAGCATAAAGTTGATGTTGCCTCAACAATTACAAAACTATTATTAGATGTTGTTCATGTTGTGCAACATCTCTAGAATATATATGGATCTTGTCTATGAACACTACTATAAACTGATCTAGGTGGGGTTTATAAATTGTATTCATCATGTCCAAAAAGGCTATTGGGGCATTTGTCACTCTAAAAGACATGAATACAAACTAATAATTCACATACCTTGTTTTGAATGTTAACTTAGGTATATGTGATACCTTTATCCTTAATTGATGATAACCTAATTTGAGATCTATCTTTGAACATATCATTGCTTCACATAGATGATCAAACAAGTCTTCGATCTTAGGAAGAGGATGTTTGTTCTTAATTGTTATCTTATTCAATTATCAATAATCTATGCACACCACATAGTCCCATCCTTTTTTTCTCACAAAAGCACCAAAGATCCCCAAGGTGTTGTACTAGGTCGAATAAAGTCCTTATCTAGTAACTTTTGTAATTGGGTTTTTAATTCCTTTAACTTTGTAGGTACCATTCTATAGGCTTGTCTTTCTATTGGGTTACTACTAGGTAAAGTTTGTATCCAAAATATTCATCTCTCTCTCAAGTGGTAAACTTGGTAATTCATTAGGAAAGACATCTAGGAACTCACAATACCACTAGAACATCCTTTCTATTGACGATTCCTTTCTCTCTCATATAATCTACCACATGTTCGAGAAAGGCCTCACACCCCTTGCTAATCATCTTATCAACTACAACAACTGATGTTATACACCTGGGTAAGAATTTTTAGTCTATAGTAAAGACACATGAAAAGCCACTTTGCTGAAAGATAGCTACTTTCTTCCAACAATCCATTTGGACATAGTATGTCTTAAGGCAATCCATACAAACAATAATCTGAAAAGACCAAGACCGATCAATATCCAAATAGAATGGACGTTTGAGCACCAGTGTCTCCTATTAAGTAAGGTTTAAGGGTATGAGATTAAGTGCTATGGTATACCCACTAAAACACAATAGACATCCAAGACAAACTTCAGTAAAAACTATTGATTCACCTAACGACACTTATAACAACAACTTGTAGGTTAAAACATGAGTTGAAATATTTAATCCACTAACTATTGATGTATAAATGTAAGAATGTGTTGCACTGGGATCTATAAAACTTTAACTGAAATGTTTTTAAAGAGAAGCATCTCACTTGTGACAACTCTAGGTGAGACTACTCCTTCTGATTGAGTCATAGAGAAGAAACATCTTGTAGCTCTCCCTCTACTATGGTGTCCTTGTTGTCCACTACTGGTACTATGTGCTCCCCCTCTTGAGCCAGAATTGACTAAATAACTTGATCCTCTTACTAGGGCCTATCCCTAAGGAATATGAAACTGTGATTGGGAACTTTGTTCAGGTATAAACTGAAGCATTGGTCAATCCATCTTAATATCTGCCACCAGTCCACAATAATAACACGCTTGAGTATTGATTCCCCAAGACTGACCAGAATGTGTCCTACCAGAGTTGTCACATGCAACTATATCATGTCTCTACAAACATGTCACTGATGCTAATGATCTGGAAGGCCTTGATGAAGGTCTCCACCTAGGTTGTATACTCCATCTATTAGAATTGAACCTTCTCCACTCTAGGAAGAACTATATCTATGTCTTCCAAAAGAATCAAGACCCTATTCAATCTTGGAAAATAAACCACCGCCTCCTTTGTATCTGTTACTACTTTTTCCTCCTCTACCAAATCTCGAGATATTTTATTACTCTTAGAGATCTTATTTGCATTAATTGGTTCTTCAATACATCTTGCTACTTCTACAAACTCTCTAACAATTTCCCCATCTCTTCTTCTAGTAGCTGATATGGTATGTCTAATTTTGAATTTGAACCTCCTTGTAATATCCTACATTTCTCTACATCATGTGGTACAAGATGAGGACAAAATTTAGTCAACCTTGTGAAATACGCCTCATATTCTCCAAATGACATGTTGTCCTATCTATTTTTCTCCAACTGTTTGATATTGTCGCTTAAGAATGTAGGAGGAAAATATTTAAAATGAAACTCATCTACAAAGTCCCTCCATGTCATCACTATTTTCCTCATTTTATATTCCACTCCAGGCCACCAAAACTCAACATCTCCTTTAAGTAAATAGAAAACATGATTGATCTTCTTATCCTCTAGAAACTCCATTAGATGACAAACCATTTCCAACTATCAAAGCCAAACATCTTCTATAGTTGGGTCTGTTGTTCTAGAAACCTTAGATTCATCAATCTTCTTCACTAGATCAAAGGATCTTATCAGGTCCTCACTAGAAGATCAAGACCTCCTATCCATCTTATATTTTCTTTTGGTCTCTAGAAAAACATGGTACATCCTGGTCTCCTGATCCCCATCTTCTTCACCTTCTTCCATTGCTTGAGGGTCAGGATCATAATGTCTCTCATCTTGTTCCTCACCAAGTCTATGTCCTCGTCCCTCCATTTGCATATCCATAGCAAAAACATATTTATTAGAAAATTACAATTTACATAGGAAAGCATCCCAATCATGTTGTTCTCTTATCACCCATGTCCCAAACTTAAACTCTATTTAAATTTAACCTACTCTTTGATATCGAGCTGTTGACGTGAAGCAAACTAATTAACCAGGGTTAGGGCCTATCAAGGAGGGATTACGACTAACCACTCACTTATAGTTACTAACTAAAACTCAGCCTTAAATTCTTCTTTTTCTCAATATGTAGAATACCCGTTTACTAACTAATCACATCTTTTTTAAGGATACCATAAAGGATTACAACATAGTTCGATTTCACAAAAGGAAATATTTCTCTCTTAATATACATCAAGTACAACTTATTACAAACTACTTTCTTTTTTCACTCTCTCATTCCCAAGATCTAGATGAAGGATAAAAAACCATATAACTACACTACCTATTTCTCTTGAGACCTCAGATGGTCTAATCTTATTGAAATCTATATTATGGCTCCTTCTATAGAGCTGGACCCTTGCCTGAAAAATGTTTTAGTAGATTATATGAGCTACTGGCTCTGTGCATAGAAAATCAACACATAACCATGATAAATCAAATGAGAAATATTTGTTGTTTAGTATACAAGCAAGTTATACAAGTACTTGAGATCATCATGACCTTTAAATAAATCATGAGTACTAATAACAAGTGACCAGGATAAACACTAAATACCCATGCAATTATTTAGTTTGTTTAATATACACCCTTGACCCACATGAGGTGTACCACAATATGTAAAAGAATCACAAAAAGCTACAATATCACTATACAAAACTTAGAAGAATGCTTGGGGTTCTAAGTCTAGAACTTCTAGCTATCCTGTCTGCAATGGGCTTTGCCATGTCTAGCCTTGGCAACTAATGGAAGCAGCTGGACAACTAGATTCTTCTTCTAAAATTGGATACTCAGGTGGAGAGGCAAATCACATGGCTCATTATGTATCAACGGTTCCACTATGGCTAGCCAACTAATCATCATCACAGGTACCACCGACATATTTGGTTATTTTTGGGTACCACACTATAATAAGAAGTATGCCCTCATTGTCCTAGAGCCCCACACCCTTGTCCGGTACGATTTGTCTAACTCGATCTGGACTATGCTCTAGGTGGGAAGAATGTTTCCTCACATTGCAATCCTCATGTGAAGGATTATATAATTTTCATCACATCTATCGTCTAACGATATCTACTTTTTTGAGATAACATTTTACCATTTCTAAAATTACCCTATATTAATCAATATTTTTTTTGGCATTGTTCATTGTAATCATCATATTTAATCCTTTAGATCTGGAATTAGGACAAACACCAGGTTTTTGGTGCATCTAGATCCACTATTCCATTTACCATATTGCATAGTAGTTCCCACAAGGATTGCACGTATAAACATCATAGCACATAACATGTTGAACAATTTATTCTTTGTACTAAACAATCAGTGCAATATCATTATAATTTTACAATATTAATCACTAAGTAACAATCATCATATAAACATAATTTATTCAGGTTTTTTTACTATAAATCAAGGTTAGAAGGTTATTTTTTACTCACTTGGATCTGGCCCTAAGTCACTGGTCTTAGATCTAAGTTTGCAAGTCTAGATATGTGGTCTCCTTAGCTTGGATGTGAGCTTTTAGCTACAACATCTACCTTTTAACCACTTAATTTAGGTATGTAGCACCAATAGGATTTTCTAGAGGAAGAAGATGAATGGGGGGTAGAAGAGAGCCCCCGATGAATCTCACAGAAGATATCGATCAAGAAATGGAGTAAAGGATAACCAATCTATTGTCTAAAATTACTTAGCTAGGTCGTCAGTTTCTCCTATTCTTGGCATTCCTCTCAAAAGTTGTCCTATTAACTGTCTCTTTGTCAATCCCTTGGATTGTTTAGGACTCTACTTGTATGGACAACTAAAATACAATTCCAACGAGACAAATTTGTTTGGATATGCATAGTAGAAGTTATAGTCATTTTATTGATTGGCTATCTTGGGATTTTGTACATTTTATTTCTGTAAAAACAATTAAAGAGGTCCTATTGCTTCGTGTGGTCGTTGGTCTACATGGATTTCAGTCTGTGTTCTGCCCATATGTGTGTCCCATCAATCTACATGGATGTCGATATGCGTGGCCCGTCAGCTTATGTGGCTGCTGGTTTGCATGACTGTCGATCTATGTGGCCTATTGGCTTGCATTGTCATCGATTTATGTGACATGTCAGTCTCTGTGGCTATCAACCTATATGTCCCGTCTATTTGCATGGCTTTCAGCCTGATTGGCCCATCAACCTGCATGGAGGTTAGTCCAAAGAAAAAGCAGAGTAATGCAATTTTGCACATGTTCATTAAAACTGCCATAGTTATCTCATTTAAACTCTAATTTTGTTCATTCTTTTGGGTTTGATTTATTATTTAATTCTCTATAATATATTACTTTGATAATATTAATGATAGCTTTTTTATTAATTATTTTCTCAAGTATCTTTAATTCTTTTTCCACATATATGTATGGGTTGTCTCTATATCAACTGAAGCTCAGATGTCTAAGGTATGCTCAAGTCATGATTTTGGTTATCAAACCATGATCTTAAGTTAACTATAATTGAGATGAAAGATAAGGTAATTACAGTAATAACAAAAGAAACTAAAATTATGGTTTTTTTTAACCTAAAATATACCAGTAAGGAGAGTTATGGGTTGTACCACAAAGCCTCATAATAAAAAATTTTAACATAGCACCTCTTAGAAAAGTTATTGGTTTAATGAATCAATATTACCACTATTTCCCTAACTACAATTAATAGGAGTCTATCAATAACACTAGAACTCTTTTTCCTTTACCTTAGATAAAAAGTGATTTTTGAACATATTTTATTGGGAAGTGCTTTTAATAATCTTGATTAAGAGTGTTTTCTTAACAAGTTTATCTTGAAAAACTAGCAATACCTATAAATTAATGGATTACATTTGGTATGCCCAAACAAGTTATTGAATCATTTTCAACAACAAAAAAGTGTATTCAGATCCATATCCTTGTATTAAGAGAAAACAAATTTTTTGTCTTATTATTAAACTTATCTTGATGTGTATTTTTAATTATTTTTCTACCTCAAACCTCTCATCAATATTTGTCCTCTTTTATTTCTTTACCACATTTTCTCAAGTTGGCATCTTTGTTGGGCATCATATTTTAAATCCATGTAGAAGTGGCTAGCGCAGATAATGATGGATGATGCATGGATTATTTGTTTGACACATATCACTAGTTATTACACAATGACAACTTGATTATCATTTAGTCAATCAAATCAACATAATCAATGGTTAGAACATTATAAGGATGAAATGAAGAACGTGATGAGTTCTTGTGTGTGAAGTCTTCATTGAATCCCCATTCTCAAAGACCATTCACACAAATGGGCCCTACATAATGATAGTATTAATAAATCACTTGCTCGTAAAAATGCAAACCAACAAGTGGATCTAATTGTTTTGTTTAACAGTTAGACATAAATTAGTGTAGTATGGTTTTTTCTATAAGCTTGTCTATGTGAAGTGTGTTAATCCATTGGATTTATGCTTTAAGATATTGGATAGTTCCTTACAGTCGATGATCATAACCTAAAACATTTACCTCAAAGCACAACCAGTCGCATACTTATATACATATGCATAAACATTTACAATTAACATATTGATTTCCTCTTCATTATCAACTATGAATATGAAAAATGAAAAAAAAGACTTATAATTTGACTAAGAATATCAATCCTCTGTATCTTTGAACTGATTCTTATAGATAGGTTTTGTATCCGACTTGTGTGAAGTCAATTTAGACAACATTATACCAACACTTTGTACACGGTATGGAAATCATTACAATTTGAATGCCCTCAAATTTTATCATATGCTATCGTAAATCATAGGTCCATATGTACTTTCCCTTACTCCTTATCTAGTTCATCACATTCTCAAAAAGACATCATAGAAATTCATAAAATTTGTCTATTTCAAATTTTGTGAAACCATTTCTTGTTTGTCAAATCTACATGTATATTTTATCTATATCCCTTCAAATATGGTAGAAGACATTCTAGAAAAAAAACACTATAATCAAAGTGGATTTTCTCATTTATTCAACACTGCATAGTGGCAACTTATCTCTCTCATATTAAGTTATAAGCTCCTTGTTATAGAAAGAAAAACAACCTTAACAAATATTGAGTGGTTTAAAATAATACATGCTTGAGCATTTTATTTTTAGACCATTGTAAATTAAATTACACATAATATTTTAGAAAGGATAAAATCAAAGTTAATCTAGATTAGATCTACTCTTATATTTAAAAAAGAAATTGATTCAATGGTTCTTTGATATAAAAATATGGTTGACAGGAGTCATGTTTGGATTCAGATATTTTTTTCTTGACTAGAGAAATCAAGAAAGGAAGATTATCCTAGCATTTCATAATCGTAGGGTCATCTGTGGAATACTCTATAAGTTTTTGAGGATAATGATTTTATCATTTATAGACACATAAAAACACACATATATCGTATAGGACACACAAACATACACATACAGACCCACACACTCACACATACGCCCACACACCCACAAGCATACGCACACACACCCCCATCCACACATGCACACACACAAATATATATATATATATATATATATATAGAGAGAGAGAGAGAGAGAGAGTTAGGTTAGAATACACTCGAGTGTATTAGGAACAAAATACACTCAAGTAGTTTTTCATGATGCAATTTTTTTTTCAAAAATCTAGTCAGTTGATCTTCTTAAACATCTTGTGAATAGATCATTTGCAAAATTTGAGCACATTTGGACATTTATAGGTCATGTTATAAAGATCACAAAAATTATGCATTTCAAATTAGTTTCGCGCGTCGATTTTGTTGCCCTTGGATGAGTGACTAACACTCATCCAAATGAGCTCAAAATTTGTATGTAGCCTAGTTATAGTATGAGAATGAAGATCAATGGTTTACATTTTGCAAAAAAATAGTCTTGATATGCAAACACACTTGAGTGTATTTGTGTGATCTGTACACTCGAGTGTATTCTAGCCTAACTCTCTCTCTCTCTCTCTCTCTCTCTCTCTATATATATATATATATATATATATATATATATATATATATATATATATATATATATATATATGTGTGTGTGTGTGTGTGTGTGAATGTACTTGTGCATGTGTGTGCGTGCACATGTGTGTGTAACATATTATTTTTATACCATGATTGAACTAAGTTGGGGGCATAACATGTATGATGAGCCCATATAGCTCTAGCTCTTTTCTGATCCATACAATCTAATCAACATGTTGGTTAGTCAACCCTACCTCGGGACAAACTACACCAAACTCACACATAATGACCTTTGTCCTCCTTTCATTGTATGTTCCTGTCACTTCAATATCTTTCTCCTAATTCTTTTATAAAGATCTCCTGCCAATATTCTAAATATATTGATCCTTAACTAAAGCTATCACATTTTGTTTCACAAAGAACCCAATCCCCAATGTATCACAATGTCCTTCTTGAGTTGTAGATAATAGATGATACCACAACTTTGATATATAAGGAAGTCAATGGGAAGTTTTTTCTCAACCCTATACTAAGTTTCCACTCTCAAATGCCATAAAAAATCCATGAGGATCAACATCCAACCCCATCTTCTTTGGAAAGAACTTAACTCCAATAATTCAACCACACTCCACCTATAGCCAATTCCTTGGCTCTAAACTTTACTAACACCCCTGTGAAGCTAACCCAATTTTCTGAGAAAAGCCATCATTCAACAACCATTTTAGTGAAGCTTCTCAAGTTGTTGGTGCTACTAATCAAGAAATGACCTCTTGTAGTGATTCAGTTCTTTAAACACCACGTTTTGGGTCCTCAACACACATAGATCTTCCTAGTACCTCATGTCAGTGAGAGAGCATGTAAATTATAAAATCTCCTTTTACCTCTTTACAACATCACAATCAATTATTTCAATCTAATTTGTGTTTCCTAACTTTACCACATGTTGAAATTGTCTAATGATCATGAGATCATTAGTCTAGTTTGTAAATGTTGGGTTTTGATGGTTTGAATGTTCCATGATTGTCAATTTCATGAAGAGACTACAACACATTGAGTCTAATGCTCCAACACACCTTCAATGTTGAACACTAGCTTTGTTGGGTCCAAATTAGTGTTAGGAATCAAATGGACCAACTTTTTGGAAATATCCTTTATTGCGTTGATCACAATGATAGGAGATCAAAGCTCATCCTCCATCTTTTCCTCATGTGATGGTGTAGAATACTCTGCATGTTAGTTTGTCTAATTTTCCCTCGTGTCATGTTATTGTCAAGAAATGACCCTACACATATTGGTCATTCAACATTCCTACTTTGTTTGTGACACACCCAATTTGTATGGCGGTCAATGACATATATATAGTCAGCGTGAAGTAACAATATTAGAACTACACATGGGTATGCCATTAATTTTCACACCTAATTTAATTTAAAATATATAGAAAAATATCTATCTTCTATAGTTCATTTAATTATTATAAAATATGAATATATAACCAACTTTGATAAAAAAAATGTTGATTTCAAAAACCTAGTTTCATAACCTAAACCAGTCTCTAGTCAAAAGGATGGTTTGAAAATTTATCTTGTATGATTAGATATATGAAATTGATATCCTTTTTGGTTCCTAAATCTCATACATGTGGCTTTGGTCTACCTTTCATGAATATTACGGTCTCTCTATATGTTTATGTGAAAATAATACCTTTTTCACCCCTTTTGGGCATGGTCCAACTTTTGGGTTTGCATTATCAGTGAAAACTAACTAAGAGACCCAAGTTACCCTAACTTTATTCCCTTCCCTAGTTAGGTTTGACCAAACATTTGAACGAGTTACTTGAATCTAAAACTTAGACTCTCCAAATTTTGAATACGAAATTTTAATTCATGCATGAGTACTTATTCTAGATATTCCCTTGCTAGGTCTTTAAGTCATCTCATCAAGTTATGTGGGTTTTTCTATTTGTATGCCACTAATTGAGTTCTTAGATTTTCCACATGATTATCTCATTGGGTGTTTCCCTCAAATGTACTATCCATTTTGTATCTTGAAATTATAAGGTGACTATGGCTATCACTTGAACACTAAGTATGCATGTTCTAATTATGAGTCACCATGTGGGTGTTTAGCAAAAATATCTCCCCATCCTTAACATAGAATTCCACTCTAAATTTAGTGAATATAATAAAATTTGTCATGCTTTTCACTTTCAACATGCTCAAAGGCGCATAATCTACACTTTATGTAGAAAATGTGATATGGTGTGATATTATTGTGAAGGTTTAAATTCAAGGGACTAATATAATAAACCACCAATAAGTAATTGTAATAAGGAAAATATGTGAATTAAAATGTTAAGTTAAATTTCCCAAAAGCTTTTCCTAAAAAAATAATTTAATAATGTTATTTTATCTTGTGTCTTGTGTTGTACATGCGCTCACCCAAGTAGCACCTAGGTGCGCCTAGGTGGCCTAGGCATCCACCAAGGGTCCAGATCCCAGACGCCCAGTCTAGTTAGGCCTCTTGGTGGCATGGACGTACTGGGTAGACGCTAGGCTACTATTGGACCTTTTTTGTATATTTTTTCTCTATCAAGGTGATATGTGACTGGTTTACTATTGCAATGTTACTCCCCACTATAACTAATTTATTTCTGCTCTTCTATTACTCCTCTACTATATGCTCCATGATTTGTTCCCTTCACCAAGCAACAACTTTACTAATTGACCAATTTACAACTTTACTAATTGATCAATTTACTTCTACCTTCTATTACTAATTTATCATAGCTCCTCATTACTAACTTACTATTGATCCACTAAGTAAAAATATAAAATGTCTACTTTTTATCATCTTTGTAGACTTACTGTAGTTTTATTTTTGTTATATCTTCTTTCCCCTCCCACTTTTTTGTATTTGTCTTCTTTTTCATTCATCAAGCAACAATCTTGTTGATATACAATGATTTTTTCTTTCTTTATATTTTTAATTATCCCTATCACAATTCTCAGTTGTATTTTCTTATTGCTCCACCAAGCAGAAAATTGGTTGCTACATTCTTCTTCTTCATCCCAATGTTCCTTCTATTCCCTATTTCTATTTCACCATCTCCTGCCACACTAATTCTGCTTTCCAACTCCTCTTGACAATTCCTACTAATTCATATATTGCTTATAGGTTAATATATAACCATATGTGTGTATATAATTATATTATATTATATATTATATTATATATATGTTATAAAAATGATGTAAAAATGCCTAGTAATGTCTAGGCCTCCGCCTAGGTGTCCAGGTTGTCTGGGCGTCCCTAGGCAATTCAATGGTTGATGATCAATTTTTGATGTTTTCATGTTAAGATGATAACCTCAATCAATAGAAAATAAAATCGTTGAATAAGAAAAATTTAGAAGATTAGAAAGAATTTAATATTGTTGGTTCTCTTTATTTTTAGGGTTTAATATATTTTTACTAGATAGCTCAATTTTGCCTGTCCAGATTCATCTTGTCCCTTTAGGAAGAACCACTTTTTTTTAAATATGTTCATTATTTTGGAATAGAGTGGAGTGTTTCATTGCTTATTCTATAAATTTAATCATGTATGCTAGTTTGACAACATTGTCTATTATTCTCATTGTAGTGGGGGTGGTTGGATTGAGGGTCATCATAATTGGTGTCATACCAGAGTTTCCACAAATGACCATTTAATGATACAAATTATTTTAATGTATATAGAGTCATGGATAACCATTATGGTTTTCTCAAAGGATTATGGTATACATTCTAGATCTAGGCCCTATGATCTGGCGTAATCACTTTTGCACCACTTTCTTGTATATGACGTTAAATAATTGTTTATTACTACCTAGGCAAAATCCTAGGGAATATTGAGTGTTTAACACAATATACATCTTCTCATCCTATATTGCATATCTCTATCTCACATCATGCTATTTGAGATCCTAAAAACCTATCTATTTTTCTATAGGCTCTCTCTCCTCTTAAGATGTGGTTTTGTTGGAAATTGTGGAGGCTACATGCGTAGAAGAAGACATAAAAATCCCATTTAACCCATGAGAAAATCTTGTTAATGATGATGTATCTAAAAGGAGGGATGTAAGATATACCTTTTCATGGATTGGATCCATTAACATTGCTCACAAGGATATATGTGACACACTAATGAATGTCTATGAAGTCCTTCAAATGCAGTCATAAAAGCATCTGCATCTTTATATAGTCCACACAGATGACGGTGAACTCAATGTGACCCTATAACAACTGAGAGGAAAGCATCAATCTTTCATTATTAATTGCTAGCATTGCACTCTTTCCCTTCTCTCTCTATTGTGTGGGTAATGACATCTATGGTTCATGTACAAGAACATGTCTGTCTAAGAACCCTAACCATCATGCCCTTTTAAATAGAAGAGGCATGAACTAGGGTTTCTAAAACCTAGGGAAATGATAAGAAATAACATATGCAATTAACTTGTCATTTGTAAACGACCTTTTGGTTACTTGGATAGTTCAGTCAATCAATTGGTTTTGATCAGAATGTCCTATACTAATCAATCAACAAACTTACTGATTTCGTCTGGTAAACCAAGTGGACTCTCCAATTGATTATCTAGCTAATCTTTCTAATCAATCAAATGGACTATCTACTTGACCATTTGGATTGATCTCAACTTATTTGACCAACTCAAATTTCTAGTTAATTGACCAGTCCTTTTGATCTTTGTCTATTTGATCGATTGGACTTTCCAATTGATAGATTGCGATTCCAGATAGTATGTCATTGTACAAATCGATTGTCTAAACCTATTAACTAATAACCTAGTAACAAATTTCTTATGTCATTTATTATACTCATATTCCTATTCGCCCTATGCATGTTATCCTATAGGATCCACATTAAATTGGTAATGATGTCAGTAGTCATATTGCCAATTGATTTTAGCATACAAATCATCAATAATTTTTCCTAACCATTTTATTTTAGATTTACATTTAGCAAAAGATGAACATGTAGAAACAATCATGTCACTAATATCTTCCTTAGATAACTCATGCAAGCTTACCTCTCTAACCTCACCATTTTCTTCACTAGTAGAGGCCATGAGTGCAAGGAAACACTCTCCATCTTCTTTGGAGCTTATTCTACTTGTGGATGAAGCTTCCCAAGATGCATGAGTTGCATTCTTGTGTCTCTTCTCCTTCTTGTCCTTCCTCTTGTACTTGCTCAACTTCTTGTAATCTTTTTCCTTCTTTGAGCTGCCCTTGTGGTGTGACTTTCTTGACTTGGGACATTCACTCTTGTAGTGCCCTTTTTGTCCACACTTTTATCATCTAGGAGTAGAGGAAGAGGCTTGATTTCCCTTGAAGTGTTTGCCCTTGATGTAGTTGGATTCATGCTCACTTGGGCCATCAACTTCACTAGACGAGGAAGGAGAAGTCTGACATGCAAGTTGTTTTTGAAGAATGACCACCTCCACTTGTGCATTGAAACCACAATCTTTGATCTTCTTAGCTTCCTTCTCTTCTTGCTTGGATTTTTCTTCTTGCTTGTCAAGCCTTGACTCATGGGCTTGGAGGTTTCCAATGAGCTCTTCGGTTGGAATGTCACCAAGGCTCGTCACTTCTTCATTGGAGGTGACCTTTGACTCTCATCTCTTTGGTAGAGTCCTCAAGATCTTGGAGTTGATTACACCTCTATCCAAGGTGTTGCCCAATGTAGCCAGCCCATTGATGATGACATTAAGTCTTTAGTACATTTTTGCAATCCTTCTTTCTTTCCCATCTTGAAGTTCTCTAGAAGGTCATTCAACATGTAGATCTTAGCCTCCTTGACTTGCTTTGTTCCCTCATAAGTGATTCACAATTTGTCTCAAATCTCATATGTGGTGTCCCAAGATGAGATTCAGTTGAACTCTATTGGGATTAGGGCTGCATAGAGGATGCTTATGGAATTGGCATTGAGTTGGGATTCTTTGAGTGTAGCTTCACTCCATGTTGCAACAGCTTTGGTGGCTCCTTTTATGGTGTGACCATCACATTCCACACGTCAAAATTCATGCCTTGAATATAAAATTGCATCTGCCTATTCCAATAGAGGAAGTTGGTGCCATCAAAGATCAAAGGATGCATGGAGAATCCTCCCTCTAGGTTGAGACAACCAAGTAGTTTGTCACCCATCCCCTCATCTTGTGGGAGATTGTTGGAGAAGATCCTTGGCTCTGATACCACTTGTTTGATCTAGGGCTCTATATGGGGGTGAATAGTGCCTCAAAAAATCTCACAAGTTAGTTTATACCTTCAAATTATATCAATCAAAACCAATAGAGTAAGTGCAATTTGAAGTCCTAACTAACAACCATAGAAAGGATGAGAGAAAATTAAAGCAAGCCATTGACAAGGTCATTTAGAGCGGTTCTAGTATCCAAACTAGGAGAGAGTTAGTCCACTAACTAGAGAGGTCAACCTCTAGGACTTCACAAGTGCTTTGCTCTATATATTCACCAATAAGAGTTACAACATAAGACCACCAAAGGACTTACCCATTCAAACACAAAGAGTCTTCCACCTTACCAAGGACTTACCCACTTTACAAGAGTCTTCTGCCTTCTTCCAAGGACTTACCTACTCTTGCACAAGTCTTCAGCCTTCAAGGGATTACCCACTCTTCTTGAATCTTCAGCCTTCTCCTTCTCCTTCTCCTAGAGAATATCTTCAACTCTTCTTCAACCTTGAAGAATAACAACAACAGCCCCACCTTCATTGAGAGTAGCTTGCTTTACCTTTGCTTCATTGAGGAAAGGGGTAGGGAAGATGGAATGGAATGAGAACTTTACAAGAACAAGGAAGCAACTCTCTTACAACTGGTCTATATCACTCATAATCATCAAATGAAGTGTAAACTAGAGAGATAAAGGGCTCAATGAGTTGCAACACACTCAACTATATCAATGACTTAGAATAGCATGAATGAGAAAACTTGGATTAAACTCCAAGGGGTCCTATTTATAGTTGGGGGTGTTCCCTTGAGCGTGGGATCACTTAAGGGTAAAATACAACCATTTCCAAGTTGCAATAGATCTATTCTCGCTCAAAACAACTCACCAACGGTTATAATCAATTTTTCCGCATTTTTTGTACAACACATTCGGTCAAGTTTCAAAAAAAGGTAACTCGACCGATCCATTAATTGACAAAGCCAATTTTTAAACTATCAGTCAAGTTTGTTCTAGAAAACTTGACCAATGATCTACAATTAGTTTTGCTTAGTGAGTCAGTCAGTCGAGTTTTGTGAGTGTGCAACTCGACCGATGGGTCATCTACAAAAAATCCTTCACTGGATCGATCAAGTTTCCAACTCGACAAATAAACAACCTCTGACAAATTTTCTAAATTGATATTTTAGTGATTAAACCTTGGAATTAAGTGTCCCTAATTTTTTCTCATCTTATTTATAAGTCATATCATGAATACAAGTGATTAAAAAAAAGCATCTAAGGTCATTTGGAGTGTTTTCCAAAAATGCACACTTGCGTTGCTTTTGACTTGAACTTGAAAAAGCTAGGACTTGTACAATTTGGTCCTTTTCATGTAAATAAAGCCTAAAATCAATCATGAACAAACATATTAGATACATAGGAATGGAATGGTTAATTAATTATTAAAATATGGGCAATGTATAACTCTGAAGTTAACACTTACCTATCCATGACCAAGGTCTTCCTCCTTACCAAGGACTTACCTACTCTTACAATGTATCTTTGACCTTCTCCTAGGACTTACCCGCTGTTGAAATGAGTCTTCATCCTTCAAGGACTTACCCACTCTTGACTTTGATCTTAAGGCTCTTGACTTCACCTTCACCATGGAGAAACTTTTCACCAAGGCCCTTCTTCTTCTCCTCCTCTCTTATCCAAGAGAGAGAATATTCATCTTTGATGTAGAAAGAGAGATGGGTAGGTGGAGGAAGTTAGAGCCTCACAAAATGATACATGTAGGACTATCTTTCTTAAAAATATCTTACTCACTCTAATGTATGTATCAAGCGATTAAGTTGATGAGAGTGGATTGAGGCTCTTTGAAGGCAAATCTCTCTCAAATATTGTATATGAAACTTGATAGTGATTGGCTAACCATCGGATGAAGCCCAAGGGGTCCTATTTAAATTTGAGGATACCTACAATCCAATAGAACCATTTAGAATGAATTTTGGTCATTATTGGGGCATCCTATAGATATTTTTTCATATTTTTTGCCCCTCCAATAGATGTTTTTCACTAAAGAAAATGGTTTTTACAGTACATTTGAGCTACCTTTAGGGAGAAGTCGACTGACAAACCTTGCTTCCTGGGCTACTTTTTGGTCGAGTTGCATTCTGGTATAAAACTTTGTCAAAAAAAGGTCTTGCAAACCCCCCACAGACAATGTTGATGGTCGTGTTATCCCAGGGAAAATTCGATTGACTGAACTTGTAGTTTTGGGTATTTCAAAACCTCGCAAATGAAATATAGTTCATCCTAACTAATTTTATTATGCATATAAGATTAAATACAAGTCTTATAGTCATAATAGGTGATCTACATCAAATATCTATGGATGAACTATCTATTCTTCAAAAATTGATCTATGTGCTTGTATGACTTGATTTCTCCAAATTAAGGTTTACAATTTAGTCATGTGAAGTGTGTCTATCTAGTCTAAAATTGGTCAAGTATAAACATTCGACAAAAAAATGGAATGGTTTAGTAATCATCAAAACAAGGTTTTAGTCAATTAAGAACTTGAATAAACAAATGCCTTATGGAATAAGCAATAATCCATTTAGTAATTAATCAAAAAATATGGAATGAACAAATAACAGATAAAATATAATAGTACCTTATTTTTTGTTAATGCACGCTCATATTTTGATGGTTTAATTGTAAATATTTTAAAATTTTATTCCAAACGTATCACATAAAAACAAAATAATTAGAAAAATATGTACAATTTGATAATATACTTATTATCAGAGTCAAGATACTTACGATTTGAGTCACCATTTTTGGAAAATGGTTTATTTCAATCTAATTATTGATACTTTGTATTGATTCCACCTGAAGCTTTGGAATGACTTTTGTTATAATATTTAAATAAATACCAATGATAAAAAGAGTGTATGACTTAAATCACATTGGCAAATGTGTTTATAAGGAAAAGGAAAGTACCATTCCACAATTTAGCATATATGCCAAAACAACATCAAATTTAGTCTTGTTGTCAATATCATATAAAAAACTCATACTTTCTTGCTTGATGTATAAAATAGTTGCATCTAAGAATTTCACTATATGCTTCATTATTGTTAGTGTCCCTTGTGCTTCAATAATAAATTCTCGAGTATCATGTGATTTAATACAAAAAAATTGATTCCATTACACCTTAGATAGCATGTGTCCAATATATCTGGACAACTTAATTTTGTTACGAAAAGAAAGATCATGAACTGTCTAAATATTGGTAAAAAATTTAGTACCACTACATCAGTATAACCTATGAGATGGTATGTTGTTGTTTCAAATAATTTAATCTAATGGAAGTGAAAACGTCCATGACATCAACTTTAATAATGCACCTATAATCAACAAGATATAATATTAATTTCAAAGTAATTTCTAAAATATATATGAATTGGACAATAAAAGAGGGTATTAATTGTATGAAGAGAGCATATTTTTTTCCACACTTGGTGCAAACTTTGCCTTGACCATTTTCATTATCATCTTTCTTGTGGAACCTCAAACAAGCATTGTACCATAGTCTTTGGTCATGAAAAATCCGTACCAATGTTGCCTTCAATTCATAAACTTGGTCCTACAAATTTTTTATGTGTTATTGTTATAAACTACAATTGAGTATTTCTATAGGTTAAAAAATATCATACTTACTTTGCATAGTATCTCACTCTATAATAAATCTTGAAACATGGAAACATTGATCCTTATTTCCTTTATGTTCTTTTTAATGCATTGAAACATTCACAAGTGATGAAATACCATCACCATTGTCACAAAACCTATTAAAAGCATTATATTAGATGTCAATTTAGATTAAAGTATATATAAACTACTATTTGAATGTATAATGAATGGATGTGGCTACCTTTTCTTTTTTTCCTAGGATCATGGCAATGTTAGGTTAAAAATAAACTCATAGTTAAGTGTTTGACATGAACAAACTATACTCAACACAATATATAACTCTATCTCCAACAAAAAAAAAACTATTTACTAAAAAGTATATGTAATGAATTGATTGTATCATACCTTGAAAGTATCTAACTTGTAATCTAGTAATCACAACTATATTCCTCATTTCATAATTTTCTTTTAACTTGTGATATTATATAACTATTTCACCCCACAAGGTACACATACAAATTGTTAGAAAATTGAAACTTTGTTACAGTCATTGATTTAGATAAGTAATGATATCAGAACCGAAATCTCTATCTGACACTCATCTTTATGATAGAAGTGTTTGCAAACAAATACATAATCTGACGTTTATGCCTGAAAGACCACTGATAGTTACTAGCTTTCCTAAGACATTCTAATATGAAACTTTAGTGGGATGTTGCGCTCTTCAAACTAGTGATTTTTTGACAAACGAAGGGCCATAAAGCAGTAATACTAATGCCATTTCATTGATCCATGTCCATGGGTTCCTAGATATTTCTATCACTACAGAAGCATTCACTATTTTACAAAGGCCTTGTGTTTTATAGTTGTTCTGAAGTTGATCAATAAACATATTGGATATTTCATAGTATGCGATCACTTGTAGATGCTTTGAAGACCAATTGGGCAATGGAAGGTAAATGAGTTAAGTCTAAGTCACTACACAACTCAGTTCTAATGTATAAAAGATTACTTGAATGGTCTCATAGGTTGACCTAGGTCTATTTGTGGATCCTGCCTAACTGTGTGGAAGTGGAATGTTGACTTTAACCCTTCCAATGGATTACCGTCAAGGACTATCACTAGGGATAGAGAGAATGATCTAGATTTCCACTTATACAAAAAGGTTATATGTCATAAGTGTTGTGAGGCTTAAGGTAACGTGATTAGGGCTGATGATTACACCCTAAATTGTACACAAAGCAAGTTTTCTCATCCAATGATCAAAATAGACACTTTTTCTCCAGTCTATCCAGAAGTTATTATCAACGTGGAATATTGGGTTTAATATGAATATCTACCCCCAATCTGCAATGAATGTGGTAGGATAGGGCATGATCAGTAAAATTATGAAAAAAACATCATCTATTGTAGAATCTGGACCCCAAGAAAATGTTGTCGCATCAGCTAGTATACATTGGATAGAGGAGGAATAGAGGTGGCAGACATATTATGGAAACATATCCACACCCAAAGACCTCCTCGATCTAGTGCTCCTATGCCTAAGAACATTAGATCTGGTTCCTAATGGAGTAAAAGCTTTCCTACGCTTGATGAAGCTGATAAGATGGAGTCTGAAGATCATCATCAAATTGTCTATGACACTGCTATGCAGAAGCACAGGGTGCCAATCACAAAGATATGGACAAAAACTAGGAAGAGGAATAATAAAGAATACATAAGCAATGAGGGAAGTATTAATGGAAACAATAACAATTTTTCTAGTAATGTCTTTAATATAGATACAAATAAAGTAGTGGATATAGAAGTCAGTCTTACATGTGTCAATCCAGAGGGTGATGAGTTCATATTTGGAGAAGTGAGTATAAAATCTCAAGATAGACATGAGACACACGTTGTTCAAGATACTAACATATCATTATTTTTCAAACAAGATACATTCATTCAGTTCACATCTTTAGGTAAAGTAGTGCGGGGAAGTAGTGGGAAAATGAAGCTATTTGCCATAATGACTCAGAGACAAACAAGGATGATCAAATAATTTATGCACAAGGATGATGTAGGACTAAAAACAGTGGATACCCAGTGTGCTTTAGATGTCAATGGTAAATGAAAAATATTATTGGAGTAGATTCGGTCAGTTTGGAAACTATGTTATAATATTTATAATTGGTCATGTATTTATTGGTTTATAAGTGACATGGTCTTCAAATATATGTAAGCCTTTTGGCTCTGTTATAAAACTCTCTTTTTTTCCAGCAGGGCAGAGCTAATTCTTATTCATTCTGCGCTCTGCTACAGATAAAGTAGACTGAATGTCCACCTGGTTCATGTTGTAGAACCAGTGGGGTACAATAGAAGTGAAGCTGAGCGAGGTTCTATAGAGGATGGCATGTTTTGCTAGACTATCTGTGTATCTATTGAAGCCGCGAGGGACATGGTGAATAAGCTTTGAGAGGCCCCCCTAAGAGTTTCCCAATCTCCCTAGAAAAGGGCAAGAACTGTGGGAGTGGTTTTCTTCTGGTGAGGTGCCCGATAGCTTCCAGAAAGTCAGTGTAAATGTAGACATCGTCCCATTTGCGATCTTTGCAGATTTGAGCACCAAACATGATCACTTTAATTTCACTAACGAGCGGAGTGGTGGACTGAGTGGTTTGGCAGGAACCCAATATATGTGACCCATCTACAAGCACATCATGGGCACCGACTGACGCTGTGTTTTGGCCATGGTGATGAGCCGCATCCATGAAGACGTAAAATGATTTTTCTATAAGCTTCAGAGCAGAAGAATTAGCTACCATTTGGATATGTCCAGGACCAATTTGCAGCTTAAGAATGGACTCTGTCCGAAGCTTGATGAACTCAACTTTCTTAGATGTTGGCTTGAGCTTCTGTTGATGGATTTGTTCATTACGGCATGCCCATATATGCCAGCAAGCAACCACTCTCATGATGAATGAGTCATCCGAATTTATGGTGCACCTATGGATCCATGCATTCGAATGGGGGGCTGAGTGATCTTCATTAGGCAACAACTGATTCTAGACATCTCGACTAAAATTGCAATCTTAGAGAGCATGAGTGATGGTGTCTTAGCTGTTATTGCAGATAGGACATTCCTCTGGGATTCCCACATGCCTGCGCCTCTTATCCATGTTCGTTATGAGGGCCCCATGAAGCATGAGCCATAAAAACATTTTAATCCGTTCCGGTATCTTGGCTTTCCAGATGCCTTTCCAATTACCATTTGTAGTGATCTCTTTCCCTCGCCTGAGCCACATATAGACTGATCGTGAAGTGAACTGGACACTTCTTTCAAGAGACCAGATCCAACCGTTATCGCCTGAGTGAGAGCATGGGGCAGGGATAGAAGCAATAGCAGACCAAGTAGATGCAGGAAAGAAATTGTAGATGAAGTCCCAATCCCAGACCCCATCGTAGCACGCCGTGGAGTCTACAGTGAGATTGCGTATGTCTTGGGGAATTGGCCAATCAGGGTAGAAGTCCAACACAGAATGACCAGTAATCCATTTACCATCCCAAGCGTTTGTGTGCCTCCCATTGTTGATTGCTATATGACTTTGTTCGGTGACCTTGTTGAGGTTCTTCTTAATAAAGCTCCAAGTCGGGGATCTCAGAATTGATTTGAGCCTACCGCCCTTAATATATTTATCCTTCATCACCTTGACCTAGACCTTAGATGGGTCAGTGAGGAATGCCCAAACGTTCTTCATCATTAAAGCATCATTTTGGTCTCTGGCATCCCGGATGGAAAGGCCCCCAACATCTTTACTTGAGGAGACTTTTTTCCAGGATACTAGGGATGTTTTCCGTTGGTTGAAAGCTCCGAACCAGATGAACCTCCGAATGTGCTTATTGATCTCATCACATAGGCGTGGTGAGAGTTTAACAGTTTGCATAGCATAGGATGGAATGACCTGCAAGGTGGATTTGGCCAAGGACACCCGACCCGCTAGGGACAAACTTTTAAGAGCACAACTATTCATCCTCCTATAAATCGAAGCTAAAATATCTCCATGAGTTTCTTTGTTGACACGGTGATGAAGAACTGGTACTCCAAGTATTTCCCTAGGTCGTTGGTCCAAGGAAAACCCAGCTTCCAGCTGATCGTTCTCCTTAGCAGTTGAGGTGTATTCTTACTGAAGAAGCAGTGTGATTTAGGCTTGGAGACAGATTGCCCAAAAGCCAACAAGAAATCCTTGAGGATAGAAGAGATGATATGATCTTGTTTGATAGAATCTTCACCCAAGAGAAGAATGTCATCAACAAAGAAAATGTGGGATAGCTTCAAACCTCCCCGGGAGAGAAATATGGTTTCCATTTATCAGCTTCCACGGAACCAGAAATAGCTTGGCTCAGTCGTTCCATACACAAGACAAAAATGTAAGGGCTGATAGGGTTGCCCTGACGGATGCCTTAGGTAGCTTTGAAGGGGAGCAGAGGTTCACCTTCCCATAGGATGGATGTCGAGCCTTTGCTTATGATTTCCATGATGATGGTAGTAATTTTAGTTGGCATGCATGTGCGCTACAATGTGTTGTAGATAAAGGACCAATTCATCTTGTCAAACACCTTAGCCAGGTCCATCTTAATGCACATCCAAGGTTTCTTACTAGCTTTAGATTTCATGGAGTGGATAACCTCTTGAACTAGAAGGATGTTGTCGCTTATGCGTCTTCCAGGTATGAAGCTAGACTGAATTGGGCTAACCCAGTCATTCATGAGTGGCTTCAATCTCTCGACGATGACCTTGGAAATGATTTTGAAGCAGCCATTATTGAGAAAAATGGGCCTTAGGTCGCAGCAGCGCTGAGGCACAAATATCATGGGAATTAAGACCATATAGGAGTCTGCAATTGAGGTGCTGATGTTCTCAGAAGTGAAGACCTCATGCATCGTACGAGAGATGATGGGACCAACCTTATCCCAGTGGTGATGGATAAAGCCAGTATGGACCCCGTAAGGCCCCGACGCTTTGAGAGGTGCCATGTAGAAGACGACAACTTTGATTTCATCCTTGTCTGGGATATAGCTCAGACTGACTAAGATAGATGCTGGAACAAGATGGAATACACCAGGATACACATGTATCCGATCAGTGTGTGTCAGGGCAACTTGGGACAGGAGGTCAGCAAAATAACTGTGAATCATACCCTTCATCTCTTCTCTTGTAGAAGTCCAATGCCCATCTTCACATTGAAGGTGGGTGATCTTGTTGAAATACCTTATTGCTTGCATGTACAATTGGTAGAATCTGGTGTTGAGGTCGCCAGATTTCATCCATCTATATGGGCCCACTGCTTCCAGTCTGCCTCCTCATCAAGGAGGATGTTATGGAAGCGTTCCTGAAGGGAAATAGACGGGTCCGTCAGAGGAATACGGTTCAAAGATTGGGATTGTACTTGGTACTTGCTGATACAAGCAAGTAACTTTTGTTTCTCCTTATGTTGGTTGGCAGATCTCGTGGAGTCCCACCGAGAGGCCTTATCTTTGAAAGTGCCAAGTGCTTCATGGAAGTTGCCATCAGTAGGCCAGTGGCACATGACATCCTCCTTAAAGCTGGGGGCGAGGCTCCATCTCACTTTTGTGAGGAAAAGAAAGCATCTGGGCGTCCTGGTGCCATAGGATAGAAGAATGGGGTGGTGGTCAGATTACAGGTGGGGAAGAACCACTACAGAGCTGTCCTTGAACTTGTGAATCCATTCAGAGTTGGGAATGACACGGTCAAGCCACTCATGGAGCTGTTGGCACTGGAAGGTAAAGATGGGGCCTTGAGATTTCAGTTCAGCAAGACTGGTGGCAGCAAGGACTTCATGGAAGTGGTCACTGGCCTGCCTATCAAAGTACTCACTGCCCCTCTTCTCGTTGATGTCGAGCATGGTGTTGAAGTCGCCTAAGACAGCCCATGGAGCATTAATGGAAGCATAAATTTCCTCGAGTCTTTCCCAAAGGAACTCCCGCGGAGTAGGGTTAGGACTACCATAGATGAAAATCAGATACCAGTTGCCATTGACACGACAGTGCACGAATTGGCGGTGGTTGAGGAGGATTTCAAGAGAGCAGCGATGATGATCCCAAGTGAGCCAAATACCCCCAGAGAATCCATTGGATTCTATCCTATGTGAGGAGTTATAGCCAAGACGCTTGATGATTTTATTAGTAGTTGGGCCACTACAGCGGGGCTCCACAATGGTTGTGATGTTCACTTTGTGGATTGATTTCATTTCATGGATTAGACAGATTTTCTTATCCAAGCACACACCCTGGATATTCCAGCAGATGACATTCATTGAGCCAGTTATTGAAGGGCGACACACAGTCCTATAGACTGTTCTTCACCTTCCATTATTTCCTCTACAGTGGCTTCTTGAGAAGCACCTTCAAGATTCTTTTGGAGATCCAGAGCACACTTCACATGGGGAGTTGTACTAGTTTTGCCTTGCAAGTCCTCTACTCGGCCCTTCTTTCGAATGCGGTCTGGACTTCATGTTTCTTGGAAGATGATCTTCCTATTCCTCAACATGACGTAGCCGCTATCATTCCTTTTATGGCAAGCTATGCGGTTGCTGGGAATCACAGGAATGTCATATGCTTGTGCATGGAAATGGAAGTCCCAATCTTGAGGCGGGTTTGACTACCTTCCCTTGCTAACGTCGTTGCCGATAAGCCTGACAGAAGTGTTGGCTTCATGTTGATTGGTTGTGTCTTGCGTCGCTATAGCCTGGGTGGCTTTCGTAGCAGCTTCCTTCTATCGCTGTCGCTGCTTAGCTTTCTTACTAAGCATCGGCTGGAAATCATCATCACCACCTGTCAGATCGTGGGGTACATTGGAGGTGACAATGGAAGTATTACACTCGCTCTACACCGTCATACTTTTTTTTCCATTGGTATTTCTACCCCGAGCATTGGGCTTGCTCCTTTCAGGCATTTTAGCATGGATAGCCTCAGTATAATTTACTGTCGTGACCGAGATGGGAATGGAGGTGGAGGCCAGATCACTCAGAGGTGTGCCTTGCTTGCACTCGTCCGCCGTATGTCCGAGATGACCACACTTCAGGCAGAAGTGGGGAAGGTTCTCATACTCGAGGAGGAAGTACTCTCCATTCATGAATATGGCCGGAAGCAAGGGCTTTTGTGTGTCTACCTCAACGGAGATTCTGGCAAACTTACCCCTATTGCCTAATAGGGTATTAGCATCCACCTTGATCGTCTTGCCAATGGAGTTTCCAATGTTGGTGAGGAGTTGATTTTGATAGAGGAACATAGGGAGATCTGCTACCCTCACCCAGACGATTAGTTTGTGAGGAATTTTCTCTGACAGCCGGAAAGATGGAGACCATGATTGTATGCAAAGATAGTTTCCAAAAATAGTCCACGGTCCCCCAACAACTCCTTCTCATAGTCCTTGCGGTTGCCCAACTGAACTATGTAGTATCAATTATCTAGATTGATGATCCGGAGTTGAGCCATCGGCTGCCACAGCACGCTTATCTTATTGACAAATGCTTCGAATCCTAACGTGATTCCTATGGCCTTCACAACTACTGCAAACGGCCAAGGAGCCAACAAATTTTGAATAGATTTGTTCTTGACTGAGAAGGCAGGGAGGACTCCAGAAAGGTCGACCTGGATATCCGCCTCAGTGAGAGTGTCCGGTGAGATGGGGTTTATGTATGAAAGGAGTCTGTGATCATTCCCAACATGGGCATCCTTGTAACTACGGCGAACAAGAATGCCATCGGTCTATTTCGTAAGCATGGGAATGTCATTAGTGTCATCATTTTCGACTGGCCCTTTACTGATGACCTGACCAACATCAGCGTCGGACGGTGTAGTACAGAAGGCCTCCTCAGTTGAATGAAGGTGGTAAGAGGGCTCCTGTCCTTGACCTCCATGGCCGCCACCACGACTGCCCCCTCGGCTCCCAAACCTTAGGGGCATACCTTTCATTGCGTTATTATAAAACTCTTTCTCACTCCACAGGGGAGAGTTTATTAATAAAAGGTAAATCCTTTTGGGAAAAATTATCTTTATTACTTACGTTTCATTTTACAATGAAATGTTACACTTGACAACCTTTTGACCTGATTTCTTATTGATGATTTCAATATCATTGACATTAATGATCATTCCCATGATACTGTTCGCTAAATTGGAGATTAGCATGCCCATTGTTTTGATAAAGACAAACATTTCATTCATGTTGATCTAACGTGCTACTTGAGTAGTTCAGGATTCAAGGATATAGGATATCATAACAAGTGGATAATTGAAGATCAATGCACTTAAATGTTTAATATTTTCATTCATTATACTCAATGTATAAACTTGTACAAGTAATTAAATATCATGTAAATCAAGCATTATATCTTCCCTATCCACCCAAAACCCTATCTTACACTCACATGAAGACTTTAGGCATGATAGGTTGCACATGAGTCATAAATAGGACCTCACATACACTACAAATCCTTACAAAAAGTCCTTCTCGGTCGAAAAAAATTTCGACCAAGAAGCACTTGGTTGAAGACTCAAACAACCAAGAAATAACTTTACAAATCTTTAGATCTGAGTCAATTTCGGTCTACAATATTTTTGAACAAGATATGACCCTTGTAATAGGTATTAAAAAAGAGAGAGATAGACACATATCCATTAGATCAAGATGAATCAGACAGTCATCTAATTGACAATATTGTGGATCGAGAGTCATATGGTAGACCATACTGTCGATCGAGAAAAGTTCTAGAAACTTCACATTTAACAAACATTTTAGCCATTAGAACAAACTACTTTCTACCTAACGGCTATTAAGCACTAAGAACACCCTACATACTCTCTAGAACGTCCCTAAGCACTTGAAAATCATTACTATAAATAATAGAGGCCTTAGGACACCCAAAACATACAAGCTACACTTGAGCATCCATTCTAGAGAGCAACAAAGCTGAGAAACACTTGCTATCATCTTCCTTGAGCTCCAAAGTTGTGTCCTATAGCTACTATCTCCTAGACACCACATAATAACGTCCATCTTAAGTGGAGAGGAGGTCTAAACACTTGATATAGGAATCAAGGTGTTGTACTTCATTGGTTAAGTATTTCTTTCTTCTAATCTACTTCTATTGTATTGTACTTTATTCTCCTTGACTACTCCTAGTGTTGGAGGTTGTTGAAAGGAGGTTGTTTAGTGCTACTTCAACAAAGTGAAGGATGCTCCAAGGTGTGCTTGAGGTTACCTCAAGAAGGCTTCTTCAAAGGATGTTGGAGCTACTTCTGGGTGAAGGCTATCTCAAGGAGGTGGAGCTACTTCAAGATGCTGAAGGCTGCTCTAAGGATGCTTGAGGTTACTTCAAGAAGGCTTCTTCAAAGGAGGTTGGAGATACTTCTAGGTGAAAGATATATTAAGGTGGTGGATCTACTTCAAGTTTGTGAAGGCTGATCCAAGGACTTGAAGTTACTTCAAGAAGGCTACTTCAAGGAGGTTGAGGATGCTTTAAGGGTGTGGAAGGTGATTGTATTTTGTTGTAATATCCTTGTGAGGTAAATAAAAAGAATCACTTTTTAAATCCCAACTGGAAATAATTGGGTAGTGGAATGACAACCTTTGATTCAAAGGTACGAACCACTCTACATCGAAATGTCTTCCTTGTTTCCTCCTCCTTCTTTGTCTTAAGTTTCTAATTATATTTTGAAGTACCTAAAGCTCTATTCACCCCCACCCCCCTCTAGATCTCTCAATTGGTACTTGATTAGGTCTTCAAGGATCTCTAACAAGTCTTTAGGAATGGGGGACAACTTGCTTAGCAGCCCCAAACTTGAATGAACTCACGTAAGCTGACCACCACTGTAAGGACCCCACTTCCCGGTAACCCCCAATTAAGGAAGACCAAGAAGTCAGAGCCGTTACCCCAAAATAGGATGAATGGTTTTGCAAATAATCAAAAATAATTAATAAATTCTACCAAAGACTAAGCTTAAAATAGGATAAAAAATTTACTTTTCACATACCTTTCAAAAATAGGAATCTAGAACTTTTACCCACTATACTCTTCTATCTAACTAAATTCTTTGTTATGATTTAACTTTATTCATGACAAGTTCCACATTATTGTTTGTACAATTTCAGATATTCCTAAAACTCTGACAAACAAAACGTCAGTTAGTATAATGAATTATACTGGTATGTGGGGGAAACAAAATCTTGCATCTATTTGTAACAACATAATGCAAGAAAATTATTTCTTAACAGATGAAACTTTACATATTAATCATAAATACTCAATCCCTACATATCCTTGCCTCAATGTTGTCCCTGTAGTGGACATGGACACTACCTCTCTCATATGCTAGGTCTCAAATAGCCCCTATGATCCTACCTTATAGATAGACCACGACCTTGGGTTCTACAGTCGTATTGTCCTAACCAAGGGTAGACCAACACATTGACTTATGATAACCTAATGATCCTACCCTAAGGGTATACCATGTACTAGGTCATCCATCTCATCATTATCAAAGATACAGATGAGGACTCGGATCTGATCTAGTTATGCACATATATTTATGGTGGTATCCATAATCACTTTACAGCTGCATTAACTAAAATTCAATCAAGTAGTTAATTTCGAGCAACAAAACTTCAGAAATCACTGTGAAACTAGAGCGATTAGCCATAAGCATAACCACATACCTAATTTGAAGATCCCAAAGGAAACAAGTACAATGCAATCCATTCAGAAAATCCAAGCAATCAATCAAGCCAATCTCAGAAGCACAATAGAATCCTAAAAAGCATGTACAACCTATTTACTACATGCTCATCAAGAACTCACTTTATTGACTTGGGAATTCTTTCTAGCATTTCTAAGTCTCATTATGATTCCTTAGGGTTTCTTAGATCAATTTCTCAAACTTTATCCTTTTGAGGTCATCAAACCCGAAAATAGCTTTTCTACTCATAAAAACCCTAATTGCTCAAATTATCCATATTAAGGATTTTTTATACTCAAATTGGCTTAGGATCATCATATATCTATTTTATACATGGAATTGCAAAATCAAAACCATTAAAAGCGATATTCACCTAAATTAAGGTTTCTAAGCCCATTAATGCATATTCATGTACATGGAACCCTAACTTAAGCCAACTATGCATAAATATCAGCGTTTTAGTTCTAATTCTTCCTTTTATTAACAATAGGTTAATATTTTCTTAAATCATCCAAAGAACTCTACTAATAGCCATTAATATCAAAATTAGGGTTTTCCATTACTAACACCATTAAAGGGGACAACTTTAAATACTTTTCAAATTGTAAGTATAATTAGGCTTCAATTATATTTTTAATGGATTCCTTACATTTTTTTGATCAACTTTAATATATAGCATTATTACATCCGAGTTACTAGTAACTAGTTAGGATTTTCACAAAATATCATACCCTTGGCCAATAGCAGAGCACCATGTCATCCTTTTGATCCTTTTATTCTTTTCCACATAGATCATGTCTCTATGAATACCCTTTTGCCACGTGCAAGGTGCATTCTCACAAGAAATGCACTGGGGTCAGGGAGAGATGTCACTCCCACCCTTCTGGGTCTTCTTTGAAGCTAAGGGAAAAGTAGTTTTTCCCTTTATTTTCCTCTTCGTCCTCATACACAAGCAGCTGTCATGTTGCGGCTGAAAGCTCACTAGAGTATGAGCAATCAGGAGAGTGGGGAGGGAAAAAGGACAACCCCTACTGTTCGCATATGAGATGCTTGGGTGAATACAAGGGGGTACTATTTATAGGTCTAGAGGCCTAGGGTTGGATCCCCAACCTCGCCACCAAACCTAGTTCCACTGGGATTGGGCATTTCCTAGAATGGCCCGAAAACCTAGTGAAACCTAGGTTGGTTTTGTACGGAAACGTCTCCCGAACTTACCTATGTGATTTCCTCACATGCAAAACCTCTAAGTCTCATGACAGTTGTAGTCAAAGATCAGGTTTTCCCTACCCAGTTCAGATTCTAACTGGATCTAGATGATCTGTGTGCACTGTTGGATGCCAGATCCAACAGCTCACAATGAACGCCCAACTCCTTATGTAAATCCAATGTGCGACATTTAATGTATTTCTTCTTTTCCTTTTCACTTTAGGAAAACTTTCAAAAATCATATATCCCAAATCACATGTCCAATTAATACCAAATATTAAAGGAAAGTTATTGATGCCTTTAACTACTATTGTACAAAGTTTGGGATGAAAGTATGAGAGATTTTTCTTCATAAGTAAGTTATCACTTATTAAGGAATATTTTATGCATATTTTCTCTCTCCTATTCTTTTATTTTCCTTTATTTGGATTCCTTTTACCATTAGAAACCATGTGGATTCAAAATCTCATCCATGATGATTCAATCATACATCTTTACACATATTTCTCATATTTTCGTTATTATCTCAATTTCTTTTCTTATTTATGCATTTTTTATTTCCATTGATTTTCTTTCTCTTTTTATCATCTTGGACTCACAAACTTAATAAGGTCCACAAAACCATATATTTGAAGGAAATAATCAAATAAATTCACTCATTACACTTAAATCATACAATTTCATAATCATGCATATTATTGGAGAAATTACATCTCAAACCATATGAACCCAAAAATTAGGGTTGTAACATCCTTCCCCTCTTATAGGAATTTTGCCCTCAAAATTCCACCAAACATACAAACAAATAGGATAAGACTTTTCCATGTCCATCATCAGCTCCCATGTGGCTTCATCCTTTCCATGTTGCTTCAAAAGAACCTTTATCATCTTATATTCTTTACTCCTGATCTCTCTCTCACCTTATTATCTCATACCCTCATATGTGACTTAGTGTAAGTTAGCCTCCCTTGGAGTTCAATAGGTTCAATACTCAACACATGGTTTGGGTACCTCACATAGTGTTCTAGACCAGACACATTGAACATATCATACATCATATTATCATGAGGGGTAAGGCTAAACATAAGCAACTTCACCAATCCATCTCAATTGGACCCATGTAATGGGGACTTAGTTTTCTTAGCTATAGCTCAGAGGGGTCGGGTTTTCATAATACATGTTCACCCATAATGACTGCATGTCAGTCTTCTTCGCATCATTTCACAACTCGTATCACCCCTAGGCTTTCTCAACCCTTGCTCAATTAAAGTGACTTCGTCTGTATACACAGTGGTTTCTCTGACCTTCTCAAGGCCCTCTCGCCGACATCATCCTAATGAAGTGATGACCGACACGACCTACCTTAAAGAGCTTCATACAATCTTATACTAGTTTTGGTGGCTATCATAATAAGCAAACTCTTCTAGGGGTAGTAATTGCTCCCACAAATCACCCTAAATGAGCACATATACTCTCATCAGACCCTCTAACGTCTGGATCATACACTCTTGATTGTCCATCAGTTAGGGGGTGATATGATGCATGAAACTTCGATCTAGTATCAAGTTCTTCATGTACCTACTTCCACAACATGGAAGCGAACCTAAGGCCATGCTTAAGAATATTTGAACTCGAGTCACTATGTACTTAACTATCTCTCTCATATATATAGTTCAACCAGATGTGTCACACTGGCAGCACTCACTTAGGCAAGGGAATGTGTCAACCTGGTAAGGCAATATACCATAACCCATATTGCATCCTAACCTCTCTTGGTCCAGGGCAGAACCACCACAATGTCCATGGTGATCTTCTCCCATTCCCTCTCGGGGACTTATTGGGTTACTGGTGTTCGGCCTTCACCCGTTGGTATGCATGGAAATTGGCCACATGCAACTCTATATCCTTCTTCCAGGGACCACTGCCAACCTTACCCATCTTGGTAGTACCATATATGGTGTATGGTGTACTTAAAATCATGAGCTTTTTGCATGACATGATTTCCTCAAGGTTGACTCCTTAGAAACCCTAAAACACTCTAGTAGCAGGTTTCGCCACCTTCTTCTCCTGAGAGATGTATCTGAGGCTCTTTATAAAAGTCCTTTTATCTCATCAAGTTTTGGCCTAGCTAACTAGGCAACCACCAACTTGCCCATGGGTCTGGTTGTATCGGAATGTTAGCCACATAGGTCTAGTCTTCTAATGATTGTAGGGTTCACCTAGAAACCTCTTCTAGCCTCTCTACTAGCTATACAAGATAGTTGTACACTTGAGTTGTATTCAGCTGAGAACATCTCATTACCACATAAGCTTCCTTATATGCCAGGAGATGGTGAAGACATATACCTTCATATACACCACTCATCATCCTTGTCTTGGGTTTAGGTCTATTTGAGTCAAGAAAACTTTGAGCTCTTACTCCTATCATCTTGGTTATCAAAGCCAAACTTTAACTCATAAAATCCAAACTGCTCTTGATAAGAATGTCCTCATATGATGCTTACCTTAGTTCATCTATGCTTGCATACCCTCCATCCAAAATACTTCCAAAAGGGTTTGGTACTTCCTCTACCCTCAAACATCATATAAATGTTTCAACTCATATCACCTTTATCCTTAGTATATGGCATGCATTTTTCCCTATCTCTCACACCCATACCAAGATGAAATAAGCATTTGGCTAGAGTCCAGATATAGAGTTCATCTTGTTCCAAGAGTAGACATGGTGCATTACACATTGCCATAACATTTTCCAATCTAATTTGAAACATACTTCACATGAATCTTCACCATGAACATCTCCATTATGGGTCTACAACCATGCGAAGACTTTTTCCGTCACCTCTAGATCTTAACATCTCTCTTATGTACAATCCTTAGTCATTACCTCAAGGTCTCTAGGGTGCTGGTACTTTTGGGGTAATCTGACCCTTATTCATCTAGGGAGTGACTCTTATGTTTACTCCTTAGGCCCCATCAACTCATGAAGGTGGACAACCTTATAACCCATGGGCCTCGGGAAAAGGTAGTTGTTACCTCCTGACCCAATGGTCTTATGCATTCAGGGAACAAACAACTCCTACCCCCATCAGTCTTATCCCTACTTGACCTTAGTGTTGACTTAGGATTCTACTGTAGTTCATGGTTCCTGTGTTGATACTCAAGCACATATCATCCTTGAATCCTCACCTAAATCTCCATCCTCTCTCTGGGCATTCATGGTTAAGCTTACATCCCTTCATAGGAATCATGGCGAACTACCTAACCTGGTTTGGCCCCATACATGTTACCTTTCATGTCAACATATCCTCATGCCCCTTAGAGGTGGTCGTAAATGGGTCTATAGATCCTTGCTCATATTATGTGCTCTTACACTTAACCTTTGAAGCACTTGTAAGTGACCTCTTCATGTTACCACAAACCTAATAAAAAGTGGGTTCTCACCCTAACATGAAGGGTCCCTCCCTAGGATGGGAAAAAACTATCACTTGATAGTAACAAAGGTCACTAAACATTCTTACCTCCAAGGCTTACATCATCATGTATATTCTTATCCCTATCATGCTGTTTAACCTACTAAGCCATGTTCAGTTCCTTGGTATGTCATACATGTTACTTATTCCTCAAATTTGGAGCAATATCATACATGCATATATTGCCATCAAACATATATCTCAGCTCAATCAGGGTTTCATTTTTCTCTAACACATGAGGGGGGTGCTATACTCAAATACTATGAACTCAATCAGCCTCGTGAGTATCATGTTAACTAGGTACTAATACTTCCCCACTTTGGTCTAGGAACCCCAGGTTCACCTCTTATGCATTAGTAGTCTAACTACATGCTCACCTATTCAACCATGAACTGAACCTATACCAAATAGGGCATACACATCCTAACACTCTTCCACGTGAACAACCTTTAGTGTCCTACACTAGGAACCAACTGGGTGTGAGGCTTCGCAACTTGTTACTATACCCCTTTAGATTCTATGGAACTCTCCTTCCTACACCTAAAAGGTAGGCACTTGTACCATCTATACGTTTGTTCACAAAGCCTCTTTCTCTCTTCTAGGGTTTGGTTCCTCTAAAGTCATCCAAGGTATGATAAGCCTCCAAGGATCGTGCGTGAGACAACCTCATATATCTACTCAAGGTCATCTATTCCAGGCCATATTATACCCAACTTCTCATGATTCCCCATATCTTAGAGTCAAGGTGTCCAACCTTCTTCATCGGGTCTCACTCTCTCTCTCTCTCTCAAACTAACCCTACATTGGTCCTACCACTGGAGGTTCTCTCTTAGAAGATTGTTCAAGCTCTTAAGGATACATGTCTATCCCCACCTGGGTGAAACATACTATCAAAACTTATGTCTGACCAAGATCATCCAAAGCTTTGCATGACTATCTCATAAACTATCAGGCCTAACCTTTCTAGATTAGGTCTAAAACCTACTGCCAGCCTTGCTGCCACTTTCTTATATGTAGTTACATGCCTCATTTTTGTTCATATATGCCCGTTAAGGTCCCTATATGGTCTCCTCTAACCTTCTCAATGATTGAGCGATCCCTCACCCTCAACAGAAATGACCCCCCCCAAGGTTGGGCCACCACAAGGCACTAGGGGTCAAAGAACCACACATAGTCTACACTTCTTATGTGTACTCAAAACCTTTACGTAAAGCATGCATGTCCAACCCACGTACTCACATACACGGATAAATGAGGTATCTAACTCCTTGTCTCTTCTCTTTCTCTTAAAATATTAGGTTGAGGATCATCCTCAGAGGATGTGACAGGTATCTTCCTCTTCCTGGAGGATTCTTCCTCCAACCTCATCCTATGAGAAGGTTTGACCTCAGCGTTCTCCTGGGGCATGGAAACAGAGGCCATGCAACCTAAGAATGTAACTAAACTCAGTCTGAGTTTCTATTTATCCAAACTTATGTCCATGACATCTTTCTTACAAGCTTTTTATTGTTTGGTGGAGGATTCCTTAATCCTTATCATTTTTAACCCCAAAAATTAGGAGGGTGATGGAGAGATAGAAACCTTAATCTCTTAGAGTTATTCAATGATTAGGATAGAGAAGGGACAGAGATAGATGAGAGAAGACCTAGAGGTATCTTATCTCAAGTAAAATCCTCTAATTTTGGCCAGACAGTCACACAAAATCTGGGAGTCCTTATAGACCGACTAGCGGGGTAGAGGAAAATCTTGTCAGCCCCTGGATTGTGATCCTTTTCTAGACACCTCCATCTTTGGCAAAATCCTCTAATAACTCCCTTGGGTTCAAAAGAGTTTGTAAAATTTAATCATTATTAGAGATTAAATGGAAAACCATGCTCCGATACCAAATGTAACGACCATGATTCCTGGTAACCCCCAATTAAGGGAGACCAAGAAGTCAGAGTCGTCAACCCAAAATAGGATCAATGGTTTTGTAAATAATAAAAAATAATTAATAAATTCTACAAAGAACTAAGCTTAAAATAGGATTAAAATTTTACTTTTCACATACCTTTCAAAAATAGGAATCTGGAACTTCTACCCACTTTAGAGTTCTATCTAACTAAATCCTCCTTTATGATTTAACTTTATTCTTAACAAGTTCCACTTTACTATTTGTCTAATTTTAGATATTCCTAAAATGCCGACAAACAAAATGTCGGTTAGTATAATGAATTATACTGGTATGTGGGGGAAACAAAATCTTGCATCTATTTGTAAAAACATAATGCAACCAAATTATTGCTTAACAGATCAAACTTTATGTGTTAATCATAACTACTCAATCCCTGCATATCCTTTCCTCTATGTTGTCCATGTAGTGGTCATGGATACAACCTCTCTCATATGGTAGATCTCAAATATCCCCTATGATCCTACCTTACAGGTAGACCACAACCTAGGGTCGTGTAGTCGTATGGTCCTACCCAAGGGTAGACCAACACATCGACTCATGATAACCTGATGATCCTACCCCAAGGTAGACCAAGTACTAGGTCATCCATCTCATCATCATCAAATTTACAGAGGAGGACTAGGATTTGAGCTAGTCATGCACATATATTTATGATGGTAGCCATAGTCACTTTACAGTTGCATGAAATAAAAGTCAACCAAGTAGTTAATTTCAAGCAATCGGTAAAACCTCAAAAATCTCTATGAAACTAGAGTGATTACCTATAAGCGTAACCACATACCTTATTTGGAGATCCCAAAGGAAACAAACACAATCCAATCCACTTAGGAAATCCAAGCAATCAATCAAGCCAATCTCACAAGCAAAATAGAATCCTGAAAAGCATGTACAACCTATCTAATACATACTCATCAAGAACTCACTTTATTGACTTGAGAATTCTTTCAATGTTCTAAGTATCATTAGGATTCCTTAGGGTTTCTTTGACAATTCTCAAACTTCATCCTTTTTAGGCCATCAAACCCTAAAAATAGCTTTTCTACTCATAAAAACAAAATTTCTCAAATTATCCATATTAAGGATCTTTTATACTCAAATTGGCTTAGGACATCATGTATTTGTTTTATTCATTGATTTACACAATTAAAACCATTAAAAGTCATATTTGCCTAAATTAAGGTTTGTAAGCCCATTAATGCATATTCATGTACATGGAACTCTAAGTGAAGCCAACTATGCATACAGATTATCATTTTCGATCTAATTCTTCCTTTTATTAACAACAAGTTAATATTGACTTAAATCATCCAAATAACTCTACTAAAACTCATTAATATCAAAATTAGGGTTTTCCAATACGAACATCATTAAAGGTGACAACTTTAAATACTTTTCAAATTGCAAGTAGAATTAGGCTACAATATATTTTTAATGGATTCCTTGCATTTTTATGATCAATTTTCATATATAGCATTATTTCATTCGAGTTACTAGTAATTAGTTAGGATTTTCACAAAATATCTTACCCATGGCCAATAGCAAAGAGCCACAACATCCTTTTGATCCTTTTATTCTTTTCCTTGTGGATCCGGTCTCCACAAATACCCTTGCGCCATGTGTGAGGTGCTTTCTCGCAAGTCACACACTGGAGTCAGAGTGAGATTTCACTCCTACCCTTCTGGGTTTTCTTCAAAGCTAAGGGAAAACTCATATTTTCCCTTTATTTTCCTCTTCGTCCTCATACACGAGTAGCGGAAGAGTGAGGTGGAAAACCAACCCTTGCCATTCGCATCTGAGATGCTTGGGAGAAGCTAAGGGGGTACTATTTATAGGTTTAGAGGTATAGGGTTGGCTCCCCAACCTGTCTGCCAAACCCAGTTCTACTGGGATTGGGCGTTTCCTAGAACAATCCTAAAACCTAGTGAAACCTAGGTTGGTTTTGCATGGAAACATCTCCCGAACTTACCTATGTGATTTCCCCGCATGCACAACCTCTGAGTCTCGTGAAAATGGGAGTCAAAGATAGGGATTTCCCTCCCCTATTTGGATTCTGACTGGATTTAGACGATCTGTGTCCACCATTGGATGCCAGATCCAATGGATCAGGATGCACACCCAACTCCTTATTTAAATCTAATGTGTGACATTTCATGTATTTCTTCTTTTCCTTTCCACTTTAGGAAAACTTCCAAAAATGATATCTCCCAAATCACATGTCCAATTAATACCAAATATTAATAAAAAAGTCCTTGATGACTTTAACTACTTGTGTGCAAAGTTTGGGACAAAAATTCAAAAGTATGAGAGAGTTTTATTCATAAGCAAGTTATCACCTATTAAGGCATATTTTATGCATATTTTCTCTCTCCTATTCTTTTATTTTCCTTTATTTGGATTCCTTTTACCATTAGAAATCATATGGGCTTGAAATATAATCCATTATGATTCAATCATACATCTTTCCACATATTTGTCATATTTTTATTATTATCTCAATTTCTTTTCTTATTTATGCATTATTTGATTTCCTTCGATTTTCTTTCTCTTTTTATCATCTTGGACTCACTAACTTAATAAGGTCCATGAAATCATATATTTGAAGGAAATATTATGCAAGAAATCCACTCATTACACTTAAATCGTACAATTTCACAATCATACATATTATTGGAGAAATTGCGTCTTAAACCATATGAACCCAAAAATTAGGGTTGTAACAACCACCCTTCGATGGAAGAATCTACACTTATTGGAAAAGTAGAATGCAATTTTACTTCCAAAGGATTATCCTGGAGCTTTGGAGAATGGTGTCTTTACCCTATGCACATCCTACTACAAAGTATGCAACATGGAATCCCAAAATGATAAAGCAAGTTCAACTGAATGCAAAAGAGGTAACATTTTATATTGTTCCATTTTTGTTATTGAGTTTAATAGGATATCTACATGTGAAATTGCTTATGAAATATGGAATAAACTTTCAATTACACATGAATCTACAACTCAAGTGAATAATACCAAAATTAACATGCTTAAACAAAAGTTTGAACAATTTTGTATGCAACCTAATGAGTCCATTAGTGAACTGTATGCAAGATTTTATTCTATTGTTAACAACATGAGTGCATTCAGTAAGTATATAAATGAGGAAGACTAGGTGTCCAAGATCCTTATATCCTTGCCTCCAAAATACAAGATAAAGGTGACAACCATTGAAGAAGACAATGACATTACCACATTGAGGATGGAGCAACTCATTAGCAATCTAGAGACTCATGAAGTTACCCTTGAAAAGAAGAAAGACTAGTGGTTGAACACAAAAAGGAGAAAAGGAAGGACATTGCATTCAAGGAAGTAACTAAAGCTATCAATTAAGAAAGTAATGAAATAAGTGAAGAACATAATGAAGAGGAGTTTGTAAATGGTAAGAAATATAGAAGATTTAAATCTAACATAATTTATGGTGTCTCTTCTTCTTCTTCCCTTAGGTGATCTGAATGCGACAAGAATGGACATTTAAAAAATGGGTGTCCTGAAGTCAAGAAGGGAAAGAAATCATCTCTCAAGAAGAAAGAAAAGCCCTACAAAGCATCTTGGGATGATTCAAGTGATGATAATGAGAGTGAAGAAGAACAAGTAGAATGTCTCATGATTAAAGAAGACATGGTAAGTTTTTTCATTACAACAACCAATGAAGAAATTTAGGTAAGTCTTCTTCATTTATCTAAAGAAGAGCTAGTCACTAGTATTGAAGAACTACATGATATATATGTTGATTGTTGAAGGAAATTAAATAAGCTTACAAAAACTAATGATGATTTGTACGCTAAATTGAATGATCTTACTTTTGAAAACGAAATCCTTAACCCAAAAAAAGATACATTGAAATAATCTATTAATGATTACAATATCATGTTGCTTTCTCTAGAAAACAACAATAATCTTCTTTCTCAAGAAAAGGTTGAATTTCTTGCTATGATGAATAATGATCAAACTCAACCTATTATATGTTGTCATTAAAATTACAATATTATTTTTAGAGAAAGAGATTCTTTGATTTTAAGTTTAGATCAAGCAAAACTAGATATTGCAAAGAAAATTGATGAAATTACTAAGCTACAAAACATGTTGATAGTATAAAGAGTAATAATATTCTTGATAAAATCTTGGAGAACTCTTTTGGACAAAAAAGAAGAAGTGGTATAGGCTATGTACCTAAAAAAAATCTTCTCAAAAGCCTAGAATAAGAAAAACACAAAAACCCAAATAAAAAATCATGTATGTGCCCAAAGACAATCTAGCACATAACCAAAATGCTAGGAAGATAAATGAAATTGATTTTATTTGTTTTCATTACTATTTACATCTTGGTCATAATTCATTTTCTTGTACATACAAGATGAAAAACGATGTTGATTTGGTTTGGGTTTCAAAACCTTCAACTTAAAATGGTTGGACATGTTAGTTGATATTTGACCTAAACTTCACTTTGAAATTCACAGTGCCTAACCTCAACTAAAATAAGCTTGAACTTGCATATGTTTGTATATTTTGATTTCTTAATTGTGTCATCCAAGAAAAATGGAATGATATGGTTGCATTAGAAATGTTGAATTTACTGATAATGAACATAACTTCATCTTTGTCGACAAAGAACTCGACCAAAATCTCTTCCAATCAAGGAAAAGTTCGACCAAAGGTTGTTCTATCAAAATTGTTTTCACTAGAAAATCTATAGAACATCATCTCGGTCGACAAAGATTTCGACCGAGAAGTCTTCTGTTCAAAGAAAAGTTTGATCAAAAGTAGTTCTGTCATAACTATTTATTAAGAATGAAATTATTTGCTGCAATTAATTTTGGTGACTCAAATCTATAATGAACTCTTCATATTAGATTGTTCTAAATATTTGAATGAACCTAAACAAAAGGACCATTATACGGGGACCAAAACTTTCATACCTTGCAGGTTTAGATGGTCTATAGAAATTTCTTAAACAAGAATATGATCGGGAATAAGAAGACTTTCATATACTTGGAGAGAATGTAAAATTATTGTTCACATTTTGAGAAAGTTTCAAAGGTAAAACTTTTGTCATTGGTGATGTCGATTTAAACTTTTAAATATGCTATTTGTAAACATGCTACATCATATGTAGTATGACAATGGTTATGATTCATAATAAAATATCAAAGTTGTTAATAAAAGAAAAATGATTGTAAACCACCTAACTCTATGGACACTATTTGAAAATAATCAGTTTTTTATTGCATAAAAAAATTGTTCATACAAGAAACTTGGCTAGAATATAATCATTACCTAAATTTTTGTGATAAATCTAAAATTTGTGTATTCTAGAAAAGAAAAAGTAATTTTTTTCAAAACTAAAACTTTTCTCACTATAAATTATTCGCAAAAATTTATTTGGCATTATGTGAATTCTATCGTTAATAAAAGATGGTAAAGACAAAATCCTAAGTCACAAAAAGACTTTATCCTGGAATATTCAATATATAGAAAAGCATCTAGAATTTATAAGTCCACATAAATGATGATTATACACAAAAATACTTAGTCATATCCTAAAAGAGTTGATTACTTGACAATGGATATATGAACTTACTAAGAAAAATGAATAAAATCCAGTTCCTAGACCTATGGCAAAACATTCATTGGAACTATATGGGCATGATGAAATAAAGTTAGGATATAATGAGAAGAAATAGATTTTTATATGACAAGCATCAATGGATAAGACTTGAGGTCATTTAACTCTAGACACTCATAAACATCATACTCTTCAAATGGCGATAACAAGTCTTTCCAAAATAAAATTATAAGAGAAGATATCTATGTTGCTTAAACATGTGACTTGAAACATAATTAAATATGAATAAAGTTTATTGATCACATAGTTATATAGAGGAAAATTTTATATATTTATCAAACTAAGATAAACTGTATTAATTGGAAGTCTATAGAACTGCCTCTTGGTCAAAAAATTGTTTGACTGAGGGGCACCCCGGTCAAAGTCATGATCGATCAAAAATAAGCCTAACAAAAATGCTTATTTATAAATCAAATCATTCACTTGCACCCAACGTTGGTATATTAAATATGTAATTTGTTCATCATGTTAAATACTTAGAATGAGAGAAATTTTTAAACCAAAATAGTGCAAGAAACAAGATTCCTTATAAAAATTGACTCATAATCCTACTTAATCAATTGATTTTAAAGTTGGTTATGATTTGAAATACCTTAGTATTTTTTAACTCATTTTTGTTATTAGATTAAGGGGGAGCTCACAAAAATTCTTGGAAATAATGTGCATATATTTTTTCTCTTAATTGGATTCTCTATACAAATTTGGGCATAACATCCCTTATATTTGGTTAGAGATACATTTATTGATTCCACTATGAGCCTAAAGGAATATCATATCATTTTAGTTGTTAACTTCCTTGTAAATGGTTGAGAAATTTATACAAAAAATACATTCATTGATCCTACCATGAGCCTAAAGGAATCTCATATCATTTCAGGTCTTAATATCCCTTGCAAATGGATGAGAAAATAATATTGGTTTTTGAATTGTGGCTAAATTTGACATTCTTTCTGAGGTAAGAAATTAAGGGGGAGTAATCAATTAAGGGGGAGTCTTATTGACTTACACATATGATTATATTTTTGAAATGACAAAGTGGGGAAATAAAACAAAGCAAATTAAAGTAAAATATTCTTATGAGTTTCATGATCTCTTGGCTTAACATTAATTGTTGCTACATTGCCTTAATAGATGGATATCATGCTCATATTAGCACATATTTTATGATATCAAAAGAATCTATTCATCTCAGGTACATCACATGTATGAAACTCATTTTATTTTAGATATTTTTCCTTATTTTATTTAAATTTTGTCATCTTCAAAAAGGGGGAGATTGTTGGCTAAATTGGACATTATCATACCCTTTGTTTTCATGATGACAAACATTTCATTCTTGTGGATCTAACGTGCTACTTGAGTATTTTACGGTTCAAGGAAATAAGGGGATCATACTAAGTGGATAATTGAAGGACAAAACAAGTTGAAGATCAGTGTGGTTAAATGTTTAATATTTTGCATGATTTTACTCAATGTAAAAACATGTACAAGTATATAATGTAAAAGTACTTCGATGTCAGGTAAATCAAGTGTTAGATCTTCCCTATCCACCCAAAACCCTATCTTAGACTCACATGAAGACTTTAGGGATGATATGTTTCACATGAGTCATCAATAGGACCTCACATACACTTAAAATCCTTGAAAAAAGTCCATCTTGATCGACAAAATTGTCGACCAAGAATCACTTGGTCAAACACTCAAACAACCAAGAAATAACTTTGCAAATCTTTAGTTCTGAGTCAATTTTGATCGAAAATATTGTCGATTGAGATATGTCCCTCGTAATAGGTTTAAACAAGAGAGAGACATACATATAGTCACTAAAGCAAGTTGAACCTGACAATCATCTAGTAGATAATATTGTGGACCGAGAGTCATCTAGTCAATAATATTGTCGACCGAGCAAAGTTCTGGAAACTTCACATTTAACAAACATTTTAGTGTTGCAACCCAACTACTTTCTACCTAATGGCTAGTTAAGCACTAAGAACACTCATGAGACTCCCTAGAACATCCCTAAACACTTATAAACCATTCCTATAAATAGGAGAGGCCTTAGGACGCCCAAAACACACAAGCTACAATTGAGCATCCATTCTAGATAGCCTCAAAGATGAGAATCACTTGCTATCTTCTACCTTGTGCTCAAAAGTTGTGTCCTATAGCTACTATCTCCTAGGCACCACATAACAACATCCATATTAAGTGGATAGGAGGTCTAAATGCTTGATATAGGAGTCAAGGCATTGTACTTCATTTGTTATATATTTCTTTCTTCCAATCATACCTACTCAGAGGGTTGGAGGCTGTTGAAAGGAGGTTGCTTGGTGCTACTTCGACAAAGTGAAGGCTGATCCAAGGTGTGTTTGAGGTTATTTCAAGAAGGATGCTTCAAAGGAGGTTGGAGCTACCTCTATGTGAAAGCTATCTCAAGGAGGTGAAGCTACTTCAAGGTGGTGAAGGCTGCTCCAAGGTTGCTTGAGGTGACTTCAAGAAGGCTACTTTGAAGGAGGTTGGAGCTACTTCTAGATGACGGTTATCTCAAGGTGGTGGAGCTACTTCAAGGTTGTGAAGGTTGCTTCAAGGACTTGAAGTTACTTCAAGAAGGCTACTTCAAGGAGGTTGAAGATACTTCAATAATGTGGAAGGTGATTGTATTTTATTGTAACATCCTGACGTGGAATATTATCGCACTATAAATCCACTCGGGGTTGAAATCCCTGAGATTTTACCAAAACCTCATGCAATAATACCACCCACAAGCGGACGGGTCTTATCAAAATATAGTTAAGGATCAAATCCCATGAGACAACATTTTTTAGAATTTTTGTTAGTCGAATCTAATTCAAGTAAGACTAATATTTAGAACGATTGGTTGATTTGAGGTTAATTAAACTAAGTGCATGAAAGTAAAGAGCAGAATTAATGTTTGTTCTAGTTTAATGATATGGAATCGCTGGGATGGTACTGGGTTTTACCACCACTGCACATGCAAACACATCCAAACACATAACATCCATGCAAGAATCTAACTATCCAAATAGAACTATTGTGAACCCTCCCTAAAGGATGTTTAGGTCTGCGTAAGAATCCCCTTAGGCATCAGATGTCTCGTTGCCATCTGGATATACACTTATATTTCTGAAGATACAACATCCAACTGAGGCCGAGGCCCTCCCTAAGGGATGTTTAGGCTATAGAAGCATCATCGTAGGCTAGATGGCTCGTCCCCTCACAGATCATACACTTACGACCTCAAGGAATCCTATCAAAAGTTCTCGTCAAGGAGTCAACCTTGCTAACAAACAAAAAGGTAGGCAATTAGTCTATAAGCAAACATCGATGATTCACAATGAAGATACATATATCCAACTGAAGTTGTGGCCCTCCCTGTGGGATGTTTAGGCCACAGAAGCATCACCATAGGTTAGATGGATCGTCCCCTCATGGATCATACACTTACAACCTCAAGGAATCCTATTCTATTTCTAGTTTGGGAGTCAACCTCATTAATCGACATTCTACCCCACATATAGAAGTTCTCACAACATAGTAAAGAACAAGATGAAAGCAAGCATGTAAACAATCTACAAATATTATCGATTAACAACGAAATAAAAAGTGTATACATTACCTTTGAATGTTAAATGAAAAGACATGAAAGCATGGGCAGCGAGGCTAGTCCCCGCACCCCAGCGAAAAGGAACTACTCGCTCATGATGCGAGGAATAAGAAGAATAAGAGAGAGGGAAGATTCCACCATGAGCATGATGTAGAAGGTAGTCGCAGTTCGATGAAGATGATACAGTCCTCTACATCATGCCGGGGCAGATCTGGATGAGGAGGAAGAACCACCAAGGTAGACCAGGAAGATCTTCTTCTCCACCTTCTTTCTCTTCTCGACCTCCTTGCTCGCTATAAGAGGAGATATGGACGGTGTGACAATGGCGTGGATGGAGCTGGATCGAGCCTTGCATTTGTGCAGTCTGGTGGCATCCCCGAATCAATGCCCAAATGATGACCCTACTGGTCCTATTTATAGGCTAGGATGGCATCTTCACATTTTTTACGTGAGAATGCTTCACACGGTTTTGGATCCAAATGGTTTGGAGAAAAGTGCCTCCAGCCGATCTTCATCCAAATGGTCTTGGAGTCTTAACGGTCTTGGGACTCACGTCCAAAAAGTCTTAGAGACTGATTAGACTGACCAAATGGTCTTGGCTTCTTTTCTCTAGTTGTGGGATAGAGCACACCGATCCACCTCCCATTTTTAGAAACATTGTGAATGATTTTGAGATATCGTTATACACAGGTTGTACTAAGTTTATGAAGCTTAGCACTGTGTTGAGATTGTATAAGTTGAAAGCTAACAATAGATGGAGCAACAAAAGCTTCACGCCATTGTTGTCTTTGTTGAAAGAAATACTTCCTGAAGGAAATGAGCTGCCAATCTCAACATACCAGGTAAAGAAATTGTTGTGCCCAATGGGAATGGATGCCAAGAAGATACACGCATGTTCGAATGATTGTATATTATTTCAAAAGGACTATGTGGATTTGAAAGATTGTCCAAAATGTGGTGTGTCACGGTATAAATTGACGACTTCGGGGGAGTCCAAAATTGGTTCTCCTGCCAAGGTGATGTGGTATCTACCTATAATATCACAGTTTCAACGCTTGTTTGCCAATCTGATAGATGCGAAGAATTTGAGGTGGCATGTAGATGTTAAGAAAAATAATGATGGGATCCTACGACATACGTCTGGTTCCGCACAGTGGAAGAAGATTGATCTATTGTACCCTGAATTTGGTGAAGAAGTCAGGAATCTAAGACTTGGGCTTTGTACAGATGGGATGAATATGTACGGGACATTGAGCATCCAACATAGCACTTGGCCAGTCATGCTTGTTATATACAATCTTCCTCCCTGGCTGTGTATGAAAAATAAGTACGCAATGTTGTCGTTGTTGATATCGTTCCCTAAACAACCTAGAAATGATATTGATGTTTATCTTGAACCTCTGATTGATAAATTAAAGAAACTCTGGGGTGAAGTTGTGATGACCTATGATGCTTCACGAAGAGAGACATTTCGTGTGCATGCTATGTTGTTTTGCACTATTAATGACTTTCTAGCATATGGGAATTTGTCTGGATATAGTGTCAAAGGAGCTAAAGTGTGTCCTATATGTGAAGAGAACACTGATTCAACAAGACTAAAACATGGTGGTAAGACTGTATATCTTGGTCATCGAAGGTTTCTTACAAAATTCCATCCGTATCTTAGGAAGCGCAAAGCATTCAATGGATTGAATAAGGAACGGAGTGCACCTAAACCTATACCAGGGGAGGTTGTTTATGAAAGAGTAAAAGACTTTGTCAATGAATTTGGTAAGAGATCACAATGTACTATGGCCACATGGAGTGACAAATCTTTATTCAAGAAGAAGTCAATATTTTGGGATCTTCCTTATTGGAGTTCTTTGACAGTCAGACATTGTATCGATGTCATGCACGTTGAGAAAAATGTATGTGATAGTGTCATTGGTACTTTGTTGAATATACCAGGTAAGACTAAAGATGGGATAAAATCCAGTCTGGACCTACGTGAAATGGGAATAACGTCAAAATTAACAGAATTTCATGAAATGGGAAATCGGAGAACATACTTGCCTCCCGCTTGTTACACATTGTCTAGAAAGGAGAAGAAAGATTTTTGTGAATGTTTCATAAATGTTAAGGTGCCACAGGGTTACTAATCCAACATCCGTAGATTGGTATCAATGAAAGATCTGAAGTTGATAGGTCCTAATTCTCATGATTGTCACACTCTAATGCAACAAATATTTCCTGTGGCAATTCGATCTATATTACCGAAGCATGTAAGATTTGCAATCACCAGACTTTGTTTCTTTTTCAACAGTTTGTACAACAAAGTTATTGACCCTGATACTCTCAATAATTTGCAAAGAGAAGTGGTTGTTACCCTATGTCAGCTTGAGACGTATTTTCCTCCGTCTTTCTTTGATACCATGGTACATCTTGTTGTCCACTTGACTAGGGGAGTGAAAATGTTGGGACCAATTTTCTTGCATTAGATGTATCCCTTTGTACGATACATGGGCATTTTTAAAAGTGATGTTTGAAACCGTTATCGGCCTGAAGGGAGTATTATTGAGGGTTATGTGGCGAGAGAGGTTATGGATTTTTGCAATGACTTTTTCAGTGGTAATGACACTCCTGGTAATGACAAGAATATTGAGGAGCAATTTGGCAAAGGAATTTTGGGATCACGGGTGAAAGTAATTAGCCGTGAGCAGTTGGAACAAATTCACTTGTATATTTTACACAACATGGACGAAGTGAGTGTTTGCATCAAGAGACAATATCCTCGAGCCAATACAATGTGGCTTGCTAGAGAGCATAATAAGACATTTATTAAGTGGTTTGAAGATAAAGTCTTACATCAACTATCTCAAACACCAGATGATATTACTGAAACTATCAAATGCCTCGCCTTTAAACCGAAATTGAATGTTATTTCTTATGAAGGGTATGACATTAATGGATTCACATATTACACAAAGTGCCAAGATGATAAGAGTGTCATCCAAAACAGTGGGGTCACCCTTCAAGCGTCGACTATGTTTTTTGCAAGTGCAAAGGATAAGAGTCCACATGAAGCTAAAATGTCATATTACGGTGTCATTGAAGACATATGGGAGTTTGACTACATAGATTTCAGAATTCCACTCTACAAATGTAATTGGGTTGATAACACCGAAGGAGTTATAGTGGATGAATTGGGTTTCACTTTAGTGAACTTTGACAAGATTGGCGAGAAGGGTGAACTATGCATATTGGCATCACAGGCAAAACAAGTATTTTATATCGATGATCCTACAAATGATAAATGGTCAGTTGTTCTTCATGGTAAAAGACAATTCATTGAAGATCCTATAGATGAAGAAGAGTACTATGATAAGTATGATGACTCCAGTCCATTCTCAGTTGGGTTGCCAACACCAACAAATATTGAAGCTAATGATGACTTGTATGTGCGCGGAGATCACAATGAAGGATTGTTAATTGATAAAAAATCACAATATTAGAGGCATGTTTAATTTTTTTATATGTTTTATTTTTCTGAATGTGAACTTTACAATGTGAATTACTTTACAATGTGAATGTGAACTTTACAATGTGAATTTTACAATGTGAATTACTTTACAATGTGAATGTGAACTTTACAATGTGAGCTTTACAATGTAAACTTTACAATGTTAATTACTTTACAATGTGAATGTGAACTTTAGAATGTGAATTTTATAATGTGAATGTGAACTTTACAATGTGAGCTTTACAATATGAATTACTTTACAATGTGAATGTGAACTTTTAGATGGCTGAGCATTCTCCTGATGACCGTGCTGATGATTACCGTGAGGGTGAGGAAATCAATGTGCCGCCTCACAATGTAAGTTTTAAAAATATATATCATATATTTATATCTATATGTTCATTTCTAGTTATATCATGTAAGTGTGTTTATTTTGTCAAATTTTAGGTTTATGATGCAAATGTACCCTCTGAAGCACTTGAGGAACTTGATGAGCAACACCAAAAAGTTGACAAGAGAAGGGGCATCACTATGATGAAGAAGTTAATAGCACAAAGGGGCAATGGACCCAAACTTGTTATGGATTTTGATAATGCAGGAAATGCAATTGGAGTGAATCGCAATTCGTTTGTTTCATATCTTGGGTATGTTACTCGTAGCCATTGTGGTTGTAAGATAGATTCTTAGCATAAAATTCCTAAGGAGAAGAAAGACGTAATATGGAAGGATTTATGCGTGAGTTGTTATTGATTACTAATTTGCAATTCTATTTGTTAGATTACTATTTTTTTGGATACTAGTTAATAGCAATTCTATTTTGTATAGTATATTCGAATTGGATGAAAAGTTGCATCGTAAATGTGTGATGCAACGTTGTGGGAGAGTCCTAAGAAACTATAGGACAAATCTCACCCGAGAATACATAAAAGAAGGTGACAAGAGGAAGAAGATAGCCACAGAATAGTGGAACTTCCTGGACCAAGAAGAATGGGACGCATTTGTTACTTCAAGATAAACTGATGAATTCAAGGTATTAGGACAAATCTCACCTATTCAAGATTAACATTTAGTGTTACTAACCAAATTATTAATGTGCATACTAACTAGGCCCTCAGTGAGGCACAAAAAGTAAGGCGTGCACTGAATGTGCATGACCACACAATGGGTCCAAAGGGGTATGAAGGCATTCGCCAAAGACTACAGTCTGAGGCTACTGCTCAGTCTGCTGCTACTCAGGAGTCCTCTACTATAGGTAGCACACCTCTGCCTCGCCATGATGTCTGGATAGCTGGGATGAAAAATAAGAAGGGAGAAATAAGGAAGCCCGCAACTGCTGAGGCGGCTGCAAAAATGGTAAAATACAACTCTTACAACAATCGTTCAAATATTGATTATTTGTGGTGTTTACTTAATTACAAATTTTTGTTTTGGCGATTAGCGGGAGCTGCACGAGCTGACAAAATAAGGCAAGTTCATCCCTGATGGCACAAGGGAAGAATTGACAGTTGCTCTGGGTAACCCAGAGCATCTTGGACGTGTTAGGGTTGTAGGCGCTGGTGTGGGCATCAAAACGTTCTTTGGGCCATCCCAGTGCAAACATGTCCGAAAAGTGGGACTTTCACAAGAAGAGGTAACCTATTCTTTCTTTATAATGTTACTGTAAAAGAGAATTCAATAATCGGAAGCTAATGTTTCTTTTATCCATGTATAGGTAGATAAGCTAGTTGATAGGAAACTCGAAGAAGCACTGAGCAAGTGGCAGGCATCTCAGACTGCCACTCAGCAGACAGTACCTATGGTGTCCCTCTCTACTCCTACTACAGAGGTTGGGAGTAATCATGTAGATCCACCACCTAGCACATCCACTGTAAGTATTTTTATGACATAATAACTAGTCTTTTCAAGATGATATGTATATATGTATATAACATTCTTCACACAAAAATTTGTAGGGGTTGAAGCCATGCCGTCTAAAAATTAAAGAATTTGTCATTGCAGAGGTGTAGGCTTACCCATCCCTACTAGGGGAAATGTTTCATGGGTCTCCATTACTAGCTGCTTGGGTTTGTGTGAGCCCGCTACGTATATTCCCCAACTGGATGGATCTTCCATTGCCATATGCCCACCCAGATTATGAAACGCTTGGTGAGGCAGAAGGTGGAGTGATATTGTGGCCAAAAGAGGATGTCCTCTATACCGAAATTGTATGGTAAATTTACATTATGTTAAATTGTTAGTGTGTGTATATGATGTCAGTTGACCTTAAATTATATATATATATATATATATATATATATATATATATATATATGTTAAAAAGAAGACACCCAGAGCATCTATGCCTCCACCTCCACCTCTTACATTATCAAGTTGGGTTCCACAGGACCTACCTGTCCCGTTAGGTCCTAACTGTAGGGGTATGGCAATATGGTTAGGCGAACATGATATAAATTGCCCTATAACTGTTTCTATAGATGCGGATGCTGCAGGTCAATCATACGAAAGCAACCTATTTATACAAGATATTTTGGAGTTTTTTCGATATGATTGGCTGAATACATCTGTGATAGAGCTATGGATAAGGTGAGATCTTCTTTATACATCCATATAACTTGTGTAGGATCTGGTGATCTGGTTTCTTATTTATTAATGTAGGTGTAATACATGTTTTGCAGCTACTTAGACAAGATATGTGTAGATTTTTCATCCGAACATGTAGGATTTTTTATTCCATCTTTGATTAGTCTAGTAGTTAAAGACCCTCCGTCAGTTCACCAATACTGTTGTGATGCCTTCACAAATTTTTCTCAAAATAAGAAGACGGTGAGAATAGCTCCATTCAATGTGGAGTAAGTTTACTTTGCTTATAATTTGGACTTAAGAAAATTACATTTTTATTGTGGATTTTGAGTTTTTTTTTTTACTTTTTTACCTCTAGAGGTACGCTTTGGGAGTTATTAGTTATTGTCCCTGAGACATTCACTGTCTATTATCTAGATCCTAAGGGGACTAAATTGAATTCAAAATATGGACACATAATGAAAATGGCATTATTCTGGTGAAAAATATTTCATTTGTATATCCGTTAACATATGTTATTACATTAATATTTATTTATGCAATGTACTGTGTTACATTAACATGTAGGGGTTTAGATGAGTTCAAAAAGGCTGGAGGAAAGGTCCCCAGGAAAAAGAACTAAAAAATAATTTGGCAAAACATGGAAGTAAGTTCCCGACTGCAATGTATATATTATTTATGTGAACAGTGGTTAATTACTTGTATTTTTTAATATTTTGTATGTTTCAATTTATAGTGTGATACACAAGACAACGGATGGGCATGTGCATACTATGTGATGTGATTTATGCACATGATTATCAAATATGCCGTAGTGGACATCGATACCATTCCTAAGGTATTATATATATTATCATTAGATAATATGAAGTATATCAATCTTATTTATAGCTCATTAATTATATATATACATCATTCTCTTTGCAGGTGTTTATAACTGACCACACTACAGGAAAGGCCTTACTAGATGTACATGCTCCCTATACAACGGGAGAATTAAATGAAGTAAGAGAAGAATGGGAAACAGCCATACAAGTAGTGGGGGTTTTAACATATAATTGGGATGTTGATAGCGAATAATGACTAAAGAATGATATTTTGTAAATGAATTTTTGAATTATAATATGTGTGAATGTTTCTACATGTCTGAATGTTTCTACATGTGTCTGAGTGAAAATGAATGAATCTGTTGGTTGCTATATGAATGTTTCTACATATGTGAATGTGAAAATGAATGGAACTACATATTTCTACATGAATGTTTCTACATGTGTGAAAATCGAATGGAACTTCATGTTGCTAAATGTGTGAACATTTATGTTGTTAATTTTGTAGGTTTGTGGCCTTTTGTTGGCCGATATCAATGGATGTCGTAAAACCTACAGTTCATAACTGAACTGCATGTTTCTCATCTTGCGACCAGCCATAGCAGGTCTGCAGACTGACAGAAAAAAACATAAAATAGGGGTCGGTTATTTGTATAAAACTGACGACAAATGATTACAGTGTCGGTTGCCCTACTAGTAATCGACGTCAATTTCCCTAATGAGGCCAGACACCACGACCGTGCTGGCTAGCACGGCCGTAGCAGCGGACTAGACACCACGGTCGTGCTGGCTAGTACGGTCGTGAGAGCGGGTGAAATGGTGTCGGTTATCACTAATAAACTGACACCGATAGTGCCCCAGATGGTGCCCTTTTTTTAGCATGAAGGTATATGGCATCGGTTTCAAAGCTAATAACCGACACCTATACCCCCTGTTGGCACGTTTTCGGTGGCGTGCGAAGGGTTGTGGCGTCAGTTTGAGAACCGATGCGTAACAGTTGGGCTTTTAGCGGTGCCCACATAGGTGTCTCTTAAAAACTGACACTAAAGGCCTTAAATAACCAACACTAAAGGCCGGTTATGTACTAGTGGTTGTGTTTGTTTTTCTTGCATTGGATGTAACCTTTAGTAGCAAAGCATGGCATTTACTTATTATGCAACTCAAACTAAAAAAAACCTTGAACTTAAAAATATTTAGGGTTAGATTATTCATCTTTTAGAGACTAGATCTGACATAGCCTCTATATTAGTACCTAGATGTCTGAGAACTAGGTCATGACTAATGCATGTTGTATATAAAGTCCTAAGGGTTTCCTTATAATTTGGTGGTATGGGATGTTGCATTACCTAGAGGTAATGTACATGAAGGGAAGATAAACCCTTGACATATGATTCATCTATGTTTTGGGTAGCTACTCCAGTCTACATCGTGTTCTCATCCTTTTCATTAGGTGACATGACACTAGACTCTCTACTATGTGTGGGATACTTATTTTGTAGATTTTGTTTTTGATTCCAATCAGATCGAACCTCATTAGTTTTTTTTGACACATGTTTTATCTGAGAAAAACTATATAATATTTTATTATATATGTAATTATTACATAAATGTGTCGTTACATATGTACGAGTAGGAAGTGGTCATGCAACCTGAGTGAAAGTGAGTGACATTAATCTAGACGAGAGAATAGTTCTAGGTTAGATGTCTAGAGCCTTGTTGAAATATGTGATATATTGAATAGATGAAATAAGTTTCATATATGATATATGTTTATATAATATGATAAGATGGTTAATGGTGTTAAATGTTTGTCTTTGAGGACCTAAGTTCAGATTTGAGGGTTTGGGATAAGTTTGATGATGCTAGTACATGTGCTTTTCTATGATAAGATAAGCTAAAATAAAATAAGATGTGAGCCAATAAGAGCCTCAATCTCTTTTATGAAGGATGACCTCTAGTGTTAGGACCGATTATAAGGTTAACTCTAGAGAGAGTGAGGCCCAGAGGGAGAAGGTCAAAGAAACTAAACTCCAAGATATGAGAATTATGAGAAATTTGTGATATGATGTCATAAGCTAGATTACTCCTGAGTAAAAGAGTTGAATTTCTTAATGCATGATTCGTGTTGCTTTGTTGATCCCTAAAAGTCCTTGGGAGGACCAAAACCTAGAGTTAGAGAGAGGTTGGTATATGTGTATTTGTGAATATGAATATGAGTACCTGCCATCTAGGTGAGGGAGAGAGAGTCCTAAGACCCTGGAGGAGGTAAATATGTTAGTTTCTATAAAGCCTCAAGCTCAGGTTGGTGGTTCCTTCTATGAATCTAGTGGATTCATATAAAAGAGAGTTTTAGGTAAGCATGTGTGGAGGGTAAAGAATCTATGAAAAGAGTGTCATATTTTAGTTTGGCTTGTGCTTGTGTGGCTAAATCTTGGGAAGATGATCACCAGTGACAATGAGGTATATATAAGAACCCTATACCAAAGTGGGAGGATACATTTTGTGCATATAAGATACTCAAAGAGGTGAATGTCTCAGAGAGACCAAGCATGTAAATACCATCATGATACAGGTCAGGGGGACCTCAATTGGACTATATGAAGTTTTTATATGTGTTTGACAAGCCACTTGTATAAGTTTCTTTAGCACACCATGATATGCTTAATGAATATGATCTAGGGTTAATACATGCACACATTGGGTCAAGGTCTTACATCTCATACTCTTTGGTAGCATAGTATCAGTACCCTGATGTTTAAAATTAGATGACATCAAGTAAGATGTATTACACTTTTATCACTCATAATAAATACCAAACAATGAACCAAATTTATGAGAATGTACCAGCACCTCCAAAATAGGATATATAATTTTTTATATGTTAGATATGATCATGTTATGACATATAATCATGTAATTTTCTTAGTATGGATATTTGGGGCTAATAACCTTAAATGAAATGCAATAAATACATTTATGGTCAATAAATGAAGGAATTTACAAAAACCCTCATATTTGTATCTAAAAATTAATATGAAAGACTGATATCAGTTAAATGCATATAACTCATGTTATATGATGATGAATCCTAAATCAATATAAATCCTCATATGACTAATTATATGTAACTAGGGTTAAGATGATGGGAATCTGATGATAGTAAATGGTCTTGTCTTTATTAGGGTTTGACCAAGAGAGGTAAAATGTTTTTAGATCGCTCCTAACTTATGTTGTTAATTATTTCCTTATATCCATTTCATGTAGGTCGAATCTGGATTCAATGCCATCTTTAGTCTTACCTGGTATATTCAACATAGATCCAATGACGCTATCACAAACATTTTTCTCAACATGCATGACATCAATACAACACCAAACTGCCAAAGAACTCCAATAAGAAAGATCCTAGAATATTGACCACTTCTTGAGTAAAGATTTTTCAGTCCATATGGGAATAGTACATTGTGGTCTCTTAACAAATGCATTGACAAAGTCTTTTACTCTTTCATAAATATCCTCCCTTGATATATGTTTAGGGGCATTGTATTCCTCATTTGAACTATTGAATGCTTTCCACAACCTTTGGCTAGGATGCACTTTTGGAAGAAACCTTCAATGACTAAGATATACGATCTTTCCACCATCTTTTAATAATATTTAATCAGTGTTCTCCTCACATATAGGCCATGTTTTGTATCCTTTTAGGTTGTATCCATACAAATTCCCATATGTTGGAAAGTCATTAGTAGTGCAAAACAACATAGCATGTAAATGAAATGTATCTCTACATGAAGAATCATAGGTCATCACACCTTCTTGCAATAATTTTTTTAAGTCATCAATTTGAGTGTCAGGAAAAATAGCAATACCATTTCCAGGTTGTTTGGGGCCCGATATAAACAAGGACATGTTGTACTTATTTTTCATACACAACTAGGGAAGAATATTGTACATAACAATGATTAAAGGACTAGTTTTATGTTGGATGCTTCATGTTCTTTATGGATTCATCTTGTCGGTACAAATCCTAGGTATTAGATTCATGACTTCTTCACCAAATTCAAGGTACAATAAACCAATTTCCTTCTATTATGGAGAATCGGGCGCATGATGTAGGATCCCATCATTGTTTTTCTTTGCCTATGTTTTCCAACATAAATTATGTGCATCCATAGTATTGATAAACAAGTGTTGAAACTATTGGATTATAGGTAAATACCACATCACCATGGCATGAGAGACAATTTTGGGCTTACCTGAATTTGTTATTCTTTACCTTGATGCCCGACATTTTTGACAATTTTTCAAATCGATACATTCTTTTTGAAATAACACATAGTTCTTAGCCACCATTCCCATTGGACAAAGCATTTTCTTTAATTTGTATATTGGGATTGAAAGCTTGTTTCCTTCAGGAAGAATTTCTTTCAATAAAGACAATAGAGACATCAATTTTTTGTAACTCCATATATTATTATCCTTTAGAGTATTCAATCTCACCACAACAAAATTTATTAAAAACTAACTATAATAGCCTGTCTACATCACACATAATATTTCTAAATAAGGAAGATGGATTAGTAAGATTTACCCCCATAACTATCTAGCATCTCATCAACCATGTCTATTGGAATTAGTTCATTCACATCTACATCATCATCTAAAATTTCTTCTTCAATACAAGTATTGTTGTTGGAATATACTTATCTCCTAGTAAGAATCTCTTCATGCTAATACCATTCTATATAGCCTTGTACAATCCATTTTCACACGAAATGACTTTTAATTTTGTCAAAAATGTCGAACTTTGAGTTGTTACTGTAATTCCTACATGGACAATATAACCTATCTCCACGTTGTTTTCTATGATCCTCCACAAATCTTATAAACTAAACAAGACCAGTAATAAACTCCATAGTGTAGAAAATTGAAATGGACATCCTTGATTGATCCATTCTATGATCACATAGAAAAATGAATAATGAATTAGGTATTTAGAGATGAGGATTTAGATATTAGGGATTAGATATTGGGGTTTAAATATTAGTGTTTATCATTTAGAGTTTAGGACTTACAGTTTAAATATTTAAGGAATAGGGCTTAAAATTAGGGTTTAGTAATGAATGTGTACCACCTATCCCATTGTTAAACACCTAATATCACCGGTAAGTATATATTGTGTATTCAGTTTTTAAGAATATTTCAACAACATCTTCCCACAATTCCCCAAGTATACCGATGTAGGCGGGCAAATACCCACATACATATGTACTTAGATAAAAATATAGAAGTGCTAAAGAAACATTTGAAAGATGGAATACACATTATACACTTACATCCTACGTGAGATTGAGTGTTCAAGAATAGTTCCAAACTGGTGACTAACCAAGATTTACTCCTAATGAGTAAATTTCAGATGGGTTTGTAGGCCAACAAATAATAGGGAAAATAAGGTTTAGGTTCATCAAGACATGATAATTATATTAGTTATGAGTGAATAAGAACCAAAGACATCCTTATATAACAAAAGGGGTAAATATAAGATGTATTACATATTTATTGATTTAAGGATCCAACATAGTAAAACACACTAGTTCGGTCAAAACATTATTTGATTCAAATGTGATCATGCATCACGTTCATGCATTAAGTGATATCTAGCACAAATCTAGCAAAAGGGGATAAGAGGATGATTCTTATGCTAAAGAGGGGCAAAAATTATTAAATTTATGATTAGAGTGAGTTTTGATGTCAAATAGGAGTAAAATTACAATACATAAATGTGTGTTAGAGTCCAAGAAACACATAAATCTCAAAACATTAGCAGCAGAGAAACAAAAAAACTACCTAGCCATGATGGTGGTTACGTTAGTGGTGGGTGGTAGTTGTGCTAATGGTGGGTGGTGGAGCAGTTGTTGCAGCAATTTCCACTGGAGGAGGTGGAGAACAGGCGGCGGAGGCTTTTCAGTAGAGATCTATGGGGGAGCGCAGGAGAGTAGCAACACAGAGCTTTGAGTGAGCAATCAAGCAAAACAGGGGCTTTGCGGGAGGTAGAGCAGGTAGTAGATGAGGTTGTAAGAGGTAGCGGTGGAGGATGGAAGCGGTAGAGCTAACCTTGTAAAGTCATTGTTGCCAGAGCAGTAGAGAACTAGGTATCATGATTTAATAGAGAATGGGGGAATAAAAAGTTTTAGGTACTATTAAATGAACTTAGAAGTCAGTTTCTAGAAAAAACTAGCAACTAAGTAGAAATTTGTCATATGGCTAAGCCAAACCGACGACATAGATCAATCTATGTCGTGGGTTTCTCACTAGAAAACTGACGTCATGTGTAGTTATCCCTACTAAAAGACACCAACCTCAGTTAGACTTTAGTTGTCTATTGTCGTGAACAACTGATGTCATAGGTCCAGCTATATTGTTAGTTTCTCAGTAAAATATTGATGCCACATGTACTTGTCCTGAATAAAAAATGTAAACCTTGTTAAGACTTAGCTTTTTGGTTTCCAACAAAAAACCAAACTCATAGCCAAATCTATGTCATAGATTTCCCACCAAAAATTGACACCACATGTACTTATCCCTGGTAAAAATGTCAACCTTTCTAAGACTTTATTCATCAGCTTCCAACAAAAAAGCGACATCATAAGACAATTTGGGGGGAAATATTTTTTTATGAGGTATGTGGAGGAAACCTTTGTTGTCCATTCTTTTAGCAAAAACAAAGACACACTGGGTTTTCAGAGGAAACACTTTCTGTAGTGTACTTGACCTACATTGTAGGTTTGTAATGTAAAAACCAATAACATAGTCTTTCTGGAGGAAAAAATTATTTCACGGGAAGGGCTTTATCGTCAGTTTTCGACACCTGAAGCAATATGCCTATATCAAAATTTTCTAAAAATTTAGTTGTTTCGGGCTATCTTAGATGTTGGTTTTGTACAAAGAAACTAACGTTATAGTAAAAGTGGTACCCGTGTTTTTCTTAATCGAAAACACTTGACCAATAGTAGTGTTTGTGTTATACGAACCGACTCTATCTCCCTATTGTGTCGATTTTCTATAAAAATCTAACTTCAAGAATAGTGACACCGAAGGTCAAAAATGTACTAGTGGTATGTCAGATAGGAGATGATACTAGAGTGATCATTAGTTCATTAGAGTCACCATTCTTAGCATTTGTTGCATTGAGAATAGGAGCCTTGTTATTCAAGGCAATTGATTCATTGTCACTGGAATTGGATTCTATTGAAGTGTGAGTGCTTGCCATATCTTCAACAACATCACTTAAGACCTCAACTTCATCCTCAATCAGAGTTGTCTTAGATTTAGGAACCCATGTCTTCTTCCTCCCTTCTCTATTTGGGATCTTCTAAAGTTTATGTTTAGTGATGGGGGAATAATCTGAATTAATTACTAAAGTTTCTACGATGCAAGCATCTTGAGGGCTCTCTCTCATACTAAAAATGGATTTTAATTCTTTTGTCCTTCCTCACTTTGTATCTCTAATTCCTTTGGGAAAGAAAAATCTACATAAATAAGGACTTGAATCCTGGTGAATTCAAGTCTTCTAAATTCATCTTTTAGTTTGTCAGGACTCAGTTGTTTGCCAAGATATGAACCAATCCTCATCAACATGTCATTATCCCAGAGTTCAAAATGTAGGTCACAAATTTTAATAAAAATCTGGATCTCATATAGCTCTAGCCTTTCCATCGGATCACTCCTCTCCCATTTTTTAATGATCATCGATTTCCCAACCACAAACTAAGGACCATCTTTTATAGTAGTAAGAGGATCATCCTCATTCGAAAACATTAAGACAAAGTAACCATTACATCTAGATCAACTCAATAGAAAATGTTAACGTTCCAAATTTGAGTGAGATGGTTCACTTACGTTGGCCAATGTGCTATAAAGCTAATATTGTATCCATTTGTCATCTTGGTCCCAAGGGAAATATTCCTCTCTGGTCTACTTTTAGGGTAGATTAGTTTGTCATCAATTACTTGAAATTCCATCTTGGACAAAATTGTTATATGAGACTTTGACATAGATACCAGATTTGACCAGGCTTTAACTTCCGATGCTATGAAGACAAAAGACATAAGCGCATTGAATTGCCTATGTTTTTTGTCTTGGTCCACATTCCTCCCATTGTCTTCCTTTTGGTATCATTCTCAATGGTGGATTAGTGGTGGTTCCACTCGCTGAATATTCAATGCCTTGACCCATTTTTGGCGTCCAAATTGAACCCCTCACAAAATTGAGAATCCCAATTTTGGACTTCACACACTAGGCTAAGAATGTAGAAATCAAAGGAATTCAAAAGGAAACAAAAGTAGTACATGCACATGAACAAAAGAAAACCACAACCATGAGTTCAATTTTAATGTATAATCACGCGGTAAATTATTTCAAATTGATATTACAAATTGAATGATGCACATACAACATTCTATAATAGGAGATTCTAGAAAATATATACACATGTAAATCTTCAAGCCATATGACTCCCAAGTAACAAACTTCTTCAAGAGCATAGAGACACAAACCTAAAATCATAAAAAGTGATACACGTCGAAAAAATGTGTTGAGTATGCATTGTGTAAAATGGTAAATATCTCTAACAAATACGACTTGGCAGTAGTGTGAATAACAAAAACATTCTGGAAATGGAAAATATTAATTTAAAAAATTAAACACATATTTTTAGCACATTTTCAATTATACATACATGCATTGACCGCCAAAGGTTTTAATGCACTCTCTCGACTTTCAAAGAATTCGAGACTAAGGCCTTTATGGTCAACTACCAAAGCGTTAGATCAATGTACAATGTGATCGACAACCAAAGCGTTAAGTCACTTCCAAACATTGTGCTACTAAAAATTTTAGTTCTTGGATCAATAATATTATGTTTCATGTGTTGAAAATTATGTATACAAAAGATCTAGAAAGGTAAGATACAGGAAGATTTGTTTCAGCCAATATCATATGCCTAGTCTTTTGCACACATAATGTACATCAATACCATATAATGGGATAAGAGGTAAAGTGTACCTTGGCTTGATATAATCCTAAACCACATATTCCTTAAGGTCAAATAGACCTTTATCAACCCCTATTTAAGATAAGATCACATATCATCCATTAGTTTCTCATTATCACCCAAGTTGGATTCATGTTAGGATTTGGCTTGAATCATTAGAGCAATCTCATGATTAATCATATTATCTTCTTACTGTCAAATAAATACGTCATATTCCATATTATAATTGCTTATACGAACACTAGGATCTATTTGCATAATTGGATACATATGCATTAACCCTAATTATTACAAGTATCTCAACTCAGGGTTTTCTTACAATGTATTATGGGTCATCATCACATTACCATTAATTTTATATATCATTGTGATAGCTCCATATAAGGTTGTAAGTACTTATATGAAGATGTTCTTCAAATTCTAAGATTTATTGAGTGAGATTGTAATTATTGCACTTCATTTGGTGTTATAGTTCAAATTAGCTACATGAAGCATTTTACATGATTTTATTTCTAGATATACACATCTCTAACATCATATGTATTTTATATCATAGTTCTGATTCAGTATTTTTTTCACAATTTTAAACCATTGTATATTATTTATTACATGAGGTATGTGCATTACATTCTTATCATGTTATACATAGTTTTTAAGCATAAAAAGACTTAGATTAGGATATCAGGTCGTTGTATTCGTGTTCCTAAGAAGTTTTATACTTTGTTGGTGTTTTTCCAAGATTGGAGGTAATTTTTACGGGGTATACAGGATCTGAACATCATTAAGGCATTTTACCTTTTTAAGATATTGTTGGGCCGGCTGGGTCTAGATGAACCGGATGGTTCAGGTTGGCTCAGTGTTGTAAAGCGGCTTGCTTCCCCTTGACTCACTCGATGCGAGTTCTGCATCCCTCACTCTATGCTCGCGTGACTCCCTGATCTTCCGTGCACTACCGTCGTCGCGACGAGTCTCCACCAGCAAGGCATCAGATGTGTACAAATGCTCGTCACCATTCCCTCGAATTGCCATCGGCATGGAATCTCGCCTCAGCGTCTACGGCTCCGGAGCTCTGCCTCTAGGTCAGTCGCCAATGGCTGCTCAAGTGTTTTCTTTGCTACGAAGCTCCTCCAAAACCAGCACTCCCTGGGTCTCCCTAGGACCTCAAATATCTCGTACACATCTCAAAACTGCGATGATAAACAACAAACTGCCACCTCTGAATAGCCTCCAGAACTCACATTAGCCTCCTATTTGAAATCCAAGAAACTCGATGTTAAAGCCAAAGCGAGGTAGCTGACTAGGTTTAAATAACTATTAGACAAACTTTCCTCTCCTCTCTTTCTTCCACAACTGGTAGGACCTCCGACTGCTTCTCTCACCCATGGTGTGTAACAAGCGCGGGAGGAAGTGTTTTGGAAAGGAAGTGAAACTCTCATGTTCCTCACCCGCTACCCTCAAGCGAGGAGTCACAGGGAAGCCATCAGTTCGAATCCAACTGTTTGGTTCTGAAGTACTCTTTGTTAGCCCACCTCTTTGATCCCAGAGGTAGATATCAAACCATGTATGCGAGGTGTTTTGAGTTGTACTGTACTAGCACGGCTCTGTGGCGTTAGTGCTGCCAAGTCATATTGTATGTGTGCGAACTCCATTGGAAACAACAAATGAATTAGGAAAAATGAGAGAGAGAATGCACATGATATTTTGGTAGTTTGGCTTAACTTAGACTTCGTCTCTCTTAGACTTGGTCATAGTGTTTCCAATCATTGCTTTTTTCTCTTATTTATAATAAAAAGAAGAAAACAACACATAACTACAAAAGTGGATCTGAGATTTAACTAACTCCGCTACATTTGTGCACTATTAACCTCTTGCTTGGTTCCATGCACACACTACTACACGTAGCCTGCACTTATCCTAAAATAAAAGAAGATAAAAGCCATGTGATTAAAACAACATTCACCCTCCTAATCAGGTTACTAGTTGATGGATTTAACTTCAAGTTTCTTGCGCATCTCCAAGAACTTGAGTCGTCCAAGTGCTTTAGTGGGGATGTTCGCATCTTCTGCACACTCCAGTATGAAGTGGTACCTTGTAGCGATGCTCTTGTTCTTATCCTGATGAACAAGGTCCTTATAAGTGCAATAGTTGATTTGTTTTCCAATTTGAGTAGTACTTTTCCTGTAACACCCGGGACCACCACTCAAGACTCTAGTAGAGTTTCAGGAATGACGACTTGCCCAATAGGCCACCACTAGCCTTAATTGTGCACTTTGTCCTCACTCACGCGCAAGTCAGGATCAACTTTCTGACTAGACACTCATCCTAATACTACTCCAAGCTGAGCATGCTTAACTATAGAGTTCTTTACTGATGGACTTCCTAAAAAGGAGGTGCACCTTGCTTATATGGGTAGTCTAATCATTTCTTTTAAGATCATGTTATCGGAGGCCCAAAATCCTAGGACGTTACAATCTCCCCCACTTGGACTCTTAACGTCCTCGTCAAGGATCAACTATATGACCTCATAATATTTCTCTATTTCAGTGCATACTCAACATGGCCCATGGACACCCATCTTCCGATCATGAAATACCAGCACAAGGGTGGCTACATCACCATGGATAGTCCTTTTCTACATGTCTAGACTATACGGCTCAAGACTAGCATGCCACATGCCCATGTGGGCCCCACCTACTGGAGGGGTTATGGCTCTAATACCATTTGTAATGCCTGAGCCCACCTCCCAAGGTTCTAGTAGAGTTTCAGGAATGATGACTTGCCCCACAGACCACCACTAGCATTAACTACGTATTTTGTCCTCACTCACACACAACTCAGGATCAACTTCTCACGTGGTCACCCATCCTATTACTAGTTCAAGCTGAGCACGCTTAACTATGGAGTTATTTAGTGATGGGCACCCTAAAAAGGAGGTACACCTTGGTTATATGGGTAGTCCAATTATTCCTTTTAATATCATATTAGGAGTTACATTTGCATTGCCATGCATCTTTGACGTGGCTTTTACTACACTAACAAACTCACTTAGGGCTGAAATCTCTAAGTTTTAACTAAAACCTTATGCAATAGTACCACCCACAAGCGGACGAGTCTTATTGTAGTATAGTTAAGGATCAAATCCCAAGGGAAAACTGTTTTAAGAATCTTACTAGTCGAATCTAGATCAACTAAGACAAATATTTAGAACAAGGGTTGGTTTGGGTTTAATTAAACTAATTGCAAGGAAAGTAAAAGAGCGGGATTAAAACTGAGTTTAAATTAATGATGGGAATCACTAGGGTGGAATCAGATTTCACCATCACTACACATACAAACACATCCAAAATACATCTAGGCAAGATACAACTATCCAATTGGAGTAGCAAACCATCAGTTAGGAAATAGAGTTTGCATAAGCATCTCCATGGGCTCGATGTCTCGTTACCCGCAGGTCACACACTTACTAATCCGGAGATATTCTTTCAAAAGTTCTCGTCCGGAAATCAACCATGTTAATCGATATTCAAAATCCTAAGTATTGAAGTTCTCGTAACAAAGGAATATAATAGATCATGCAAGGAAGGTGATCAATCCACAAAACATGCATTAAACAATTAACAACGGAATAGAAAGTTATATACAAGCCATGGAATGTTATAAAATAGACATGTCAACATGGGAAATAGGGCTAGTCCCGACATCCCAGTGCAATGGACTACTCGATCCCCATGATAGAAATAAAAAGAACAAGAGAGAGGAAAGATTCTACAATGGTCATGGTGAAGAAGATGGTCGTGACTCGGTAGAGAAATAGTCTTCTACATGATGGTAGGGTTTAGATCTAGATGAGGAGGGGAAGCACGTTGAGGCAGACGAGGACGATCTTATCTCCTTCTTCCTTCTCTTCTCGTGCTCTTTCTCACGGGAGGTGGACGGTAGATGGTTGATGGATGAAGGTGTTATAGATCTGAAATCCCACCACTTTCATGGCTAGGATATAGATCTTAATGGAGAGGAGATGGTGGAGTAGTAAGGATACCACAGAGGTAGTCTCTGGCGGTGGAGATCGCCTTCCTAGGCTTGGAACAGATTGGCAGCTTGTAGGCATGGATGGAGCAGAAGCAATGCCTCCAATGAAGAAGGGGGTCCTCTATTTATAGGTGTAGGTCTGTGGAGAACTGAATTAACTACCGCGGTCGTGACCTTCAGTATTGGTCATGGCACTCTCGACACGACTGTACTGAGGTGCGCCCGACCATGCTGGGGGTCGTGGTCATGAGGTATTTGTTGCGGCTGAGGTGAGTTTTGTGGTCGATGTGTTGTGGCGTGATCGAGGCATTGTGCCACAGTGAGGTGGGGTCTTCTTTTTCGTGGTCATAGTGGGATGTCGTGGTCACGCTACCTTGACCTCGGCCTGACCATGTCGAGGTGGGCCTGATTGTGTCGAGTATCGGTCGGGACTACATCTTGGTCGTGGTCGTGGCCCTTTTTACATTACGGTCGTGGCCATACTTATGTCGTGGTGGCGGCCCTTTCGTAATAAACCCACCCTGTGGGGGGGTATTGCTATGGGTTGATGTGTCTGCATCAATGAATCCTCTGACTGATAAGAATGATCTTTGATGAAAGAACTGCCCAAAAAAATAGGGTCCAAATTATCAAAAGTTTCTTGGGCCCACTAGTCAGTTAGTGGGACCACCATCTCCTACACTGGTGCACATAGCGTGATGTTTGATCCTATAATGGAGATGAATGAATTTAATCAAAACTCTAAATAATCATTTAAAACTGAGGAAAATTGTATATGAGCAGATTCAGGAGGTATATGTGAGATTTTAGTGCACAATTGGGCCAAAGATGGCGACTCAAACTATGATGAATATGCATTCATCAATCTTCAGCTCTCTAAGAAGACGTCTAAAACAAATACCTTAACAAGTACTGATACTAGCTGGCATGTGCTTTTTTGATGCCCAACTCACTGGGTTTGGGTCAAGAAAGAATACAACTACAATAGTGCTCTTCAAGTCATCAACAACTCCAAATATGTCGATATCACTAGCCCAAAACGCTTGGTCATTTCTTGTTCTTCTTCGCATAATAGAATCTAAAATGTATTGTACTTCGTATGTACCTCAAGATTTGCTTCACAACAATCATGTGCTGCTTGGTGGGTGTCTCCATGTAACAGTTCACAATCCCAACCACATAGGCAATATCCGACATAATATTCACTAAGTAACATATACTCCCTAGGATATTTTGGTAGTAGGTTTCTCAATTGTAAGAATTGAGCATGTCTTGCACAGGTTAATTCTTACCTCCATTGGTGTTTGTTTTGGGTTGAAAATTTCCATCCTACACTACTCAATAATCTTTGTTTCATAAGCTAATTGGTACAACAAGATTCCTTGAGAATTTTATGACACTCTGATCCCTAAGTAGTATCGCAATAGCCCAAGGTCACTCATGTTGAATAGCTCATTCATTTGCAGGTTGAACTTTGTAATCTCAACGATGATCACATTGATGACCAAATCATCCTTCTACATGCCAACTAGACGATTTGCATCGTCAAGATTTCTTTTGTAAACAACATTTTCTACTAGACACTATGCAAAACCTATTGACATTAAGCTTTTGTCATGTTTGCATTCCAGATTCTTGGTGCTTCACGTAGCCCATACAATGCCTTCTTGAGCTTCAACACTTTGTCATTGCTACCATTTTGCAGTTGGTCGGGTGGTTGTGCCACAATACCACCTCCTCCAAGTCATCATTGATGAAAAAGGGACTTCATGTCTAAGTGGTGAACCTCCCACCCTTCTTGTGCAACTAATGTAAGAAGAAGACTCTCCATCTCAAGTTTTGAAATAGGTGCAAAGACTTCATCAAAGTCCACACTTTGCTTTAGCACATAGCATTTGGCAAAAATGTGTGCTTTGTGCTTGACAGCAACACCTTGTAGATCCTTCTTCACTGTGCACACACATTTAAACCAATGGGTCTTTGTTTAGTTAAGAGTTTGATGAGCTTCCATGTATCATTTCTTTCAATTACTCCAAGCTCCTCTTACATTTCATGGATCCATCATGCATGCCTTTTATCTTCTTGAATGTTTGTTGGCTCCTCCATGGAAAACATGCAAAGTGCATAATCTTGTAGATCCTCCTACATTGTGGCATCGTAGATGTATTGTAAGGAAGAAAACTTCTTTGGCGGTGTCAACATACTACTGCTTATAGCCCCCTTTGTTTTCTAGCATTTGGTACTATATGTGACATTCGCTGAGTTGTATTGTACTCCTGGTGTCTAGTACCCTATGCTAGAGTCCTACTACACTCTAGTTGTGTTGTTGCTTCGTGTTGCACCCGGAAATTCATGCACAAGTCCTTGGTCCCTGTATCAATGTGAGGTGAATAATACACATTAAAAACATCACCATGATCATTCACCACTTGATCAACATCGGACTCCCAGTACCATTTTCTAGCATTTCATACACGGTAACTCTTGACACTTGCAACTTCTTTGTCATCAGATCATACATCCAATTTGCATTCAATCTAGGCCCAACCAATGAACACCATGGGGTATGTTGCGGTCATCAGGCTTTTTGAGGTGCAGTTGCACCACCTTGATGTGTGTCACACAACCAAAGGTGCGCATGTGATGCAGTCTTGGCTTCTTCTTGTTTTTTTGAACACATGGGAACCACCCCCAAGGATGGGCCACAATTAAGTGAGACCTCCCTGGCGGCGTAACTCCCCCCACTCAACTACTTTCACATTGGAAGGAGCATTAGCCTCACACAAAGGTCGGGTTTCATGATGGAAATAAGGAGCATTGAGGCACACAACTGTAGATTCAAACCTGAGTCCCTACTCATTGAGGCACCTCTCTTGTCTTCTTGTCATACAAAACTTTGTAAGGTTTCTTTCCAATGACACTCTGGGTTGGAGCATGATTACATAGATAGATTGATTTAGCAACGAACTCTTCCAGAACATTCATGTCTTCTCCTTGCTCTTTAGCAGGATCCTAGCCATAGCGGCCACCATTTGGTTTCATCTTTCCACCACATCATTTTATTATAGTGAATATGAAACTGTGAGAAAACACTTGATTCTTTAGTTCACATTATACTCCTGGAACTCCTTTGAGGTGAACTCCCCACCTAGATCACCACATAGTACATTCACCTTTGTTTCTACCTCCATCTCAGCACACACCTTGATCTCCTTAAATGCAACAAGGGCTTCACTTTTCTTTTGATCAATGCAATTCACATATAGCGACTATGATCACCAACTAGCAACTAAAAGTATTGTTACCTCCCTGTGTTGCCGGTGTGATTGGGCCACACCAATATCCATGTAGAAATTGAAGTGGCCTATCTGCATGGTGTAATGATGTCATCGGGAATGGTGCACATTATTACATCCCCATCATGCAGTTGTCACAGGCCTTATCAATGTGATTAATGTGAGGTATGCCATCCACCATCTCATGGGGAGACAAGTTTTGCAATGCTTGGAAATTGAGGTGGCCATACCATCCAGACCACAATAATGCATCCTCTTTGATGCTTTCCAAGAGGCACACCAGTTTTGTAATGTTGAGGTTGAGTTTGTACAACCTACTCTTGGATTTTTATAGCTTAGCTAGTAACCATCTTTCGAAATTGTGAATGTAAGTGAAACCACCCTCTAAATCAGTTTTGTATCTGTTCTCATCAAGTTGGTTGAGGCTGAAGATGTTTCTCTTGAGATGGGGATATAATACATGTTTGTGAGGGAATGATGCTCTCCCATTTGGCATTCAAACAAAATTGTTCCATGCCTATAGATATTCAGAGATGAATCATCAATAAAATGTAAAGTACCACTTTCTACAATGTTCAACTCTTGTGTCGAGGTAGCACGCCTTACTGGAGCATTGGTTGGGATCTTCAGTTGGACAAGCCCTCTCCTCATTGAGTATGACCAGCTCATCACATCCTCTGCATGCATGGACAACACATGTCTGGCACGTCATCTCCAGCTTTGGCAAGATGTGTCTCCTCGTCACATTCATGTTGTGGGTTCTGGCACTCTGATGAATAATCTTCATAAACATTCCAGTTGAAACAATTGGTTTTTCTCTTATCACAAACATCGTCATCTCCACAAGTTCCATCATCGTCCTTATCCTTGCCATCACACCCGCCTTTGTTGTGGTTGTGTTTGTGGCCGATTGTCTTTGCGCACCCACAACTAGCACTATTGTTGTTGTTTTGCACCTTTGATCATGAGGGGGAGTCATTGTCATGGTGTACAATACCTCTCTGCCGAGAAAAGCACTCAGAATGTGTGAGAAACAACTTCTGCTCCTCCTCCTTATTGCCGTATGCATGAAGTTTCTCTTTATGGGCTTTGAAATGATTGCTCAACTCCTCAACTTTCATGGTTTTGAGGTCCATCAGCTGCTCAATTGACATTAAGAGTTGTATAAATCACTCAGGTACAATATGTAGGAGTTTTCTAATATAGGTGGTCTCTTCCACCTTCTCAGATGATAGTTTATCAGATTCAAGGAGAAATCATTCACCAATTCATTGTCCTTCATGTAAATCACCTCGAAGTCGCTCCTCAAGGTCAAGATTTTTTCTTCTTACACGATCCACACTCATATGCATCATCTTTAACATATATTGTAATTCCTTCTCCAAGTCCTTCTTAGATAACATGAGGAGAATATCCTATGGTACTCTTTGATAGATGGTAACAAGGTCCATTCTATCCATGTGCTCCTCAATGTCATCATTCACAATGGAGCTCCATACTCCCTAGTGTAAGGAGTGGGAACTGAGAGGGGAAGTGGAAGGAGTGGGAACCGAGAGGGGATCCACTTCCTAATTAACTTGAGGAATGAATCCATATATTCTAAACATATAGAAGTGTATGTCGCAATAGGTGTACATTTTTTAATTCTCAAATGATAATATAAAAAAAGACCAAAGTGTAACAGAGGAATAATATTTCAAGATTAAATTCAATCTATCAAAGTTACATAATATTCTCTTACAAATGGGCTTACACAAAAGTATAACATCATCTAGATTCAAGTAGAGGGATATATAAACTATCTCAAGTCCACCTCCCTGAGGGTAATCTCCATAAGTGAGGTCTACATTTGCAGGTCATGTCCTCCATGTCCAACACCTAGGGTCGGAAGCATACCCCAGAAGAGAAGACAAAATGGAATTTATTAACATAAAAGTCGATATGAGCATATTGATAGGGAATTGAGCAACATACTGGAAAAGAGCATCAAATATAATAAGGATTCCCATAGAAGAGGAAAATTAGTATCCAAGCGGATGTCAAAAGAATATGAATTGCAATAAATTGATAAATAAGAGCAAGGAATTCATATGTTTTATATGTGATAATGCTAGATCAACATATATATGTTGGTAGGAAACAACACATCTACCAAGAATATGGGATGAGCAGGAACATATATGTATATGATCTAGGCTGGACGGCATACACATCTTCTCTGATAATTTTGATTGTAGTAATATCACCTTTGCATTATCAAGTGTGGAAAGTTACACATCTTCATAAAATAATACATGTCACATTTTATTAGTAGTCACCATATGATGCATAACAAAAGAGTAAGAAAGTTTAAAAAATCCACATCTCTTTCAGGCTGCTTGAATTTTGAGGGCAAAATTCTCAAAAGGAGGGGAGAATGTGAAAAAGTGAGTTTTTATAATATTTTTCTCTCTCTTAAAAGTTTTATCATCAATTTTTTTTGTTGACCAATATACCCTCATATTCTTCCCTCACTCAATTGAACAAAGTTGTGTCACAAATTGCAAAGAAAAATGCAAACCCTAGTATGCTACAATGATAAAATATAGGTGTTAATGCATCTAGTAAATGAACATATCAAATAGTTGAATTTGGATCTCAAATTTATACCATAGTAGCATAATGACATTAGGAAGCTATCCCTAAAATTTCATTTGAATTGGGTTTACCAATCAAGAGTTATGGCCAATTTAATAAATCGCCTTTTATATATATAGCCTAAACCTAAGTTTTCATTTTAATCAAGTGTAAATATATGTCACACTGACCTTGATATATCGGCCCCTCTCCTAGCCATTGGATCGGGTGATCTGTGGATCAGGCCCTGATCTAATAGAGGAGACCTCGTCTCCTACCTCCCACAAAGGGCGGGGAGGTAGCAGGAGGTGAGGCTCGGCCGAACTCGCCACCTCACGCCTCTTTTCAAAATTTTAGCCCAACAGATATCTTCGTCTCGTGTTTTCGTGGTCGATCATACCAAATTTGACCAAGTTTCATGCGTCGTTTGAGAAGATCCAATAGTTATCATGTGGAATCAGATGAGCTATAAGCCAACATTCAACAATTTCCACAAATAAGATGCATAAGAGTCCACATTTAATTCAATATCTCAAATTAGGGTTTCACAAGGAATAAGACGAATATGATACAAATAAGAGTCCAATAAGGATATCCAACCAATAAGATGATCATAAGATCATAATCAAAATAGAATCTTTCACATGAAATAAGTTCCCAAAAGAGAGAGAGAGATTGTGTAGGCTAATATTTCCATAGTAACAAGAGAAAGAGATAAAAAGTGGGCGATTGATCAATTTGGATGCATCATACCTCACATGTAGTATACATATGTCCAAGGTCAAAACCCTAATTCCATCTCAGTCCACGAGCAATCTAACATATATGAGACTAGGGTTAGATTTAAATTACTTATATAAACCTTAAGCATTTCCTTTTTACTATTATTGAAATATGTTATCAAAATCATGTTATCTTATAGATTATATTTTCTAATTCATAACATATGTTACTTTATTTTCATAAATTATTGATTATTACTTATGGTTTTTTAAATCTAACGTATTAGAAAAATTCCTTAAAATCAGTTATACATTTTATTCGATTTAGATAATAAACTTATACCATTGGGTAGAGAATGTCCTCATGATTATAAAACATATTATGATTTATTATTTCAATTTATAAATATTTTACTATTAATTCTAGATTTATTGGCCAATTAGACGGCCCCAAAACTCCATATACTCAAATGTAATCCATATAAAAACCCAAAGTGAGATGTCCCAATCAGGTTGCACCTCCTGGCATGGGCCTACAACCAAATTTTTGGGTAAAAGGACAAAATTGCCCATATAAGCATGACCAAAAAGAAATCCAGGTATGGTGAAAAAGGAGAAATTGCTAGAGACCTTCTTCTCCGATAAACCTCACAAAGAACTTATTTTATAGGCACAAATTCAGGTGAACATATTCTGATCAGGTAGTGGTATCTCAACCCACAAAATCCCAACTAAAGCCTTCTGACTTCGAACAAACTCAACGATCCCTTCCAAGGGTCCTAGGGTAGTCTGTGGAGAGAACCATGACTTCTACCATTATTGCATCAGACAGGAAGGTGGAGACCCCATAGATAGGTTCCGTGTTGAACCAGGCTGCCATGACACAAAACAAGCTAGCGATGAGGAAACTAGCGGTAAAACATGTCCACATGGTTAGCATTCACCACTAGTTCAGAAACCATATGAGCAATAACCAAAAGGGGAAAAAGGTATATACCTAGATTGGGACGTAATTGAAGGATGAGGAAGTTTTTTGGACACCCATGGGAGAGTCCAGATGTCAAAAGGAACATCTCATGGTCTGAGCTCCACCATCAAACTCGACATAGTTCCATAAGACAACTGGATGTCCAAAACACAAACGAAGGGTGATCTTGGGAAAACTAGATGTCACAATCGATGTATGAGATTGCACAAAGGTTTTGAGGGGCATCATAGGGGTATGATGACCCACATTTGAGATGAGAAAGGAAAGAAGAGTGGAAAAGGGGAAGAACAAGGGCGAAGTGGAGGCTCATATAGTCTTATAGGGGATGAAGCCCTATATAATTTAGGGTGGTCAGATGTAGAAAGGCAAGGAGATCGTAGAGGGAAAGGTAAACTTGATGATATGTAAAGGAGGGGGAGATGAGGACACTTATTTAAACTAGTTATTGTGTGGAAGAGTGAAAATAAGTCGAGAGGTAGGAGAGAAAGGTAAGGCGATCGTGAAGGGAAAGCAAAAATTGTATGATATGGAAAGGAGGGGGAGATGAGGATGCAAATCTAAACTAATTACTATGTGGAAGAGGGAAAAAGAAATCAAGGGTAGGGGAGGATTTTGTATCCATTGGATGGGTCGGGAAAAGTGAGAAAAGTGGAGAAGAAAAGAGATCCATTCAATCAAGATCCAAATCATCACCATCATCATCTTCTAAGCATCAGTCCCAACTATGTTGGGCTCGACTACATGGATCCTTCATTTCCATTCAACTCTATCATGGGCCATATTCTTGTTGAGATGTAGAGATTCAAAATCTCTCTTTATAAAATCATCCCATGTTAATTTAGGCCTTCCTCTTCTTCTGTTTATTGTGTTTGACTCAGTAGCATTGCTTTATATAGGCACATTAGTCAGTCTGTGTTGCACATGTCCATATCATCTGAGTCGACCCTCGCGTAACTTGTTCTCAATGCTCTCCACCCCCACTTTATTCCTGATATAGTCATTTCTCAAGTGATATTTTCTTGTCTTCCCACACATCCATCTCACCATATGCATTTCAGCCACGTTCATCTTATTGAAACATTATTTCTTCACTACCCAACATTCACTACAATAGAGCATGGTTGGTCGTATAGATGTTCTATAGAACTTACTTTTTAACCTGAGAGGGATCTTCCGATCACATAAAACTCCAGTTCCACTCCTCAATTTCAACCATCCTGGAGTGATTATGTGACAAACGTCATTTTAGACATCCCCATCTATTTGAATAATAGAACCCAAGTAACAAAATTTATCACATTTTGGTATATCTACTATGCCCAACTTGGCCCCATCATTAACACTGTGAGATTGGCTAAAATTGCAATGCATATACTCAGTTTTGCTCCTTCTAATCATCAATCCATTTGACTCTAATGCCTTTCTCTAATGTTCAACTTTATCATTACATCCATCTTTGGTTTCGTCAATCAAAACAATATCATCAACAAATAACATACACCAAGGAATATCATCCTGAACATTTTTTGTTAACTCATCCATAATAAGAATGAATAGATATGGAGTGTTTGGATCCTTGGTGTACCCCAAATGTGATAGGAAAATTTAGTGTCTCTTCTCTAGGAGTCTTCACACTTCCAGTAGACTTATCATACGTGTCTTTGATCAATTCAATGTATTGGATGAGTATACCCTTTTTCTTCAAAACCATCCACAACACTTCTCTGGGTACTCAGTCAATATCCAAATATGGGAAGAAATAATAAAGGGGTGTGAAAGCATGACAGTCAAAATATGCATGACTATGGTGAGAATTAGTGTGATTTAGCGTGGTAGACTGAAATTTGGAACTTTAGGAAAAGTGAATGCACTAATTAGAACATTTATCCAACCAATCATTTAAATTTGTATTTCTTTCTAAATCCATTTGAGGGTGAATTCAATGCTCTAACGAGATGAAATTCTACAACTAGGCTAGAACAAGACATGCAGAAACTTAATATGTACTTAGTTTCCTCCTTTGAAGTTGTTAATTATCTTACCTAATATTTTAGGCATTGAATTATATTTTCCTTCTCAAATAGGTTAAGGCATCTAGGATTATTATTTTAACGTTAAACTTGGCCAAAATAATTGGGATTCAGAGAAAACAATATGAACATTAGATTTAAGATTTGATATTTCATTTTGTGAGTTCTAATATAATTATAATTTAGGTTCCACACCATTATATAATTATAAACATTATATCATTACCATCACTATTTTTATTTAGACTCTTATTATCTTCATAATGTTACCAACAGTATTTTCTTATATTATTATTTACAAATTTATATATTTTACTTATTTAACTTATTTAGTTCATTAATTCAATATTTATTTAAATAATGGAACATTATTCATTTTTGTGGGCATGGAAATTCATATTGTTATTCCTATTCATGTGTTAAGCAAATTCTTTTTCTTACTAAACATAATTTAGTCATTATGTGCATATTATTTTGCTAAGGAAACATATGTGACATGTTTAATGAATTTACCTACATGCTTATATATAATTATGTTATTATGTTATTATGAGCATATTATGATATGTGTGTGTTGCCATTTAATATAGTATATTTGTTTGCAAGTTATAATAAGTTATGAGTTACCATTGAGTTATCCATATTTTATAAATTAGCAATATACACTAAGATATAGCTTTTTCCTTGTTCGGTAAAATCTAAAGAACCAAAGATTTTAATCTCCTAATCATGGGAATAGGATAAGATCTGAGATCTTGGGATGTGACACTATGCTTGTAGGTTTACTTACATCTTCAAGGACCAGGCTGCGTAGATGTTCCTTGTGAGTAACGGGTACTGCAGCGTGACGTTGCTCTCCTAACCCTCCATTGTCGCCATATCTATTCTCAAAGAAGAATCACCGATGAATTGTTTCGGCGCCTATTTTGGTATCCAGGGGTCAACGTTCTCTGATACCACTTGTCAGTCCACTTTTTTTATCCCTAAAATATATGCCAAATCACATACGCAAGTTGTGTCGAGTCATAGTGCATTAGCGCGGGCTTTGTGGTGTAAGAGCCACCGAGTCGTACTGTATGTGCGTAAACTCCACTGGAAACAATGAATGAATTGGCTAAACCAAGAGAGAGAATTTAAAGGACATTTTGGTAACTTGTCTCGTCTTAGACATCGCCTCTCTTAGAGTTGGACTTAGTGTTTCCAATCATTGCATTTTTTCTTATTTATAATGAAAAGGAGAGAACAACACGCAGCTAGAAAAGTGGGTATGAGATCCAACTAACTTCACTACACGTGCACTTTCTACCTCTCTCATCATTCCATGCACATACCATTGCATGTAGCCTACACCTATGCTAAAATAAAGAAAGATAAAAGTAACGTAATTAAACAACACCCTTGACCCATGATGGACTATCCTAATAGTGTAGGAGATTGACGTGCCAAAACATGTTGTAACCATTTTGAAGAAGACGGTCTCCATAAACCGTCTGATAATTATCTAACGATAAGTGGCGGAGCCAGGAATTTATAGTGGGTGAGGCACAAACAAAAGATGAGAATTTTATTAAGTGGCAATGTTTATTGATACATATTTTAATGAGCGATGGACCGTCGGAGAGTTTTTTCTTAATTAAGAATTGATCAAGTTTTGATTGATTTCTTTTTTTTATGGAATTGATCAAGTTTTGATTGATTTATGTTTTAATAGATACAAGAGAAAATAAGTCAACTAAGTATTAGACATACTATAACTAAAAAGATACTATTTAATTAGAGCTTAGTAAATTAAACTCGACAGAAAACTACATATACAATGCTCCTGTCGAGAGTTGCAGATATCGAAATTGAAAGAATATATAACCATGACTCCCATTTAATGTTTCAGTTTAAACATATCTCCCTTTTCACAAGATATTGCCTACTCATGTAGCTATGCTAAAACTGACATTTTTTTCTTGTCTGGTAGATGACTTTGTATTAAAAAAAGAAAAACTAACAACAAAGATTACTTGTACCACTGTCAAATAAATACAAATAAATAATATAAGGTACATCACGTCATATTGTGTGGCATTGAAACAGCAGCTAATAACCTGATGGAAAACATCAATCGAAGAAGTTGGGGAACTTTTTATTAACATGTTACAAACAAAGGAAGAAGTTGTAGAAAAAAACATATGTCGTGACCATGAGCAACATGTACTAAAATTAAATAAAAGAACCTGAGAGATCTTACAAATACGTTGCAAAGAAAAAAACAACAAAAACAAAAGACAATATAGACAACTCAGAGACTTGGCAGCGTGAACGAATGATCTCCATACCAATGAAAAGCTAAAATTATATAGGAACCAGAAAATGGAGCGTGGTGATTTAATAGACTATTGACGGCACAATTATTGTGGATGAATACATGATCTCTGTCTGGGATAAATAAACGTCAATTGGTTCAATAGACTGTTGACGACGTATTTAATATGGATGAACACATGGTCTCAGGAGAAATTAAACGTCAATGGGGCCTTATACTTGTTGATCTTTCGTGGCAGACAACATACATTTAATTACTGAGTGGAAGTAGTTAATTACTGCATGTGGTCTTGCTTCGGACACCTAATGGCGGACGGAATGTCACCTGTGGTTTAATTACTGACTGCCTCTTAATAGTTGTCTTTTATGTACAATCCAATCGTACATCCTTTATTAAAAGACAGGCACTCACCAATCTCTTTTGTATTTCTGGAATCGGGAATCAGGAACCATTTACTACTAATTAGAAAACCAAACGCCTCAGAAATAACATTTACAGTTGGAAACTTCCTCCGAGCATTAATTCTTCTTTGTTGTATTTCTGAAAAATGGGTGAGGCACGTGCCTCAGGGTGCCCAAACGTGGCTCCGCCACTGCTAACGATCAGAATCATTTTCATCTTCCAATATGGTTCACGAGCCAATGGATCATATAACAAAGGCTAATATCAAACTTAGATCTAAGAACAATTAATACGTTGGTATATCATACCTAAATATGCACATTAATTCATCATTTTCATACCTCAATATATCATTCTAGGAACATGAAAACAATATCAAACTTTGATCATGGATTTATCATAACACAAGATCCACCTGGTTAAATTACGATGTCAAAACTCAATCGTTAACCAATCAATAAATTCCTTCAAAAGGGAACACAATTACGAAACTACACACAATGTGCATATCATTTGATCCCCAAAATTTGCCACACTACTAGGAGGTGCTATTATAATATAAAAACGTGAATACATTATCTCATTAGGTTTCCCAAGACCCCAAAGTTTCAATCCATCACAATATTTTTATATTTCTATGTAGAGGAAATTCCATCATAACATATAGTAGACGTTGCTTCTAGTTTGGTTCAGGTGGTATAATATGTTATACATGAGAAAAGACAGATTTAGATCCTATATAGGATGTGAAAAACAAAATGGATGATAATGAAGTATTTGTTATTGATAGATGGTTAACATCCCTCCCATATATAGGTGAGGGGCATGTATAAGGAAGAAAACTAAATCCTAATGGACCAAGTCAGTTAGACCCATGTACATAATTAACTAATAAATCTGTCACTCTCCCTCAAGCTGGAGTATGGGTGAAAGACATGTCCAGCTTGCCAATATATTAACAAAATAAATTAGATCATACAAAAAATTGATCTCCTCTCACATAAAATGGTCTCCCTATTAATCTTATGACAGAAACATTGAAGTACTTTTAAAATCTCCTTGAAAAAGATAGTACATAGTAAGTAATAAGCATTAATGCAAAAGCGGTGACAATAGGATATACTCTTCCTTGATATAGATAATTGTTGTACCCGTGTAAGCATCCATAAATAAATTTTTCAATCTTTGATGAGTAACCATAACAATATAGATGGTGGAGAATATGTATAGAAGTCATTTCGATCACCATTATTGTCGAAGTAGTTATGTACGAGAAGTACCAATATTGAAATAATGTGCTATAATTAGGATAAGAGTGTTGTTATAGGAATATGCATCACAATAGGAAGCATGTGTTTGACACGTGCTACTATATGAATATATGTTATAGTAGGTGTCAACAACATAGAAGAATATGCAGAAATTAGAAAATATGATCGGATGATATGGTTTCTTCTCTTCATCTTCTCTCCTCCATCTCATCTCTTTCATCTACTCATCTTCCTCTATTTTTCTCCTCACGCCAACTACAAAAATGATCATGAGAGAGGTTGGGGTGAAAAGTCATACATAGTGTTAGAGGATTAGATATGTGAAGCATGGCACAAAATTAAAGCAATGTCAGTATGTAACTCGTAGGATGAAAGCAGTAACATTGGAATGAAACTTGGTAGAAGAAAGAGTGACACCGCTGAAATTGATCCCAATAAAAAAATAGAAGATGCTATTGGATTAATTGCACAGTAGGATAGATGAACATAAAATTTCTAATTTTTAAGAAAATCACTCAGCCAAATAATAGATTAAGAGAACTACATAGAGAGGGGGGAAATTAGTGTCGTACACCTTTATTTTTTTGGGCTTTATTTAAACTAGCACAACATCTTTTGTATTTGTCTTTTTATATTAGAACCGATTACAAAATAGATATCACTAGCAGTAGGCATATCCACTATTCTATCATTCTAAGCATCACAACTCGTCTCTGTCTTCCGTTATCTCCATCCGTAGGATAATGTGACTTTTAATTTGTGGATACATTAATGGGTGGTCTCCTCCTTTTATTATACTTCCTTCAATTTTTTTTCCAACTTGTTATATTATAGTTGTTGCTTTGAGACTCAGACAAAAGGAGGGCCATATCACGTCTCTTCCATCTGTCGTTCCATACCTTCTTCCACTTTCTTCTCCCCATCATCATTGGCGGCTTCCTCCTGCCAACGTATCTTTCATACCAAGAAGAAATGCAGTTAGGTAGCTATCTGAACGACTCTCGGTGACGAGTAGATCTATCGAAAACACAGTGCGATTTATTAGCCAGAATGATTGTTGGACGCAGAATCTGCTCATTCAGCATATCAAGAAACCCTATATGGAATTATCAAATCAATCTGTTGCAGGTGAAGTACATGTCGTCGTGTCCCTTGTCACTGCCGTCATTGATGCTCAAGTCTCGTTTATGCACTGGTGTGACAATCACTGGTCAGGCTGTCTGTGGTTTCTGTTTGATTAGGCCACCCTAGACCGTGTGCCTTGGTATGGAGATACCAATTGAAACGTTAATAGAAATAGCAGCATGAGGAGGTAGATCTTGACGAGGGATGGATTATAGTACTCTCGGCCTTCAACCAAGTTGATCTATATTTTAGCGGTGTCAATTTGCAACAACAATAGCTGCCATACTGTGAGATGTTGTTGAGAAGATGGTGCAAGGCCATGGAGGTAGTCGAAGGCGTCTTCTCAAACTACATTATTCCCTCAGCCAATCTATTGTTGTGCTCGTGAAGATCATGCTTTCGTATTCCCTAATGGAAGGTCATTCCTGAGTATAACACATCTGAGTTTCATTTGTGCTGTCTTCCTCGTCAACCACGGCTATTTAATGATTCATATTATGCAGTGATCGCAGGTTAGATTGGAGATATTGTGTTATGGTTGCTTGTTGTCTAGTTGTGTTTTGGTGTTTTCTCCCTCCTATGTTGCAACCAACTCGACTAAATCAGGCTGTATGTATAGAGGGAAACTACAAGCTTGAAGTGTCTTTATACAATCTTCCTAATATTATTTTGAAAAGTTACACAGAGTTTGTTTTGTGTAGTCAAATTTATGCCCATTCAGAAGTTCTATGCGTCTTTCTTTATATGGAAACTAGGCATGGATGCGAAATCCAGAGAAAATATCTATAATAGAATCGGGCTATGGCCATAGAGAGGCAAAGCCACCAAAAATGTATATTTAAAGTATTTATTTATATGCCCATATTTTGTCTGGTCGTAGTGCCATAACATTTTTGTGAATCTATTGTGATGGTTGGAAGCCTGCAAAGCAACAAATTGTTGATATTTAGTTCAGATTTGTAGCTTTTATACTCACATGTTTTTTTATCACTAGAGATGGAGTAAAATGTATCTATTTACATGATCCAAACTTCAAAACAATGAATATAGTTTTAAATTTTTAAATCTCAGATCGAGTTGTATTTACCTAAATGATGGATTTTATTTATTACGCTTTTGAATTCTTTCTTCTTTTGATTCAATAGGCTAATGGAAACTCACTTTTAGTTCAAAAAAGTACATACAATAATATTAATGGTAAGTCAAAATATTATTGTAGTTACCTACATATACAATGCCTTCTTGATTCAGATGTATATCATGAAATATTAAAGCATTCAAAGTTCACATAGCTAATTATGCTTTGTCTTATTCTTTTCATATTTTTCAGAGGAGCCGTTGCAACATTATTCATATCCTATTTGAACTCTTGATGAGCACATGAGAGGAGAAGTTCTTAAAACTTACATCAAATGATGAAGTAGAAGCTAATGAACACCATATAATGTATTTGGGGATCATTTATTTTCTGATTGATAGAGGAATTTGTGTGGATTAGCGTCGATGACTAGGAATGGAAAGGTAAGCTTAAATCTGAATTGTAAGAAAACCAGTTATTGGACCTCTTGCTCTTTACATTTATCATATTTTTTATTTATTTTCTTGATCATGATTTTCCAGCAACTTTGAGAGACAAATATTTTATTGCATAGTTACATGTCCACCTCAAGGTACTAAAAACTCAAATATACATCATTCAAATGTTAGGATGTTGGCAACCTATAAAATAATTTATGCATATATTAAAAAAATAATTAGATGAAATTCGCCGTGAAGACTATGTCACTATTCCTATATAAGACATCTATTATCAATTTAAAAATGAAACTGGAATATCAATCGTGTAAAGAAAGATTATATTTTAATAAGAAATATATTTGGTAATGAAGACATAACGATTACATGTTATGAATTGAGAGAAACTTAGTAATAATGAGTAATATCAAAGTACACAATGTCATCAATACCAAATTACCTCTTAGACAAGGTCAATTGTTGATGTATAAATCACACATAAAATTATCCTTGTTATTTTGTAGTAAACTATAGAAGTTGATAACTAAATTTTTAGAAAAAACAATCCTAAGGATAGTAATTCATGCTTTTGAAGGGTAAATGTTACGTCCCCTGATTTTCTAAAACTTAATCTGATGTGCGACATCTAAATTGGTACCCTCACCTCAGCGGGAATCCTAATTTAAACACCACATACTAGGCTAAGAAGAAGAAAATCAGAGTAAGTCAGAAGGAACAACAGTAGCACATGTACATAAACAATAACAAAAACATACAACACATGTTCACCATTCAACATATAATTACATAATCAATTGTTACAATATTGATATTACATATTGAACATCAAACTCTACATATACATGTACTATGACTAAACAACATGTTCACATGTACATCATCTCATCACACAACTCACAAACATCCTTGTTCTTCTAGATCATAAGTCCACAGCCTAAACAGAAGATTACATGCGGTACACATCAACATAATATTCAAGAATATTGTACTGAGTACACCTACGTGTCTTTTATATACCTTTCATCATATCTTGGCAATAAGATAAAACTAATACTTGGCAACATTAAACAAATATAAAAAAGCATATACTTGCACAAAGATGTTTATTAACAAAAGAGAACACATATTTTAAGCACAATTTCCATCATATATATCATACATCTGTCACCAAAGAGATAGATTCTTTTAGGCCTTATGATCTCCTACCAAAGAGTTAGATCATGTATACAATGTGATCTCCTACCAAAGAGTTAGATCACCTCAATGCACTATACTACCAAAGAGTTTAGTGCTATCATATGATGGATCAGATATATTATGTTTCATGTGTTCATAACCATAAGTAGGGAAAGCTCAAGCAACATAGGATACAAGAATAATCATTTCATCCAATATCATATGCCAAGTGTTGTACTACACATATAATACAAGTATATTGTATAATAATCCAAGTAAGAGGTAATGACGTACCTTGATCAAGAGACATTCTAACCCATATTCCTGATCTCATCTATATCTTGGTCAACCCCTAATTAAGACAAGACCACATACTATCATCAGGTCTCATCATCTTAACCCTATTTATGTCCATTAGGGTTTGACTTAGTCATTAGGATATGTGCATCATTACTTGCATTCTTATCTTAGATTTATCTTACTGATGTCATTTTCCATATTATGGTTCATTATCTAAACATTAGGTTCCATATCCTTTTTGTGCACATATTAACCCTATATACATTATTCAAATTAGGGTTACAACACATGTATTATGGGTCATCTTCATATAACATGGATTTTGTGCATTTAAGTGATATCAAATTTACATATTATCTTTCAGTTACTGATATGAGGGTGTTCTATAAATTTCATCATTTATTGACATTGTATGTATTTATTACATCTTATTTAGGGTTATTAGACCTAAATAGCCATATTGAGCAATTTAAAGGATTATGTGTCATAACATGATCATATCTTTTATCCATTGAATTCTTATCATGTTCTAGAATTATTGGTAAATTATCATTATTTGAGGTCATCGTTTGATATTTATTATCCATGAAACAAGCATTTCATAATTTACATGATATCACTATTATTAGTGCATCAAAAGGATGATATTATCATTTTATTGTGTTCTACTCATTTATTCTGAGAATTTTGGTATACTATATGTTTTTTTTCTGATATACGGGATAATTACTATGAGTTATATATGAGCTAAGCATTTTATGGATTTTACATTTCTCAGGCCAATCAGGAGGTGACACATGGCCCTGAGGAGGGTGCACCTCCTTTGGTTGTTGTGGTCTTCTATGAGCCGAGTTTGGACGTGGATCCACAGATCCATAGATCTGAGAACCCGAGTCGGGGCTCTTCCCTATCTCTCGAGTAAACACAGACAATCCAGATTCCCGCTCGCCCCCTGTTCACCATGTGTGCCATTACAGAGCACTACTCTGACAAGAGCTCGAGCGTCCGGTGTTCCTCTTTGCAGAAACTTTCATCTTTGAGAACCTTCAGGTGTCCTTGAAGGTTCACAATGGTGAGAACATGGGGTTTCTCCTCCCCTAGCGCTCCTTCTTGGTCGAGCTCGCAGACGCCAGCTGATGTTCGTCGCCGCGGTGGTGGGTGAAAGGGGGAACTAGGCTTCCCCACTTCAAATCTTGAATCTGAGGCCCTTAGAAGCTCTGGTGGAACTCCAGGAACCATTATAGCCACTGGGTTTGAGGTATAAGGGACAACTACAGCTCCCCCAGCCATACCTTTTTCTCTGACAAGGGTGACCTCGACCTCCCATCAAATCTAGCATCAGAGATCACCAAAAGGCCAGAAAAAAACTCTACTAATCTTGCACATCATTTTCCGCTAATGGATTCCCTATGTCAACCTTGTATCTCCATTTTATGCTCCTACTCCAACTTCCTCTGACCTATAGGTTGCAGTGGGGAGGTCGTGGAGATGGAGAGCTTGTTCTCCCTACTGGAGTGGTTTCACATCTCATCTAAGGGCTCTCCTCACTCCTCTACTTGAGTCAAGTAAAACGGTCTACTCAGTTTCACCACTAGAACCACGTCCTGAGGGCACCATGATGTGTGTGGTCGCCACCGATAGTCAAGTTGTAACTGCCAGGTTGAGGCATAATCACAGTCGTTGCCCCATCGTGTGCGATCCAGATGAAGTTTTGCCAACCCAGAATCCGGGCCTCCTGCTTCTTAAAGGTCACAACCCCTGGATCAAAGATCCATGGCCATAAACTGGCCTCACATCCCATCCAAATACTCCAAGGGTGCATGACAAAGGCTGAAGATTAAAACTTAGGTCCATAAATCATCAACAATTCACATCATTTCACAAAATTCAAACCTTAATAACTCCCTCTAGGGTACTCCATTTGCCACCAAATATTAACCATAGCTTTCCTATCTCTCAAGATACATTATACTCAAATTTGGGGACAAAAATCCACCATATTCTCATCAACTTAAATACTTCAAAAAGGAATAAAGTTAAGGATCTTACTCATGATATCAACATCAATCAATATAGCAACTTTACCAAAAAGCTTGTAATTCCCAATATTATAAACTAAACACATTTATTCACTTATGTCCTTGATATTTAGGATCTTAAAATTCCACTCCATCACATCCTACACAGCTTAAAAGAAATTTTATCCTTGAAATTAAGCCAAAATCCAGTCTTTCACATCATATACGTCTAAAAAGAAATTGTGTCCTCAAAATTAAGCCATACCCATACTCCAAGGACAACTCAAGGTCCTCATCCATATGTAGGGAACCACTCTATGCAAAAAATTCCCATAAACATCATGTCTAAAACATATATGAACCACTCCTAGAAGGTTATCAAAGCATCTAGGGTGAACTACCCCTTCAAAAGGGTTTAGAAACTCTAATTATGTCATGACATATCTCATATGTTAGGGTTGCATCTTTATCTTGACCCATGAATTAGGGTTCCCACATCATATTACCATGTTCTAAAGGAGCTAACTAAAGCTAGCCCATTATATCAATGGGTCATCAACATATTATTGAGAAACAAATTCATACTATAAACAACATATTTATTAAGCACTAACATTATCACTATTTGGCATATATCATCATTATGGTCTCGTTTCATTTTCATATTAGGTTATAAACTTTATTAGTGAATTCATAACCTGATTAACCAACTATATCACATTATCATCATTATTCAAGTATATGGTTAACCATTTATGCATTGATATCTATTAAACCATCTCTAGGTTTCCATAATATCATGTTTATATATCACGTCTAGAGATTATATCTTAGATGACATCCTTACATATAGTATATCATGGTTGTGATAAACAAACTTATACAAGTGTCTTGTTAAACATCTATCAAAACTTTATCTAGTTCAACTGAGGTTCTCCTAACCCATATCATGAGGATATTGCCATGATTAGTCTTTCTGAGCTAGCTATCCTCTATGAGTATCTCATATGGACAAACCTTATCTTCCCTCTTTGTTCTAGGGTTATCAAGTCTACCTCATTGGCATTGGTGATAACTTTGCAAGATCTAGCCACATAAGCACAAACTAAAACATGCTATTACATTCTCTTCACCTTTCTCTACCCATGAAAATTGTTCATCAACTCTCTCTCTTATACACCACTAGTGTCCTACACGGGGAACCACCAACCCGAGCATGTGGCTTTTACAGAAACTAACACATCTACCTCCTCTAGGTTCTTAGGACTCTCTCTCCCTCACCCAGATTGTAGGAACTCATATTCATATCACTTATGCACATATAACCAGCCTCTCTCTGTCTCTAGGGTTTGGTCCTCCCAAGGACACGTAGGGTTCAGCAAGATTATAGCAATCATGCACAAAGAGATTCAACTCAATCACTCAGGAGTAGTCTAGTTTAGGACATATCATATCATGTATCTCATAATTCTCATATTTCTCATATTTCTCATATCATGGAGTCTAGGTTCTCTGACCTTCTCCCTATGGGTCTTACTCTCTCTGGAGTTAACCCCAAAACTGGTCCTAACACTAGATGTCCTCCTTCATAAAAGAGATTGAGTCTCTTGTTGATTCACATCTTTGTCTTAGCTTATCCTACCTTATCTTAGAGAAACATACATACTTTCATAATCAAAGCCCATCTCCAATCCTCAAAACTGAACTGAAGTCCTCAAAGACAAACATAGATCATCATAACCATCTTATGTCATATGTATAAGACTTACATCATATCATCAAAACTTATTTCATCTATTCCATGTATCACATATTCTAACAAGGCTCTAGACATCTAATCTAGAACTACTCTCTCTTCTAGATCGATGTCATTCACTTCAACTTCGGTTGCATGACCACCTCCTACTTGTACATGTGTGGGGATATATTTTTGTAATACATATACATAATAAAATATGATATAGTTTTTCTCCGATAAAATATGTGTCAGAGATAACTATCAAGGTTCGATCCGATTGGAACCAAAAACCAAATCCCGAAAATGAGTGCCCCACACATAGTAGAGAGTATAGTTCCAGGAAAACTAATGAAAGGGGTGAGAGCATGGTGTAGACTAGAGTAGCTACCCTAGACAACAAGTGCTATATGTCTATGATTTCTCTTCCCTTAATGCACATCATTTCCAAAAAATAAAATGTCCCATACCATTGTAATATAAGGAAAGAACGACATCTAAGGACCTGATATACAACAAGCACTAGTCTAGACCTAGTTCTTGGACATCTAGGTGCTAACCTAGAAGCTAGGTCAGATCTAGTCTCTAAAAGATGACTAATCTAACCCTAAAGATTTTTATAGTTTAAGGTTCTTTAGTTTTGAGTTGCATAATGAGAAAATGTTAGGCTTTGCTATTGTTCATGCTCTGATACCACCTGTTACGTCCCCAAATTTTCTAAAATTTAATCTGATGTGCGACGTCTAAATTGGAACCCTCATCTCAGTGGGAATCCCAATTTAAAACCACACACTAGGCTAAGAAGAAAAAAATCATAGGAAGTCAGAAGGAACAATAGTAGAACATGTAAATAAACAATAACAAAACCATACAACACAGGTTCACCATTCAACATATAATTACATAATGAATTATTATAATATTGATATTACATATTGAACAACAAACTCTACATATACATGTATTACGACTAAACAACAGGATCTTAAGACAACATGTCCACCTGTACATCAGCTTGTCACATAACCCACAAACAACCTGTGTAACATCCCTGACCTGGGTTATGAACTAACCCTAGATGTTTTTCTTAAAATATGATTAGAGGCTTGTGATTACCCCTTGATATGTCATTAAGATTTAGAAGAATCTATAATTTCATTTCTGTCCCTTTTGAACAATGTTGTAATATTGTTTTGTAATACAAGGACCTATGTGCAAATTACCCAATTAAAAGGGGTTAACTTACAAATTGCACATGTTACGATGTTCCTTTGGTGTTGAGACATCATAAGAATGAATATGATAAAGTATGATGGATTCTCCAAGCTTGGGCACCAAGATGCAGCTTGTGGAGCAATCCTTGTACTTAAAACTCTAGTTTTGGTGTAAAGTGCAATTTACCCAAAATATGGGGTGCAACTGGTAAAATACACCTTCTATAGTATCTTTTATTACTCTTGGCATCATTAAGAGTAAGAATGATTAAGAGGTCACTTCAATTGAATAATTAAATAAGAATGATAACCCTTATAAATTAAATGATCAAGCTATAAGTCTAATAACCCTTCTATATGTGCAACTTAGTAAGAAGTTGGCTTTCTTCACCTTTAGACCTTGGGTTTAAGATGCATTTTGCTTAAGTATGGAAGGGAGGAACGTGGTTTATAATAAGGGAAGGACCTAGAGGAGAAATGGAGAAACAAGTTGTCCTTATGATTGAAATTTCACCTAAAGTATATATACACCTTTTCTCACTTAGCAAGGATTGTTTCCTTCACTTCCTTTCTTATTCCCTTGCTTAGAACGACTTAGGACAGAGCTCTGGGGAAGAGGAGAACGGCCAAGCAGTTCTAGGTAAGCTTTGATCATCATCTTGCTCGAATTCATGGAGGAATTCATGGTGCAAGGTTGGTTTTATGGTCTTCCTTACTTGTTTCTTCTTTCTAGCCATCTTTTCCCAACCTTTCTTTGGAGAAACACCCTTGGCCGACCTGTGGAGCTCAAGACACCATTAAATACTGGAAGCTTGGAAGCTTGGAGCTCAAGGAACGACCTTAAGGCGGGTTTTATAACTCTAAACCTTTTTCTTTCTTATGCATATCTTTGTACTTGCAAAAGTAGCTTGTTCTTCTTTCCCCCATCCTTCCTTGCTTTCTTGATTCTAAAACCATGAGGAACAGACCTGGATCTGGAGGTAGAAGAAGGGGGGCGTGAATACCTATGTCACTTTAGCAAACGGCCTTGCACCCTTGGCCAAACGGTTTGCAAAACCGTTTGGGGGTTTTGCAAAACCGTTTGAGGGGCAAACGGTTTCACATGGTCGGTTGGAGCAAACGGTCTCCAATACCATTTGAGGGCGTTGACCAAGCGTGAACCGTTTGGGATTCCTATTCACAATTATGTAGGCTAATGACCCACAAAATTTGAGGGGTTAACTCCAAAGGAATCATAGGTTAAAGGCCAATCAATTAGGCAAATCAAATTGAATTAAGTGTTGTTTTTCCAATCTGTTTAACTTGAACTTCTTGGGTAAACGGTCTCAAACCGTTTGAGTGCGTTGACCAAGCGTGTACCGTTTGTGATTACTGTTCCTAATGATGTGGTCTAATAACCCACCAAATTTTATAGGTTAACCCCCAAGGAATCACGAGTTAAAGGCTAAACTATTAGGTAACCTAATTGGATTAAGTGCTGATTTTCCAATCTGATTAACTTGTACTTTTTGGGCAAACGGTTTCAAACCGTTTGAGTGAGTTGACCAAGCATTGACCGTTTGGGATTCCTGTTCATAATCATGTTGGTTAATGACCCTCCAAATTTTAGGGATTAACTCCAAAGGAATCCTGAGTTGAAGGCTAATTAATTATGTAAACCCTAATTGGATTAAGTGCTGACTTTCAACTTGATTGATTTGACTTTTTGGGTTTTCTTGCCCAAACGGTCTCAAGACCGTTTGGGGGATCATCCAAACGGTCTCAAGACCTTTTGGGGGTCACCCAAGACCGTTTGAAGGTCTAGGGTCAAGTATGGATAGGTGTTTGAAGATCAAAAGATGTGGTGTGAAACCTAATCGGCTAAGTGTTGGATTTGCATTGAATTGAGTTGATTGTTTTGGGTTGATTGACCCAAACGGTCTCAAGAACGTTTGGGGATCATCCAAACGGTCTCAAGACCGTTTGGAGGTCACCCAAGACCGTTTGGAGGTCTGGGGTCAAGTATAGTTGACCAATTGAAGGTCCAAAGGTACACAATTACAAAGCAATCAATTGCTGATTTGATGATCAACTCAATAGCTCAAACCCTAATGATTTTTCACTATATTCCAAGGGTTGGGTGACCCAAACGGTCTTAAGACCATTTGGGGATCATCCAAATGGTCTCAATACCGTTTGGAGGTCACCCAAGACCGTTTGGAGGTCTAGGGGTGAGTATGGTTAAGCAATTGATGATACAATGATACTAAGTTGGAATGTAATCAATTGTTGTTTTGGTGATCAATCCCATGATCCAAACCTTAATTGGTTGACTTAGATTTTGATGATATGATGGTAAAACGGTTTCAAGACCGTTTGGAGGTCATACAAACGACCTCAAGACCGTTTGGGGTCAGGTCATGTCCCAATGTAATGATGGTTCAATAGGTTCAAATCAATTAGTCCCACATTGAAATATGTTGAAGGGTTATTGATTCCAATCCCTAATTCACTTGAGTTAAACCCTAATTGATGGTCAATTAAGGGTCAAGTGAGGGACAAATCAGTTGAAGGTTGACCTATTAAACTCAATTAAGGTATGAGTATAGGTCCAATTGATGATTGGTTCCATGAATTCAAAGATTGAAGGAATCAACATTGGAAACCCTAATTCAATTGGATACCTTATGAAGTGGAGGTCCAATGTGATTGAATCTTTGAGAATTAAGATGATGAATGTTCTATTGATCCAATAATGATTAGTAATGATAATCAATGAAGGTGTGAAGGTTGAAACCCTAATAATACCTAAGTGTTTAAGAACCAATTAAAGGGAGAATTCTTAATTGTTTATAGGATTAATAGCTTGATACACTATGTTAACCATGGTAGTATGTACTTGATTGAAAGGTCGATGTGACCTAATCAATTTGAAAGAATGATAAATTATAATATATATATATATATAGATAGATAGAAATATGAATCATGTAATGATCTGCTCGAGCACGGCTGTGGTAGCCTTAGCTTGCACGACCGTGCACGGGAGCACGGCCGTGGTAGCCTTACTTTGCACGACCGTGCAAGGTGGCACGGCCGTGGTGTCCTATATAGAAATTGAGAAGTTTTGGTATTGTGCTGACATTGTTATATATGTATGTCCTTATTTGTATAAGTCATACAGGTTGATATTATGAGGTAATCATAGCCAGGTATGAGTTATGATGTCATATTCCTTGAAAACAATTATAAGCTTTTAGAGTAATGATATGTGAAAAGTATATACATTGCTTCAATCAAGGTCATGCTAATAGATGACTTGATGTTGATATGGCACTTGATAGCAAGTGTTATGATGATATAAGGGTGTGAGCACCCATATTCTTGAATCATAGTGATAAGATGATTAAGAATTGATATCCAGTTGATAACTGATACGAGTTATACTTGTACATTTAGTATTCTTCTATTATAGCCATGTTTAGTACTTGAATGTTTGGAAACATGTATGATGCTAAAAGAATACTGATATGTACCTAATAATCAAGTATAATCATACCATGTAGAGCCCTGATCATAGATCCATCATTGTCGGAATTTAAATAATAGTGAAACAGGTTTTACAAAGGGAACTCCTGGATCACATACTTTAGAGTATGTGGGAGTATATGGAATAACTGATAAAAGTTAAGCTTGACAGGTTTCATATAGAGGTGATCAGATCCAGGTAAGATTTATAATGCTAATTGCATTAAGAACACTTATTACCTATAATTCAAGAGTATAACTAAATGTCATGTTATCTGGTAAGTGATAACATATGAGCTTGATAGGTTGAATGAGCCACGAGTAATATGATGTGTTGATCTTCAAAGGTCATATTATTTAGATAACCAGATGAAATGAGATGTTACTTGGTAACAAATGCTATGATTAGTCCAGGGGTTTGAACTCCCACATTCCGGATTTCATATTAATAATATGGTTAGGGATTGATATCCCAATATTAAAAATATGAGGTATGACCTAAACCAAAGTGTTTCTATGTGAAATTCTATTACGGAATAATCCTATGAAAAGCTTAACTACAGACTAATGGGTTATGAATGTAAATAACCCTTGTATTACATAAGTAATGTTAAGTCTGATATCATATGTACAAGTTATGCAGATATGTTGTGAAGTTGGAATCCTAACACTTTGGGAGAAGGAGTATGGCTACAGGCCATCCTTTCCCAAATAATAATGCCAAGCAATGAATATATGATCCAAGTCTGAAGGGAGTTAGTGATGTGATAAGTGACATGTGATTTTATCAATTTATAGTTGCATTGCTTTTAAAAGAAAGAATAGTTTAATCGGTTAAACATTGTTTTAACTACTCTCAAATATACATAACTTATTTGTGTACATTTATTCTCTTATGCTGCAATAATTATGCTTCTGGCGAAGAGTTATATCTCTCGCTGGGATGATTTTTATAATTGTCTCACCCCGTAGATTTCAACCTTTAGGTGGATGTGGGCGAGGAGGCAGAAATCCTTCAATAGGTGAAGGGCAGCATCAGCAGTACCAAGGACAGCAGTAAAGCTTCAGGTGGAGGCGTTGGCTGCTATGTCATGTGTAGATAGTGTTAGAGTCCTATATGTCGTCTCTGTACTCTCAGGTCCTCGGAGTAATAGTTAGTGCTTTCGAGTTTTTGGTCCAGTCCTTAGAGACTTTTGTATCTTGCCTTACAGAGTTTTACTGATGGAACAGTTGTAAACAACTTATCATGTTGCTTTATGATAAAGCTTTACCTTTAATGGATCTCTTTGTAAAAAGTTTAAAATTTTTAGTGATTTTTGGTAATCCAATGCTTAGTGAACGCTTTCGCATTAGTTAATCTTGTTTTCTCGAAATAGATGTTTCAATTAGTGGTATCAGAGCTCTAGGTTCGCTGAGGCTACAGAGACATAGGACTAAGGTTGTAGAGTCTGTTCTAAGTGTCTTCCAGTTTATCTGATAGTATCTTCTGCTCACATAGGAGAAGAAGAACTTGAAAATGACTGGAAAACATGAGGAACACTTTGCTAAGGGAAATGTTGTTGCACCAGGAGGGGGTGCATGGGACCTGGAAAGAGGAGAACAAGTGCCTGAGAATTCCCATCTTGACCTAATCAGGATAGAGAATCCTATGTTGTGCTCTTGAAGAGCAGGTTAGGACAACAGTGATGCATAAAGAAGACTGGATACTGGTATTACAACCTAAGTTACCAGTCCTCAATGCAGAAACTTTGGGCTTTGAAAGGATTCCTGAGTGACATGGTCATGATAGAACAGTGGAAATGTGGGAAAGATTATCATATGGCAAGAATGTAGACTCTGCCATAAGTTTGGACAAACAGTACATTTGTGATGGTAGTGCCCAAGGAAGGGCAATAGGCTAAGAATTAAGGTAAGATCTCTATAATTTTAGAGACATTTGCCTAAATATTCTGAGAAGCTAAAGTTTTTGGTATCACCAGTACAATAAATGCCTAGTGCACCAGGGCAGTAGCCACTAAGTGAAGGCAAAAGTAGTAACATGAAATAACTAAACACTATGTGTTGAGCCAACCTAAAGTAGTAGATAATCATGATGGGTAATAGTCAAATGAAATATATTCATTCTAATACTTCATTTCATGATTCTATGTGTTGTAGTTGTTTTTGAGCTTCCTTTGACTAGTCCTAGAAGGACACAAGAAAGATAAGAATTCATATCTTACTCAATATTCTTTAAAACAATTTATAATCTCCCTTAACTGTTTATTAAAAGGATGAGATATAGATGTGATACCTGAAGAATAACCTAGAGTGATAAATTTTGTGTGTACAATGATATGAAAAGCAAAGAATAGGATGATAAGTAAAATACATACTACCTAATCTCAATACTTATATACCCTGGCCAGGTATATGGTTATTGTAGATAAGGCAAGTATGAAACTCTTAGATTGTTATCTTTTGATTACTCTGATCAGGTAATTATTTTGAAACAATCTAAGGAGTATAAGAAAAATTAAATGAGAGGATCTTAGTGAATACTTAGTGAACATACTTTGTGAACATACTTAGTGAATATACTTAGTGAATTTCCTCAGTGAATACTTAGTGATCATACTCAGTGAATTTCCTCAGTGAATACTTAGTGAACATACTTTGTAAACATACTTAGTGAATATACTTAGTGAACTTCCTCAATGAATACTTAGTGATCATACTCAGTGAATATACTCAGTGAATACTTAGTGAACATACTCAGTGAATATACTCAGTGAATACTCAGTGAACATACTTAGTGAATATACTTAGTGAATACTCAGTGAACATACTCAGTGAATATACTCAGTGAATACTTAGTGAACATACTTAGTGAACATACTCAGTGAATATACTCAGTGAATACTCAGTGAACATACTTAGTGAATATACTTAGTGAATACTCAGTGAACATACTCAATGAATATACTCAGTGAATACTTAGTGAACATACTTAGTGAACATACTCAGTGAATATACTCAGTGAATACTCAGTGAACACACTTAGTGAATATACTCAGTGAATACTCAGTGAACATACTTAGTGAATATACTCAGTGAATATACTCAGTGAATACTCAGTGAACATACTTAGTGAATATACTCAGTGAATATACTCAGTGAATACTCAGTGAACATACTCAGTGAATATACTCAGTGAATACTTAGTGAACATACTTAGTGAACATACTCAGTGAATATACTCAGTGAATACTCAGTGAACATACTTAGTGAATATACTCAGTGAATACTTAGTGAACATACTTAGTGAATATACTCAGTGAATATACTCAGTGAATACTCAGTGAACATACTTAGTGAATATACTCAGTGAACTTACTCAATGAATACTTAGTGAGCAAACTTAGTGAACATACTTAGTGAATATACTCAGTGAATACTTAGTGAACATACTTAGTGAATATACTCAGTAAACTTACTCAGTGAATACTTAGTGAGCAAACTTAGTAAATATACTTAGTGAATATACTTAACGAACTCTTTCAGTAAAAGCCTTTGAAACAATACACTTAGTAAATTTACTTAGTGAAATCCTCCAAGATAAATTGCTTAGTGAACCTTCGCAGTGAATGTTTCCAAATTAATTGATTAGCAAGATATGATACTTAAATAATATCTGCTTCCTTTTATCTGAGATTTCGAGGATGAAATCCTTGTTAGGGGGATATAATTTGTAACATCCCTGACCTGGGTTATGAACTAACCCTAGATGTTTTGCTTAAAATATGATTAGAGGCTTGTGATTACCCCTTGATATGTCATTAAGCTTTAGAAGAATCTATAATTTCATTTCTGTCCCTTTTGAACAATGTTGTAATATTGTTTTGTAATACAGGGACCTATGTGCAAATTACCCAATTAAAAGGGGTTAACTTACAAATTGCACATGTTAAGATGTTCCTTTGTTTTTGAGACATCATAAGAATGAATATGATAAAGTATGATGGATTCTCCAAGCTTGGGCACCAAGATGCAGCTTGTGGAGCAATCCTTGTACTTAAAACTCTAGTTTTGGTGTAAAGTGCAATTTACCCAAAATATGGGGTGCAACTTGTAAAATACACCTTCTAGAGTATCTTTTATGACTCTTGGCATCATTAAGAGTAAGAATGATGAAGAGGTCACTTCAATTGAATAATTAAATAAGAATGATAACCCTTATAAATTAAATGATCAAGCTATAAGTCTAATAACCCTTCTATATGTGCAACTTAGTAAGAAGTTGGCTTTCTTCACCTTTATACCTTGGGTTTAAGATGAGTTTTGCTTAAGTATGGAAGGGAGGAACGTGGTTTATAATAAGGGAAGGACCTAGAGGAGAAATGGAGAAACAAGTTGTCCTTATGATTGAAATTTCACCTAAAGTATATATACACCTTTTCTCACTTAGCAAGGATCGTTTCCTTCACTTCCTTTCTTATTCCCTTGCTTAGACCGACTTAGGACAGAGCTCTGGGGAAGAGGAGAACGGAAAATCAGTTCTAGGTAAGCTTTGATCATCATCTTGCTCGAATTCATGGAGGAATTCATGGTGCAAGGTTGGTTTTATGGTCTTCCTTACTTGTTTCTTCTTTCTAGCCATCTTTTCCCAGCCTTTCCTTGGAGAAACACCCTTGGCCGACCTGTGGAGATCAATACACCATTAAAGACTGGAAGCTTGGAATCTTGGAGCTCAAGGAATGACCTTAAGGCGGGTTTTATAACTCTAAACCTTTTGCTTTCTTATGCATATCTTTGTACTTGCAAAAGTAGCTTGTTCTTCTTTCCCCCATCCTTCCTTGCTTTCTTGCATCTAAAACCATGAGGAACAGACCTGGATCTGGAGGTAGAAGAAGGGGGGCGTGAATACCTATGTCACTTTAGCAAACGGTCTTGCACCCTTGGCCAAACGGTTTGCAAAACTGTTTGGGGGTTTTGCAAAACCGTTTGAGGGGCAAACGGTTTCACATGGTCGGTTGGAGAAAACGGTCTCCAAGACCGTTTGAGGGCATTGACCAAGCGTGGACTGTTTGGGATTTCTGTTCATAATTATGTAGGCTAATGACCCACCAAATATTAGGGGTTAACTCCAAAGGAATCGTAGGTTAAAGGCCAATCAATTAGGCAAATCAAATTGAATTAAGTGCTGTTTTTCCAATCTGTTTAACTTGAACTTCTTGGGTAAACGGTCTCAAACCGTTTGAGTGCGTTGACCAAGCATGGACCGTTTGGGATTACTGTTCCTAATGATGTGGTCTAATAACCCACCAAATTTTATAGGTTAACTCCCAAGGAATCATGAGTTAAAGGCTAAACAATTAGGTAACCTAATTGGATTAAGTGCTGATTTTCCAATCTGATTAACTTGAACTTTTTGGGAAAACGGTTTCAAACCGTTTGAGTGAGTTGACCAAGCGTTGACCGTTTGAGATTCCTGTTCATAATCATGTTGTTTAATGACCCTCCAAATTTGAGGGATTAACTCCAAAGGAATCGTGAGTTGAAGGCTAATTAATTATGTAAACCCTAATTGGATTAAGTGCTGACTTTCAACTTGATTGATTTGACTTTTTCGGTTTTCTTGCCCAAACGGTCTCAAGACCGTTTGGGGGATCATCCAAACGGTCACCCAAGACCGTTTGAAGGTCTAGGGTCAAGTATGGATAGGTTTTTGAAGATCCAAAGATGTGGTGTGAAACCTAATCGGCTAAGTGTTGGATTTGCATTGAATTGAGTTGATTGTTTTGGGTTGATTGACCCAAACGGTCTCAAGACCGTTTGGGGATCATCCAAACGGTCTCAAGACCGTTTGGAGGTCACCCAAGACCGTTTGGAGGTCTGGGGTCAAGTATAGTTGACCAATTGAAGGTCCAAAGGTACACAATTACAAAGCAATCAATTGCTGATTTGATGATCAACTCAATAGCTCAAACCCTAATGATTTTTCACTAGAATCCAAGGGTTGGGTGACCCAAATGGTCTCAAGACCGTTTGGGGATCATCCAAACGGTCTCAAGACCGTTTGGAGGTCACCCAAGACCGTTTGGAGGTCTAGGGGTGAGTATGGTTAAGCAATTGATGATACAATGATACTAAATTGGAATGTAATCAATTGTTGTTTTGGTGATCAATCCAATGATCCAAACCTTAATTGGTTGACTTAGATTTTGATGATATGATGGGAAAACGGTCTCAAGACCGTTTGGAGGTCATCCAAACGACCTCAAGACCGTTTGGGGTCAGGTCATGTCCCAATGTAATGATGGTTCAATAGGTTCAAATCAATTAGTCCCACATTGAAATATGTTGAAGGGTTATTGATTCCAATCCCTAATTCACTTAAGTTAAACCCTAATTGATGGTCAATTAAGGGTCAAGTGAGGGACAAATCAGTTGAAGGTTGACCTATTAAACTCAATTAAGGTATGAGTATAGGTCCAATTGATGATTGGTTCCATGAATTCAAAGATTGAAGGAATCAACATTGGAAACCCTAATTCAATTGGATACCTTATGAAGTGGAGGTCCAATGTGATTGAATCTTTGAGAATTAAGATGATGAATGTTCTATTGATCCAATAATGATTAGTAATGATAATCAACGAAGGTGTGAAGGTTGAAACCCTAATAATACCTAAGTGATTAAGAACCAATTAAAGGGAGAATTCTTAATTGTTTATAGGATTAATAGCTTGATACACTATGTTAACCATGGTAGTATGTACTTGATTGAAAGGTCGATGTGACCTAATCAATTTGAAAGAATGAGAAATTATAATACATATATATAGATAGATAGAAATATGAATCATGTAATGATCTGCTCGAGCACGGCCGTGGTAGCCTTAGCTTGCACGACCGTGCAAGGGAGCACGGCCGTGGTAGCCTTACTTTGCATGACCATGCAAGGTGGCACGGCCGTGGTGTCCTATATAAAAATTGAGAAGTTTTGGTACTGTGCTGACATTGTTATATATGCATGTCCTTATTTGTATAAGTCATACAGGTTGATATTATGAGGTAATCATAGCCAGGTATGAGTTATGATGTCATATTCCTTGAAAACAATTATAAGCTTTTAGAGTAATGATATGTGAAAAGTATATACATTGCTTCAATCAAGGTCATGCTAATAGATGACTTGATGTTGATATGGCACTTGATAGCAAGTGTTATGATGATATAAGGGTGTGAGCACCCATGTTCTTGAATCATAGTGATAAGATGATTAAGAATTGATATCCAGTTGATAACTGATATGAGTTATACTTGTACATTTAGTATTCTTCTATTATAGCCATGTTTAGTTCTTGAATGTTTGGAAACATGTATGATGCTAAAAGAATACTGATATGTACCTAATAATCAAGTATAATCATACCATGTAGAGCCCTGATCATAGATCCATCATTGTCAGAATTTAAATAATAGCGAAACAGGTTTTACAAAGGGAACTCCTGGATCACATACTTTAGAGTATGTGGGAGTATATGGAATAACTGATAAAAGTTAAGCTTGACAGGTTTCATATAGAGGTGATCAGATCCAGGTAAGATTTATAATGCTAATTGCATTAAGAACACTTGTTACCTATAATTCAAGAGTATAACTAAATGTCATGTTATCTGGTAAGTGATAACATATGAGCTTGATAGGTTGAATGAGCCACGAGTAATATGATGTGTTGATCTTCAAAGGTCATATTATTTAGATAACCAGATAAAATGAGATGTTACTTGGTAACAAATGCTATGATTAGTCCAGGTGTTTGAACTCCCACATTCCGGATTTCATATTAATAAGATGGTTAGGGATTGATATCCCAATATTAAAAATATGAGGTATGACCTAAACCAAAGTGTTTCTATGTGAAATTCTATTACGGAATAATCCTATGAAAAGCTTAACTACAGACTAATGGGTTATGAATGTAAATAACCCTTGTATTACATAAGTAATGTTAAGTCTGATATCATATGTACAAGTTATGCAGATATGTTGTGGAGTTGGAATCCTAACACTTTGGGAGAAGGAGTATGGCTACAGGCCATCCTTTCCCAAATAATAATGCCAGACAATGAATATATGATCCAAGTCTGAAGGGAGTTAGTGATGTGATAAGTGACATGTGATTTTATCAATTTATAGTTGCATTGCTTTTAGTAGAAAGAATAGTTTAATCTGTTAAACATTGTTTTAACTACTCTCAAATATACATAACTTCTTTGTGTACATTTATTCTCTTATGCTGCAATAATTATGCTTCTGGCGAAGAGTTATATCTCTCGCTGGGACGATTTTTATAATTGTCTCACCCCGTAGATTTCAACCTTTAGGTGGACGTGGGCGAGGAGGCAGAAATCCTTCAATAGGTGAAGGGCAGCATCAGCAGTACCAAGGACAGCAATGAAGCTTCAGGTGGAGGCATTGGCTGCTATGTCATGTGTAGATAGTGTTAGAGTCCTATATGTCGTCTCTGTACTCTCAGATCCTCGGAGTAATAGTTAGTGCTTTCGAGTTTTTGGTCCAGTCTTTAGAGACTTTTGTATCTTGCCTTACAGAGTTTTACCGATGGAACAGTTGTAAACAACTTATCATGTTGCTTTATGAGAAAGCTTTACCTTTAATGGATCTCTTTGTAAAAAGTTTAAAATTTTTAGTGATTTTTGGTAATCCGATGCTTAGTGAACGCTTCCGCATTAGTTAATCTTGTTTTCTCGAAATAGACGTTTCAACCTGGTTCTTCAAGATCATAAGTCCACAACCTAAACAGAATATAACATGTGGTACACATCAGCACAACATTCAAGAATATTATACTGAGTACACCTACATGTCTTTTATATACCACTCATCATATCTTGGCAATAAGATAAAACTAAAACTTGGTAGCATTAAACAAATATAAAAAAGCATATACTTGCACAAATATGTTTATTAACAAAAGAGAACACATATTTTAAGCACAATTTCCATCATATATCTCGTACATATGCCACCAAAGGGATAGATGATTTTAGGCCTTATGATCTCCTACCAAAGAGTTAGATCACCTCAATGCACTGTACTACCAAAGAGTTTAGTGCTATCATATGATGGATCAGATATATTATATCCCATGTGTTCATAACTATAAGTATGGAAAGATCAGGCAACATAGGACACAAGAACAATCATTTCATCCAATATCATATGCCAAGTATTTTACTACACATATAACATAAGCATATTGTATAATAAGTCAAGTAAGAGGTAATGACATACCTTGATCAATAGACATTCTAACCCATATTCCTGATCTCATCTATATATTGGTCAACCCCTGATTAAGACAAGACCATATACTATCATCATATTCTCATCATCTTAATCCTAGTTATGTCCATTAGGGTTTGACTTAGTCATTAGGATATGTGCATCATTACTTTCATTCTTGTCTTTGATTTATCTTACTGATATTGTTTTCCAAATTTTGGTTCATTATCTGAACATTAGGTTCCATATCCTTTTTGTGCACATATTAATCCTATAGACATTATTCAAATTAGGGTTACAACACATGTATTTAGGGTCATCTTCATATAACATGGATTTCATGCATTTAACTGATCTCAAATTTACATATTATCTTTCAGTTACTGATATGAGGGTCTTCCATAAATTTCATCATATATTGAGCATGTATGTATTTATTACATTTTATTTAGGGTTATTAACCCTAAATAGCCATATTGAGCAATTTAAAGGATTATGTGTAATTACATGATCATATCTATTATCCATTGAATTCTATATCATGTTCTAGAGTTACTGGTAAATTATCATAATTTTAGGTCATCGTTTGATATTTATTATCCATGAAATAAGCATTTCATAACTTACATGATGTCACTGTTTTTTTTTTATAAAAAAATTGGCCATTCCATTCATCCCGTGGCCTGGGCTCGATCCTGGGACCTCTCACTAACAACCCGAGTGTCTAACCATCTTGGTGTCTTCCGTTAGACAACATGATGTCGCTGTTATTAGTGCATCAAAAGCATAATATTATCATTGTATTGTGTTCTACTCATTTTTCTTAGAATTTTGATATATATACGGGCTAATTACTATGAGTCATATATGAGATGAGTATTTTAAGCATTTTACCTTTTTTGGGCCAATCAGGAGGTGACACATGGCCTTGATGAGGGTGCACCTCCTTTGGTTGCTGCGGTCTGCTGTGATCTGGGTTTAGAGGTGGATCCACAGATCCACAACTCTATGAAACTGGGTCGGGGCTTTGCCCTTTCTCTCCTGTAAACACGGATGATCCAGACGCCCACTCACCCCCTATTCTCCGCGTGCACCGCCGTAGAGCACTACTTGGCGAGATCTCGAGCGTTCGGTCTTCTTCTTTGTAGAAACTTTTGGCTTCCAACACCTTCAGGTGTCCTTGAAGGTTCACAACGGTGAGTATAGGGAGTTTCTCCTCCCCCAGTGCTCCTTCTTGGTTGAGCTCGCCGACTCCAGCTGATGGTCTCCGCCGTGGTGGTGGGTGAAAGGGGGAACTAGACTTCCCCGCTTCGAAGCTTGAATCTGAGGCACCTAGAAGCTCCAGTGGAACTATAGGAATCATTATAGCCACTGGGTTTGAGATATAAGGGACCACTACAGCTCCCCCGGCCATACCTTTTTCTCCGACAAGGGTGTCCTCGACCTCCCCTCCAATCTAGGATCGGAGATCACGAAAAGGATAGAAAAGAACTCTACTAATCTTGCACATCATTTTCCACTAATGGATTCCTCTGGGAAACCTTGTATCTCCATTTTTTACTCCTACTCCAACTTCCTCTGATCTGTAGGTTGCAGTGGAGAGGCCTTAGAGATGGAGAGCTTGTTCTCCCTACTTGAGTGGTTTCACATCTCGTCTAAGGGCTCTCCTCACTCCTCTACTCGAGTCAAGTAAAATTGTATGCTCACTTTTGCCACTAGAAACACGCCCTGAGGGCACCACGATGTGTGTGGTCGCCACCGACAGTCAAGCTATAACTACAAGGTTGAGGACATAACCGTAGCCGTTTCCCGATCGTGTGCGGTCCAAATGAAGTTTGCCCAACCCAGAATCTGGGCCTCCTGCTTCTTAAAGGTCACAACCCCTGGATCAGTGATCCATGGCCATAAATCTGCCACACAGCCCATCCAAATACTCCAAGGGTGTGTGACAAAGGTTGAGGATTAAAACTTAGGTCCATAAATCATCAACAATTCACATCATTTCACAAAATTCAAACCTTAATAACTCCCTTTAGGGTACTCCATTTGCCACCAAATTTTAACTATATCTTCCCTATCTCTCAAAATACATTCTATTCAAATTTGGGGACAAAACTCCACCATATTCTCATCAACTTAAATACTTCAAAAAGGCATAAAGTTAAGGATCTTACTCATGCTATCAACATCAATCAATAAAGCAACTTTACCAAAAAGCTTGTAGTTCCTGATACTATAAACTAAGCACATTGATTCACTTAAGTCCTTGATATTTAGGATCTCAAAATTCCACTCCATCATAGAAAATAATTAAATATCTTAATTTGATTGCATTGGACGGATTTCATGATATATTTTTAAATATATACTTATAAGATGATCACATATTTACTTCTATGGAAAATACATGCTTTTTAAACTAAAAAGAAAAAAGATGTAAGATTATTGTCATATACTTTATGGATACCAATGACTAATTATTCATGTTGATGGAAAAACTAAAATTATTAGAAACATTTTATATATATAACTTACTATATTTAAAAATTACAATGCAGGGATTTTTAATATTCAACTAAAATGTCTTGTTATGAACCCCATTTAAAACTATTGAAAACCACAGAGCTAATAGAGCATCACACAAATGTGATTGACTCATATGTTGGGCATTTGAATGTGTCAATCTTAAATATTAAACATAATACACATTTCCATTTTCTGGATCATCTCCAACAAAGTTTGAATGATGTATAAATTGCAATTGATTTGTAAATATTTGATCATAGAGTTTTGAAAAGATGATGTTGAAACACGAGTTTGAAGATGTCGAGTTAGTGTGGCTCAAATATTGTTATAGTAAGCTTTTATAGATAAATTGATATGATAATTAAACATAAAAAGGGGTATTATTTTTAGCGAGATTTTTAGATGAAATATGTTAAAGAACTATGGACAATATGATATTTCCAAATGTGATACATGACATTCTTGATTTGGTTTTTTTCATTGTTAAAAAATACTATATGAGAGATTGATTACTTTTTTCCATATTTCAAATCATAAAGTATCTCTTGCAAGCAAGCAGAGAAGTAAATTGTGTTCAAAAATTTGTGAGGACGTTTAAATTTAGAGAAAATTTTGATATAAAATGTTTTGGAATATGATGAAACATGAATTATTACAGATAGATTACATGATTTCATATTTATTTTTATAAAGAGAATCATAATAGTAACTGAGCATAGGAATACATAATATTTCAAATAAATTGTGAGCTTTTGTTAACTGCATGTGATTGACCTCAAAGAAAAGTAAAATTCTTCTTTCCATTTATGTCAAAGATATGAGTGTATACTTTACCTTTTTCAATTCTTTACTCGATTTATGACTGAAAAATTAATACTTTATCACGTCATTTATATTTCTTATTAACAAATTTATAATCTAAGCTTGATATGACATTGGACATGGAATTAAAAATCTTAAATATCTTGTATCATGCTTTGAACTATAATCATACACGATGATAAATAAATGTATTATTACTAGACAAATTAGGAAACTTGTAAAAATCTATATTTCTATACTACTTACGCCTTGCTTGAGTACACTACTTTTGCATGTTAAAACTCATGAAAAAAGACTATTTTTCCTCCACCATTGACATTAAATTTTCTAATGGAAAAAAAGTATGTTGTTTATATGGTATTACATGTCATATGGATAACTATTCTATGTTATAACTATCATACTAAGCTTCAAAAGAAAATACAATTTTAAAAATGTTTCAATGAGTTTAAAGAATTTATGAATTGCCAAGTAGATGCTAAACTTGTTTAATTCTTATGGATTTGGTCACTTTACAAAATCGATTAACTTCTACTTGTCTTTATGATATATCTTAATTGTATACTCATTTTTTGAAAAAGTATTCAATTTTAAATGATAATTTGCTTTATATAAGATTTTTATACTTGGAAGTTTCAATATAAATCACTATGTAATATAAGATATCTACAAATTACAATGTAAAATCAATTATAAAATATATTTTGATATAGTATGAGTTTACTTCAAAAGTTCTCTTATATTGATATTTTCCATATGTACCATCTACCATTTCAATTTGTTAATATCAATCCTTATTTTTTACTTTAAGAAAATTATTTGTTATTGAACATGCTAATATCAACAGAAAATGTAAACATCACTTGTTATGATGATCATTAATTGTACCTTCAATCTATGTTTAATGGATACTTGTCATGGAAAAAACTAATTTCGGGTGTAGAACATAAACCAGAAGTAGGAGAAAACTTCATTTGAAAATTGTGTATTCTCACTTTATGATATATTTGCCAAAAAGAAGATGCATGTATACAAAGAGGAAAAAAATCCTAAAAAGTCCCATATCAATATTATTAGGAACTCATCTATGATTGCTAAAACTAAATGAGAAAATAATGTCGATTACAAAAATGAAGGAGAAGAATCAATTCATCAAACTATAATTAATCAACACTCAAAATTCGAAATTTAAGGTTAGTCACAATCTATTTCCAATTTTGGAATCATATCTACAAGAATTTGAAGGTCAATAATGTTGTTGATAGATATCTGTGGAAACTAGAATACATTATTGTTTATAGATCTTCATGTCCATATAAATCATGTATAAAACCACCAAGTTGAGTTATAACAATATAAAAGTTTTTCTTTGTTTAATAAATATGTTGACAATTCTTTAGATTGACAACTATATAATATCTTATCTATATAAGGTAAATCTTGCTTGTAACATAGTATCAAGGCTATATAATTTTCTTACAACATAATTTCTTCTTCAATGCACAGTGTAACGTGTTTCATGGAAAAAATGTATATTATTAATGTGATTGTCCAACACAAATATGTCCAATTATATCAAATTTATATCTACATATAGTATATGATAATAAATTTCATATATGCAATCTAAATTTATAAACCTGTCTACCTAAATTGTTACCGATGTGGTCAAGAATTCCAATAATAATAAACCACTAAATTCCACTTGTGATGAAATAATATATTATATATCTAAATGTAACCAACAAAGTCTTTGTAAGAATTATGGCTATAGAAAAGACATCAATTAATGTTGATCGTAATTGAAAAGTATATGACTACATTTGATTTCTGATATGAGCATGTTGGAATATGTCAAGCAAAGTGATTAGAATGTACATTAAATCATGAACATTTGAAATAAATTTACGAATTGGTTAAATCAAAATAATGTATATTTGTGTAATTCTTTCTATTATATTTTACTTCTACTGATGCAGGTAAATATAAGAAAGATAGTTTGTGGAATATATTTACTATTGGCGGCCTAACAATTATTTATGTATTTTTTTATCATATTTTTGTATGAAAATCTTGTGCAACATAGGTCACTTAGGTTATTTCTTAATATATGTGAAAATATATTAGTTGAATTTTAAATATTAGAGTCAGTATGCTTTCAATCTAGATTTCCTGGATGTTACCAATCTATAAATATTTAAACAAGTTACATCTGTGAAGAATTGTTTTTTCATACTATTATGTATATCAAAAGAATTGCATAGATTGTGAGATTTTAATGATAGAAAATATAAATACTTTGATTATCTTTTTTTCTGTGTAATTTGGGATGCAATCCGTTCATCCTACCATCCTACCATTTTATATAGTTTCGTCACTGTACCATTTCATTCTCATAAGACATATTATATATAGTTTCATCCCTATAAGACCTATATTTTCTCATATTTATTGATTAAGTACTTCATATAATTAATGAAATCCAAACATAAATACTTCAATTGGATGAGTTGACAACCATTTTATATGGGTTTTAGTATTTTTTTTATACATTGAACACAACGCATGTTTTTAGAAGTAAACACAAAATAGGAATACTTTGTTGTCTTTTACGTAAATTAAATAGATTTGTGTGCAACACACATGCATATACTAGTATTATATACACAGCGGGTGTGATTGTTGGGTGATGTATGGCTGGATGCAGTGGATAAATAAATGCACATGAGGTCTGCCTTCTGATCATCAATCACTTCTTCAGGAAATACCTTGGAAGAGAAGAACTTGGACTCCATAAGATTAGAGATCTGCTATGTAAAGTTGCATCCAAAATGGGATCAATTTGACATTTAGTCGTTAGATAACAAAAAAAGAGAAGGAAGTAAGTCGTTTCCCTCCTTTCTTTTGTTATCTAACAGGCTAATCAAAATTGTTCTCATATTAGGTGCAGTTTTGATTTTGCATAGCATTATTCATAAGATTAGATGTGACTGTCTTAAACACGAGAGGAAATAATAGCTACCAAGTACAAGTGGGCTAAAATCAAGACGACATTTTCTGTCAGACCCTATATTTGGAATGTAGCCTGGAGCTGAGCAGCAGATTGCTATTGCTGCTGCTGTTGTGTCGGAATCACAACTTGAGAGTGGGCTGGAGGCCAGAAAAGTTGTGGATAGGGAAACCGTCGGCTGGGGACTGGGGAGGAGGCTGATGTTTCCTTATGCGCAAGCAACAAAACCAACACGAAAAAGTAAAGGCCAGATGTCACAGGCGCGATGGTTGAGTGTTGCTTCGATGCAACAGGTGAGTATATCCAACCCAAAAATGATGATGGTTCATGTTCGTTGATCTACAACGACATGACACCCCGAGCGGACGAGTAAGTGCCGGACGAGAAAGGGTCATAGGTATCGATCTGGATCTAGTTTTGAGCTTCTTTTCTTAGGACGTGCAGACGTAAATTTAGTTGTCCATTCTCTAAAAACGCCTCTAGAAATCTTTGTACACAGTTAAACAAACACATATATTTCTAGGAAGTTTTTTGGGATGGACGGCTGAGATTGATGTCAGCAGGTCATGAAGAAAGATGCATCAATACTGAATTTTTTTGGATGATATTTTTAGCATAGGTACCATCTACATTTTTTCTCTTGCTGGAGAAAGTAACCGGTATATTCTTCATCGTCCTGGCCGAATAATTCTTTTTTTTTGTATCGCTAGATCTACAACGAGCACATGGTGACCAGCCCGACCTACGATGAGAAGATCTATGGTAATAGTTTGATGCATATAGGGCACGCTTGGTTTGTCGGATTTTTAGAAATTCTGTATTTTATCCATCCCGCATTATTAAAATGTTGCATTGTCAAAATCCCACAAAATAAAATTTTATGTTTGATTTGCTGGATTTTGTAAGTGCGGGATTTATTTTTTTTCGTGTCCACGACATTCGCCATGTTGGATTTTGGTGTCCGGGAGAATTTTGATGGAGACCAAAATGCGGGATTCCTATTATGTCTGAAAATCCCGGGATTAACTTCAGTTCTCCAATCTTGCTAAAATTTGTTGAACTGGAGTCCAAAATACAATCTAATACAGCAAAATCCAAGTAACCAAATATGCCCATAGTAGACGGCTTATACAATCAACTGTGTGAGGGATTGACTTCGGGATTTGATGTTGGATCTGGGCACATGGATACGAGAGATGCTAGTTGGTGATGGCTGCAATTTTTATGGAAGAAGAGAAAGAAAGAAGATGACAATGGAGGTAGGGAAAATGTCTGGCAAGTGACTAAGTCAAGAAAAGATAGCGACAACCTGCAGACAAAAGTTATTTCTTTTCCTTCCTAGGTTATAATCAATGCTCTTATGCCATGTAAAAAATAAGATGGAGACTAATGAGATATTTATTATTGGTATATAACAAACTCTCCTCCTATATAGAGGTGAGAAGGGATGTACAAGGATGCAAACTTAACTTAACGGGTCAAGATAATTAGGTCCATATACATTATTCACTAAGTAATAGGCAATTATAGAAGTTTAGAAGATAAGATATGTCTTTAGTGAAGTTCTTTTGGCATCGCCATTGTGTTGAGGAGGCAACTTGGAGTTAGAGGAGGATATTTCTTGGTTGTATCTGATTTTGTTTTAGGATTTTGGATGAGAAGTCATATTCACATGGGTAGGTTGTGAGACGATTAACCTGGTCTTGTTTCCATCGTGCTTTATTTTCTTAATTGCATTGCTTATGTGATTATTTTGAATGTTTTATATTGTTAAAAATCATGATGTGTAACAATTGACATAGATGTTTTAATAATGGAAAAGAGATATTGTAAAATTATGTTTTGAAGAAATTTTGGAAGTTCAAAATCTAAACAAAGACAAGTTGCGTGAGGCCCGACTGAGATGGTATGGACATGTGCAACGCAGAATGACAGACACATATAAAAGCAGTGTCATTCAGTCAAGCACAATTAAAAGAAGAAGAGGACTGCCTACATTAACTTGGGAAGAGCTTATAAAGGGAGATTTCAAATCTTTGATCAAAATATGACCCCCAAAATAGAGCTGATTGGAGAAGAAGGATCCATGTAGCCAACCTCAATATGGTTGGGATTGAGGATTAGATGATGATGATGATGATGATGACTATATATAAACCAGTTATGGTCTAAAATGGATTTAGTCAAAAAATTGATTTCTTGACGCTTTATATGTATTACAGTCTATATAGGTACAAGAAGTAAATCATAGTTTAGGTTTCTTCATCTACCTATACTAAACTTATGTAATGTTGGTGTATGTGTTTCTGTCACTTACTGCCTACTGTAAATGTAGTACTTCATAGCTGATTGATAAGATCCTATAGGGCATGTGATGATGCTACCACATAAGAGTTCAACGTTAGTATCATTAAAGTACTATGTAAAAGTATATTTTCACTGTATTATAAATATGCAAAAATACTATGAAAATTCTATAAAGTATACTATGTTTATTGCAATGTTATATCAAATAAATATATATGGTAACATGTAGTATACATGTGTCCTAAATTTGTCAGTTGACTGCTACAATATGTTATACGATCGATCGAGACAATTTCTGGATTGTTCTTTTTAGCTCAAAACAATTAGCCATTGCAGTCAATTGATGGATACCTAACGACTAGTAAAGCACTAAGAACACTCTAGAAACCCTCTATAATGTCCCTAAGTACTTGTTAAACATTCCTATAAATACGAGAGGCCTTAGGAAACCTAAAGCACCCAAGCTACACTTGAGTATTCACATTTGAGAGCAATCAAGAAAAGGTTCACTTGTTGTCTTCTTCCTTGAGCTCTAGAAAGGTGTCCTATAGCCACAATCTTTCAGACACCACACATAGCCATAGTCATCCTAAGTGGATATGAGATTCTAACGCTTGATATAGGATCGAAGTGTTGAGCAACATTGTTGTATTCCTTTCTTCCAATCCCCCTTCATAGGTACAAGTTGAAATTGCTCCTTGGCTACTCCAAGATCGTGGAGGCTGCTTGAGGGAGCAGTGGTGAAGCTACTTCTTTGTGAAGAAGGTTGCTTCGAGAGGAGCTTGAGATTACTTCAAGGAAGGCTTCTTCAAGGGAGGTTGGAGCTACTTCTAAATGAAGGCTATCATAAGGCGGTTGAGCTACTTCTCAGAGGTGAAGGATGCTCCAAGGACTTGAGGTTACTTTAACAAGGCTGCTTCAAGGAGGTAGAGTCTACATCAACAAGAAGGCTACTTCAAGGGTATAAAAGGTGATTGTATTTTGTGTAACATCCTTACGAGGCAATAAAATAAATCACTTTCAAAATCCCAATGGGAAACAGTTGAGTAGTGGCCTGACTACCTTTGATTTCAAAGGTAGAAACCACTCTACATCCAAGTGTCTTCCTTATTTCCTCCTTCTTTGGTTTTATTGTTTAATTAATTTTAAAGTTCCAAAAATCTCTATTCACACCCCCTCTTGATCTTTCAATTGGTATCTGAGAAGGTCTTCAAGGAGCCATAATAGGTCTCGAAGAATGGGGGACAACTTGTTGAGAAACCTCAACCTTGAAGGAACTCACACAACTCGGCCACCACCTTTTGATGGAAGCAACTACACCTACTATAAAAGAAGAATACAATTCTACTTCCAAGGACTTAGCTTGGAATTATGGAGCATGGTGTCCAATCCCTATGTGCTTCCTACAACCGAATATCTAACATGGGATCCCAACATGGTAAAAAAAGTTCAATTGAATGCCAAAGCGGTAAGCATAAAATATTATTCTATTTCAGTAAGTGAATTTATTAAAATATCCTCATGTGACACAGCCTATGATATATGGCATAAACTCTCCATAACTCACGAAGGAACTACCCAAGTTAAAAATAATAAAATCAATATGCTTAAGCAAAAGTTTGAACAATTTCATATGCAACCTAATGAATCTATTAGTGAAATGTATGCAATACTTTCTTCCATTGTTAACAACTTAAGTGCATTAGAAAAATATATAAGTGAAGAAGATCAAGTATCCAAAATTCTTAGATCTTTGCCTCCAAAATACAAATCAAAGGTGACGGCTATTGAATAAGAAAATGATCTCACCACAATGAGGATGGAGCAGCTCATTGGCAACCTAGAAACTCATGAGGTCACCCTTGAAGAAGAAGAAAGTGTGGAGGCTGAGCTTCAAAAGGGAAAAAGGAAGGACATGGCCTTGAAAGATATAACAAAGACTCAATCAAAAGTCATCACTCAAGAAAGTGATAAAACAAGTGAAGGAGATGATGAAGAGGATGCACTCATTATGAATGGTAACAAATATAGAAGGTATAAATCTAACAAGAATTCTAGTGCTTCTTCCTCTTCTTCTCTTAGGTGTTTTGAATGCAGTAAGAAAGGATATGTGAAGAATGATTGTCCTAAAATCAAGAAAGTGAAGAAATCTTCTTTCACGAAAAAAGACAAAGGAGATAAAGCCTACAAAGTTTCTTGGGACGAATCAAGTGATGAAAGTGGAAGTGGAGAGGAGGAATTTGAATGTCTTATGGCCAAAGAAGATGAAAACAAGGACTCAATTGAGGTAAGTCTTCTTGAACTATCTAAAGAAGAACCAGTAACTAGTCTTCAAGAGATACATGAAAAATATATTGACTGTAAAATTTTTTGAAAAAGCTTACAAAAACTAATAATGATTTGCATGCTAAGCTATACACTCACTCTTATGAAAATGAAAGTCTTATGTCTGAAAGAGATACCTTAAAATCTTCTATTAATGAACATAATATCAAGTTACTTGCTATATAAACAAACTATAATTTTCTTTATCAAGAAAAGGTTGAATTGCTTGCTAAAATAAATGATCATCAAACTCAACCTATTTTATGCATTCATTTGGATAATGATGCTATTGTAAAAGAAAGAAACAGTTTGCTACCTAATCTAGATCAAACAAAATTAGATATTAAAAGAAAAATAGGTGAAATTGGTATGTTGCAAAAAAATATTAGTAGCTTGAAAAATAAAGATATACTTGATAAAATCCTAAAAGACTCTTCTGGACAAATTGGGAGGAGAGGTCTAGGTTATGTACCCAAAGAAAAATTCTATCAAAACCTAGAGCTAAAAGGACACAAGCACCCAAGAAAAAGGTCATGTATGTACCAAAAACAACTTCACCTCATGACCAAAATGGTAAAAAGAGAAATGAAATTGATTTTATCTGTTGTCATTATTGTCTACGTCTTGGTCATTATTATTTTTCATGCCCTTACAAGAGAAATAAAGATAAGGATCTAGCTTGGGTTTCAAAACTACAAACTTATAAATATTATGATACCTAGTTGATATTTGACCTAAAACTAAAATTGAAAAATTGATTGTCTTATCTCAACTAAACATAGTTTTAACTTGCATATTTTTCATGATTTAATGATTTTCTTAACATTGATAAATGCACACAAAATCAGTTCTGATCGAAAAAATACTCAATCGAGGATCCATCTGGTCGAATAGACTATCGATCAAAGAATGTTCTGTTCAAAATTGTATTTACTGACAAATTATTCCTGTCGACAATTAACTCGATCGAGAAGCCTTTCGGTCAAATTAATTGTCGACCGAGTAGTATTCTATAAAGAGTTTATTTCTGAATCAATCAACTTATGACTATACTCAATCTTGTTGTTAAAAATTGTTCAAAAACTCTTTCAAATGACTTATTCTAAAATACAACATGCTTTAATAAACATTCCTAACCAAAAGGACCATCACATGGGTACCAAAACCTATCTATTTTTGTAGGAGTGGGTGGTCGATAGTGGTTGCTCCAAACATATGACTGGAAACAAAGAAGCATTTCAAAAATTTTGAATAAAATAAGAGTGGTATGGTCACATTCGGAGATAACACCAAAGGTAAAATTATTGGAATAGGTAGTGTTGGTACAAATCTTCAAATAAAAAATATCCTACTTGTTGATGGATTACATCATAATTTGATTAGTGTAAGTAAATTATGTGATAGTGGCTATGATGTTCTTTTTAACAAATCTTGTTGTAAGATACTTATAGAAAACACAAATAATGTTGTTTATGAAGCAAAAATATTAGAAAATTTGTATATACTTAGACATAATTCCATGCAAGCTATTGTTGGAAAATGTCTTATTACTAATGATGAATCCTTACTACTATGGCATAAAAAACTAGGTCATGCAAGTTCACATGTTATCAAAAAGTTGATTAAATATGATTTTGTTCGTGGTTTACCTAAACTTTCTTTTGACAAACCTGAAAATTGTGAACTATGTACTTTAGGTAAGCAAAGTAAAACTTCTTTCAAATCTAAGACTTTACTTAGAACTACTAGGTCATTAGAACTCATTCATATGGATTTGTTCAGTCCAATGAGAACTCAGTCTATTGGTGGTAAAAGATACTGCTTTTTCATTGTTGATGATTATAGTAGATATACTTGGGTTTGTTTCCTTTCAACCAAAGATGATACAATTAGAATATTCATTCAAAATTGAAAATCAACTACAAAACAAAATATGTACCATTAGGAGTGATTATGGTGGAGAGTTTGAAAATCATATCTTTGAAGAGTTGTGTACATCTCAAGGGTACACACATAATTTTTCAGCTCCACACACTCCACAACAAAATGGGCTAGTAGAAAGGAAAAATCGATCTTTACAAGATACAACTAGAACTATGTTACTTGAACACAATACACCTAAAACTTTCTGGGCTGAAGCAGTTAACACAACATGCATGTTATGTATTGAATCATGTAACAATTCACTCCCATCTTAAGAAAACTCTTTATGAAATTATTTTCAACAAAAAACCTAGAGTTGATTATTTTCATGCTTTTGGTACACCCTGTTATATCTTAAATACAAAGGATGATAAAGATAAATTTGACCATAAATCACATAAAGGATTTTTCTTGGGATACTCAACTTCAAGCAAGGCATTTAGAATCTATAATACATTCTTTAAAAAGGTTGAAGAATCAATTCTTATCACATTTCATGAAATAACAACACAAAGTACTGAAAATGAAAATGAAAACTTCAAATATGTAATTCATTAAATTAATGACTTAACCATATCTACTAAAAATGATCAAAATACTGAAAATGAGCAACAAAATGAGACACGACAACCCATTCCTAGATTAATCAAGCATCATCCTCAAGATTTAATCATAGGAAACCCTTTTTATAAAGTCAAAACTCAATCATTATTTAGAGATGTAGCAACCATGGCATTCATATCAATCGTTGAACCTAAAAAGGTAATTGAATCCTTAAAGGATGAATATTGGATAATGGTCATGCAAGAAGAACTAAATCAATTTACAAAAAATAATGTATGGGACTTAGTTCCTAAACCATAAGATAAAACCATTATTGGAACTAAGCGGGTTTTTCAGAACAAACACAATGAAGCTCGGGAAGTAGTTAGAAACAAAGCTAGGTTGGTCGCTCAAGTTTATAACAAACAAGAAGGAATAGATTTTGATGAAACCTATGCTCTTGTAGCTAGACTAGAGGCTATTAGAATGTTATTAGCTCTAGCATCCCACAAAGACATCAAACTATTCCAAATGGATGTCAAGAGTGCCTTCTTAAATGGAATTATAGAAGAGGAGGTATATGTTTCTCAACCACCTGGCTTTGAGATTCCTGATAAAATTGATCATGTATATATACTTAAGAAATCTCTATATGGTCTTAAACAAGCACCACGTAATTGGTATGAAAGACTTAAAAATTACTTATTTGATAATGGATTTTCGATAGGAAAATCAGATTCTACACTATTTTTCAAAACTTATGAATAAGATTTTCTTGTTGTTCAAATATACATGGACGACATTATATTTGGAGCTTCAAATGATTCTTTATGTAATCAATTTAGTGACATTATACAAAAAGAGTTTGAAATGAGTATCATGGGAGAATTAACATTTTTCCATGCTTTTCAAATAAAAAAACACCAATCAAAATCTTTCTAAGCCAAGAGAAGTACACCAAAGAACTTTTAAAATGATTTGGTGTGGAAAATTGCAAACATGCTACCACTCTGATGGCTACCTTTGTCAAAATTGATAATGATGAAAATGGTGAACCCATTGATGATTCCTTGTATAGGGTCATGATAGGTAGTTTGCTATATTTAACTGCCTCTAGACCGGACATCATGTTCTCCATTGGACTTTGCGCTAGATTTCAATCAAAACCAATGTGTTCTCATTTTCAAGCCATTAAAAGGATTTTAAGATATCTTGCTTGTACTATTGACTATGGTTTGTGATATCCTAAGGGACAATTGCTAGATTTAAAATATTACACTGATGTCGATTACGCTGGTTGTCGAGTAGATCACAAGAGCACAATTGGTGGTTGTTTCTTACTAGGAAGAGCCTTAGAATCCTAGTTTAGTAAGAAACAAAGCACAATCATCCTATCCACCACTAAAGCTGAATATGTGGCGGATGGATCAAGTTGTGTTCATGTACTCTATATGCAACAAATCTTGAATGACTATGGTTTTACATTCTCTTCTATGCTGATTTATTGTAATATTACTAGTGCTATAAACTAGGCCAATAATCCTTTTTTACATAGTCGTGCCAAGCATATTGAAATTAGACACCATTTCTTGAGAGATCATATTTCTAAAAATGATATATATCTCCATCATGTTGACACTGAAGAGCAATTAGTGGATATCTTTACCAAACCTCTTCCTCTTGATCAATTTCAATATATCAGAAAGAGGTTACTTATTACTCCCTTAGAAGTTGTATTCTTTGTTATATGTGCTCAAAATTCTAATTGAATTTTATGATATTTTTATTACACGTGACTCTAGTAATGATTACTTGTCACAATAATTTACTATCATTAACAAGTACATAAACAAGCTCAAAACAATTCACCAAAACTACTCATACAGACACTTATTTGGTCAAAATATGCTGGACCAAGATGACTCTCAAAATTTTGCAAACTGATTTTTTTTTGCAAAATGGCCCCTCATTCGAGAAAATTCTCGACCGAACCCTCCATCTAACGGTCACTTTTTCAAATTGCAACGGTCGACCGAACTGACTATTGCGAGGAGCGTCTACAGAGATTCGTTGGGCTCTCAGTTGACGAAATGGTCGACCGACTAGGTCCCTAATTTGCTATAAATAGGACCCTAATCCGCCCATTCTACACACAACTCACTTGCTCTCTTATCTACCTCTTCTCTAGTGATCTCTTAGAGCTATCTATAATGATCGTCTCACGAAAACAAGATTAACTAATGCGGAAGCGTTCATCAAGCAGCGGATTAGCGAAAATCACTAAAAATTAAAACTTTTGCAAAGAGATTCACACATTGGAAATCTTTTTCTTTAAGAGCCAAAGTATAACATTTACATTCTATTTCAAAGTACATGTCCTGTACTATCTCTTCATGAGATTTACAACATCAGCTGTCTCCAACATAAAATATAGACAGCATATAGCTTCGAGTGCATCAAGCCAAAATCTCAGATCGATTCATTAAAAAAAACACTAACTAAAACTCCGAGGACCTGAGAGTACAAAGATGACACATAGGACTCTATATACATCTGAACATGACATAACAGCCAATGTCTCCACCTGAGACTTCACTGTTGTCCCTGCTGCTACTGTTGTCCTTCACCTACTGAAGGATTCCTGTCTCCTCGTCTACGTCCACCTAAAAATGTGGTTCCCACGGGGGTGAGATAATTATAAAAATTGCCCCAGGGAGAGATATAACTCTCATCCAGTAACATTATTATTGCATCTTAAGAAGATAAATATGAACAGGGTAATCATATTTATTTGATAGCAGATACTTTAATGTCTAACAGATTAGAACATTATTCTATATCAGAAACATTGCAACTATAACTTGATAAAATCAACATGTCACTTATCCTTTAATGAGTATGAAGAACATGTATAACATCTATTCAAACTACAAAATCATTACCACTGCATTAACTCTCTTCAGGCTTAGATCATATATCTAAAGCCTGGCAATATCATTGTGGAGTCATGGCCCGTAGCCATACTCTTTTCATAAAGTGTTGGGATCTTAATCCCTCAATTCACCACTGGGAATTGTCATCCTTTCACAATTTCAATACCCTAACCATGTGATTATGGGTATTTAAACCCTTAGCTCATCACCTAAGCATTGTTACCACATTCTCAAGTAACTAACACCTTTAGGTCATCTGACCAAGGTAAGCATGATACTTGTTACACAAGCATCCATCATGACACTTAAGGCCCATTAACTCTCTTGCTACCTCTTACCATGCAACAAGGTATATTATGGCACACAAGGCTCAATAAACAAATTCAAATTAAAAACACATCATAGCTTATACCTGGCTATGCCCATCATATCATGGTACTTGCATGGTTAGCACATATGATAGCAGTACATCAATTATGTATCAACACCAAGCAAAAACAAATATATCATTAATTCAAGGTTATCACCCTTATTCCTTTACCAGGATTAGGATTTCCATCATATATCTCATGTGTCATTCATCCAATTGTATTGGACTTATAACACAACAAGATATACCAACATTTGGGGTGTTGGATATGATATCTATCATATATTGATGTATCACTTCCCTCAACACCTTTATCTTATTTGAGTTCATATACTTAGATTGTATTAGGGTACTACCCATCCTAATACTTTATGCACAAGTTCATCACATTTATCATGTTAGGTCCTATTCAAATCAACTCTAAATCAAACATAGAGCACCACGGCCATGCAGCCAGGAACGACCATGCAAAGAAAGTCACCACGGTCGTGATACCTTGCACGGTCGTGCAAAGTGAATCCACCACGGCCGTGCTACCTTGCCGGTAGTGCAAAGGAAAGATATCATGGTCGTGCTACCTTACACGGTCGTGCCACAGGAGTTCACCTCATGAATCATTTTCAAGTATGAATTGTATTCTTTCATTAGGAATTAGGGTTTCATATACCATCTCCCTTCTTTTAGAATAGGGATTGCATATAGCATCACCCTTCATTCAGGTTTTATATCACATTGCCCATAATTAGGGTTTACTAATCATTCCCAATTAGGGTTTCTCATAAAATCACCCTCAATTAGGGTTTCACATGGATACACCCTCAGTTAGGGTTTCACATGGATACTCCCTCAACTATGGTTTTACATGGATACACCCTCAACTATGGTTTTACATGGATACACCCTCAACTAGGGTTTACTATTCATCCTAATTAGTGATTTCACATGTAGACAACCTCTTATTAGGGTTATACATGGAATCAGCCTCAATTAGGGTTTACATCATGTATTGGATCCATGCATTTGTTATGCATTATTGATTAGTACCATTAAGGGTATCTCTCACCTAATTACATTAGGTTTCCAAAAAGGTTTTATCAATTGGACCTTCAATAACATGAGGTATCCAATTGAATTAGGGTTTCCAATGTTGATTACTTCAATCATTGAATTCATGGAACCAATCATCAATTGAACCTATACTCATACTTCAATTGAGTTTAATAGGTCAACCTTCAACTGATTTGACCCTCAATTGACCCTCAATTGATCATCAATTAGGGTTTGAATCAATTGAATTAGGGTTTGGAATCGATGATCCTTCAATACTAATCAACGTGAGACTAGTTACTTTGAAACCATTGAACCATCATCCAAATTGGGTATGACCTGACCCCAAATGGTCTTGAGGTCGTTTGTATGACCTCCAAACGGTCTTGATACCGTTTTCCCATGTCCACATCATAATGCAAGTCAACCAATCAAAGTTTGGATCATTGGGATGATCACCAAATCAGCATTTGATTGCAAATCAACTTGGTACCTTTAGACCTTCAAACATCTAACCATACCCAACCCTAGACCTCCAAACGGTCTTGGGTGACCACCAAACGGTTTTGAAACCATTTGGATGAGCCCCAAATGGTATTGAAACCGTTTGGCTCATCCAACCTTTGGATTCTAGTGAAAAATCATCAAGGATTTGTCTATCGAGTAGATCAACAAATCAGCACTTAATTGCAATATGATTTGGTACCTTTGGACCTTAAATTGGTCACCTATACTTAACCCCAGACCTCCAAACGGTCTCGAGTGATCCCCAAACGGTCTTGAAACCGTTTGGGTGATCCCGAAACGGTTTTGAAACCATTTGGGCTAATCAACCCAAAATCTCAAATTAACTCATTGGAATTTCAGCACTGGTTTCAATTAGGGTTTGCCCAATTGAATAGCCTTCAACTCACAATTCATTTGGAACTAATCCAAAAAATTTGGTGAGTCATTAACCAACATCATCAGGAACAGTAATACCAAACGGTCAACCCTGTGTCAACTCACTCAAATGGTTTTGAAACCGTTTTCCCAAAAAGGTAAAATTAATCAGGTTGAAAATCAGCACTTAATTCAATTAGATTTCCCTAATGGATTAGCCTTAAACCTATGATTCCTTTGGATTTAACCCATAAAATTTGGTGGGTCACTAACCAACATCATTAGGAACTGTAATATCAAACGGTCAACCCTTGTTCAACCATCTCAAACGGTTTTGAAACCGTTTTCCCAAAAAGGTCAAGTTAATCAGGTTTAAAATCAGCACTTAATCCAATTAGGTTTACCTAATTGATTTGCCTTCAAATCACGATTCCTTTAGAGTTAATACCTAACATTTGGAGGGTTATCAAAAAAAATAATTATGAACAGGAATCCCAAACGGTCAACCCTTGGTCAACCATCTCAAACAGTTTTGAAACCGTTTTCTCCCAAATGGTTTGCAAACCGTTTGGTCACCAAACGGTTTGGTGAAACCGTTTGGTCCAACCAAACTTTGAAACTGTTTGCCCAAGATATTTGGGGAGGTGTGTGCTTATGATGATATAATCATCATCAAGATCTAAACCCACTAAACCTGCTGTGATTTCCATGGAAATTGCATCAATCAACCAAACATAATTTCGGAAATGTAGAATTGATCACCAATTGATAAGGAATTGATTGCAATAATAAAATCAAGGGTTCAAGTTATAAAACCCGCCTCCAATTGAGCTCCAAAGTTCCAATATCACGGCAACAATGGTGAATGAAGCTCCCTTCACTATTACAAGGGTAGTCCTCAAGCTTTGAGTGAAACGAATTGGTTAGGATTGTAGAGGAGATCGAAATAGGAAGGAATCCATAATTTATTTTCGATTTCCACCATGGAATCAAGGAGAACAAAGGTCAAGGCTTACCAACAGGTTGGGGGTCGTCCTCCTGTTCCTCCCTATCTCCTTGGTCGGTTTTTCAAGCAAGGGGAAGAAATAAATCTGAAAAAGCCTTTGTTTGGGCTTGGAAATGGCACTTTTATAAGGAAATTGATGAGAGAGAAAATGCCTTATTAAAATGCATTTAATCCCAAAAATATTACCACCTCTTCCTCCTTAGTTTGCTTGCATACAAAGGCAACTCAAAGCCACCGAACTCCCTTCCATTATCCATGGATTAAGGGAAAAGAAAATAAGCACCTTAATCCATTATAATACTAATATATCTTTTTGAGTGGGAATTCTTTAACTTATAATAAGGTGAGTGGAATTTCACCTCCTTAGGATATTTTCGTTCCTTATCTTGGAAAAAGAAAGTCCATCCTTATTCAAAATCAACCAATAACATTTTGGTTGAAGGCCCTTTAATTAATACATTCATTTTTGCCCTAAATTGAATTAGGGTTTCACTTAAGATTAAATCTTGATTATTTTAATATCAAGATTCTCTCTCCACCAACTTAATTCAAATGAGATTCCCCTCTCATTTTCTTTGCCCTACATGATGCCAAGAAACATTAAGGACCTTATTGAAGTGGTAATTTGCATATTGAACCCTATGTTTTAGGTAAATTGCACATTATACCAAAACTAGGTTTTAATGCACAAGGATTGCTTTACAAGCTTAATCTTGGTGCCCAAGCTTGTGAGAACCATTACACTACATCATATTCATTCTTATGATGTCTCAAAATCAGAGTAAAATCTTATCATGAATCATTTGCAAATTATCCCCTCAACTTGGGTAATTTGCACTTTAGTCCAAAAAAAGCAAACATTGCTTCAACATTGTTCAAACAGGACCAAAATTGAAACATAAGTTTCTTATGAGCCCTAATTACTTTTCCCAAGATAATATTAAGCATCTACTCAATCTTATTAAGCAAAACATCTAGGGTTAGAATATAACCCATGTCAGGGATGTTACACTATCCTTCAACAATACTCTTTCACTCTCATCCCTAGTTGTTCTCTCACGTCCATTTTTGCAAGATGGCCTCATCTTCGATGCATGGAGGGAAGAAGAAAGTTGTGGCAAGGAAGGGAAGACAAGTCACTCAAACTTTTAGCATCATCAACAACATCACCTTCAATGACATTGCTACTAGAGAACACTACCTCAAACATACCTCAAACACTCCTCTCCCTCGATCCCTGGTGGACACCAATGACTTCATCATGCTCCTTGATCTCCCCAAGCTCTTTAAGGTGCAAAAATTGATGGTGTTTCTTGAACCATCATTCCGCTTCTAGTCAACCCATGCCATAAATGATTTTTATGCTAATCTTACTAGGGACTCCGATAACCCCTTCTCTTTCACTTCCATGGTTGATGGGTTAGGATTCTACTTCTCGAAAAAAGACATCCTAAAAATAGCTAGATATAGATGAGGAGGAATATGGAGATTTCATAGACTTAAACACCGACAATCCTTTATCCAAACTCTCCAACAATGACAACACCATTACTTTAGGAGATGTCAAAAGGGTCATTTTCTTCTTAACACTTCATTCCAGATAATAGCGGAACCTACTATGCAAAATCTCTCACCCCTGAAACTAGGGTAGTAAACCTCATTATCTCCCACAACATCTACCCTAGAGCAAATGAAACAAAAATTCCACAATTTAGAATTTATCTAATCTATTCTATCTTAGGGAGTATTCTTGTAAATTTCCTTCGCATTATCCTTTCTTACATGTTTGAATTTACTAGAAATCCTCCTTATGCTGATTTTGTGTGTCAAATCATTCAATTTTGCCTTGACAAAAACCTAGAGGATCTTAACTACAAGTGTGATAGGTGTCCTAAAAAACTCATCATACACACTGTAGATAAGATGGGCCTTAAATTTGGACACAATAGGGTTGGGACTGAAGAAGAAACATCCACTGAAGCAAATCCACCACCTCCTACTCCTCCTAGCTACTCCATAGAAAATTTAGCCAATGATGTGTGTTATCTCAAAGGAATGCAAGACTTGTCTCTAAATGTTCTAGACACTTACCCATACTCACTCTACCTAGGGAGTCTCTATCCTTATAATACTTCAATCAATTACACCCAACTTCCATCACCTCAATCACATGATCTTTCCCATTCTCAGTACTCACCCATGCAACTCTAAGACATGGCTACCCATTTCTGATTTGATAAGGCACCCACATTCCTAGAAGCATATTCTCTCACAAAGATAGGTGCATTTGATTGGAAAACACTTGTCAAGCACTATTGTGATGCTCCTTTTATTGGGAAATATTCCAAAGTTGATGTAATTTTAATCTCTTTCAAGTAATGTGGAACTATGTAATGAGTGGGAAAGCTCATTGTAATCACTCTAGTGATGTTTATCTTGTTATTGTATGTTGTTTCAATGTAATTGAGCTTGTTCTCTTGGTCATGATAATAAAATTTATATTGTGGCTTTCGTTGGACATTTTTCCATCACTTTATTTTATAATTTGAGTATGATATTGAGGGGGGGTATCCAATTTAGGGGGAGTAATAAATATGATTATATGGCTATATTTTTGAAATGACAAAGGGGGGGAAATAATATAAAATCAAAATAAATGAGTTTCATTCTCTCTTCGATGAACATTAAATGATGCTATATTCCTTAAGAGATGGATACTATGTTCCATATCTCTTTATGAACTATTAGCACACATTTTATTAAAACAAGAACATGTTCTTCATCCAAGGTAAATCTCAGGTATGAAACTCATCTCATTTAATCATTTTGGATATATTTTACAAATGTTTGTCATCTTCAAAAAGGGGGAGATTGTTGGATAAATTGGACATTAAATACCCTTTGTTTTGATCATGACAAACATTACATTCTTGTGCATATAACGTGCTATTTGAGTATTTCTGGGTTCAAGGAAATAAGGAAGTGGATAGTTGAAGATCAACACGAATGGAAGATTGATGTGCTACAACTGTTAATATTTTCATGATTGTAGTCGATGTAAAAACTTGTAAAAATATATAATGTAAAAGTACCTAGATATCACGTAAATCAAGTGTTATATCTTCCTCATCCACTCACAACCCTTAGATAGGTTTTTCCCCAAAGTTAGAGTCACCAACATACAAACACACACTAAGAAGAAAAACCTAGAATAGGGACACCCTTGATCGAAGAACTTGTCGACCGAGACACACTCGGTCGAAGTTCTTGTCGACTGAGAACCACCTCGGTCGAAATTGTGAGCATTGTTCAACAACTTACACAATTGTGCTCTAAATTAGCATTCAGTCAAAAATAACCTCGACCGACTAAGAAACGGTCTAAAGCTTACGACCATTAGACCAAGTGGTTGGTAGTTGGGAGTTGAAAATAGACGTTGCAACACTTTTGCTCCAAACCCCACCTCAGTCAAAGAAAAGTTCGACCGAGACTCATCTCGTTCCACAAGTTCATCGACCAAGACAGTTTCTGGATTGTTCTTTTTAGATCGAAACAATTCACCATTGCAAGTCAATTAATGGAATGGCTAGTTAATCACTAAGAACACTCTAGAAACCCTCTAGAACGTCTCTAAGTACTTGTAAACCATTCCTATAAATAGGAGAGGCCTTAGGACACCTAAAGCACTCAAGCTACACTTGAACATTCACCATTGAGAGCAATCAAGCTAATGTTCACTTGTTGTCTTCTTCCTTGAGCTCTAGAAAGGTGTCCTATAGCCACAATCTCCTAGCCACCACACATAGCCATGGTCATCCTAAGTGGATAGGAGATTCTAACGCTTGATATAGGATCAAAGCGTTGTGCAACATTGTTGTATTCATTTCTTCCAATCCCCCTTCATAGGTACAAGTTGAAATCGATCCTTAGCTACTCCAAGATCAGGGAGGCTACTTGAGGGAGCATCGATGAAGCTACTTCTTTGCGAAGAAGGTTGCTTCTAGAGGAGCTTTAGATTACTTCAAGGAAGGCTACTTCAAGGCAGGTTGGAGCTACTTCTAAAGGAAGGCTATCTCAAGGTGGTGGAGCTACTTCTAGGAGGTGAAGGCTTCTCCAAGGACATGAGGTTACTTCAACAAGACTGCTTCAAGGAGGTTGAGGCTACATCAACAAGAAGGCTACTTCAAGGGTGTAGAAGGTGATTGTATTTTGTGTAACATCCATGTGAGGTAATAAAATAAATCAATTTCAAAATCCCAATTGGAAATAATTCGGTAGTGCACTGACTACCTTTGATTTCAAAGGTAGGAACCAGTCTACATCCAAGTGTCTTCCTTATTACCTCCTCCTTCTTTGGTTTGATTGTTTAATTAATTTTAATGTTCCAAAAAGCTCTATTCGCCCTCACCCTCTAGATCTTTCACTCAGTACATATAATATGAGTGGAAATGAGCACTCAGGGTGGAAAGGCAAACCCAAATGCCATGGTAGTACATATTGACTACTAATCTAAATAAGCTTAGTCTATTGTACATGCAAAAAATGTAGAGACAAGAAATAAGTTTGGTCAAGCATCAAATAAGCAGATGATAGATACCAACAAGGCATCCAAGTGTGACAATACTAGAACAATATAAACATATTGGCAGGAAGTAACACATATACCATGAATATAAAGTGAGAATGAACATATATAGATATCCTTTTAACAGGATAAGATACACATCTACTTTAACAATTGCTCTTGTAAGAATTATCACATCTACATTATCAAGTGTGGGAAATGATACATCCACACAAAATTCACATATGTCACATTATGCTCGTAGTCACCACGTGATGCATAACAAAAGAGTAAGCAAGTTTAGTTGAGAAAACCCATTCAATACAAGTGTTGTTAGAGGAATCATAAAAGAAAATTCAATAATGAAAGAAAATCTGATAATAAAAGGGATCTTTCCAATACGAACAAATCAAGAAGTAACTTCACTACGAAGATTACGATTTTCATGTTCTATATAGACAAAGAGAGAGAAACATATGTCAATTACTAAATATGGATAGTAGAATGCAACATACCTCATGTCAGGTCTATAAATGTCTAAAGCCAAACCTAGGCCTAAGCCAAGGTCTTCAAAACACCAAATTAAACATATTATATATAATTATGATTAGGTTCATATTAATTATATAATCCCTAAAGTTTTCTTTTTATTAATAATGAGTAAGGTTACCAAACCACACCATGATGTAGGTTACATTTTCTTGGGTTTACATGAAATTTAACTTTATTTTCTAACTTATAGAGTATTATATATAGATTGTAGAAATTATGACCAATTAGAAAATCCCATAAAAATCATGTATTTATGAGATTCGAATTAGGTCATAAAACTTTCATCATTGAGTGGAGAAAATTGCTATGATTCCAAAATATATTTTGTTTCATTTTATGATTTATAAATTAATTAATACAAATTTTAAAATATAAATATATTTACCGAACTTCTAAAATAAATCTCCTTGATATATATCTGAGTTGCCCATGTATCATAAATCAGAAACTAGGTACATGATAAGGTATATTGGTCCATTTGATAGTAAATGAAACATGCACTTCTTAAGGTTCAATGTTAGAAAAAGACAACAACTATGACGACCCCAATTTCTATATACTTTCCATAGTGACATTCACAGATATGCGTGTACTCATATCTATAGATGTCAAAAGGGAAAATATAAGAGATTAAGGTAGTCAAATAAAAATAGAGATTTAGCCAAGATCAAGTCCACATCATCATATGATGCCACACGAACATTCATTCATATAGATAAAATAAAGTCATTACATAAGGAGAGAAAATATTGTTCTAGGAAAAGATAACATTATTACATAGGATATCAGTCATCCTCAACATAAACTAGAAAAGAAATAAACTAGCATCTAGAAAGAATAAGATAAGAGGAATAGATCTATCTAATAAATCCTCCATGCTTATTAATTTATGCCTTCAGGTACTTTGAGCATGCATTTCACTTTGTTGTCAATTGTTCCTTGCACCTAGAAAAATACGAGAAACAAAAACATCAACAAAGTTGGTACATGGTAAAAAGTTACACTAATAAGGTTGCATAAAGGAAAGTATTTGAAATAGAAGAAAGAGAGATAAAACCATTTCTTAAGGTGAAAATCAGGTAAACATCCTCTTTATTACATTCATTTTGATGCAATTGTACTACCCATATTGCACTTGGTTACATCTAGTGTGGGAAATATAATATCATCATACATCTAACATGGGACAAGAAATCATACATCCATGTTAGGCAACATACATCCACATCAGGCTATGTGCTCTGGTAGCTACAACCCATCATAATCATTTATGTTCTATTAGGTTTGGCGAAGTATAACTCATACTAGTTCAACCAAGCAATCATATTCAAATACGAGCATTCAAGTTATTACATATCATAGGCAACCAGAAATCTAGTCTTATACTTATAAGACCACGTCCCTGCTTGTTCAAATCAGATATCTAAGAATGTATACTCAACAAGAAATAAGTCACCATGCACAGAAAGCAAGGGTACAACATTACAATTGGTCCAAGTGACCAAGGCTAAGATATGTTCTTATATATTATCCTATTTTATTCTATCTAATTCGGATCAGGGATTTCCTATATTTTTAATTAGATCTGATCCATTATACAAAGTTTGATTAAAAGATAATATTTAATTAATCAATTAGAAGATTTCCATAAACTAGGGTTTCTAAGATGGTTGGATAAAAAGGGGAAAGCAACCCTCAACATATTAATCATTCATAACCTCAGGGTTCATTTAAGGGTTTAGGACCAATCATAATCACTAATCATCATCTAGTGATATCATATTTTGTTATGAAGATATACCTTTAATTTCATGTAGAAAGAGAAAACTAGATTTAGGGTTTCTTCTAATCCTTTGATCAATTATCAACTTGGAAAAGTATTTCGATTTATTTAGAAATCAGGGTTTCCTCTAGGGTTAATTACACCTTATAAAGTCATACATCATCAAGAAAAACCATTATTAATAATTAAATATAATTAAGGAAGTCATTTAGGATTTAGGCAACTATTTTTGCAAAAGGAAACGGATATAGGTCCTGATAATATTTTATTTGGATGGAGAATGTTTTTCTGATCAAAATAGTATATAGGTTTGATATTTTCTGATAATCTTAGAATTTACTATGATTTTTCTAAGTTAAACTATTTTCTTGAGTAAAAAAAAAATAAAAGAAAAACCTCGATCAATAGCTGGATCCGACTGGATCAACAGCTCAAATTGATCTACACCAATCTGGCATTCCTGGCTTGATCTACACTAATCGGACGCTCTGGGATTGATCCCGCTAGTGTCCCTTTTGGCTTGCTTGTTCGAGCAGCAGGTTCAACTCCGGCGAGGTCGATCTCGCCCCTTGGTGCTGCTCGCGAGTGGGAAGAAGATTGGGAAAGATTCAGGGGACCGATCTGAAGCCAGCAAGGGTCAAAACAAGATGTAATACCCTACGTAGATCATCGCTGCTGCGTGGGCAGGCAAGGTCACCAGAGCCAAGGCCATTTTGGAGCAAGAGGTGATCAGGGATCTCGTGGTTGTGACGTGGAGATGCGTGGGGTCTTGACAAATGTGAGGGTGAGGTTACAAGGAAGCGGGAGGTGCTAAGGAGCTCGGTTGGTGGTGGTGGATGGAGGTTGAAGAAGGTGGGAAGGGGGTGTATTCTCGGGTGCCTTGGGTGAAAATGAGGTTGCATGATTGTTACAGGGGGAGAGGCGGAGCTAGAGGAGGCCATATATAGACGTGAGGGAGGCTAGGCGAGGAAGACCTAAAAGCTCAGCCTCCGGAGTGAGAGTGAGCCATGGTCAGGTTGTTGGGTTGGCGTGACTTCGGACTTGAGCTCCCATGTAGCATCGGTTTGATCATGGTGGCTCTAGAGAACTTTCACCATATCTATACACTGATTATTGCGAAGCTCCTTTGTCTTTAAATTGAGGATTTTGACTGGTGACTCAGCATAAGACAGATCATCTTTCAACTCGAGAGTCTCATGATTCAGAATGTAATTGGGGTCCCTTACATAAGGCTTCAGATTAGATACATGAAAGACATTATGCATAACACTATATTGAGGTGGCAAAGCAAGATGATAGGCACATTCTCCAACCCTTTCAAGGATCTCAAAGGGTCCCACATAACGAGGACTGAGCTTTCCCTTATTCTTGGCCAAAGTTCGAATAGGTCAGATTTTTAGAAAGACATGATCACCTTCCTTGAACTGACATTCCTGTCGGTGAGCATCTGCATACGATTTCTTCCTATCTTGTGCTTGCTTCATTCTCTACCTGATTAGTGCAACTTTATCTGCATATAGCTGCATCTCCTCAGATTTCATCAAGGTGTGTTCTCAGACATCGTCCCAATGTAATGGAGATCTACACGGTCGGCCATAGAGAGCATCATATGGTGGCATCCCAATACTCGCCTAATAGCTATTATTATAGGCGAACTCAGCTAAAGGCAGGTAATGGTCCCACGAGCCTTCCCAATCAAGCACACAAGCTCATAGAAGATCCTCCAGAATCTGCACTATTCATTCTGACTGTCCATCTGTCTACGGATGATAATTTGTACTGAAGTTCAACTTGGTGCCCAATTCTTCTTGAACCTGTTTCCATAGCTTTGAAGTGAAATTTGGGTCCCGGTCCGAGACAATGGACGCTGGAAATCCATGAAGACGTACAATCTCCCGTGTATAAAGGTCGGCCAACTCAGAAACTTTCGCAGTAGTCTTCATAGGTAGAAAATGAGCTGACTTGGTGAGACAATCCACGATGACCCATGCAGCGTCGTACCCCTTCCTGGTCCTGGGTAACCCCACTACGAAGTCCATAGTGATATGTTCCCATTTCCATTCTAGGATCTCGAGGGGTTGCAGTAGACCACATGTTCTTTGATGCTCAGCCTTGATTCTCTGGCATGTCAGACTTATGGACACGAAATCTACAATGGCATGCTTCATGCCTCTCCACCAGAACTGACGTTGTATGTCTTTGTACATCTTCTTCATGCTGGGACGAACTGTGTACTTGGGCCCATGTGCCTCACTAAGAATTGTTGTGTTTCCAACTGACTACTCAGGGACCCACATACGGTTCTTGTATCGAAGACCACCATCAAGACCCACAGACAGATGTGTATGAGGTTTAGCCAGGAGAGAGGAGAGCTCTGCAAGCTCGGGACTAACTTTTTGTGCCTCTAGAAGTTCAGAATGCAGGTTAGATGTGATAGAAATGTTACTGACATGCATACGATCAGCCAGGAATTGTGGTCTCCAGCTTGCTAAATCCTCCATGTTCCTCCATTTGGGTACAGACAGGGATTTACAAATATCTCTTTTCCCACTAAGAGCATCTGCAACCACATTGGCCTTACCTTGATGGTAGCCAATGGAGAAGTCATAGTCCTTCAGGTACTCCATCCACCGTCATTGTCGCAGATTCAAATCCTTTTGCATCAGAATGTACTTGAGGTTTTATGGTCGGTGAAGATATCAAACGTTTCCCTGTACAAGTAGTGCCTCTAGATTTTGAGAGCATGGATGATAGTAGCTAACTCCAAATCATGCGTAGGGTAATTCAACTCATTGGGTTTCAGCTGTCTGGAAGCGAAGGCCACTACTTTCCCGTTCTACTGTAGGACACATCCTAGACCATGTCGGGAAGCATCAGTGAATACCACAAATACTTCATTTCCAGAGGGTAGAACAAGGACAGGTGATGACATCAACTTCTGTTTGAGTTCTTGGAAGCTAGACTCACAAGCTGCTGACCATATGAAACGCTTGTCCTTCCGAGTAAGCTTAGTGAGAGGAAGTGCCACTTTGGAGAAATTCAGAATAAAATGACGATAATATCCGATCATACCTAAGAAACTCCAGATTTCAGAAGGATTACGAGGAGGTTGCCAATCAAGTACAACAGATACTTTAGCAGGATAAACAGATATGTTACCCCCAGAAATGACACGTCCAAGAAACATAACTTTGTCAATCCAGAATTCACATTTAGAAAGCTTGCCATAGAATTTCTGGGCTCGAAGAATCTCAAGGACAGACCTCAAATGCTCCCGATGTTTTTCCATAGAGTCAGAATAGATCAGAATATCATCAATGAAGACGACCACAAACTTATCAAGATAAGGTTTGAAGACTTTGTTCATCAAGTTCATGAATACGCCAGGTGCGTTGGTCAACCCGAACGGCATCACCAGAAATTCGTAGTGCCCGTAACGAGTTCGAAAAGCAGTCTTAGATATATCTGAATCCTTGACCTTAAGTTGATGGTATCTAGAACGAAGATCAATTTTGGAGAAGACTTTAGTAGTACGAAGTTGATCAAAAAGGTCATCAATACGAGGGAGAGGATACTTGTTTTTAATGGTAGCTTGATTCAACATGTGATAGTCAATACACATCTGCATTGAACCATCTTTCTTTTTAACAAAAAGGACAGGTGCACCCCAGGGGGAACACTAGGGTGGATAAAACCCTTATCAATAAGTTCTTGGAATTGTTTCTTCAGCTCCATAAGATCAGCAGGTGCCATCCTATATGGTGCCCTAGAAATCGGAGTGGTTCCAGGAAGAAGGTCTATGGAGAACTCAATGTCTCTGTTTGGAGGCAGCCCAGGAAGCTCCTCCGAAAATATGTCAAGGAAATCACGTACCACCTCCAGTCTTTCTAGAGGCCCGTTGTTAGGACTGGTCTCTAAGACGAATGCGAGGAAGACTTTACATCCTTTATACATGAGCTTTTTAGCTTTAAGAGAGGAAATTATAACATTATTACAGAATCTGCTTCCCCGAGGGATCACTACAGGAGAGGAATGAGGTTGAGAGAGAACTACCATCTTGTTTCTACAGTCAATGTGAGCATGATATGTGTATAGCCAATCCATGCCCAGAATAACATCAAAGTCTTCCATGGTTAAGAGAATGAATTCAAAAGGTATGTCATGATTTTCACATTTTAAAGGGAGGACATCAGTTTTATGTAATGTAGTGAATATTTTTCCACTAGGAGTTGACACATCCAGAATGTATCCCAAGTCCCTTATATGTAAGTGCAACATTAAGGCAAGATTTTGAGAGATAAAAGTACTTGTGGATCCAGAGTCAAACAATGCTTTAACAGGATGTCCATTCAAGAAAATAATGCCTACACAATATAATTATACTTTAAATATTTGAAGGCATTTGAACAGGATATTAGATATATGAAAAAGATTTAAGGTTACCTTCGACAAGTTGGTTCAGATTTTCCCTAGCCTCCTCTGTTGTTACTGCGAACACCCTAGCATTGTGGTGTCCCTGAGTGGGTGGAGCACCCGCTGGAGGTTTACCAAGGATAGACGCATTAGGACACTTGGCAAGGAAATGTCCCTCCTTCTTGTATTTGTAGCAGACCAGCTTGGTGTAGCGACAAGGCATATCATGTCCTCATCCACAAGTCTTGCATTTGTTGTGGTAATCCATCAACTTGCTATTCTTCAGTCCTTTCTTCCATGAACCTCCTCCTTTTCCTGATCCTTTATTATGGCTGGGCTGGAACTTGTTGAACTTCTCTTCCTCAGTGGTAGTCAACCCTGGATTACCCATGCTAGAAGGCTTCTGCAATCCCTGCTCCCTTTCTTTCTTAAGGTCCCCGTCTAGGGCTTCATCAATGCTTCGGGGACGGGAGGCTATAACTAGGGTTTTCAGGTGTGTGGAGAGACAATCTACATAATGCTCAGTGAGGCGGTCCTCAGTTCGGATAGGTACATAGCGTTCTAGAAGCCTAAACTTACGGGTATAATCGGCCACTGAGAGACTGTCCTACCTAAGCTCCATGTACATCTTCTCTTTCCTCTTCCTCTCAGCTATGGGCATGAAGCGGTCGGTGAAGAGGGTCTTTAAGGCTTCCCACCCCAAGTTGTCTACTTCCTCTCCCCGGTTCCCACCATAGTTCTCCCACCAGATCTTCGCCCCTCCCTTAAGCAAATGGGTGGTGAATTTGACCTTCTTTTCCTCGGGTACTTCTAGGGTACGAAAGGCATTCTCTATGGAAAGGATCTAGGACTCAGCCTTGTCCATGAACTCAGGCTGATCTTTCCCCCAAAAGGAGTCAGGGTTGAGATTAATGAAATCTATCAATGTCACCTCCTTTTTCCTAGAGGAGCTAGGTTTAAGGGTTCCTTTTGTGGCGAGGGTTTCCATAAAGTCTAGAAGGATTTTCTTCTGTTCCTCCCATCTTTCCTTGGCCGTGGCATCAGGATCAGGTACTTTAGAGGTTTCAGGCTCTTTTCTCTTTTTAGAGGACAATTCCTTCGAGGCCTTTGAGTTGTGAGTTTTAGGAGGCATCCTAAAATTAATTTGGACAAATTAGATTTATTGCTTCAACAATTATTCTCATCATTATCATTATTATCATCACATGATATTTCATTATTCTCCTTTACCAATAATTAATGTTCTTAATGTTATGATTTAGGGAGGATATCCTAAAATCCTTATCAGTCGATCCTTAGGACTTTCTAAATAGAGAGACTCCTTCCTAACCTTATAATAGAGGTAAGAGGGAAAATTTATTTTAAAACATAGATGAGAGGGAAATTTTTCCTATAGAAGGGATGAGAGGAAAAGTCTATAGATGAGAAGGTTCCTAAATTAAGGTAAGCCCAAGAATAGGGGACACTTAGGGTATTGGCCAGGTAGATTTATACTGCCATAAAGGTAGCCTCGTGATTGCCAAGCTAAGTGGCTCGGAGACTTTAGTCAGACCCATGGCAGATGCTATCCTAGACACCCCCACCCTTCATATCTCTAGCTAAAGGACTACCCTAGACTCAAAATAGGGAGAATGAAATTCATGTGACTTGATGTGTGAACATTGGCTCTGATACCAACTGCTGTGACAACCCCAATTTCTATATACTTTCCATAGTGACATTCATAGATATGCGTGCACTCATATCTATAGATGTCAAAAGGGAAAATATAAGAGATTAAGGTAGGCAACTAAAAATAGAGATTTAGCCAAGATCAAGTCCACATCATCATTTGATGCCACATGAACATTCATTCATATAGATAAAATAAAGTCATTACATAAGGAGAGAAAATATTGTTCTAGGAAAAGATAACATTATTACATAGGATATCAGTCATCCTCAACATCAACTAGAAAAGAAATAAACTAGCATCTAGAAAGAATAAGATAAGAGGAATAGATCTATCAAATAAATCCTCCATGCATATTAATTTATGCGTTCAGGTACTTTGAGCACGCATTTCACTCTGTTGTCAATTGTTCCTTGCACCTAGAAAAATACGAGAAGCAAAAATATAAATAAAGTTGGTACGTGGTAAAAAGTTACACTAATAAGGTTGCATAAAGGAAAGTATTTTAAATAGAAGAAAGAGAGATAAAACCATTTCTTAAGGCGAAAATCAGGTAAACATCCTCTTTATTACATTCATTTTCATGCAGTTGTACTACCCATATTTCACTTGACTTACATCTAGTATGGGCAATATAATATCATCATACATCTAACATGGGCCAAGAAATCATACATCCATGTTAGGCAACGTACATCCACACCAGGCTATGTGCTTTGGTAGCTACAACCCATCATAATCATTTATGTTCTATTAGGTTTGGCGAAGTATAAATCATACTAGTTCAACCAAGAAATCATATTCAAATACGAGAATTCAAGTTATTACATATCATAGGCAACCAGAAATCTAGTCTTATACTTATAAGACCACATACCTGCTTGTTCAAATCAGATATCCAAGAATGTATACTCAATAGGAAATAAGTCACCCTACACAGAAAGCAAGGGTACAACATTACAATTGGTCCAAGTGACCAAGTCTAAGATATGTTCTTAGATATTATCCTCTTTTATTCTAACTAATTCCGATCAGGGATTTCCTATATTTTTAATCAGATCTGATCCATCATACAAAGTTTGATTAAAAGATAATATTTAATTAATCAATTAGAAGATTTCCATAAACTAGGGTTTCTAAGATGGTTGGATAAAAAGGGGAAAGCAACCCTAAACATATTAATCATTCATAACCTCAGGGTTCATTTATGGGTTCAGGACCAATCATAATTACTAATCATCATCTAGTGATATCATATTTTGTTATTAAGATATACCTTTAATTTCATGTAGAAAGAGAAAACTAGATTTAGGGTTTCTTCTAATCCTTTGATCATTTATCAACTTGGAAAAGTATTTCGATTTATTTAGAAATCAGGGTTTCCTCTAGGGTTAATTACACCTTAGAAAGTCATACATCATCAAGAAAAACCATTATTAATAATTAATTGTAATTAAGGAAGTCATTTAGGCTTTAGGCAACTATTTTTGAAAAGGAAACGGATCTAGGTCTTGATAATATTTTATTTGGATTGAGAATCTTCTTCTGATCAAAATAGTATATAGGTTCGATATTTTCTAATAATCCTAGCATTTACTATGATTTTTCTAAGTTAAGCTATTTTCTTGAGTAAAAAAAAGAAAAGAAAAACCTCGATCAATAGCCAGATCCGACTGGATCAACGTCTCAGATTTATCTACACCGATCTGGCATTCTTGGATTGATCTACACTGATCGGACGCTCCTGGATTGATCCTGCTAGTGTCCCCTTTGGCTTGCTTGTTCGAGCAGTAGGTTCAACTCCGGCGAGGTCGATCTCGCCCCTGGTGCTGCCCGCGAGTGGGAAGGATATTGAGAAAGATTCGGGGGACCGGTCTGAAGCCAGCAAGTGTCAAAACAGGGTGTAAGACCCTGCGTAGCTCGTCGCCACTACGTGGGTAGGCAAGGTCACCGGAGCCGAGGCCGTTTTGGAGTGAGAGGTGATCAGGGATTTTGTGGTTGTGACGGGGAGATGTGTGGGGTCTTGACGAATGTGAGGGTGAGGTTAGAAGGAAGCAGGAGGTGCTGAGGAGCTCAATTGGTGGTGGTGGCTGGAGGTTGAAGAAGGTGGGAAGGGGGTGTATGCTCGGGTGCCTTGGGTGAAAATGAGGTTGTGGGATTGTTAAAGGGGGAGAGGCGGAGCTAGAGGAGGCCATATATAGATGTGAGGGAGGCTAGGCAAGGAAGCCCTAAAAGCTCAGCCGCCGGAGTGAGAGTGAGCCGCGGTCAGGTTGTTGGGTTGGCACAACGACGCATGAAACTTGGTCAAATCTGGTATGATCGACCACAAAAACGCGAGACAAAGATATTTGTTGGGCTCAAATTTTGAAAAGAGGTGTGAGGTGGTGAGTTCGGCCGAGCCTCACCTCCTTCTACCTCCCCGCCCTTTACGGGAGGTAGGAGACAAGGTCTCCTCTGTTAGATCAGGGCCTGATCCACAGATCGCCTGATCCAATGGCTAGGAGAGGGGCCGAGATATAAAGGTCAGTGTGACATCTATTCACACTTGATTAAAATGAAAACTTAGGTTTAGGCTATCTACATAAAAGGTGAATTATTAAATTGGCCATAACTCTTGATTGGTAAACCCAATTCTAATGAAATTTTAGGGATAGCTTCATAAGGTCATTATGCTACTATGTTATAAATTTGAGATCCAAATTCAACTATTTGATATGTTCATTTATTGGATACATTAACACCTATATTTTATCATTGTAGCATACTAGGGTTTGCATTTTTCTTTGCAATTTGTGACACAACTTTGTTCAATTGAGTGAGGGAAGTATATGAGGGTATATTGGTCAACAAAAAAAATTGATAATAAAACTTTTAAGAGAGAGAAAAATATTATAAAAACTCACTTTGTCACAACAACACTCTCACAAGGCATGACAAATCGTGGATATTTTTATGAGTAGAAGAGTCATGGAGCTAGCAGGGTTCTTCTCTAAAAAAAACTCATGATCGATGTCTCTAGAGCTCATCCATGGATATGAATTTGTGATCCTAGGTAGTAATGATTCTAGTAAACTATGTTGGTGGACTTGTGAGACCATAATGTGGGTAGAGAATTGAAAACTCAAGTAGAATAGGAGCAGGAATCTTCCCATTATTCATCGCCATTGAAGGAAAAAGAATGCTTGTTTGTAAGAACACTAGAGGGAGATAATGATACAAAAAAAATCAATGTCTCACTTCCACTGGTCAAAGGAAAACACATCGACTCTACATGGAAAGGAGGGAAAGCACCTGGAATTCCATACGGAATCAAGCTCTAACAGAAGAATTGGCCCAAAAATGGGGAAACCCATAATACCTCAATATAAACCAAATCACGGCGGTGAATACTTTATTGGGATCATATGAAGCTATTCCATGTTTTATCTATGTCCCATGATGGAAAGAGTTGGCTTGAGTGTTCTGGAGTTGTAGGCAAAGATATCAATAGTGGTGTCAAGGTTGTGAGAGGAGACATTGTGGATTAAATTAGGGAGCTTGATATCAAACAGACTAGAAAAGCACAAGAAAAAATATAAAAGAGGTGAGGTGTAGGTAGAGGTTAGTTATATGAGGGTCTAGAGTCTTTGGGTGGTGATAAGAAGGAAAGGGAGGGGGTGTGATAACTTGGACCTTTCTCTCTCCTCATGTATTCTCTATACAATTCAACTTAACTCCTCTTAATCTTGAATGTGTCATGATGCACGATTGATTTACCTTGTGCACATGTGTCTTATGGTGCCACTCAATTGCTTTTAGACCTAAGTTTCAATCCTTATCATATCATCATATTGAAAATTTATTTGAACCTAATCAATGCCAGCAACTTACTCTCTAATGTATATCATATTTTAGAGAATTTAATTGTGAATCTAATAGTGTAAAATTTTCCTCAAGTGGACCATCATGGCCCAAGATATTTCCTCTTGGATTTGCTATCTAACCTTGTTTAGTAATTAATTTTATCTTGTTTTGACCCTAATTGGGCCCAGTTGGGCTTGCGACCCAATTGAAGTAGGCACCCTCCCTATGTTTCCACGTCAGTAACCAGGACCCCTTTGTTTTGTGTTGAGTAATCCCAGTCATACGATTCACATAGATCCCATTCTAAAATTAATGGTCAGTATTGCATCTTCAACCTCCATATGTGACACAAATGGAGGTGGTGTGACCACCACCTAACCTCACCTCATTCCACCCACTCATCTTTGTTACCACCCCTTTTTACTATTTGGAAGCCCCATTCACTTCCCCTTCCTTCCCTCTTTCTTTCCCCTATCTTGTATGGCTCATTCGTGCACCCTAGCTCATTGCATTTCTTCTTTTCTTCCCAAACTATCCATGGTAATGTTGCTGCCTCTTGCCCTTTAGGTGTTTCTTTCTCTACCCACATGAGCCCATGACTAGGCCATGAGGAGCTTCTTGATGGTATGCCAAAGGTCAGTGACATCTACCCATGCTCAAAGATGCCTGGTACTTGTGCCTAAAACTGTCGAAGAATAGTCACAACAGCTGACTGCCATGGTGCCTCTGCCTAGAATAGGTGGGAGAGACCCAATTGTGGGATAGGGTTGACTACTCAATAGTAAGCGAACGCCCCAGATTCCTCTACACCTTGGCCTTCCCAGCTACTCAAACTGACCACATGAGTGAATCGTAGGCCACCACATCATCATGTGTGTGATGCCCTGCACCACAGTGAAACGAGATAACTCAAAATAAAACCACAGAAAGAGATTAACAACTTATTAGCAGAAACACTAAAAATCAAAACTTTTTTGCATACACCCACCACATAGCAAGAACCTTTACACATGAGTACTTTCATGCCTTAAAGCATCCACAAAACATGTTGTCAACCTGCAACAAGGGCATTGTTCCAGAACATATATACACGATCCCATCATATCTGATGGAGAAAAAGCACATAAAGAGAACATGTGTTCGTAAAACACCTACAACACATTCCCCAAAGACCCGAGTGTACAGGGATGAGTCTAGGACTCTATCAACAAAGACAACCAAAAACACTTCCAACCATATCAACTACTTCTCCTTGGCTTCTGCTCAACCTCCTCTGCATGATCTCTACTTCCTCATGCTCATCTACCTAAAAAGATTGTTAACGAACCGAGTGAGACACACAGTCCTAGCGACAGATATAACTCTTCGCCAACTCTATTATTACCACAAATAAGATAAATTGAGCAGTAATATAAATAATAGGAAGGACTACTGCTGATGAATTATGAAACATCTTAATTATTGAAAAGGAATATGAAGAACATGTATATTCTCTATCAACAACATTGTATAAAGAACAAGAAAGGACTCAACTAATGTTTTCATATTTGACCCTATACAATTATACTACACAACTGATTATGTATTCATAATGCCCTGAGGATTTGAATCATACCATCCAAATCCAACCAACCACTATATGAATATATAGTCGAGTCAGTACCATACAAGGTCTAATGGAAGAGTCAGAATCCATGACCTTACCTTCCTCGGTCAGCACGAGTAAACATGCAGTGACATCATGAGTCATTTCTTCTAGGGACATTTTAGTCCAACTATGCATATTTAGCCCACCTTTGTACATGTCATGGTGCTAGAAAAATTGAGCTACAACTTATAGCAGTGCCCCTCCAGGTATGACTTATTATCAATCATGTGATACAATTCTAGGTATGACTTACACTCAATCATGTGATACAATTCTAGGTATGACTTACAGTCAATCCTGTGATACAATTCCATGTATGACTTACAGTCAATCCTGTAATACAATTTTTTAGGATACAAGGTGGTATTCCAACTTGCATCCCGCATATTCAACAATATGCGCTCCGAGTTAAACTCGTTTCACCATTCAACAAATGCTGACACTGAATGGATCTATGGCATAGGGAAACTATACTCTTAGATTTCTCTTGATTAATTAGATCAATTTCAACATCTTTAAGCATCAATCAAGTTACACCATATAGCCTCTAAACAAGATCTACATAAATAGGGTATGACTCATCATTAGAACATATTGAATCACATCATCACTTTAGGCTTGTTATCAGTTATATGTCCATATCAAGGACCAATGTCAATCACAAGGACCACATGTCCATCACAAGGACCAATGTCCATCACATTGATACATGTCCATCACAAGGACCACATGTTCATCCCAAGGACCAATGTTGTTACAACCCCACTTCCCGATAACCCCCAATTAAGGGAGACCGAGAGGTCGAAGCCGCACCCATGACTTCCGGATCAAAGGTTCGGCAATTAACCAAGAATAATTATCAAATTTTAACATACTACACTGAAAATCTGTAAGAAAATAAACTTTTCATACCTTTTGAAATTTTGGATTTCTAACTTCTATCCACTTAATGATTCTACGCTAACTAATCCTCCTTGTATATTTTTTTTTTCTTCATGTATTTCACAATGTGATGATTTACTGTTTGTCCTTTTGGCTTGTACCTAAAACGTCGACAAACAAAACGTCAGTCAGCCGAAGATGGTATGTGGGGGAAACAATAAACTTGCAACTATGATAACAATGTAATCATTCAATTACTTATTTAACAACCAATATTACGTTTTAGATATAACTCCGCAATCCAAGAGTACCCTATCCTCTGTGTTGTCCCCATTAAACCCCTCATGATCCACCTATAAGTGAACCAGTTTCTAGGGTTGAGTCACATGGCACTACTCGTAAGTAGACCACTCCTTAACTCGGGATTTGCTAAAGAGTATTTAAATCACGGTAACCTAGACCTTACTCTAGGATTACCCCTTTTTTAGTCTTTTCAAAGTAACAGAGGTGGACCCGGATCCAGCCAGTAATATATGCACATTTATAGTGATAATCATAGTCACTTTATAGTTGCATGAAATAAATAAAGATTCAATAGTTTAGTTGCATTCAATGCGATTAAACATTTGGGAATCCATCGGGAAACTATAGCGGTTATTCATAATCGTAACCACATACCTGATCCATAGTAACTTGATGTCCATGCATTAACATTCAACACAATTAACAAGCAATCAACAATATCCTGAAAATAATGCATAACATTCAAGTGTCATTGTTTTATTCAAAACATCCTCAAGATCAACTTGGATTCCACCTTATGATTTCTAGGCCAACTTTAGGGTTTTATTAGGGTTTTAGTCTTCATTATGCATTTATCACTTTTAATGCTCTTTTAGTTCACAAACTTTAATTTCTGCATCATAGGCACAATTGAATGTCAATTAAGTCTAATATGTTTCTTTTACACTAAAACTATTTTATTTATCCTTTTAGGTCATATCCAAAACATTAAGGCCAATTATCATCTTTGGTTTCTTTCAAATTGACAAATCATATTTCATTATAGTTCAACTCACATACATGAACCTTATTTATCACTATTTCCACTTTTATACATTAGGAAACACTAATTATCCAAATAATTCACATTAAAGATCTTTGGTACTCAATTTATCTTCGAATCATCATATCTCTATTTTATTCTTTGATTTGTACAATTAAACCCATTAGAATTCATATCAACATAAATTAGGGTTTCTAATCCCATTAAGGCATATTCATGTACATAGAACCCTAAATGAGACCAACTATATAAAAAGATCATCTTTTTAAATCCTATTTTCACTTTTAATAACAACAGGTTAATATCAGCATGAATTATCCAAATAACATCATCTATCATCAAAACTAAGGGTTTTTCCTTAATTAAATCATTAAAGATAATAACTTTATGCCTTTTTCAAATTTCATGCATATTTAAGCACATAAACTCTAAATTAGACTAATCATGTGCAAAGTTCTTCCTTTTTGAACATAATGTACCTTTTTACATTTAACAGGTTAACATTAACTAAAAGATCCATTAAACCCTATTAAACACATTAATCATTTCAAAATAGGGTTTCTTAATCTTAAATTCATTAAAGATGATAATTTACACTACTTTTCGAACTATGATCAGATTCAGGCTATAACACTATTTTTAATAAATTCCTTGTGTTCTCCTGATTAAAATTCATATATAACTTATCTAAATCCGAGCTACCAATTAGGAGTTATGATTTTTGGAAGAATTACCTCACTTGGGCCAATGGGGAGGCGCCAGGTCGCCTTATTCCCATGCAACGTTGGTTAGTTGAAAACATTTCGAAACGACCGTCCTGCCCTTGCTTATGTTGCCCGCCCTTTGTTTCCCAGAGGGGTACTTTGGTCCATTGATTGTTAGGTTGTCTTCAACCTCGGGTCAGCAGCAGCGGCCGCCGAGAGCGGCCCTTGGCACGGCTCTCCCTCCCAGGCCAGGACTCGAAACCCACCGGAAGTTGGCGCCCTACCTCCGCCATGTTCTGGCGCACCTGAAGCATCCCTCTTTCTTGGCCAAAGTGGTCTTGTTCCCCGCTCTTCGGCCACACATTTGCAGCCGTCACTGCAGCCTGGCGGCTGCTGTTCTGTGCACTCCAGTGTATGGCTTCGATGGTTATGTGGATCCTCGATACCGTGGTTCAGTCGGCTACTATTACACTCATCGTTGCTCCTCATTGTGTCTTGGTCGTGCCACACTGTTTGGTTAGGGTTTATGGACAAAACGAGGAAGAAGAAGAAAAGGAAGAAACATGTGATTCTCTGGACTCGAGGCTAATGGGTCTACCCCTTTTTATGGGGGAGGGCATCCTCGCCCTAAGTTGCCCCTTCTAAGAGGAAACAAGTCCTCTCCCCCTTGGGAAACCTATTCCTTCGATGAGAAGCAACTCTCTCTCTCTCTTTCTTAATTTCCTTCGATAATCCTTCTTCTTTAATTATTAGGATTTCGGAATTCCTCTTAATTAATCTCTTTTACACTTGCCTTCTATCCCAAAGGCACGAATTTCCATTTCCTTTAATCAAAATTACTTTCTTTTAACAATACCTCATATTTCATTAATAATGCAACACATCATCCTCTTATTTTGCCTTTTTAGTATTTTCTCTTTCTTTCCTCTTTATTGGGACTCCTTGGATCCCAAGATACTCCATTATTTCGAAATTACTTTTTTAAGGATACTTATTATCCTTCTAGATGCATCTATATGCATTATTTCACATTATCTTGTTTATTTGTCATTTAATTTTTTTTTGAGGATTTCTCTTTATTTCCCTTTTATTTTCCTCATGGGTATTCCTTTTATCATCAGAAACCTCATGGATACGAATTATCACCAAGAAAACTCATTTATGCCTCTTTCCACTCATTTTCCACATTTTATCATCATTTTCAATTTCTTTCTTAATAAAGAAATACTTAATCACCCTATTCTTTTCTAATTACCTTCTTTTTGAAACCTTGGTCTCCTTGGTACCCAAGGAACCCAAGAGGCACGAAATCCTCTTTGGATTTGCCTTCTAGAGGTTTCTACATATTTCTTTTCTCGAATATTCAATTATTCATTCACTAATTGAAATTTCTTTGTTATTTCCTTGTTATTGGGCCCAATAGCCAATAAAGCCCACAACACAAACATCAAGGCTATTGTAAACGAAATCCATTTATTTGAACCAAATCATATCTTTATTTGTTCAATTATCTTTTAGATGAGAAGTTACATTTCTCACCAATGAACCCAAAAATTGGGATTGTAACATCCTTCCCCTCTTATAGGAATTTTGTCCTCAAAATTCAATCAAGCAAACAAACAAAATAGGATAAGACTTTTTCATGTCCATCATTGGCCCCTATGTGGCTTTACCGTACTCATGGTGTTTCCAAAGAACCTTTATCGTCACATATTTTCTCTGAGTTCTTTCATCCTGGCGTCTATAAACTACACAGGTGACTCAGGCCATTTCAGCCTCCCTTGGGGCTCACTAGGTTCACTGTTCAGCACATGGTCGGGTACCTCACATAGTGCTCTAAATTGGACACATGGAACTCATCACACGTTACTTTATCCTGAGGGGCAAGGTCAAACTTAACCTTCTCCACCAAACCATATCAAAAGAACCCATGCATTGGGGACTCAGCTCTCTTAGCTATAACTTAGAGGGGTCGGATTTTCATATCACATAATCTCCCACAGTGTACTGCATGTCAGTCTACTTTGCATCTGCTTATGACTTTCGTCATCTCTAGGCTCCTTTCAGCCATTACACGATCAAAGCGACTTCATCTACACGTACTTTGGTTCTTTCCTAACCATCATGTTGTCCTTTCACCAACATCACCTTATTGAAGTGGTGACCGACACAACCTCTCTTACATAGCTTCTTTATAACCCGATACTGGCTATGGTGGTCATTGTCACATAGGACAAGAACTGTCTCTAGATATCACCCTGAACGAGCACACATGCCCTCATCAGACCCTTTAGTCTGGATCATACTAGCCATAGTTAGGGGTGATAAACTATACTAACATTGAGTTCTTCATGTACCTACTTCCACTTTATGGAAGTGAACCTTTAGGTCAAACTCGCTTCATGGTGTAGTTGAACCATCTCTCTTATGGGTAGTTCAACTAGATCCGTCCCTTAACAGAACTCTTTCTTTCTTATGTCATCTAGGTAAGGCGATCTACCATAACCCATATTTCATCTCGACCTTCCTCGGTCCAAGGAAGACCTATCACAACATCCATAATGTTGAGCTCTCATTCCCTCTCAGGGATTCTTTTGTCCTCTATATTGATATCCTGGGTTACTGGGGTTCGTCCTTTACCTCCTGGCTTGCATGGTCATAACCCACATGCAACTTCATCTTAAGCATCCAAAGTACTATTGTCATTCATTATCTTGGTAGTACCACGGTGTATGGTGATCATGATCTCATGTATGTCATTATTCTTCAAGATCAATACCTCAAAAACCCTAAACCAATTTATTGGGGTTTCATCACTTTCTTTTCCAAAGAGGTGCACTTGAGGTTCTTCCACCATCCTTTCATCGTATCAAGGACTAAACTGACTAACCAAACAACTCTTAACTCTTCAATGTATTTGGTTACATCTGAGTGCTATCCAAACACCTCTCCTTTCCAAACTTAGGGTTAGCCAAATGACCTCTTCTAACTTCTAGTCAACAAGTCATATGTATCTCAACCAAAGCATCCATTACCACCTCACATCCTTAGGTATTAGGTAACATGGATGACATACACTTCCATGTATTTCACTTATCATCTTACCTCAAACTCTATGTCTATCCTCATTAAGAACACTTCTCTGGTGATCCAACTCTACCTGGTATAACTCGTAAGTTCCACATAGCTCATGATAAAAACATCCTCATAAGGGGACTACCTCGTTCCTCTTAGTCTTTACAAACCATCCATGTATCATTCACTTTACCAGGGTAGATTATCTTCTCTATCCCCATTTCTCATGGCACCGTTCCAACCTACATCATCTCTTATCCTTGGTGTATGAATGCATAATGTACTATCTCTCACCTCCATAACAAGAGGAAATAAGCATTTGGCTGCAGTCCAAATACAGAGTTCTTCCCGTTCTAAGAGTAGAGATGGTACATCCCACCTTGCCAGTACACCTTTAAATCTAAGTTGTAACGTGCCAGATATGTCTCTTCATCACAACCATCATGATATCCAACTAGTCTTGAACCTACTGAGGTTTATATCCTTGGTCATATCCTCTAGGTCTATAGGGTACCGGCTCTTTTGAGGGCATCCCTCTTCCCTCATGCATCAAGAGAGTGCCCTACTCATCTGCCTTTGGGTCCCATGAGTTCATGAAGGTGATCAATCTCCTAACCCATGGCCCTCAAACAATGATAGTTGTTACCTCCCAACCCTATGGTCATGTGCAACTGGGGAATTAAGCAACTCCTACTTTCATCGGTCTTATCCCTACCTGAACCTAGGATAGACTTAGGATTCTCCCTCATAGAGCATGTTCACTTAGAACCTTACCCAAGTCTTCACCATCTCTCTTTCTGCATTCATGGGTTGGCTCCCATCCGTTCATAGGCATTATGGCAACCTGCCTACCTTGGTCAAGCCCCATACTGGTTACCTCCATGGTAACACATTCACATGCAATAGCGATGGATATCTATGGGTCTGTAGATTCAATCTCTTACTATGTACCTTTCACTTAGCTTCTTAAGATCTTATGAGACCTCTTTAGGTTACCTTGAACCAACAAAACTGTTATACACCCTTCCAAAGGGATCCCTCTCCCAGGATGGGAGGAAAACTATCTCTAAGGTCACAAAAGCTCTTAGGTCCATGGTTTACATCCACCCGAGCCTACTTAACCCTAGCAAGCCATTAAGGCATGAGAAGATCACTTACTGTACCATGCTAGGTCATACTTGTCCTCTTTCCTCAATGTTGGATCAAGAACATATCTCTCCCTTATCATTATCCTAGTTGTGAGGGGTTCATCAAACATACCTTAACTTAAGGGGCTTCCCTTTTCCTCTATTCATGAGAAGTACCATGCTCGCTTCAACTAGAAACTCAATTCTCACCATGAGCATTAGGTACACTACTTCCCCTCTTAAGCCTAGGACCCTAGGTTCACTTGTAGGTGTCCAACTGCATGCCTTATCTCTTAGCTACGAATCAAGCATACAAAAGGCATGACATGCACTTCTTGTCATCCTTCAACTCGAGCAACACTTAGGGTTGGGTCCTCCTAAAGATAACCAAGATATCATCAACTTTCAGGGATTGATCATGAGGCAACCAATATCATCCATTGTTCAGGGTTTTAGGCTTCCAACCTTCTTGCGGGGTTCCCTGCTCTCTCTAGAGCTAACCCTACATCCAACCTCACCATTAGAGGTCCTCTCTTCATGAAGGTTCAACCTCAAAGGCATGCTCTACATGGGTGAAGCCTAGGTTCGAACTTATGGTTGCTCAAGATCATCCATAACCCTTAATGCTCCATCATAATTCCTTATCCAGAGTTTCATCCCACTGTCAGCACTATGATGTGCCCTAGGTGCCAGCTATGCCCTACTTGCACAAGCCCATAGGGTTTCTAAGGTCCTTCACTAACATCATCTACGGAGCTATCCTTTACCCTAACATGCACGACCCTTCCCAGGGTTGGGTTGCCAAAGGTTCTAGGTCACCCATGGATCATATGGCATCCCAAAGGCATGTCCTTTCAAACATCTGGTCCAACTCATCTCTCTCTAACCTTCACTTAGGGTTAGGGTTAGCATCATCCTCAGAGGATGTTCCAGGTCTCTACTTTCAATGGAGATCTCTATCTCCAAGACTAACTTATCCTCCTGATAAGAAGGTCTACTCTCAGGTCTATTCTGAGGACATGACAACTTATGTCATACGACCTAAGCATGTATCTATTCTTTAATTTGCGCTTACTCTATTAAGCTTATGTCCATGACATCTTATTTACATGCATTTCCTTTAATGTGATGGAGGATCCCTTAAACCATATCAACCTTACCCAAACCTCAAGAGGGTGAGGAGAAGAAAGAAAACCCTAATCCTTTAGGTCCTTATCAGAATTTTGTGATGAGAAGGGATGAATAAGATGAGAAGTCCTAAAGGTGTCTTATTTCGATTCATACCCTAAGACTTTGGCCAGGCAGTCACACGGGTCCGGGAGTCCTCGTATTCCGACTAGCAGTGCGGAGGAAAATCTTGCCAGCCCCCGGTCGTGATCCCTTTCTAGACACCTCCGTCTTTCGGATACTCCTCTAATAACTCCCTTGGGTTCTATGGAGTTTGTAAAATTTAATAATTATTAATGGTTAACTGAGGAACCCAAGCTCTGATACCAAATGTTACGACCCCACTTCCCGATAACCCCCAATTAAGGGAGAGACCGAGAGGTCGAAGCCGCACCCATGACTTCCGGATCAAAGGTTCAGCAGTTAACCAAGAATAATTATCAAATTTTAACATACTACACTGAAAATCTGTAAGAAAATAAACTTTGCATACCTTTTGAAATTTTGGATTTCTAACTTCTATCCACTTAATGATTCTATGCTAACTAATCCTCCTTGTATATTTTTTTTTTCTTCATGTATTTCACAATGTGATGATTTACTGTTTGTCCTTTTGGCTTGTACCTAAAATGTCGACAAACAAAACGTCAGTCAGCCGAAGCTGGTATGTGGGGGAAACAATAAACTTGCAACTATGATAACAATGTAATCATTCAATTACTTATTTAACAACCAATATTACGTTTTAGATATAACTCCGCAATCCAAGAGTACCCTATCCTCTGTGTTGTCCCCATTAAACCCCTCATGATCCACCTATAAGTGAACCAGTTTCTAGGGTTGAGTCACATGGCACTACTCGTAAGTAGACCACTCCTTAACTCGAGATTTGCTAAAGAGTATTTAAATCACGGTAACCTAGACCTTACTCTAGGATTACCCCTTTTTTAGCCTTTTCAAAGTAACAGAGGTGGACCCGGATCCAGCCAGTAATATATGCACATTTATAGTGATAATCATAGTCACTTTATAGTTGCATGAAATAAATAAAGATTCAACAGTTTAGTTGCATTCAATGTGATTAAACATTTGGGAATCCATCGGGAAACTATAGCGGTTATTCATAATCGTAACCACATACCTGATCCATAGTAACTTGATGTCCATGCATTAACATTCAACACAATTAACAAGCAATCAACAATATCCTGAAAATAATGCATAACATTCAAGTGTCATTGTTTTATTCAAAACATCCTCAAGATCAACTTGGATTCCACCTTATGATTTCTAGGCCAACTTTAGGGTTTTATTAGGGTTTTAGTCTTCATTATGCATTTATCACTTTTAATGCTCTTTTAGTTCACAAACTTTAATTTCTGCATCATAGGCACAATTGAATGTCAATTAAGTCTAATATGTTTCTTTTACACTAAAACTATTTTATTTATCCTTTTAGGTCATATCCAAAACATTAAGGCTAATTATCATCTTTGGTTTCTTTCAAATTGACAAATCATATTTCATTATAGTTCAACTCACATACATGAACCTTATTTATCACTATTTCCACTTTTATACATTAGGAAACACTAATTATCCAAATAATTCACATTAAAGATCTTTGGTACTCAATTTATCTTCGAATCATCATATCTCTATTTTATTCTTCGATTTGTACAATTAAAACCATTAGAATTCATATCAACATAAATTAGGGTTTCTAATCCCATTAAGGCATATTCATGGACATAGAACCCTAAATGAGACCAACTATATAAAAAGATCATCTTTTTAAATCCTATTTTCACTTTTAATAACAACAGGTTAATATCAGCATGAATTATCCAAATAACATCATCTATCATCAAAACTAAGGGTTTTTCCTTAATTAAATCATTAAAGATAATAACTTTATGCCTTTTTCAAATTTCATGCATATTTAAGCACATAAACTCTAAATTAGACTAATCATGTGCAAAGTTCTTCCTTTTTGAACATAATGTACCTTTTTACATTTAACAGGTTAACATTAACTAAAAGATCCATTAAACCCTATTAAACACATTAATCATTTCAAAATAGGGTTTCTTAATCTTAAATTCATTAAAGAGGATAATTTACACTACTTTTCGAACTATGATCAGATTCAGGCTATAAATCTATTTTTAATGAATTCCTTGTGTTCTCCTGATCAAAATCCATATATAACTTATCTAAATCCGAGCTACCAATTAGGAGTTATGATTTTTGGAAGAATTACCTCACTTGGGTCAATGGGGAGGCGCCACGTCGCCTTGTTCCCATGCAACGTTGGTTAGTTGAAAACATTTCGAAAAGACCATCCTGCCCTTGCTTATGTTTCCCGCCCTTTGTTTCCCGGAGGGGTACTTTGGTCCATTGATTGTTAGGTTGTCTTCAACCTCGGGTCACCAGCAGCGGCCGCCGAGAGAGGCCCTTGGCACGACTCTCCCTCCCAAGCCAGGACTCGAAACCCACCGGAAGTTGGCGCCCTACCTCCGCCATGTTCTGGCGCACCTAAAGCATCCCTCTTTCTTGGCCAAAGTGGTCTTGTTCCCCGCTCTTCGGCCACGCATTTGCAGCCGTCACTGCAGCCTGGCGGCTGTTGTTGTGTGCACTCCAGTGTATGGCTTCGATGGTTATGTGGATCCTCGATACCGTGGTTCAGTCGGCTACTATTGCACTCATCGTTGTTCCTCATTGTGTCCTGGTCATGCCACACTGTTCGGTTAGGGTTTATGGACAAAACGAGGAAGAAGAAGAAAATGAAGAAACATGTGATTCTCTGGACTCGAGGCTAAGGGGTCTACCCCTTTTTATGGGGGAGGGTATCCTCCCCCTAAGTTGCCCCTTCTAAGAGGAAACAAGTCCTCTCCCCCTTGGGAAACCTATTCCTTCGATGAGAAGCAACTCTCTCTCTCTCTCTCTTTCTTAATTTCCTTTGATAATCCTTCTTCTTTAATTATTAGGATTTCGGAATTCCTCTTAATTAATCTCTTTTACACTTGCCTTCTATCCCAAAGGCACGAATTTCCATTTCCTTTAATCAAAATTACTTTCTTTTAACAATATCTCATATTTCATTAATAATGCAACACATCATCCTCTTATTTTGCCTTTTTAGTATTTTCTCTTTCTTTCCTCTTTATTGGGACTCCTTGGATCCCAAGATACTCCATTATTTCGAAATTACTTTTTTAAGGATACTTATTATCCTTCTAGATGCATCTATATGCATTATTTCACATTATCTTGTTTATTTCTCATTAAATTATTTCTTTTTGAGGATTTCTCTTTATTTCCCTTTTATTTTCCTCATGGATATTCCTTTTATCATCAGAAACCTCATGGATACGAATTATCACCAAGAAAACTCATTTATGCCTCTTTCCACTCATTTTCCACATTTTATCATCATTTTCAATTTCTTTCTTAATAAAGTAATACTTAATCACCCTATTCTTTTCTAATTACCTTCTTTTTGAAACCTTGGTCTCCTTGGTACCCAAGGAACCCAAGAGGCACGAAATCCTCTTTGGATTTGCCTTCTAGAGGTTTCTACATATTTCTTTTCTCGAATATTCAATTATTCATTCACTAATTGAATTTTCTTTGTTATTTCCTTGTTATTGGGCCCAATAGCCAATAAAGCCCACAACACAAACATCAAGGCTATTGTAAACGAAATCCATTTATTTGAACCAAATCATATCTTTATTTGTTCAATTATCTTTTATATGAGAAGTTACATTTCTCACCAATGAACCCAAAAATTGGGGTTGTAACAAATGTCCATCACATCATAACCACCATAGCTCATACCTGGCAATGTACATCAATCAGTAACACATGCATGGTTAGAAACTAATAACAAGAAGGAAAACTATCATCATCTCATATATCTCATGCCATACATTCACATCATACACTTTACATTATAACAATTAGGGTTTCACTTTACTCAATTAGGGTTTACAAGGTTAGATCATCAACCATCTTTAGATCATTACTTCCCTCATCATTATGAGATGTTCTATAAGACACATAAGCATGTTTCTCATTATTTTTATAAAACATGCTATGTGGTTAAGAAACATAACCTTCAAATCATATGTAAAACTTCATTTCGTGCCTCTTGGATTCCTTGGGTTCCAAGGAGTCTAAGGTGGCATAGAGAATACAATAATAAAAGAAAAGATCAATTAAATATTTCTTTATCGAGAAATAAATTGAAAATAATGGTAATATGTGGAAAACAAGTGAAAAAAGGTGCAATCAAGTTATCCTTAGTGGGATTTCGTATTCCAATGATTCCTAATGATAAAAGGAATATCAATTAGGAAAATAAAAGAGAAATAATGAGAAATCCTCAAAAAGGAATCATTTTAATAAGAAATAAACAAGATAATGTGAAATAATGCATTTTAATGCATTTAAGGATAATGAGTATTCCTTAAAAAGGAATTTCGAATTCTTAGAGTTTCTTGGGATCCAAGGAGTCCCAATGAAGAAAGAGGAGAGAGAAAATACCGAATTTGCAAAATAAGAAGATAATGTGAGTATACCATTAATGTATTACATGGTGTTGCTAAAGAAAGTAATTGTTATTAAAGGAAATAGGATTTCGTGCTAATGGTTTAAAAAGAAAGAACAAAGGGAATAAGAGGGATGATTTTCGAAATCCCAATATCCAAAGAAGAAGGAATAATAAAAGAAAGTGAGAGAGAGAGAGTTAGCTTCTTAATAAAGGAATTACATTCTTATTAGGAAAGTGCTTTGCTAACTCACGGATGAGCACGGTGGGGCGTGGATACCCTCCCCTATAAAAGGGGTAGAGTTTTGGGCCGAGTTTAAGATAATCCCAAGCAAGGTTTTCCGTTCTCCCTCTTCTTCTTCGTTCTAACCCTCACCAAGAGAAGTAGGGGTTATCCCTGGAGTCATGGGAGCGGTGGAGTTATCACAATGGAGATCCGAAGTACCCTCGACAACCACAGTTTAAGCAATGGTCTTTCCGCGCCTCTCAGCCATGCACAGTGGTCGCAGAACGGCTGCTTCAGATAGCCGCATAGTGCAGGTTTGGCCAGCCCAAACCAGCCACCATGGCTGTGGGATGAAGGCACTCTGAGGAGCACAGAGGCCGGACGGAGGTAAAGGAGGGCTTTCTGGTGACTTTCGCGTCCGGGGATGGGAGCAAGAGTCGCCCCTAGGGCTGCGCTCGGCGGCTAGGGTGGCAACCAGCAGGTTGCTCGAGGTTGAAGAAAGGGAAGACACGTTGGACAATTCTGCCCTCCACGGGCAATAGCAACGAACAACTTAACCAGGGGTATAACCATAATTCGGTTATATTTCTATGTGAAGCACCTTGCATGGGAATAGAGTGACGTGGCATCTTCTAATTGGTCAAGTAAGTAGATTCTTGCAAAATTCATAATTAATTAACCGTAGCTCGGATGGATACGCATAATATATGAATTTTGCTCAAAAGAACACAAGGAATGCATTAAAAATATAATTGAAATCTGATTCCTTTTGCAATTCGAAAAGTAATGGAAGTTATTAACTTTAATGTAATGATAATTAAGAAACCCTATTTTGGTATGATTAAAGTGATTAGTAGGGTTTAATAGATGATTAAAGTTGATCTTAGCATGTTAATGATAAAAATGAATATTAGGAATAATAAGGATGGACTTTGCATATAATTAGTTAATTTAGAGTTTTTTGTGCATAAATATGTTTTAATGGGCCTTGAAACCCTAATGTTGACTAATTCGACTATTAATGGTTGTAATTGATTAATTTCATGATTAAAATTGGAATATGCTAAGTCTAAGTTATTTCGAGCATTAAAGTTCTTAATTTATGGATAAATACCCTAAATGAAGTAATTAAGGTTTTCTCATGAATAAAAAGGTGGATTAATGGCAAATCGAGTTCATATGTGATTTGGACTGTAATGAACTATGAATTGATGATAAATGCATATAATGATCTTATCATGGATTAAAAGGATAAAATAGTAGCTTTAATAAAAAGGGGTTTAATGAGCTTAATTAATGATTAAATATGCTTTTAATCCAGAATTGAAGAATAGATGTGGAAATAATTAGGGTTTGTGATCAATTGTGTTAAATTAGGGTCTAAAATAATAAAAGATGAAGGGAAACCCTAATTGCAATGGAAACCCTAAAAGTGGACTAGAAACCCTAAGAAGCGAGCTAGATTTAATAGGTCTTAATGACACGAGTAATAAAAGGAAATTGTATATTTGTTTCAGGATCTTATTGAATGCTTGCTTGCTCATTGTTGTTTGGACTATTCTTGCACCTGAATCTACATGTACAAGTATGTGGTTACGCTTATGACTACCCGAATTAGTTTTCTGGGATTTTATCGATGTTTCCATCGTGGATTGAATTAAACTTTTGGATGTATTTAATTCATGCAAAGTATAATGTGAATATGACTATCACATAAGAAATATGCCTACTAGCTCAGATCCTAGTCCCCTCTGTAGCTTTATAGATTGACCTAGTAAATGGCTACCAATGAGGGTAGGTCCATCAGGTCATTAAATGACTTAGTAAATGGCTACCAATGGGGTAGGTCCATCAAGTCATCATGAGTCAGGGATTGGTCTACCTTTGGGTAGGACCATGCAACTCCATAACCCTAGGTATTGGCTACCTGTGTGGTAGGGCAATGGGGGTAAGGATCTACCATATGGGAGAGGTGGTATCCATGTCCACTACAGGGACATTACAGAGAAAGGGGATAGGCAAGGATTGAGTAGTATTGATTAAAATGTAATTTTGGTTGTTAAATGGTATTTGGTTGATTACATTGTTAACATAGTTGCACAATTATTGTTTCCCCCACATACCAGCTTCGGCTGACCGACGTTTTATTTGTCGGCGTTTTAGGTACAAATGAAAGAACAAACAGTAAAGTGACATATGCGGAATTGAATGAAAAATAACATGCACAGGAGGATTAGTTAGATTAACATCTTCATGGATAGAAGTTTAGAAATCCCAATTTTTCCAAGGTAAGAAAAGTTTTATTTTATACCAAATTTTAGTTAGTTAGTAGAATTTCATAATTATTACTGATTATTTGTCGAACCTTTGATCTTGTTAATTGAATAACGGCTCTGACCTTCAGGTCTCCCTTAATTGGGGGTTACCGGGAGACGGGGTCATTACAATATGGTATCAGAGCTTAGGTTCCTCAAGTAATCTTTAATAATTATTAAATTTTACAAATTCTGTAGAACCCAAGGGAGTTATTAGAGGATTATCCGAAAGACAGAGGTGTCTAGAAAAGGATCACGACTGGGGGCTGGCAATATTTTCCTCCCCACAGCTAGTCGGAATATGAGGACTCCCGGATCCGTGTGACTGCCTGGTTAAAGTCTTAGGATATGACTCGAAATAAGATACCTTTAGGACTCTCTCATCTTATTCATCCCTTCTCAACTCAAATTCTGATAAGGACATTAAGGATTAGGGTTTCCTCTCTTCTCCTCACCCTCTTGAGGTATGTGTAAGGTTGATAAGGATTAAGGGATCCTCCACCAAATTAATGAAAAGCATGTAAATAAGATGTCATGGACATAAGCTTAATAGAGTAAGCGTAAAAGGATAGATACATGCTTAGGTCGTATGACATAAGTTGTCTTTGCCCTCGGGAGAGACCTGAGGCTAGACCTTCTTGTCAAGGGTATGAGTAGAGAAAGTGAGTCTTGGAGGTAGAGATCTCCATTAAGGTAGAGACCTAGCACATCCTCTGAGGATGATGTTAACCCTAACCATAAGTGAAGGTTAGAGAGAGAGATGGCATGATGAGATTAGACCAGGTGTTTGGATAAACGTGCCTTGGATGCCATATGAGCCATGAGAAGTTTATGACCTAGCACTTTTGGCAACCCAACCCTGGGAAGGGTCGTGCAGGTTTGAGCGAAGGATAGCTCCTTCATGGATGAAGTTAGAAAGAAACCTATAGAACCCTATGGGCTTGTGCAAGTAGGGTGTAGCTTGCACCCAGAGTACTTCAGTAGTGCTGACAGTAGGATGAAACCCTGGACAAGGAATCATGATGGATGTGGAGTTAGATCTAGAGAGAGAAAGTAGGACCCAAGAAAGAAGGTTGGAAGCTTAGATTCTGAGACATGAGGAATAGTTGATGCTTCTAGTACCTATGGTATAAGAGATTACCTGTTGGATGAGATAAAGAGTGCTTTAGACCCTGAGAAGGTTTAAGTAACCAGTTGTGAGGCTTTATACCTAGTTGGTTGTCCTGGAAGAGGACTCAACTCCGAAGTGTTGCTCGAGTAGAGGGATCATGAAGGTACATGACTTACCTTGGACCTGCTTGATTCATGGTTAAGAGATTGAGCATGCAAGTTGGATACCCAAAAGAGAACATAGGGTTCCTAGCCCTAAGAGGGGAAGCAGTGTACCTGAAGCTCATGATAACATTTGAGTCTCTATAGTTTTGAGCATGGTACTCCTCATGTGTAGAGGTAAAGGAAACCCCTTAAGTTAAGGGTATGGTTGATGAATCCCTCACAACTAAGTTGATGACATGAGAAGGTATAATCTCGATCCAGCATTGAGGAAAGAGAACAAGTATGACCTAGCATAGTTAATAGGTGGTCTGCTTGTGCCTTAGTATCTATTGGGTTAGGCATGCTCATGAGAATGTAAACCCTAAGGATGCTTGTGACCTTTTTTATCAAGGTGTAGTTTCCTCCCATCCTGGGAGAGCGCCCCTTTGGTAGGGAGTTTACCAGTTTGGTTGGTGTTGAGGAAACCTAAGGAGGTTTCATAGGATCTTGAGAAGCTAGGTGAAGAGTACATGGCATGAGAATAAACCTATAGACCCATAGATAGCCATCTCTATGTGCATGCGGATGTGTTGCCATGGAGATAACCAGTATGGGGCCTGACCAAGATAGGCAGGTCGCCTTGATCCCTATGAAAGGATGAAAGTCAGTCGTGAATGTAGAGAGAGATGATGAAGGCTTGGGTAAGGTTCTAAGTTGGACATGTACTACATTAGAATCCTATGTCTATCCAAGGGTCAGGCAGGGATAAGACTGATGGAAGAAGGAGTCGCCTAATTCCCTAGTTGCACATGACCATGGGGTCGGGAGGTAACAACTATCAATGTCTAAGGGCCATGGGTTAGTAGATTGATCACCTTCATGAACTCATGGGACCCAAAGGGCAGATGAGTAGGGCACTCTCTGATGCATAAGGGAAAAGGGATGACCCCAAAAGTGTCGGCTCCCTATAGACCTAGAGGAGATGACCTAGGATTATGCTTGGATCAAGTAAGTCTGAGACCAGTTTTCCCTAGAAGTAGTGTGGATATCATGATGTTTGTGATATAGAGACATAAGCTGCATGTTTCAACTTGGATTTGAAAGTGTACGGGCAAGGTGGGTTGTACCATCTCTACTCTTGGAACAGGAAGAACTCTGTATTTGGACTGCAACCAAATGCTTATTTCTTCTTGTTATGGGAGTGAGAGATAGGATAGTACGCATGCCTTACACCAAGGATAAAGATGATGTAAGTTGGAACGTAGCTATAAGGTATGATGATAGAGATGATAACATGCCCTGGTAAAGTGAATGATACATGGATGGTTCACAAACACTAAGAGAGGTAGTGTAGTCAGCTTATGAGGATGTTTTATCAGGAACTATGTGGAATTTGCAAGTTAACCAAAGTCAAGTTCGATCACAGTGAGGATGAGCTCAGAGCTTCTTGATAGACTTAGAGTTTGAGATGAGATGATAAGTATAATACATGGAGGTGTATGTTACCTAACACCTAAGAAGTGGTAATGAATGCTCTGGTTGAGATATAGTGCCTAGTTTAGCTGGGAGCAAGAAGAAGTTGAGGTTGTTCGACTAACCCTATGTTTGGAAAGAGGATGTGTTTTAGCTAACACACAGAGGTAACAATATATGTTGAACAAGTTAATGGATTGATGTAGTAAAAGGATGGTGATAGAACCTCAGATACACTTCTTTGGATAGGAAGATAATAAAACCCTTTTGAGAGTGGTTTAGGGTTTCCGAGGTATCAAGCTTGAGGAATCATAACATTACAGGAGGACATGATATACCTTGGTACTACAAAGATAGTAAGTGATGGTAGCATTCTGGATGCTTAGAACAAAGTTGCATGTAACATGTGTCCATGCAAGCCAGGAGGTGAAGGACGAACACCATTAACCCAGTACAGGAATATAAAGTATAAAGAGTTCCCGAGAGGGAATGGGAGTGCATCACTATGCATGTTGTGAGTCTCTCCTAGACCAAGAAGGTCAAGATACAATGTGGGTTATGGTAGATCGCCTTACCTAGATGACATGAGAAAGGAAGAGTTCTGCCAAGGGACAGATCAACTACATATGAAAAGAGACAGTTCAACTACACCATGATGCGAACTCAAAAGTTCTTGATGTGACCTAAAGGTTTACTTCCATGTGGTGGAAGTAGGTGCATAAAGAACTCATCTTTAGTACTGCTTAGCACCCCATACTAATGGTTAGTATGATCCAGACTAGAGGGTCTGATGAGAGTATGTGTGCTCATTCAGGTTGATACAAAGAGACAGTTCTTAAGATGTGATGTTAACCACCATAGCCTTTTATCAGGATGAAAGAAGTTCTATAAGGAGGTTGTGTCGATCACCACTTCATTATGATGAAGTTGGTGAAGGAGGCCTCTTGAAGGTCATAAAAGAACCACAGTGTGTGTAGATGAAGTCACTTGATCGTGCAATGGCTGAAAGAGAGAGCCCAAGGGTGACATGAGTCACGAGCTGATGCAAAGCAGACTGACATGCAGTTCACTGTGGGAGAATATGTGATGTGAAAATCCGACCCCTCTAAGCTACGGCTGATGAAGCTGATTCCCCGATATATGGGTCCATTTGAGATGGATTGGTGGATATGGTTGTGTTTAACCTGACCCTCAGGATAAAATGATGTGTTGCATGAGACCCTATGTTCGGTACCCAAGCCATGTGGAGCCCTGAACCTATTCAGCTTTTGAGAGGTTGAAATGTCCTGAGTCACCTATGAGGGTACAATATACTAAGGTAAGAAAGAACTCAGATGGAAGAATATGAAATAATGAAGGTTCTAGGGGAAGCACCATGGAAAGGGTGAAGCCACATGGGAGACATGATGGACATATGAAAGGCTTATCCTGTTTGTTTGCTTGCTTGATGGAATTTTGAGGGTAAAATTCTTATAAGAGGGCAAGGATGTTACAACCCCAATTTGGGTTCATTTGCTGAGAAATGTAATTTCTCATATTAAATATAAATGAACAAATAATAAATGAATGCATGATTTTCGTTTAAAATAGCCTTGTTGATTTATTTGTGGGCTTTATTGGCTATTGGGCCCAATAACAAGAAGAGAATAAAAGAAATTACACTATTATCAAGCAAATAAGAAAATAGAGAAAAAGGAAAAATGTGGAAACCTCTAGAAGGCAAATCCAAAGAGGGATTTCGTGCCTCTTGGATTCCTTGGGTTCCAAGGAGTCTAAGGTGGCATAGAGAATACAATAATAAAAGAAAAGATCAATTAAATATTTCCTTATCGAGAAATAAATTGAAAATAATGGTAATATGTGGAAAACAAGTGAAAAAAGGTGCAATCAAGTTATCCTTAGTGGGATTTCGTATTCCAATGATTCCTAATGATAAAAGGAATATCAATAAGGAAAATAAAAGAGAAATAATGAGAAATCCTCAAAAAGGAATCATTTTAATAAGAAATAAACAAGATAATGTGAAATAATGCATTTTGATGCATTTAAGGATAATGAGTATTCCTTAAAAAGGAATTTCAAATTCTTAGAGTTTCTTAGGATCCAAGGAGTCCCAATGAAGAAAGACGAGAGAGAAAATACCGAATTTGCAAAATAAGAAGATAATGTGAGTATACCATTAATGTATTACATGTGTTGCTAAAGAAAGTAATTGTTATTAAAGGAAATAGGATTTCGTGCTAATGGTTTAAAAAGAAAGAACAAAGGGAATAAGAGGGATGATTTTCGAAATCCCAATATCCAAAGAAGAAGGAATAATAAAAGAAAGTGAGAGAGAGAGTTAGCTTCTTAATAAAGGAATTAAATTCTTATTAGGAAAGTTCTTTGCTAACTCATGGATGAGCACGGTGGGGCGTGGATACCCTCCCCTATAAAAGGGGTAGAGTTTTGGGCCGAGTTTAAGATAATCCCAAGCAAGGTTTTCCCTTCTCCCTCTTCTTCTTCTTTCTAACCCTCACTAAGAGAAGTAGGGGTTATCCCTGGAGTCATGGGAGCGGTGGAGTTATCACAATGGAGAGTCAAAGTACTCTCGACAACCACGGTTTAAGCAATGGTCTTTCCGCGCCTCTCAGCCATGCATAGTGGTCGCAGAACGGCTGCTTCAGACAGCCGCATAGTGCAGGCTTGGCCAGCCCAAACCAGCCGCCATGGTTGTGGGATGAAGGCACTATGAGGAGCACAGAGGCCAGACGGAGGTAAAAGAGGGCTTTCTGGTGACTTTCGCGTCCGGGGATGGGAGCAAGAGCCGCCCCTAGGGCTGCGCTCGGCGGCTAGGGCGGCAACAAGCAGGTTGCTCGAGGTTGAAGAAAGGGAAGACACGTTGGACGATTTTGCCCTCCACAGGCAATAGCAACGAACAACTTAACCATGGGTATAACCGTAATTTGGTTATATTTCTATGTGAAGCACCTTGCATGGGAATAGAGTGACGTGACATCTTCTAATTGGTCAAGTAAGTAGATTCTTGCAAAATTCAGAATTAATTAACCGTATCTCGGATGGATACGCATAATATATGAATTTTTCTCAGAAGAACACAAGGAATTCATTAAAAATATAATTGAAACCTGAATACTTTTGAAATTCGAAAAGTAATGGAAGTTATTAACTTTAATGTAATGATGATTAAGAAACCCTATTTTGGTATGATTAAAGTGATTAGTAGGGTTTAATAGATGATTAAAGTTGATCTTAGCCTGTTAATGATAAAAATGAACATTAGGAAGAATAAGGATGGACTTTGCATATAATTAGTTAATTTAGAGTTTCTTGTGCATAAATATGTTTTAATGGGCCTTGAAACCCTAATGTTGACTAATTCGACTATTAATGGTTGTAATTGATTAATTTCATGATTAAAATTGGAATATGCTAAGTGTAAGTTATTTCGAGCATTAAAGTTCTTAATTGATGGATAAATACCCTAAATGAAGTAATTAGGGTTTTCTCATGAATAAAAAGGTGGATTAATGGCAAATCGAGTTCATATGTGATTTGGACTGTAATGAACTATGAATTGATGATAAATGCATATAATGATCTTATCATGGATTAAAAGGATAAAAATAGTAGCTTTAATAAAAAGGGGCTTAATGAGCTTAATTAATGGTTAAATATGCTTTTAATCCAGAATTGAGGAATAGATGTGGAAATAATTAGGGTTTGTGATCAATTGTGTTAAATTAGGGTCTAAAATAATAAAAGATGAAGGGAAACCCTAATTGCAATGGAAACCCTAAAAGTGGACTAGAAACCCTAAGAAGCGAGCTAGATTTAATAGATCTTAATGACACGAGTAATAAAAGGAAATTGTATATTTGTTTCAAGATCTTATTGAATGCTTTCTTGCTCATTGTTGTTTGGACTATTCTTGCACCTGAATCTACATGTACAGGTATGTGGTTACGCTTATGACTACCCGAATTAGTATTCTGGGATTTTATCGATGTTTCCATCGTGGCTTGAATTAAACTGTTGGATGTATTTAATTCATGCAAAGTATAATGTGAATATGACTATCACATAAGAAATATGCCTACTAGCTCAGATCCTAGTCCCCTCTGTAGCTTTATAGATCGACCTAGTAAATGGCTACCAATGAGGGTAGGTCCATCAGGTCATTAAATGACTTAGTAAATGGCTACCAATGGGGTAGGTCCATCAAGTCATCATGAGTCAAGGATTTGTCTACCTTTGGGTAGGACCATGCGACTCCATAACCCTAGGTATTGGCTACCTGTGTGGTAGGGCCATGGGGGTAAGGATCTACCATATGGGAGAGGTGGTATCCATGTCCACTGCAGGGATGTTATAGAGAAAGGGGATATGCAAGGATTGAGTAGTATTGCTTAAAACGTAATCTTGGTTGTTAAATGATATTTGGTTGATTACATTGTTAACATAGTTGCACAATTATTTTTTCCCCCACATACCAACTTCGGCTGACCGATATTTTGTTTGTCGGCGTTTTAGGTACAAATGAAAGAACAAACAGTAAAGTGACATATGTGGAATTGAATGAGAAATAACATGCACAGGAGGATTAGTTAGATTAACATCTTCATGGATAGAAGTTTAGAAATCCCAGTTTTTCGAAGGTAAGAAAAGTTTTATTTTATACCAAATTTCAGTTAGTTAGTAGAATTTCATAATTATTACTGATTATTTGTCGAACCTTTGATCATGTTAATTGAATAACGGCTCTGACCTTCAGGTCTCCCTTAATTGGGGGTTACCGGGAGGCGGGGTCATTACAAATGCAGTCCTAAAACATGGGTTGTTATAAAGGTGATGATTGGGTGGCTTTGACACATGGGGCTTTTGAGGGGTGAGTGATAGATATTGGATTTGTCCCTCCTAAGGGAGTTTGATGTCGATGGCCACTTGATGAGTAGGATTAGAAAGGCATGCGCATGCATGTGTGAATCAATATGTGATATTGATGTCACACACATCTCACCCAATCTGCTCTGAGATCAAGGAAATGGATGAATGTTGAAAGGATGATTGTACCATGCTTTGAGTTCATTCAGGACATTAGTGCTAAAGGAGTTATACATTCACTGTAACACCATTCATGGATTTTAGGATTGAAAGTTGTTCCCCAACTTTCTATTTCACTTGGGTAGCACTGATGTGTGACTAGGCACCACTCTTTGCTTGTGAAGTCATAAGTGTTATGGACTTTCACTGCCAATGTGAAATGGACTTGCAGGGTCACACACATAGGATTTAACTTGGAAGAGGAGTTTATCCAAAAATGATGTTTAGATTGATTACTAAAGGAGTTTAGTAGTTCAATTAAACACTCAGTTGATTGATAGCTCAAAATCATAGTGTTCAAGGTGTTGGACCAATTGATTAAAGTATCAGATTGATTGAAATTGCAATTGACTGATTTTGCACAGTCTGTACTCCCAACTGATCGTCTCATGTGATGAACTGATCGGCTCAGGTTGGTGAACCGATCGACTCAAGTGGTGAGTCGATCGGCTCATGTGTCAATGAAACGATCGGCACAATTGTTGAACCGGTCAATTCGCGTGACCAACTGAGATCGTTTGGAAAGTCAGAAAACTCTTTTTGCAAAAACATATTTGTTTCACTTGTACAAATTTGATTTGGACAAGAACTAATATTTGATTAGTCAGAAACAAACATGAAAGTCAATTCGAGTTGGACCAGGACCACGAACTGATCGACTCAGGTGTCCCAACCGATCGGTTCAGGTGTGAACCGATCGACTCAGGTCCCCAACCGATCAATTCATGCTTGAAACGATCGGTTCAGCTGACACAGTTGGTTGTTTTGTGGAAAATATAAAACCCTTCTACTCCTGCTTTAACCCCGCATTGCCCGAGGAAGAGAACCCTATCCCATGACCCTCCTATATATAGGGGTATTGGGGGCTTCTCAAAGAACAACTCAGAACACCAGTTGCTCTACAAAGTTGTCGTTCTCTCTAGTTTTGGTAACTAGTAGAGCCCGAGCAAGTGCTACCCGATAAGGGAGGCATAGTAAGGGAAAGACAACTGCGGAAAAGCAGCTAGTGGCAAGAGAGTGTGTCGGTGACTAGTACGCTGACAGGAGGGTGCGACTCCTTCCAATTCCTTGTGGGATAGGGAGATCGGAGTTCCAGGCAGTATGTGTGGATGACTGTAGAGGCGGGAGACTTCTGCCACTCAGAAGATAGCTGTCAATCCCGACAGTCCCGGTGAGACTAGGAGTTGCACATACACCATCCAAGACCATAGGTGAGGTCCACGCAAGTCGTGAGGTAACGTCGCCGAGCAAGCCTCGGGATAAGGTATATCTCTACAAACCATCCTTCTTATTGTATAGACATTGACACGATTCCTTTAGACTGAGTTCGGGAGAAGAAAATTTTTGTTTCCGTTGCCTTCTCTGTCTCCCCTAAAACCCTACATATAAATGACAACATTGTATTATGGCCTAGAAACCCATCCAGGATTTACTCATTAGGAGTAAATCTTGGATATATAGTCCTCGATTTGGGACTGTTCTTGAACACTTAATCTCACTTAGGATGTAAGTGTATAATGTGTATTGTGTTTTCAAGAAAATTTCATTAGTTATTCCCCATTTGTTCTCTAAGTACATATGTACTTGGAGAACAGCGGGGAAATGCTGCCAAATTTTTTTTGAAAACCCAATACACATTATACACTTACTAGTGATATTAGGTGTTCAAGAATGGGATAGGTGGTACAAATTTATTTTATATAATAAGTTAAACCCTAAACTTTTAACCACAATTTAACCCTAGACCCTAATCTTTTAACCCTAAACCCTAATATATACTTGTTTTCTATTTGATCATAGAATGGATAGATCATGGATGTCTATTCCAAATTGCTACACCTCAAAGTTTATTTCTGGTCTTGATCAGTTTATTAGATTTGCTGAGGAACATAGGAAACAACTTGGAGATAGGTTCTACTATCCATGTAGGCATTGCGGTAACAACTTGAAAGTCAACATTGGTGACAAAATCAAAAGTCATGTCATGTGCAACGGGATTGCACAAGGCTATATAGAATTGCACTGGCATGGATAGATTTCAAACCTAAAATCAGTGGATGTCGATAGCAGTCCTTGTGTGGAAGAAGAAATTGCCTCTGATGACGTAGATGTGAATGAACCAGTTCCAGTAGACATCATTGATGCGATGCTAGATAGTTGTGGGGTAGAGCACACCAATCCACCTCCCATGTTTAGAAACATTGTGCATAATGCTGAGATACCGTTATATATAGGTTGTACTAAGTTTATGAAGCTTAGCGTTTTGTTGAGATTGTATAAGATGAAAGCTAACAATAGATGGAGCGACAAAAGCTTCACGTCATTGTTGTCTTTGTTGAAAGAAATTCTTCCTGAAGGAAATGAGCTGCCAATCTCAACATACCAGTTAAAGAAATTGTTGTACCCAATGGGAATGGAGGCCAAGAATATGCACGCATGCCCGAATGATTGTGTATTATTTCAAAAGTACTATGTGGATTTGAAAGATTGTCCAAAATGTGGTGCGTCAAGGTATAAATTGACGACTTCGGGGGAGTCCAAAACTGGTTCTCCTGCCAAGGTGATGTGGTATCTACCTATAATATCATGGTTTCAGCGCTTGTTTGCCAATCTGATAGATGCGAAGAATTTGAGGTGGCATGCATATGTTAAGAAAAATAATGATGGGATCCTACGACATGCGTCTGATTCCACACAGTGGAAAAAGAATGATTTATTGTACCCTAAATTTGGTGAAGAAGTTAGGATCCTAAGACTTGGGCTTTGTATAGATGGGATGAATCTCTACGGGACATTGAGCAGCCAACATAGCACTTGTCCAGTTATGCTTGTTATACACAATCCTCCTCCTTGGTTGTGTATGAAAAATAAGTATGTTATACTATCGTTGTTGATATCGGGCCCTAAACAACCTGGAAATGATATTGATGTTTATCTTGAACCTCTAATTGATGACTTAAAGAAACTTTGGGGTGAAGGTGTGATGACCTATGATGCTTCACAAAGAGAGACATTTTGTTTGCACGCTATGTTGTTTTGTACTGTTAATGACTTTCCATCATATGGGAATTTGTTTGGATATAGTGTCAAAGGATCTAAAGCATTTCCTATATGTGAAGAGAACACTGATTCAATATGACTAAAACATGGCGGCAAAACTGTATATCTTAGTCATCAAAGGTTTCTTCTAAAATTCCATCTGTATCATAGGTTGCACAAAGCATTCAAGGGACGGAATGAGGAACAAAGTGCACCTAAACCTATACAAGGGGAGGTTGTTTATGAAAGAGTAAAAAACTTTGCCAATGAATTTTGTAAGAGATCACAAAGTATCATTTCCACACGGATTGACAAATCTTTATTAAAAAAGAAGTCAATATTTTGGGATCTTCCTTATTGGAGTTCTTTGGCAGTCAGGCATTGTATCGATGCCATGCACGTTGAGAAAAATGTATGTGATAGCATCATTGGTACTCTATTGAATATATCAGGTAAGACTAAAGATGGGATAAAATCCAGAATAGACCTACGTGAAATGGGAACAAGGACAGAATTAACATTAGTAGTTAGTAGCAATCGGAGAACATACTTACCTCCCGCTTGTTACACGTTGTCTAGAAAGGAGAAGAAAGCTTTTTGTGAATGCTTGGTAAATGTTAAGGTGCCACAGGGTTACTCATCTAACATCTGTAGATTGGTATCAATGAAAGATCTGAAGTTGATATGTCTTAAATCTCATGATTGTCACACTCTAATGCAAGACATATTGCTCATGGCAATTCGATCTATATTACCAAACCATGTAAGGTTTGCAATCACCAGACTTTGTTTCTTTTTCAACAGTCTGTGCATCAAAGTTATTGACCCTGATACTCTCAATAAATTGCAAAGAGAAGTGGTTGTTACCCTATGTCATATTGAGATGTATTTTCCTCCTTCATTCTTTGATATCATGGTACATCTTGTTGTCCACTTGACTAGGGAAGTGAAAATGTTGGAACCAGTTTTCTTGCATTGGATGTATCCCTTTGAACGATACATGAGCATTTTTAAAGGTGATGTTCGAAACCGTTATCGGCCTGAAGGGAGTAGTATTGAGGGTTATGTGGCGAGAGAGGTTATGAATTTTTGCAATGACTTTCTGAGTGTTAATGATGCTCCTGTTAATGACAAGAACATTGAGGAGCATTTTGGCAAAGGAATTTTTGGATCACAGATGAAAGTAATCAACCGTGAGCAGTTGGAACAAGGTCACTTGTATATTTTACACAACGTCAACAAAGTGAGTGTTTATATTGAGGAACATACCAATTTCATCAAGAGAGAATATCCTTGAGCCAATTCAATGTGGCTTGCGAGAGAGCATAACAAGACATTTATTAAGTGGTTTGAAGATAAAGGCTTACATCAACTATCTCAAACACCAGACAATCTTACTGAAACTATCAAATGCCTCACCTTTAAACCAAAATTGAATGTTATGTCTTATGAAGGGTTTGACATAAATGGATGCTCATATTACATAAAGTGTCAAGATGATAAGAGTGTCATCCAAAATAGTGGGGTCACCCTTCAAATGTCTTTATTGTTTTTGTAAGTGCAAAGGATAAGATTCCACGTGAAGCTAAAATGTCATATTACAGCGTCATTAAAGACATATGGGAGTTTGACTATGTAGATTTTAGAATTCCGCTCTTTAATTGTAATTGGGTTGATAGCACCAAAGGAGTTATAATGGATGAATTGGGTTTCACATTAGTGAACTTTGAAAAGATTGACGAGAAGGGTGAACCATTCATATTGGCCTCACAAGAAAAACAAGTATTTTATATCGATGATCCTGCAAATGATAAATGGTTGGTTGTTCTTCATGGTAAAAGATAGTTCATTGAAGATCCTATAGATGAAGAAGTGTACTATGATAAGTATGATGACTCCAGTCCATTCTCAGTTGGTTTGCCAACACCACCAAATATTGAAGCTAATGATGACTTGTATGTGTGCGGAGATCACAATGAAGGATTGTTAATTGATAAAAGATTGCAATATTAGAGGCATGCATGATTATATTTTTTTAAGTGTTTCATTTTTCTGAATATGAACTTTACAATGTTTTATTATCTTCTAGTTATGTCAAATGCTAAATGTTTGATTTTTTAATGACACTTTCAGATGGATGAGCATGAGCATGATGACCGTGATGGTAATTGTTGTGAGGGTGAGGATATCAATGCGCCACCTCACAATGTAAGTTTTAAAAATATATCCTATATTTCTATCTATATGTCCATTTATAGTTATATCCTCTAAGTGTGTTTATTTTGTCAAACTTTAGGTTGATAATGTACCCCCTAAAGAACTTGGGGCACTTGATGAGCAGCAAAAAAATTGAAAAAGTGAGGGGCATCACTATGATGAACAAGTTACTACAATAAAGGAGCAATGGACCCAAACTGGTTGTGGATTTTGATCATGCAGCAAATCCAGTTGGAGTGAATCGCAACTCGTTTATTTCATATCTTGGGGTTTTTACTCATAGCCATTTTAGTCCTAATTTTGAATCTTTTCATACAGTTCCTAAGGGGAAGAAAGACTTAGTATGGAAGGAACTATGCGTGAGTTATTATTATTTGCAATTCTATTTTTGTAGATTACTAATTTTTAGGATACTAGTTAATAACAATTCTATTTTGCAGAGTATATTTGATCTGGATGAAAAGATGTATCGTAAATACGTGATGCAACGCTGTGGGAGGGTCCTAAGGAACTATAGGACAAATCTCACCCGAGATTACATATGTGATGCTGAGAATAGGTTCTTGATTGATTTCCAATTCTAGACATTGATCACTTTTTTTACTAACTCTACACTAATAATTTTTGTTTGTATTCTCTTTAAAAAATAAATTTAGGAAGAAGGCAGCCACTGAGCAATGGAACTACCTGGACCCCAAATACTGGGAGGATTTGTTACCCAAAGAAAAATAGATGAATTCAAGGTATTAAGTATCACTCCCAATTTAATTTATATACATTCTTATGTATTCACCTATTCATGATTAACCTTTAGTGTTACTAAACAAATCAATGTGCTTACTAATAAGGCTATCAATGATGCTCAAAGAGATAGGTGTGTAATGAATGTGCATGACCACAAAATGGGTCCAAGAGGCTATGCATGTGTTCGCCAAAGACTACAGGCTGAGTCTACCGCTCAATCTGTTGCTACTCAGGAGATTGTAGAGTCCTCTACTATTGGTCTCGCACCTCTGCCTCGCCATACTATGTGGATAGCTGGGAGGCAAAACAAGAAGGGAGATATAACGAAGCTCACCAATGCTGAGGCGGCTGCAAAAATGGTAAAACTTAACTCTTAGAGCAATCGATATTGATTATTGTTATGTTTACTTACCAATTTCTATTGATGGCAATTAGCGGGAGCTTCACGAGCAGAGGAAGGAAGGCAAGTTCATCCTTGAGGGCATAAGGGATGAATTGACAGTTGCTCTTGGTAACCTAGAGCATCTTGGGTGTGTTAGAGGTACACACGGTGGTGTGGGAATAAAGCGTTCTTTGGGCCATCATAGCACAAATCTATCCCAAAAGCGGGACTATCAAATGTTGAGGTAACCTGTTCTTTTTTTAGAATCTTATTGCAAAAGGGAATTCAATAATCAAAAGCTAGCATTTCTTTTGTCCATGTATAGGTAGATGAGTTAATTAATAGGAGAGTTGAGGAAGGACTTGATAGGAGAGTCGAGGAAGAACTTGATAAGAGACTCAATGAAGCAATTAGCAAGTGGCAAACGTCTCAACATGCCACGCAGACAGTACATGTGGCATGTTGCTCTTCTCCTACTATAGAGGTGGTTGTGAATAATCCTGTAGACCCACCACCTAGCACGTCCGCTATAAGTATTTTTATGACACATATGGTAGCTAGTCTTTTCAAGATGATATGTTTATATATAACATTCTTTATGTAAACTTGTAGGGGTTGAAGCCATGTCGTTGAAAAAGTCATGAATATATCGTTGCAGAGGCACAAGCTTACCCAGCCCTTCCAGAGGACATGTTTCATGGGACTCTAGTACCAACTGGTGCGGTTCCTGTGAGCCCGATACATGTACTCCCCAATTAGAGGGATCTTCCATTGCTATATGCCCACCCAGATTCTAAAACGCTTGGTGAGGCAGAAGGTGGAGTGATAATGTGGCCCAAATAGGATGTCGTCTATACTAATATTGTATAGTAAATTTACAGTACGTTAATTTGTTAGTGTGTATATATGAGTCAATTGATTTGAAATTATATATATAGGTCAAAAGGAAGACACCCGCTACATCTCGACCTCTTCCTCCACCTCCTGAAGTACCAAGTTGGGTTCCAAGGGATCTACACATATCGTTAGGTCCTAATTGTAGGGATATGGCAGTATGGATAGGTGAACATGAACAAAATGCCCTATAAATGTTTCTATTTTGGAGGATGTTGTAGGTCAATCATACGATAACAAGTTATTTATACAAGATATTTTGGAGTTATTTCGTTATGATTGGCTGAATACATCTATGATAGAGCTATGGATATGGTGAGATCTTGCTTATACATCCATATATCTTATTTTATATACAGTGATCTAGTTTCTTATATATTAATGCATACATAATACATGTTTTGCAACTACTTACACACGATATGTATAGATTTTTTATTTTCCCATGTGAGATTTTTTGTTCCATCTTTGATTAGTCTTGTAGATAAAGACCCTTCTTCAACTACTTCATACTGTTGTGATGCTTTTAAATATTTTGGTAAAATAAAGAAGACGGTGATAATAGCTCCATTCAATGTCGAGTAAGTTTACTTTGCTTATAATTTGGACTTAAGAAAAATACATTTCTATTGTGGATTTTTAGTTATTAATTTTTAACTTTCTTACCTGTAGTGGTAGGCATTGGGAGTTACTAGTTATTGTCCCCAAGACGTTCACTGTCTATTATCTAGATCCTACAGGGAATGAATTGAATACGTTATATGGACACACAATGAAAAGGCCATTATTCCTGTGAGAAATATTTCATATTTTTATATCTGTTAACATCTTTTATTACATTACTATTTAATTATGCAATTTAATGTGTTACATTAACATGTAGGACTTTACATGAGTTCAAAAGAGCTTGAGGAAAGGTCCCCAAGAAAAAGAATCAGCCACTAATTTGGGAGAATGTGAAAGTAATTTCCCGACTCCAATGTATGTATTATTTATGTGAACTGTGCTTATTTTTATTTTTGAATATTTTGTATGTTTCAATTTAGAGTGTGCTACACAAGACAAGGGTTGGGCATGTGCATACTATGTGATGTGATTTATGGACCTAATCATCAAACATGCCGCAATGGAAATTGATACTATACATAAGGTATTATATATAGTCTCATTAGATAATATGAAATATATCAATCTTATTGTATATTATTAATTATATATATGTCACTCTCTTTGTAAGTGTTTAAAACTGACTTGACTACAGGTGGAAAGTTATTAGATGTACATACTCCCTATATGAGGGAAGAATTAGATGATGTAAGAGAAGAATGGACAAAAGCCCTACAAGTAGTGGGAATTTTGAAATATGATTGGAATACTGATGGCGATAATGACGATGATGAATAAAGAATGGTATTTCTAAAATTTGTTCTCATAATTATTTTTGTGTGAATGTGAATGAATTTTTCTGAATTGTCATATGTGTGAATGTGAAGATGATCAATACATGAATGTTTCTACATGTGTCTAAGTGTGAAAAGAGATGAAATGAATGGAATTGCAGGTTGCTAAATGTGTGTGAAAATGGAGGAAATTTGAAATGGAACTACTGGTTTCTACATGTGTGTGATGAAAAATAATATGAATTAAATGTGCTTATACATGTGTTTGATCATAAATTGTAGTCCATCTTGTTAATTTTGCAGGTTTTTGGCATATTGTTTGCTGATACCAATGGATGATGTAAACCTACAGTTCAGAACTGAACTGTAAGTTCTACATCCTGCTGACCAGCCATACAGTAGGCCTAGAAACTGATAAGAAAAAAAAATAGGTATTGGTTATTTGTATAAAATCGACAACAAAGACATACAACGTCGGTTATTAGCAAAAAATTGACGTCTATGTGTCTATGGATGTCAGTTATATATATAAACCTACGTCGATGGTGCCCTTGTTGGTGCGTTTTATTGGTGGCAGGAAGGGTTATATAGTTTCGGTTTTTGTGAGACGCTGACATCTTTGACCTAGGTATAGTGTCGGGTTTATTAAATAATTGACACCTATAGTGCCCTTGCTGGTGCATTTTTGGTGGCGGGAAGGGTTATGGTGTTGGTGTTAAAACCGACGCTGAAAGTTTCGACTTTTAGCGGTGCCCACTTGGGTGTCACTTTGAAACTGACGCCAAAGGCCTTAAATAACCAACACTAAAGGTCAGTTTTGTACTAGTGAGACTGTAGGTTGAAAGTTATTCTCTAACTTTCCTTGTCACTTGGGTAGAACTGATGTGCAACTAGGCACTACTCTTTGCTTGTGATGTCATAAGTTAGCTATGGACATTCACTGCCAACGTGAAATGGAACCTATAGGGTCACACACATAGGATTAACCTGGAAGAGGAGTTTATCCACGAATGATGTTTAGATTGATTACTAAAGTGTTTAGGTACTCAATTAAACATTGAATCAATAGATTTGACTTAGAATCATCAACTTCAAATGTTGAATCAATTGATTAGAGTGTCAGATTGATTGAGAACTGCATTAACTAAGTTTTGCACAACCTGGACCACCAACTGACCGGTTCACTGGGTGAACCGATCGGCTCATGATCAGTGAGATGACCGATTCATACTGGTGAACTGATCGGTTCACATAGACCAACTGAGTAGGTGTTGGGTTTCCCGGTTTGTGATAAAAGATTTTTGTTTCACTTGTTCAATTAGACTGGGACAAGAATTAATCTTTGCATTAATTAGAAACAAATAAGGAAAGTCAATTGGAGGCAAGTCTGGGAAGTGAAACGACTGGTTCACACTCCCAACCAATTGGTTCAAAAGTGAACCGATCGGCTCACTTGCCCAAATGACCGGTTGAGTTGTGAAATGATCGATTCGTCTGCCACAGTACAATCAATTCGTGGAAAATCTAGACCCTTCTACTCCCCCACAGACTGGGAATCTTTATCCTACCATCTACTATAATTAGAAGGGTATAGGGGGACTTCTTAGAATACACAACTTAGAACATCAGTTGCTCTACAAAGTTCTTGTCCTCTCTGGTTATGGTAACTGAGAGAGCCCAAGCAAGTTCTACCTATCCATGGAGGAACAATGAGGAAAAGACAACTATAGAAAAGCAACTAGTGGTGGAAGAGTATGTCGATGACTAATACGCCAACAGAAGGGGACGACTCCTTCTAGTCTGTCCATCTCAGGACGACTAGAGTTCCCAGTAGTTAGTGTAGACTATCTATAGAGGCGGGAGGTTTCTATTGCTCAGGAGGACGACTGTCAACCGTAGTCTGGGTCTATACCAGGAACTGCACAAACACCGTTGAAGACTAGGTGGTTGAAGACCGCACTAGCTACGAGGTATTGTCACTGAACAAGCCTCAGGACTAGGTATATATTGCTAAACCATCTTTCCTATTGCATAGTTGTTGATGCGATATGCTGGTAATGGGTTTGTGGTTAGATACAATTTTATTTCTACTTCCTGATCTGTCCCACAAAACCCAAAAACCTAACCCTAGCCTCCATACTTGTTGATAAGGTGTATGTGATGTATAATGATCATGTTGAGCATAAACCCAAAGTTGAAGTTGAATAACCCTAATATATATATATATATATATATATATATATATATATATATATATATATATATATATATATATATATATATATCTTTGGCAACTTTCATGATAGAATAATGACATTAGGTGTCATAATCAGATAACATACATTGATACACATTAATGGTACCTAATCACCTAATCGTAACTTGATATGAAAATCAATTTGTCAATGTGCAATATGTTTCACCTTATTCACTAATACACACATAATAACTAAAATATGGTTATGAAATATTTGAGTTTACATAAATATGCATGAATGGATAATGTGGGGTTAAATGTGCATAATTGGTAATAAAGATGTGAATGAGTATGAGTAATTGATTCATTTGGACAATAATGTGACTAATTTATATAATATGACAATAACTAGATGCTTAGTGTAAGTGGGAGTTAGTAATATGTCATTATTTATATTAATATTGACATTAATGTACTTACTAACTAATTGTTTAAAATAACATATTTGGTGCAAGAAAATCTGATAAAACTCCATATGGTGATAATATGAGGATAATGAAGTTTAAATCTGGAATATTGCGAATAATGATAAAATAAAATAATAGATATCAATATAATTATATTAAACATTAATTGTTTTAAAACTCATATGAGATAATCTCAAACATTAAATCTAAGCTCAAAATTAGGTTGTTTGAGTCCTAATTAGACTAGGTGAAAAAAATCAAATTAATTGGATCATGTTTACTTTCTCAATTTGATTTGAGAAGATAACATTGATTTATACAATTCCAATGCTAGTCAGGATTTGGTTATCTTGATTTGAATCTCAATATCTGGTCACACTCCTTAATTCTTGATTTATTAAGTTTCTCGTGTCATGGAAATTTCACACTTTGGACTATTTTTGAGCTCTTTGAGATCCATTTGATTTGCATTGGAGGGCGGAAATCTTTTCTTCTTCCTTGAGTCTGCCCTTGCTTAGACTCCTCTCAGTCCAGTTTTCCTCTTTACCCAATCATTCTCTCCCTTCTCTCCTCCTCCCCCTCATCTTGCCTTATCTTCACACTCCTCATGGGAAATCAAACCTGGTGATCCCTAGTTGAAAAGGATATGTCGCCTTAAGCTCCTAGTCAACAATGGAATCCTCTGCTCCCCTAGGTTCAAACTCCATGAGGATCCTCAACCGCTCATGATATCCTCTCCTATACATTCATCCTTATCCGTCCTTGAACCCCACATGAAACAATTCTGCATGCTTTAAATTTGCAGACATAGTTTAGACTATCGCAAGGTCTGCAAACTATCTTTGCTAAGCTCCCCAAAGGTGTTGTTTCTTTTGATTACAGGTAATCTGTGTTTTTTCATTTCCGATTGCAACTGTTTGTATACTATCATCGTGGCATTTAGGGTTCTCGTGAATTGGTCACTTTTGCCATTTTTTATTTGTTTTTCCTCTTCTAGGGAACAACAAAATTGATCTCTTTGTCTCCTGGGTTGGTTTGGTTCCTCTAGAGCTTCCCCTCAGGTCAGCCTCATTGTTGGTCTTGACAAAAGCGCACACGGTTGGGCATGAGTGCTCTGGGACTTGTGGCCCTCTCTTGGGGCTTGGCAAGATTGATAGAGGTTGGCAAAGTAGGTGGCACCCTTTGACGACTATGCTCCACGTTGGAGCTCAAGATTTACTTCTTGCTACCAAATGACGGCGTCTATGTTTCTTATGCAACAAGGAAAAGAGAACAACGAAGACGATTGCCATGTAGGTAAAATTGTGTCCCATGTTTCCTTTATACGTGTAACGCTTACAAGAGCTCCTTGGTGTTTACAATTTTTTATTTAGCACTAGATTACGTGAGATTTGAGTATTGAATGGTGACCAATATACGTTATCACTTGGCTGGAGTCTTAGCTGGTGATGTAGGGGAGATTTGGGATTTGATAATGATTTTGTTTATTAAACTCAGTAATCATTTTATCTTGTAAAATACATAGAAATTAAAGTAAGACATGTTTTGGAATAAAAAAAATAAAACCCCTCATTTGTGTAGTTTTGGTCACTTGATTCCAAAAGTTTAAATGTGTGATTTTTATGGGTTTCCTAATTACCTATAATTTTGTAAAATGCATATATATTAAATTGTAAGTTAGAAATCAATAAATAAATATGTTTAAAATCAATAAATTATAATCCATCAAATTATGTAATATCAAAAACCTAGATCAATAGAAACAAAGAAGGTCATTTTTAGGATTTTATTTATAAGAGCATAAACCCTAACTCGTTTGAATAATTAATAGGTAGCTTTTGTTGGTATGTATGCCTATAGAGCCAATCTTATGATGATTGTAATGGGTCATTAGATACTTGATTAGATAATGAACTTCCATCTATTATGTTTGTTTCTGTCATGAGATGATGACACGAAGACAATTAATGTCTAAAGAAGGATGTTACTCGATGACATATGTCTTTAGGTTGAGAACCTGAACAATGAGATCATATGTATGATAAGAGTACACATTGTTATTATATCCCTAGTTGAATAGTATTGTGGAAGCAAAATAGACAACAATAATACATAAGACTAGAATGTGTGTTGGTTGATGACATAATCTCATTATTCATGATATGTATACCAAACCAATCACATAGGTACATATTAGAGAATAGTGTATCAAACAGACCCACCTTGATAGTGATACATGAAGACCATAGAATGGCAGTCAGAATCAAATCTCATTGTGATACCGGTGATTGTAGTTCTTAAACCTGAAATTGCTACACTCATCACATGTTTTTATGTACTTTGACATCATCAAATGTGTTCTTGAATAAGAGTTGCCATAAAGGTGATGCTCAAATTCATTATAACACATGGACATAGAGCGTGAGTGATGTAGATGAGATTTGTCCCTCCTACATGAGTTTGATATCCTGCCACTTGATAAGCGAGATTGAGAAATGTATGGCCATACTTATGTGATTCAATATGTCTTATGTGAACTCACATGCATCTCAGACAGTCTTCTCTAGTTCGAGGAACTTCGACTTGAATGTTGAGAGGATTATGATTTCATGCCTTGAGTTCAATTCGGACATCAAAGACAAAGAACTATATGATCATGATAACACTGATCAGGGATGTAGGTTGTAGTTATTCTCCAACTTTCCAAATTACTTGAGTAGCAATGACGTGTTTCTAGATACCGCTCATTGCTTGTGATGTCAGAAATTGGTTATGGATATTCACTGCAAACATAAGTTAGGACCTATATGGTGACACACATAGGATACACTTGGAATAGGAGTTTATTCATGAATGATGTTTAACTTGATTACTAAAAGAGTTTAGGCATTCAATGTAAACAACAATGGATGGAAATTGACTGACTAGATTGTGAACCAACCAGTTTCAGTGTTGAACCGATTGATTCAAGTTTCAGGTCAATTGAAAATAACATTCACTGAACAATGGTTGAACATGAGCCTAAATTGAATAGTTCACTAAGTGAACTGACTGGTTCAAGGTCTAAAATGACTGATTCATGCTATGAACCACCCGGTTCAATGATCAATATGATTGGATCAAGGAATGATTTGACTTCATGTTGTGCATTAATTGATATTTAAAGCCAATACAATTGCAAATAGAAAACATGGTGAAGTGACAGGTTCAAGTGTTGAACTGATCAACTCACATGTGAACTGACTGGTCAATAGTGAACCGACTGGTTCGACATCTGTAGGTTCCAAAAATTTTGTGAAAATCTGTCTCTTCAACCCCCTAATAAGCTAGAAGTCCTAGCCCTAACCCTCTTATAAATAAAAGGGTAGTGGTGGACTTATAGATACACAACAAAAAAAATTGACAACTATTTTCCTCTCTGGTTGAGGTAACCAATAGAGCCTAAGTAAGTTCCACCTGTCAAAGGGGAAAATGGAAAGGGATAGACAATTGGAGAGTAAGTCTATGCTAGCACGTTGACAACAAGGGGTAACTCCTTCCTGCTCGTTCATCTAGAATGATAGGAGTTCCTAGTGGTACGCGTAGACTACTCTAGATATGAGGAGGGCTTTGCCACCTGATACGAGGACGCAGTCAATCACCTCCCATGATGATCAACTAGGAGACCGCCGCCGACAACCATCCAGGTGAAACTTGACAAAAAAGTACACTACAACGAGCATTGTCGCGGACTTGCTCCAAGACCAGTTATATGCCTTGAAAATCCTCCTTCCCATTATATAGTTGTTGACGCAATCTACTGTTAGAGAGGAATATGGTAGTTAAATTTTGTTTTTGCTTCCATATATAATGCCATATTTCCCAACAATGGTATCAGAGCCACATCAATTTACTATATTTTGAGATTTAACTGATACAATCGAATTTTAATTTTGCCATTTATTTATTACATATAATGTATAATTTTAAAATTATTTATGTGCATATCCAATTAAATACAACATATGATCCTAAAAATATAAATATGTGTACATGATATGATATATATATGCAATTAATATGTGTCATCCTAAAAGTTTATTTTGATGGTGGATGTGAGCATGGTAATGGACAATAACACCCTAGATCTTTGTGCTTGATTGGATGGTTGTTTTTCCTATTTATATCTCAGTTTGTCTCTCTCCTTTTCCATATATAAAAGTATTAATTGTTTCCTTCATATGCCCTCCTTAAATGTAACTAGAGGTTTCCTTATTACAATGTAATATGTTAAATAGGATTACAATAGTTTTTATTTCCTGCTATGGCAAAGAAGACGTATTGGTACATACCAACCTACCATTTCAGAAGGTGAACTGATCATCTAGGGGACCATGGAGGCCTGATAATAGGAGAAGCCAAACTAATCAGTTGGTAGTGAAAACAATTGTCTAGAGAGGTCCAAATGTCTCTTAGACTGGACACCATACGATCGATGCAACAGACCAACCAATCAACAACGAGGAAAGTTGATCGGTTTAAGAGTGGAACCGATCAACCTGGATTGGTTTCAACATAGATCTTCATCAAAAACATGTTTCTAAATATGACGTGGGCCTTAGGTGGCAATAATTCCTTGTGGCTCCAAGGAATTACAATAGCATGGCCATAACCATCACTCATGTTTTATAATTGCATTTTCCATTTGTGGTTACAACATGTATATGATACATACTATAAGGATGTAGTGATTGGAAATGTATATGTATATATAAATATAAGACCCCTCAATCAAACATATTAAGTCTTAGACTCTTTCCATAAGCAACACATATGAAAATCTTGACCGACTAAGTGTGGGCACGCCAAGCGTGGTGCACTATCTATCTTGTGGAAGTGTGATGCTAGTTATTTGGGCCTGCCAAGCAGGGTGTGTTACTTTCAGGTTGGCTTTTGGGTCAAACTTAACTAGGCAACCTTAATGAGATTAAGTTCCTAGACGCATGCAGATGAATATGCCAAAGAGTTACGCATACCCAAGATTGCATGAGATGCAATTGACAAAAGTTGTCTACCTTAATAATTGATTATGAACATTAGCATTGGCTGGGTAATAAATCAATTATTTTGGATCTTGTCTCACTAGAAGATTGTATCCTACAATATAAAAAATTGATAAGTGAGGGTTATCAATTTGAACAAAATAGTTTGAGCGGTGATTAATTAAAAGCCTTATTAATACCGTCAAACTTATCAAATCAAAAGTGTTTTGACAAAAGTTGCAAATTTTCTTCTTGTAGAATCTAATGGCAAACACAAACATATTTTATTTACGATCGGTCCTTGAGAAGGAAACTAAATGGGAACAACTTCCATGACGGGTTCCACACTTTGAGAATTGTTCTGACTCAAGAGTGCAATCTCTATGTCCTTGAAACACCAGAGCCAGATGAACTTGCTCCCACTGCACCTAAGGATGACAAGGATGCTTACAAGAAGAACTTTGAAGATGTCGTGGATGTCAAGTGTGTAATGCTATGCTCAATGAACTATGAGTTATAAAGACAACATGAGAACTTGGATTCTATTTAGATGGTAACACATCTTAATTGCATGTACCAAGACCAGTCAAGACAAGAGAGATATGATGTCTCCAAGGTGATGTTCAAGTACAACATGGAAGAAGGAGATGCAGTAGGTCCCCATGTGCTCAAGCTTATTGGGTATGTAGAGAACCTTGCTAGACTATGATTTCCCTTGGATCAAGAGTTGGCTACATATGTGATTTTGTAGTCATTTCCATAGTCATATAGTCATATTGTCATGAACCATAACATGAATGATTTTGACAAGCCGTTGTTAGAATCACTTGACATGTTGAGAATAGATGAAGCATAGATGAAGAAGGACAAGCCCAAGTCTGTTATAATGATCAACAATGGCAAAGGGTTACATCAATGCAAACTTCTATAATGACAAATTTATGATCACAATATAAATTTGTGTTTGACCTTAAAATAGAAATGTAAGATGGAAGAGTTCTGAGCAAGCGATAGTTTCTAATTTCACAATAGAAGTTGGGTATCTTGGTGTTATGTGAATAATAGAGGACACTATATGGATCAATAAGTTCATGTAGATTAACTTGTGGGAGGTTCCAACCATTAATGACACATACTATGATAATAATGCAGCTACTAGATAGGCAAGGAATCTCAAATAGCATACTACAGTAGTTCCATCTCATATGAGAAGTTGTATAATGAGGAGATGTGAAAACATGTGACTTAGAGACTAAAAGCAAATATTGATAACCTGCTATAAAAACACCAGTGTAGTAGAAACATGATGGGCATGTTAAAGATCACTTAGAATAAGATTCTTAAGTGATTGTATCAATGTGCACGTGGGAGTCGGTTGGTATGTATGCACATAGATCCAATCATATGATGATTGTAATGGGGCATTAGATACTTGATTTGATAATGATAAAATTAATTCTATCAATTATGTTTGTCTCTATCATGAGTTTATGACACAAGGACATTAGATGTCTAAAGAATGATGGTAGTTGATAACATATGTCTTTGGGTTGAGGACCTAAACACTGAGATTATATGTCTGATAAGAATACACATTCTTATTATGTCCCTAGTCATATATTAGTATGGAAGAAAAATAGACAATAGTAATACATAAGACTAGAGTGTGTGTTGGTTGATGACAGAATCTCATTAGTCATGATATTTGATATCAAACCAACACTCAAGTACATGTTAGATAACAACATATTGGATAAAAATACCTTGAGAGTGATACATGGAGACCATAGAATGGCAGTTAGAATTAGCTCTCATAGTGATAGTGGTGATTGTGGTTCTTAGACTTGAAATTGCTATGATCATCACATGTTGTTTGATGTACTTTAACATCATCAAACGTGACCTTGAATAAGGGATGTCATAAAGGTGATTGCTCAAATGCATTATAACATATGGGAGATTGAGTGTGAATGATGTAGATGTGTTTGTCCCTTCTACAAGAGTTTGATATCCTAGCCACTTGATAAGCGGGACTGAGAAATATATGGCCATACTCATGTGATTTGATATGTGATATGTGAAGTCACATACATCTAAGAAAATATGTTCTAGTTCAAGGAACATGGATTGAATGTTGAGAGGATGATGATTCCATGCCTCGAGTTTGATTTGGGTATTAGAGACAAAGGAACTATGCAATCACGGTAACACTGATCACAGATGTAGGTTGAAGTTGTTCTCCAACTTTCCAAATAACTTGGGTAGCAATGATGTGTTTCTAGATATTGTTCATTGCTTGTGATGTCGTAAATTGGTTATGGACATTCATTGCCAACGTAAATTGGGACCTATAGCGTCAGACACATATGATACACTTGAAATTGGATTTTATTCATGAATGGTGTTTAAATTGATTACTAAAAGTGTTTAGGCATTCAATGTAAACAACAATGACTGGAAACTTACTGACTTGAATGTGAACTGATCAGTTCAAGTCTTGAACTGATTGATTCAAGTGTCAGTTCAACTGGAAACAACATTGGCTAGATAATGGCTTGACTGAGACATGAACCAATTGGTTCAAGGTCTGAAATGATTGGTTCATGTTGTAAACCACCTAGTTCAATGATCAATACAATTAGATCAAGGTTGATATTGATGTCATGTTGTGCATTAATCAAATATTAAAAGCTAATACAATTGCAAATAGGAAATATGATGAAATGACCGGTTCAAATGTTGAACCGATCGGCTCACATGTGAACTGATAGGTTCAACAGTGAATAGTCTGGTTCAAAATTTGCAAGTTTTGGAAAATTCATGAAAATCCATCTCTCCAACTCTCGGATGAACTAGAAGTCCTTACCCTAACCCTCCTATAAATAGAAAGGCAGTGGTGGCCTTCCAGAGACACAACAATAAGCTCTGACAATTGTTGTCCTCTCTAGTTGTGGTACCAAGAGAGCTCGAGAAAGTTCTACCCAACAAAGGGAGGAAGAACAAGGGGGGACAATTGGAGAGCAAGTCGATTCTAGCATGTTGACTAGAAGGGACAAGTCCTTCATGTCTGTTCATCTAGAATGACAACAGTTCCCTGGTGGTTCACATGGACTATTTTAGAGGCAATAAGGCCTTTTCCACCCGCTAGGAGGACTTAGTCAACCACCGTTTATGGTGATCAACTAGGAGTCTGTTGTTGACATCCGTCTAGGTGCGGCTTGAGAAAGAAGCATGCTACAACAAGCATTGTTGCTGGACTTTCTCCAGGACAAGGTATATACCTTGCAAAGCCTGATTCTCATTACATAATTGTTGACACAATCTCTTTTGTAGGGGAATATGGTTGTTAAATTTTGTTTTTGTTGTCATATCTGATGCCACAACAACTTTGGACCTTGGTTTGGATATAGGGTTTGATCCTGACTTATTACACATATCATGGAGGTATTTGCTTATCCTTAGGAGTAATATTGGACAATATTTGTTTATTTTCTCTCTCTTTGACTTAATTGTGACATATTATTTTATATGTCACTTCATTATACATGTTTGATCTGATTGGGTCCAATTCAGTGAAACTCGTCATATAAACTGTTGAGAATGCAAATTGAATCTATTTTCTTTTATCTTATTCATACTTATTCAATTTGACACTTTTATTGCATTATTTCATCAGATTGTTTCATTTAATAATGGCAACCCTAATTTGATGGATTTCTTGAACTGAACTTTGTCTTGCCTCTATATGATATGCATGTTTGATTGTTGAGACTATTATTATCTATAAGTAGTAGTACATTATGGGTTTTGATCCCATTGTACAACTTTCCAATATATGGGTGAAGGTGTTCTCACCTGTTTTATACACATTATTAAAGGATTACAGGTGCTCTGACCTCCTTCCTTGACACAGAATATAGAAGTGTTATGGCCCTGCTTTTAGATTTGTTTAGTCTAATATATAATCTGCATGCATAATTCTGATTATTTATATGTTGTTCTCTATTTTGGGATTTAAAGGAAAGAATTTATTATTGTATTTTTATTTCTTCATACATTACTAGAATTGCTTTTGAAAGCACCAGACAAGCGAGTGGTGTTTTCTGTCGAGAATGATGGTCAAAGCCAACTGTTGGGACCGTCAAGCTCAACACTGACGCCACGGTTAAGAAGAAACAAGCTTCTTGTGTTGTTGTTGCGCGCGACTCAAAGGGGAAATGGATTGGAGGCGTGGGGGAACTCATGCAGACCGACGACGTGACTCTTACAGAGCTATGTGACACTCACTTGGCAGTGCAAGTAGCAAACCAAAATAATCTTACCGAGGTTGCCATCAAATTTGATTCCCTCTCCGCTGTTAAGATTACTATTGAACATGTGACGATGAATCCAAGATATGCCAAAGTTCTTAACAAAATTCAAAGGCTTAAGAAATAGAATTGGAAGATATGCCACTCAGGGAGAGATACAAACGAGGTAGCAGACAGCCTGGCCAAGCACCACCTAAAGCACCCAAGTAGGTTTCGAAGTTATCAGACGCCTGCCCAGGAAGTCAGTAATTTAGTTTACTAAGAAATTTGTAATGGTAGTAGTACTATCATATTTCCTATTTACAATTTGATTAGTGAATGTATGTTGAATTTTGACTTAGCTCGCATGAGGAGGGAGGGATGAATAAGACAGCCTCCTGACTTTATTAAAAAAAGATATAATGTTTTTTATATATAACATGCAAACCTGTTGTAGTATATATGACATTACAACATGTTTTAAACTGCTGTAACAGACTGTAATATCACAACATAGTCAAATATGTTATAGAAGACCACAATTACACAACATGATCTAATCTGTTGTAATAGTCACATATGTTGACATATTGTAGTAGGTCGAAGATATACAACATAGTCTAATCTATTGTAATATACCATAATCACACAACATGCATTCACCTATTGTAATAGTTATATATTGTAATAGACCACAATCATGCAACATGTTGTAACCTATTATTATATACCAAGATCTCACAACAAACTCTGACATGTTGTTATATACCACAACTACACAACAGACTCCAATGTGTCACTACAACAAAATTGAGTAAAAGTAAACGACAAAATTAATTTTTTCCCTAATGGCTCGTCCTTGACCAATAGTATTTTATTACCTTCAAAAAAAAAATTATCTCTTAATAACCCACACCCTAGCCGCTTTCTCTTAGTGCTCCTAAATCACAGCATGTTCTTTTTTTTTTAACCACTCTCCCCTCACACCGGATAACCTAGTGCTGCAAACCATTCGACCACCACAGAGTCCATATTCCCCCATCGTCCTGTGAATTGTGATGCCAACACACGGCTGTGCGAAGGGCAATATGTCGTCAAGCAGCTTACATAGACGGAGTGCAGTTTGCAAGTCGTCACCCTTCTCACCCTCAGGTCAGCGAGCAGCATGCACGACCTATCACCCTCTGCATCCTCTTCGGCAATTTTTACTACGTTCTTCTCTTTGGAAGTGTGATACACCGTCTAGAAAAGGATTAGCTTTTCCTTGACTTTGGTCGATCTCTGCTGAACGGCAACGATAATCAGTTGTGTTGAATTCACCAATTTTAGATGACCGTGCAATGGCAGAAAAAACAATGATGAGTATGATCAATTTGCAATGATGTTTGGGAGTTTCTTTTCCTGTTGTCCATGATTCCTGATCGGATGGTATCATTGACCAAGTCATCATGAAACAACAGAAGTCCAGATTTGTTGGTTATTTTATCGTGCCATCTCCTCTACTTCAACTACGCCCCCTTTTTAATGAACTTTCTAATTCGGGGATATTAAGGCACAAGGATGTCCTGGCCCCATTTAAAGGCCAGGACATTCATTTATGACTTCTTCTTTGGTCCAACACTTCATGCCACTGAAGATTCTTATAATGAGGCCAGGACAGAGTGATCGGCTCACAACATCACAATGATTTGGTATAGTCAATTGGAGATATGTTTGTTTTTCATATATTGTTTATCCTATGTGTTCTTCAATTTATATATAGTAAGCTAACCCGAACTTACATTCTTTTCTCTTATTATTATGAAATAATATTCGGTATTAGGACAGATCAGTGCTCTTATTTGAAGATGTTACCCACTAGTAATCACTGACAAATAGGTTTGCCTTTTGATATTTGCCAACTAGTAAAAACCCCACATATGAAACGGCATGGACTTTGTTGGCATATGTTAGACATTTATTCTGTTAAGATGGATTTGTCTCTTACCCTTTAAACAAGATTTCATTTAGTAAAGAAAAAACCATGTTTCAATGTACAATCTGAAAAGATATCATTTGCATCCATTATGTAGATAGTTTGAAAACAAACTAAGTTTCAATGTACAAATCTGAACTAATATATAATTTTTTTTCACGATGATTGTCTAGGAATTTTTTTATTTCACGTGTTGGTATGCCATATTTTATTCCTTCATGTCATTTCATAGTGTTATTTCGTATATTAGAATGCACAATAATGTGATGCATATATATCTTACAAGTTCCAACTAGTAAACATCCACTAGTTCTTGAAACAACTACAACTTGTAATCCTAGTTTCAGAGGAAATGTACATGAGCGATAAAAGTTGCCCAAAACATAATGAAATGCTTGACTAAGGAACTATTTTTTTTCTTGGAAAAATTAGGTAAATATATTTCCAACCCTACAAGAGGGGCAAAGGTACAAGATATAAACAACTTATAGCATACATGAAATTAAGGAGAAAGCTATCATTAAGGCTTTAGGTATTGGTTATAGTTCCCAATTCCTAATTACAATAGGTGAAATAGTTGCTAGCTTATCCTTGTACAAATTATAAAGAAACTTAAGTTCTTTCTCGATATTAGTGAATAGCCTGGGGTAGTCCATTCTTTGAGCACCATGCTTCCTTTTATTTCATTCTTGCCAGATGAAATGTGCACATCCAGTGATAATCCATAGCACTAGATAGTGTGAATTATTACCTCTTCTATTAACACAGTGAGGCAGTCATAGAGATTGTATGACATTTGGACATTTAGCTTGAGTTGGTAACGACCCCATATATATTTCCAGTAGGAGTATCTACCAAAACGATGGGCGATATTTTCAGTATGAGAATGGCACAAGCAACACGTATCATCAACTCCATTGTTCTAGGTCTTAATTTGTTCCATTGTTGGCAGTAGATTCTTTATAGATTTATAAGTGGTCAAGCTCCATCTTTGTTTATGCATTTTGAACTAGAGGTTCTTGAAGGCTGGATCAATTTCATTCTTCTATATGCATGCATCCTACATGATGGCATCGTCAGTGTAGGTGAATTGAGGCCATAGCTTGATCATCCTCCTCCAAATCGTAGAATAGCCCCATGAATGAGTGGGAGTAACTTTAAGATTGCTGCCATATCTGCCTCTCATCCAAACACTCCAAGTAGAGTCACTATGGAGTAGCTTCTTGATACACTTGAGAGTATGGAAGTCAGCGAGCTCATTCAAGTTCTTAAGGTTGAGACCATCTTCATCTTTCGAAAAGGCCAACTTGCTCCAATAGGTTGGATGAACTGGGTTGCACCAAACGAATTCATTCATCAAAATTTCCATTCTTCTTAGAGCAGCTAGAGAGACTTCACCTTGCCATAGCCAGTAAATGATCAGACCCATGACTCAATGGTTTATAAGTATTATTCCGCCTCCCATTGATATCTTTGAGCCTGTCCATCTTCCAATCATGTCCTTGAGTTTATCCAGGCATTCATGGAAATGTTTGCGCCTAAGATTACCCCCTGCCATAGGGAATCCAAGATACTTTGTTGGCCACTCCCCTTTTTGAATGCCCAGAGCACGAATCAGTCTAACTTTGACCCTACAAGACTTAGAGAGATAGATATGTGTTTTGCATGGATTGTATTGCATACCAGAATCCCTTCCAAAATCCAAAAGCATTGTGCTGACTAAGGAACTATATGCCATCTTTGATGAACCCATAAACACTTCTAACAACTGAGATTCTTGATTTGAAAATTATGTTGTATTTTTTCTCTTATATTGTTGTAAAGGACTATATGTATCCCCATATTTTTGAAAAGGTATTTGGCTATAACTAATTCATATGTTATGATATTGAACAAGATACAACTTGATCACACTTCAAGTAATCAGGATCTATGTCAAAAAAATTTATAATGATTCAAATATTGTGAGATATATTCAATAATGTATATTTCAAAGATTTGATTCTTTGAACTAGGACATGCTTATACTCTAAAAGTTCAGGAACAATTTGTGGAGAAATAAAAATCAAATTCAAGTGAATTATAAGATGAATGATCCAAAACTATTACTAAAGATCTTGAGAATCAAGTTATTCTTCATGTTATCAAGCTTGTCGAAACCAAGCACAATCAGTTAGTTGGTACCGGACGTGATAAGATGCAAGCATTGTATTTATCTCTTTATGTTGGAAATGAAATTTTATGGAAGGAAAGTAGAAATACATGGTGAATATTTTGAACTATAAGGCACACTCCATGAGAGAACCATAAAAATTATGATGCCCACTGAGTCCATTTGGAGATATAGGTGGCCAGACATGGGCTGCCTCCTCACAGCCTTGGTTGTGAAAGCGAGACATATATGCCTTCATTCTGCAGTAACTCCATAATATACTACAATAACTGCATAGAAATGTCTACCCCCTTCCCCACACCCACACACCAATTCAAACACATATACCAAATATTATTGCCCATAATATATTAAAATGCATTCAACCCCATAGTGCAAAAATATGAATTATATAGTAAAGTGAAGAAGATGGTAGGAGACAATGTGAGGGGTAAGGTGAGGAGCAAGTAGATGATGATGGGGAGGAGACCTAGAGGAGGAAAGATGAAAAGGGTTGTCTAGAATTAAAAGACAATGTTTTGCTATCTACTGCAACTTGGACTAGAAGAGAAGAGGATGACACTTACTACTACAAATAGAGCAGGTGTTGGTGGCTACTGCTAAGGACACCTCATTGATTAGTGTCTACGTTTGTAGTCTACAACAAGGAGAGATGCTTTTGTGTCTTGGTTGTGGCTACTAGAGAGCAGTCACTGGGTGCGTCTAAGGCGTGCGAGAGTGCAATTGTAACTGTTAGTTTTGATAAGCATACTTCACAAATTTGCAAATGTATTGTTCTATGTGGCTGATTCTGATTAAAAGTGAATAACAAAAATATAGTCTTAAGAACTATAGTGGTAGCATGACAAGTACTAGTTTGGAAAAAGAAAGATAGTAGTTCTAGAAGGAAACATTCTTGGGTGTTGATTCAGAGTTCCACATAGAAGAGTCAGATATTTTTAGGTGGTCACATAAAAAATGTCAAAATTAGATCATTCTTTATTTGTAGGATCTTCAAAGGCATCTATAATGAAATTTCTAGTTATAACATGTATATTGTAAGGACCCTGACCCACGTTTTGGGATAACCCTATTTGTTTTGCTTAAGTATGTTGCTTATCTCCTTGCTCTAATCATCTAAGATGTAATTAGGTCATGTTGGAGGCTTAAGGTCCTTGTTTGCGCTTGTTTGGTTGATGCTTGTGTTTTTTGAGAGGTTTGGTGCAAATTGCAATTTACCCAGGATAGGGGTTGATGTGCAAGTTTGCCACCTCTAGAGTGTTCCTTCTCTCTCTTAGCATCATTTAGAGGAAAGAGAAAGAGATGGGCACCTTGGTTGAGCCTTGGTTGAGTGGTGACATCCTTGGTGATGTTTTGCACTCATGTTTGGGGTGTGTCTTGCACCTAGGACTGTTGTCTTGAGCTTGAGGGGGCCTTGCATGGGTTTGAGGATGTCTTTAGGAAACCTCCTCTATCATTTTGTGGTGACTAGTGATGCACCATATCGATTTGTGGCTCTAGGGTTTCACCCCTATCGGTTTGTGTAGGAGGGAGATATGTATCTCATCCTTGACCTAGGAAAGTTACCTAGTGGGCGAGACATAGATCTTATCACCTTGTTACATGGTGTTGCATGTGGCCTTTCTTCATGGAAATGTGTCATCTAGGGTTCTTTGGTGGTGACACCTTTCCTTTGTTCTCTCTTTCATCCCTCTTGTATATATATATCTTTATCTCCATGCTAGAGAAACCTTTTAGTTATCTTTGCATTCTCTCCTTGGTGGCCGATCTTGAGCCTGAGGAGTACTCTCCCTTAGAGCTTGGTGGACGAGCCTAAGCTTGTGGTTTTCTCTTTTCATCTTCTTCCTTGGTAAGCCATGATCCTTAGCTCTTCTTTCTCTCCTTCTTTCTTCTTCTCAGTCATGGACCTTGGTATCTTATTTTCCCCTCTCATGCTCTCTAAACATTGGTCCTATCATCTCTCTTGGAGGCATTGTGGTAATCTATCTTAGAGGATCTTCTTCTACCTTGAGCTTGTAAAGCTTGGAGCTTGACCTTGGAGCTTAGAGCTTGGTGGTGATCCTTGAGGTGGGTTATATAACTCTAAACCCTCTTTGTTATTATCACCTTTTACTTGCTATCTTGTTCTTCATCCTTGGCCCATTATTGCTTGCATGCTAGCAACTCTTTTGAGTTGTTTAGTGTTCTGTTTTGGGAAAATGAACTTTTCTTAGATGTTGCACTTGTGCTGCACCTTTCTACCTTGCCTGTAACCATCGTCCTAAGGTAGGAGATGATGAGGCTGATATGCTTGTGTAGGCCGATATGTATGTGGAGGTCGACATATAGGTTAGGGCGTTAGGCTTTGGGTGGTCATCATGACCTATGTCATCCCTGACCGTCACCCTTTGTGATAGGTCATCATGATCTTTGGGAGACTTAGCCCAAAATGCTTTGTTGATGGTTGTCCTTGCTTGGAAACTCCTAGAATGATATATGATGGATGCTGCTATAGGTTGGCCATCATGAGCTTGGTTTTTTATAAGTCGGCACCTTCTGGGAAAGCCTTAGGCCGTCATACCTTATTCATCCTTGGGTTGTTTTAGTCTCATTTCTGGCTGTTACCCGGCATAACACTACTGGCCGATATATGATGAGGACTGTAGTCATCATAGCTTGGTGTTGTGACCCTGGGTACGCTATTTAGATTGATGAATGTTGCTTGTCAGGGCTCTTCCTGTCACGGCTTGATGTGTTTCTAGCCCAATACCTTTGGGGGCATTGTAGCTTGATAACCCTAGAAGCCATCACGGCTTGAGAATTTCCTGATACACCAACGATGCCCGTTATCCCCTCGACGCCCATCACACCCCTGTGATGGCATTGCCCGATAGAAGGGGGTTGGTTGACACCCTCTCCTTGACGGATTGTGCCTGAAAAACCCATGGTGATGATAAACCAATATACACCTTGAGTAGGTAGACCGATAACCCCCCCTTGGAGTGGTTTCCCGACACACTTAGGGTTAACCGATACCAAATGTGGAAACCCATATCGGTGCATTGTAGTGGTGTTTATGATACACCATGTTGATGTTAGGGTCACATGATAAGACGTGATACTCGATGGGGTGATCATGTGTATGATGATAATAGTCATGTTCCTATAAGATTTATCTTATAACTTGTATCATTATGATAAGGAAAGTGATAACCTAAGGGTGGTTGTTGATCCAACCTTGTCAACCCTAATCAGGTAAAGTGAAGCCCTAATTGTAATAATGTGAAATGTATGGCATGAGTCCTATGAGATAATGGTGTTGCTGATGTGTTGTTTTCTTGTTATCAATTTCTAACCATGCAGGCAATACCAATTGATGTACATATCTAGGTATGAGCTATGGTGGTTATGATCTGTTTGAATAGGCCTTGTGAGGCAAAAAGTGTTGTTGATGCTCTTGAAAAAGGAATAAATGGTCTTATGAACTAATGATGGTCTATTGCCTTGCATGAGATGTTTTCCCTCAATGATGAGAGGAGGGGTTGTCACCCCAAGATATGTTGTCCTTATGATGGACATTGGTCCTTGTGATGGACATTGGTTCTTCTAATGAACATATGATGAATAATAGGCATAAAGAGACATGATGTGATGAGATCACACCTAATATGTTTTAGTAGGTTCTGGTGGTAAGTCATGTCCTTGTTTATGTAGATCTTATTTAGAGATTGTACATTGTAACTTGATTGATGCTTAAAGATATTTAAATTAGTCTAATTAATCAAGTGAAATATAATAGTGCAGTTTGCCATAGGCCATAGATCCATTCAGTGTCAGTAATTTGCTGAATGGTGAAACGAGTTTAACTCAGAGCACATATTTTTGAATGTGTGGGGTACAAGTTGAGTAATTCCTTGTATCCTTAACTACAAGATGTGTGAGACAACCATGCATGAGTTGATCTCATTGTGGTGTGGATGGTCATGCGTGAGCTACTCCTTTTTGTTAGAATGACCATGAGTGAGCTTGTTCTTCTAGCATCATACCTGTACCAAGGTGGGATAGTTATGATTATATGTGTGGATGGCCAGTGTGAGCCAATCCCTAATTTGACTATATGTCATTGTTGCAGTTGACTGATATGTCTCTGCGGTGTTTTCTCTTGTGTTGACCAAGAGATGTTGTGAGGTCGTGGATTTTGGCTCTTCCATTAGACTTGTATGGCATCGATTCTAACTTATCAAGAGGCCAGTTGGATTTGGGTGGTACGACTCAAATCCTCAGGGCATAATAAAATAAGTAATCAACTATGCAGTATAATTGTATAGGATCAAAATACAAAAACATTGGATGAGTCCTTGATAGATCTTTATACAATGTTGTTGATAGGAAATATACATGTTCTTCATATTCCTTTTAAATTGTTAAGATGTTTCATAAATTTAACAGTAACTATTTTTTGTCAATAATGAATACCGACTTCATTTAGTTGTAACTTTATTGTTGCTTAGTTTATCTTATCTGGGATAATAATAGAGTTGGTGGTGAGTTATATCTCCCGCTGAGATTTAGAATCTCACCTTGTGGGTTTCCCACACCCTTTTTAGGTGGACAAGCATGAAGAAGTAGAGACCATACAATAGAGGTTGAGGAGCAACATGAGGACCAGTAGATGACGAGGTTGGCAGTGCTGCTGGATGTCTTTTACTGATAAAGTCCTAGAGTCGTCCTGGTACACTCGGGTCTTCGAGAATGTTTTGTATATGTTTCATGAACATGCTTTCTTTATGTGCCCTTTGTATTCGAGATATGGTGGAATCATGTATATATGTTTTGGAACAATTCTTGGTTACAGGTTGACAACATGCCTTGTATATGTTTGAGGCATGAAAGGACTCGTATGTGAACCTTCTTACTATTTGGCAGTTTTATGAAAAAGATTTTAATTTATAGTGTTAATCTTACTTCCACGGTTATGTTTTGAGTAATCTCACTTTTTGTGGTGTGCGACATCACCTTCGCGACATATATCCTTGTCGATCTTGTCAAACCTCTCATTAAATTTGGATGATGACAATCACCCTTGAGCCATATTTACATTGGAAGAAGACAATTCTTCCCACAAATTGTTTATACTGGCATTATTTATAGTTCTAGCATTTCTTCTATCTGTCACAATTTTGACTTGTGTCTAGCTTATCATTTATGTAGTTTATTAGTTCATTCATTTTAAATATATTATGTCACTTGCATTTGAAATGTTTAATAAATTTTATTAATTTTATTTCTATTTGTCTTATAATCATTTTATACAATGTCAAAAAATGAATCCAAACAATATAGATTGTGAGTATTATGTGATGAAGTACATGAGAGACATAGTTGAGATAAGAAATAGAAATATTCTTGAAAATGTAAGATACTTATTATATTCTTTTAGTTTATTCAAACATCTAAATACATTGAATAAAATATGCTAATACATTTGACATATGATTGTATTATTATTCATAGTATATTGGTCAATGCTTCAACCAAGAAGAGATCAATGAGGTTCAAAATGAGTGGGCAATGTGTGTTCTTAGGCATACACAAAATAATCTGACATGAGTGGGCGACGTTAGTTCCTCAGCATATGACAAATGTGTGGAACTTGTATAGCTATTTTCCAGGACACTAAGTGTATACTCACTAGTCTATGTAGCTATGGAGCACTTGTTTGTATTATTGAATCTTTATATGGATGATTGATTATTTATAAAATTATTTGTAAGATTTTTTCAAGGTTTGTCTTAGATTTTGTTCAATTATGTTCTTATTTATGAAGTTTTAAAAAATAATATTTATTATAAAATATTTAAAAATAGTTAATTGATAAATCAAGCTGGTTTGATAGGAGCGGATAGAGTTCAATCAAATACAACAGTTAATGATACATTGTATAAGGTATGATATTACAATAAACAATGCATGTTATGTAAAAGAATCATATTACAATAGGTGTGTATGGAAACACATTCCTATTAAACAAGTGTATTTAGTAAATGACAACATGCTTAAATTGTTAATAAATGTTGTAACAAAACCCCTATTATATGGGGTGTGTTTCATGAAAGACAACATGCTTCAACTATTGCATAAATGTATATATCACAATATAGACGTCACATATTGTAAAAATATCACTATAACAACATGTGTGTTTAGTAAAAGATAACATGCCTTGAAAATTGTATAAACATAATTATTACAACAGGCACACCGCATATTGTAAAAAACACACCTATTACAATAGGTGTGTTCAGTGAAAGGCAACATGCTTCACTTCAGTATAAATAGATGTATTACAACATGCACATCACATGTTGTATAAAGCAACCCCCCTTAAGACCAGAAAATACAACAATTGACACATGTTGTAAAAAGGAAAAATAAACTTTGTAAAAATCATTTTTTGTAGTAGTGATATAATCTTATTGTCTTACTATATGAAGAACTCTTTTGATATTCACTTAGACACTTCTGCCTCCCTCTTTATTGGGAACCATGTTATTTTACTTTTGAAGTACTTTTAGCTTATAACTTGTCCAATCTCTATTATAAGCACATACCAACTTTTGATGATAATCTTCCACCTTATCTTCTCTTGTGGGGAAGGGGAGGGGGGTTCCCAACCCTTTAGGTGGAGAAGATCATGTCATTGCAATATGATAAAGAGTAGTTGTTCTTTTTAGAGATAGACAGAAGTGGTTGATTTACCCTATGTTGAGCCTATGCTTAGATTAGTTTCTTTTATGTACACCCTGCATGGTGAAGTACAATGTTAGACATGATTACTGTGATTGTTAGAGTTTGTATCTTCTTCTACTACACTTTTGGTATTGGATACATTATATACTTGAATTATAGTATATCATCCTTTGCGAAAAATTGTTATCAAATTTGACATTGGATGATTTTCTATTATTCACATCAAGTAAGTTGAGTGGCTCCCCTCTTGGATATAACTCCTTGCAAACTTGCAATTACTTTTAATCAGTTAATATTAATTTATAAAATTTGTTTATCATAATTCTATTATTAAAACAATTTTAGGGAAAATTCAAAAGAAATCTCTAATTTATAATGTCTAGAATTTTTTCTACTCAAATCCTATCCAGAGAAGCGAAATTTGTATATGACATGATAATAAATCATTAAACAAGATAGTGTGATTTTACACTAATTTGGAAAAAACACCCACTATTAAGAAAAATGCAGATTAAAGATTAAAAAGTGCTTAGGGTTTGACATTGACGATTAAAATTTTTGATTGAAAAGTAGTTTGAGAGAGAAAGATGTTGAGTTGTGAGTCAATTCGAAATCCTTTATTTGATTCTTATTGTTCTTTATTGTGATAGGAAATATGAACATAATATATTTAGGGAGAGAGAGAGATAGAGTGTTAGAAAGGTGGTATGGGCATTAGGAATATGTTCATCAAACTCTATATATGCATTTGAATTTTTGAATTGGGAGAGAACCCTGAAATATTTGAGGGAGAGTTAGACAATTGGGTTATTGGATAAAAAAAGAGACTAATTACTTGTTTCACAAGAGGAATAATGGGGAAGGCAGGGCAGCAAAGAGAAACGAGAGCTCATGTGTTCGAGGTTGTTTCCTTTTATAGGAGAAAGAGAGAACTAGGATGTTGTCGGGGCTAGATTGAGTGAGAGAGGTGGTCTAAATAGAAAAGACTAGACAAACTATTGTATTCTTGTTTTCAAAAGGATCTTAGACAATTGCACTTGTAATAGACTCATATGTTCAAAACCTGACAAATCCTAATAACCCCCTCTCAACTCTCATCTTCCCATCCCCACCCCTCCTCCTATTCATCGTCACCTCTGCCACATTGCCCCATGGTGTGTGAATAAGGGATGCGAGAAGGAGCCAAGAAGGACGCGACCGAGCATCCACGTAACCATACCAAATGCCTATAATGGAAAAGACATGAAGGAGGAACTACTGAGTGATGACTAGGAAACCCTATCATGAATAAACAAGCCAGGAGGATGAGAGATGGAGCATCAAAGCGACTAGAATATCCTGGGAGTTCTACTCATATTCCTTTGGAGCTTGGAGGATTCTAGATTGACAAAGCACTATGTGCCGGCCTCATTCCTACTCCCCCTCTGTCACCATGTTCCTTAGGTGATAGGGGAGGAGGGAGGTGCATCCCAAGCTAAGGTAGGGAAACTATTGTTCTGCTCAGCTCTCCATCCACTCTTATACTTCATGGACTCTAGGTTCAAGTCTCGTGGAGGTTAAGGTCCAGGCGGTGCTCGCTACACTTCTGCACCTAACGTAGAGGTAGTCATGACTTGGACAACCCAGAGATATTTTCTTTGCTCCTCAATGTCGGGTTCGGATTCAACCTCGTTGAGAAACTCACTCCCTATTGGAGTTGATCCACTGGAGAGGAGCTTAGTGTTTTTTTCATAGTGTCCCCTCTAAATGGGCTTCCCTCTATGAATTGAGCACTCTCTAGAGTGTGTGTCATGGAGAGGATGAAATTATGCTGCATTATCTATGTGTTTTAGGAGTAGGACTGAGTAACTCAGTCATGGATCACATCAGATCCTCTCCCCCAAAAATCTTTCTCTTAGGGAATAAATGGATGTCTGTATTCACTCCAATGGTTTGGCTCTGATTGATGATTTGGTTTTTTTATGCAGGAAACATCCTACATGACAAATATAGCAATAATTGATCAATGTCTTGTGGCATGTAAGGAAATTAGGGACCTAGTGACTATCTAAAAATGCCTTGGCTCCTTCCCTGATCTTTTTTGGAATACTTTTGTATTTCTTCACCTTTCCTTCCGTCTAAAATAACTGAGATCTCTATTCACTTCTGCCTTACATATGACCAGGAGTGGATCCACAAGGGGGGATGTCCAAGCTGAAGCTCGCCTCTAAAAGAATATTTTGCATACGACTATGATACCATGCAAGGATTTAAATTTGAAAAAAATATTTGATTACAACACAAAAATATGACTTTTATTATCACTACTTCAACCAACTATATCACATATATTTATGTAAATTACTTTGGGGTTATACTAATTATATTTCAGGATGATATCTCTTATCCCTTAATAAATATAAAATATATAATCCTCATGTGAATGCCATTAATTACTATTTTAAGTTATGAGGTTAACATCTTTGATCTTAGGTTCCTCTCTTACTAGATTTGTTCACTAATTGCATATAAATTTCTATTAAGACTTGTGGAACATACCTTTAATATTTATTAGCAGAGCTCTATAAGGATTAGGGAACCATATACCCTTAAAAATATTAAAAAATTGGTGATATTATGTGAGGTCTAAAAAAAATATCATACAACATGTTAACAACTTGAGTGGAATGTAATGCAATATTATTGACTCCTTTGCTTAAAAATATAATTAACTAATAACTTGAGTCAGTGCATTCTGTTATATTTATACAATATTGGCAAAAATTATAAACTTACATGCACAACTTATACCTTTTTCTTAATAGTTTTAATTTTTTATTAGTCAATCTTTCTGATTAAGAAAATATCTATTTTTGTATATAGAAATAGTTCCAAGCAATATTTTATTGGTACATGATATTTCACACACTTTCATTTATATAATATTTAGATATTTAAAGAGTAATCAAAAGACCAATATTTATAACTTTATAAGAAATTGAGAAGACAATGGCAATATATGTACCTATAAAAGAAAAGGAAAAAAATCTATCAAATAAATTTTATCTTTAGCATAAGGAAAAAGAGAGTAGGGAAAAACATGTGAAATGTAGGATAAGAAAGAGAAGCAAATGTAATGATATCCATCGTGCATATATAATTTTAATAAAATATAGAGACAAAAAAAGGATGGCATGCAAAATGTAAGCTAATCTAAACATATTATTATTAAATTATGACTTCCTTACTCCAAATTTTGAATTAAAAAATTAAATATATGGATGCATATTTCCTCTTCATTCTCTTTACTTTTTCTTTCCTCAACTTTCCTTCTCTATTGCTTGGTTACACCATCACATTAAATATTTTCTTTATTATTTCTTTCTGAAGTTTCCTTCATACCAATCATCATGTAAGGACTTTAAAATAAATTGGCATCACCTATTACATTATACTTGTATTCTCTATAGTATAAGATTAGACTACAACAAAAACTATTTGGGTTTTCTAGTATGATACCATCCACTAAAAGGGTTTCATAATATATTTTGTTGCCTTCCCTCCATTAAAAGGTAAGTTTAAATTATATTCTTCTTATTTATTAGTAATATTATAAATATTGCACTTGTCAAGTGATGATAAAAAATAGCTACTTTTTCATCTTCTGATTGTTTAACTGGAAAGTCATGGTCAAATAATACATTGTGACCTTAGACATCTAATCAAATGCACTACTTTGATATAGTAAATCGACCATTTCATTGAATTTATTTTCTATATTTTATAAATAACTTTTTTTATATGTTTGAGGCAATACATATTACATTAGGTGTATTTTTTATTTTATCTAAATAATTATTACTTTTCAGCTATATGACTAGCCAATATTTGTCAGTACTCATACTAACTTTGCCCCCATATGATAGATTTTTGGATTTGTTGTTACATATGACTCATTGATGTTGTGTTTCCATATATAATGCAAGTAGTTTTTTCAATAAGGTGATATTTTCTACTTTGCATTCTACAAAAAAAACAATTTATGTAATTACAAGTCTTTTGTCAGCAAACTTCTAAGATAATTGTTTACTTGTTATCGTCAGGTTTTCTTGCCATCGTCTCTAATGTAAACTAATGTAATGACTCATGTGTTACTTTGGTTGCACTCCTGATGTTTTCTTTTCATGAGATGATGGCTACAATGATATTGTTAGGGACTGAAACTATTTGGTTAAATGTAGTTGGATGACATGCTATGCATTTATAGTGTATTCTTATGCATCAAACTGCATCGAACTCATAATTTTCATCCCAACTATAATCTTGCCATACTGATGACCCTTTTATTTTGATTTTTTTTAAATGTTGTTTGTTCTCAAGTACTAATAAGAAGTGGAATAGTCACTTATATATATAGGCTATCTTTCCTATAAAGAGTGTCGTGGGATTACAACAACATTGTTAAAATTCATTGTTTTGTTTAACTTTTTTAACTGCGGGAACAACACAGGGGAATAGCTTTGCTTCATCCCAATACTTAGTTCTTTTATTAACGAACAACACACTTCAATTTAATGTTGTTAGCTATATATCCATATGTTTTGAGTTTGACACTAACACATGCTTGGTGAATACCTTTTGTATTCTAATTTGTGTTACATACAACTTCCTGATACAACCTATCATTCACAGTCTGCATGTATACAAATATTATTGTACATGTTTAAATGAATGTTTTCTTGCCTCTACGTAATTTTTCAGTTAATTGTAAAATACTGGAGGATTTATTATATTGTCATGAATAAAGACAATAACTAGTCATAGGAACAATAAAAGGTAAATGTGTGCATGAATAATTAAGGTTGAATGGTTGTATGCATCTATCAATGGGTGTCATTCAATAACAAATAACCAAAATAATTAGATGGTGATTTATTGGTGTGGTTTTTTTTATGAGATGCAGATCTATTTTCTCATGTTTCTGCACTTGAATGTGATTTTTCTTCTACATGTAGAGATAACACATGTGGCTAAAGTCCATAATGCAGTAATACAATTATTCTCTAATTGGAATTTTCTTTCCAATATTTTTTCTTTCAAAATTTGTGAAGAGATATTTATAGTTTTCTATCTTTGATTCGTCTATGTAAATCACTTAATAGTGTGATATATAAAGTTCTTATATATAAAGTAAATATGCTATAATAGGTATATGTATAAACTACAATTTTGATCGGTAACATGTTATAGTATTGTGCATGTTGACGTTGCTTAGCAGTGTCAACCAAACAAGAAAGCTAATGGAAACTTAGACTTGGTATCATACAAATATGTGTAAAATATTATTTTTTTATCATGAGTAGAAATTTTAATATCATATACAATTAATGAGATAATATTCATTTTCAATATTAATTAATTTAGGGACAGTATTAATTATTTTTTAGTAAATTCTAAAGTTTCATGTGACATGTAGATCGAACATAGTATAAATCAAATTGCTATTGATTAAAGTAAGAACGAACGTGAATATACTTTTGAAAATGATAGATGGTATAAGCTTTTAGGAAAAAATATTTTTATAATATTTCTTAGGATAATATGACTCAATTGTGCACAAAGAAATTTACTTGATTTTTTAACAAAAAGGTAACATCAAATACATTTTAAATTTTATGGATACATTTAATTAAAATGGTTTTTCTTACTATATGAACTAAATCAAAATCATATTAATAATAATTATCTACAAAAATGTCTTCTCAGAAGCCCGAGCAACAAATTGGGTTGTCGGTCCTTGTGGATGGTAAAGTTAATAGATCTAAATACAAAATTATTGGATGCATATGAAAACAATGATTGCCCTGACAAGTAGCTCTATGTTTATGGAACTTCTATGCAACATTGTGAGAAATGACTAGCTTTAAACTTATTTGAAAGAGTACATTTCAATAGGAAAATACTACAAGGCAACACATGTGTGCCTTCCATCTATCCAATCAAATAAATAAACTAAAAAAATATAATCAAAATAAAACTCTATAACACAAAAATATAAAAATGGCAAATTCAATATAAATAAATGAATTAAATATGAATATTAAAATGTAAATATATTTAATGACATTATTATAAGTTTCTAAGATTTCAATTTTACTAAATCTTATAGATGAAGATGAATAGGAAATATGTTAGTGAAATGCATATTTACTTCTAAAAAGCACCACTCACTATTAGACATGGCTCCATGATCATTCTACTCATAAAAAAATTTATCCATTATGTTTAAATGTGATGATAAAGTGAAACGTTATATCCTGAGTCAAGGTTAAACATGTAATATATTGTAAAAAATCTTCTATCAAACATTCGAAACCATTGTGATGAAGATAGTGGGAGGGGGGCATCTTTTCATGCATGAGGAGCGGGAGGGAGAACATTTATTATAATAGTAGGAGGGTAAAGGAATCTGAAAAATAGAAGTACAGAGCAACAAAAAACAAGGATAAAGAACAACTGTAACATAGATATTGGTGGTTTGTTGGTTGTCTTCTTACTATATATATATATATATATATATATATATATATATATATATATATATATATATAAATTTATATATATACATATATATACACATATATATATATATATATTCCAAAGTTGTGATTCACTAGAATATATTCATTCTTCATCTAACTTATAAAATTGGACTTTTTTACTTACAAAAGTTGTGTATATTTTTAGCATTATAGATTGCTTCACAGGATGTTTCAAATAAATTGAGTGGATTGGGAAAAATGATCATACAGTAGCATTATGAATTTTTTATAGGAACACTTGTTCGAAGGTGAGGATGAAAACTCGATAGTTTACTCCAATGCAAATGATTACTTTTTCGAAGTGAAGGAGGTAGACTCTAAAGAGGAGCATCATATAATTGATATCAATAGGGAGGACCACAATGACTTTAAAAATCCTTGAGATCATTTACTCTTGGTATCCTAGTGTTCACTATAGTAATGTACTTGAATTATTTCTTTTTATACCACAAACAAAACATGCAGATCTCGACTATAATTGCATAGATCGTCAACTTGTCTATGGGAAATGTCACAATGAGGATCCTCCTAAAGTACATGTTTCTATAAAAGACTTGACTGAAGTTTACACTGAATCCCAAAAAACTTAGTAAGAGGGAGCATTTCATCACCAAAATCATTGCCTACGTTGGGTCACTTCCACATTCTTATTGCACATAGCGACATTGGTAAAGATCTTCTACCACAAGAACATAACTATTTGCCCCTCTGCTCCAATATTTTTTAAAATACAAGTACATGAAGTAATTCAGAAAGACCAAAAAACCTAAAAAGTATTTTTTGCTATTTTTATTACCAAGATAGCAAGATTAATATTTTAATTCTCAAAATGATATATTTTTGAGACATTACGTCCTAGGGCTGTCAATGGGGAGGGTAAGGTCTTACACTTACCCTTACCCTCTTTGGGTAGCGGGTAAGGGTAAGGGTAATTACCCTTCTCAGCAATCTCCTTACCCCCCCCTATCCTTACCCTCTTCTCCATAGGGTAAATGGGGAGGGTAAAGGGTAAGCGGGTAATTTTTACAAAAAAAGAGTTTTATATACATTGTGTGTTGATTTTTAATAATTTTATAACTAATTTATTGATAACAACATATAAAATATTATATCCAATTCAAAATCATATGTTTCTCTATGTAAATTGAAGTCAATTCACACAATAACAATTTTTTATGCATAAATTATTTTTTCCTTTGCATAAGTATGCATAACAAATAAGTGTTTCACCAACACCTCATTTTCCGCAAGATATATATGTTTTTCCCTCAACAAGAAAGTATTACAAGTACAACACCAAGTCATTTTCCAATGATAGAATAAAGTATTAGGGTTAAACATTTATGTACAAACTCCTTTAGAATATATCTTTGTGTAGCCTTTATATCATGTGTGGGTAAAAGGATAAAAGAGTATGGATAATGTCTATACCTTACCCTCTCCTTATAGTATAGTGGGGAAACGGGGAATGGGAAAATGGGTAAGGGGTAATAAAAATCTCTACCCTTACCCTTACCCTCCAGGATATGGGTAAGGGTAAACAGATAATACCCTCCCCATTGACAGCCCTAATACATCCTCAAAGAGGATGTATTATTCCTGGTGGGGGCAATGCGACCCCACGGGATACATATTTCTACTTTAAAAAATAATACATCCTCAACTGGGACGCAATCCCTCAAACAGCGCAATGCATCCCCAATTGGGACGTATTATTTTTTTATATTTTTACTTTATTTTTGAATTATGATACCATGTTCTTCAAATTATATATATTGAATTACTTAATGATCATAATACACATTTGATACTTAATTATATACAAAAAAAGAACGGCTAAAACCGAATAAATCAAAAAGTATTATAATCATAAATACATACTATTTATAAATGTAAATAACACCGTAGATACTGAAACTAAATTTATATAATAAAGTATAAATATTAAAAAATAAACGTCAATTAAAAAACTTAAAAACAAAAACAATAAATTTAATATAATGAAATATATCACACGTCAATAGACATAGAAATATAAATTATATTTATAATAAACGATAACATATTAATTACCATCTAAATACTAAAATAAATTCTATTAATGTTTATATCATTTATCCAATTTCTAGACATATATAATCTAATGAAAACCAAATGTATTATGATTTTTGTATGCTGCATTTAAAATCATAAGCATCATATATTTCATTTTGATTATTTATTGATATTATTCTTGTATATTTCAATTTATATTATTGACATGTTTATATTTTTTGGTATAATATTTGGTGTCTTCAACAAATATATTTATATGTATATATTTTGTGTATCATTATGTGCTATATTTTAATATATTAGTTTCTTTTATTTTTTTAAGTATATATATTTATTTAATGTAAACTTAATTATATAATATTAGCATCGTAACCGCTAATTTTAGACACTATTATTTACATTTATAAATATTGTAGTCATGAAATATAGTATTCTTTTATTATTTTATTATTGTATTATTTTAAGTACTATTTTAAATATGCAAATAAATCTATAGAAGTTAATGTATATTATGGTCATTTACTAGATATATATATATATATATATATATATATATATATATATACAAATCTACGTGGTATCCTAATTAAAAAATGAAGCAAAAAAATAAAAAAAAAACTTTTTTGGGGGAAATGCGTCCTAGTTAGGGACATATTATTTTCTAAAGTAGCAATATGTTTCCATCGGTGACACATTGCCCCTACCTGGTGCAATAAGTCCTCCTTAGGAACATATTACCTCAAAAACATGTCATTTTGAGAATTAAAATATAAATAATATATTGGTAATAAAAATAATAAAAAATGTTATTTCGGTTGATTGGCCATATAAAAATGTGTTTAATAAGTACCCATATTTAGAAAGTATATCTATCTATTTACTTATACTATAAGTAAAACAACTTGCAGGCACTAGGTTTCAATTTGATCGGTCTGTTCTGGATATACCTCAAGAAGCAGCCTTGGCCCAATACCATGGTGTAGGAGTCTCTGTTTAAGTAAGCAAGTTCCTATTTAAGTAAGCAAGTTCCATGTATTTTTTTGCTATACCAATTAATTACATTGTTTTAATATCATTTGTTTATTCTCATACAACTATATAGACAACATAATGCATATGTATTCTTTCATAAAAAATCATTAGCTTTAATTTGGTCTTCTCCAGTGCCTTCCATGGGCAGTAGCAGAGGTAGAGGAATTCCTTTATGCTCATGCAAGTCTAGTGGTTTGTATTTGGTGGTGGCTTTATATGTCATATACTTCTGAGCTTAGTTTCTACTCGTCTTTCATCATTCTCATAGTTGTGCTTAGTATTTCCAAACTCGATAATTGCAGAACAGCTCGCTTCGACAACCTTAGGGATGGGCCTTGATGCTTTGCATTTGAGTGGTCAACCATAGTAGCATTCTTGTTCATGTATCTGATTATGTCATTAATGTATTGGAAATGTGACTTTCACACAAAAAGATTTCTCATCTATTATTACTATTTGTTTAACTTCTTTGGCCAGAAATACAACATAAGTGTTATAGTAGGGCCAAATTTCAACTAGGACCACAAATCATACATAAAATAGGTGTCGAATATACATGAGTATCAGCCTACTGATGTCATCTGAAATGGTGTTGGCTTCCCTAGCGACAACACCGGTCCACGTTGTTCTACGTGAAAGATATCTTCCAGACGACCATATATTCCTTTCAGAGATAACATGTGCATTATTACAATGTCGATGAGGCACACGAGGAGGATGGAACGCATAACGAGGTGTTACAAATTTGATATGAGGGATGATGTTGTCTTCTATTTTGAACAAGGATGAGCTTTTTATGTCGTGGTGGGGCATGCCCCTGGTTGCAATGGTAGGGTTTATATACACCCGACCACTCGGCTTATTTTTGACAACACCAACCAGGTAAATAAAGAAATATTTTCCTTCTTTCTCCTACCAAATTAGATTGGGGAAATAATTGTCATTGATGCCAAACGAATGTTTATGCCTCTTGTTGTTAGTTTTAGCTACCAACTTTGTTTTCTATGGACTCCTAAGTAGGTGATATTTACCCAGGGCACCCTGAATACCCATATGTTACTAATCGGATATATTAAAGTAGTGTGATGCAGACACTGAGCTTCTTTTCCGTGCTTAAACTTGACCAGCGCATGAAAGTCCCTCTGAGGTTCACTTTCATAATGGTAAATCTTTTTCTTTCTATCTATTAGGACAATTTCAAATTACATTGAACGAGATAACTTTGCTCCTAAGTTTTACGAACTACAGTTGTACCTACTATATATTTTAATTCATCATCATTTCTCTCAGTTGGTCGATCGGGACATCAGTAGCTGCATTTGTGTCAAGGGCGGAACCAAAGGGGGGGGCTGCCCAGGCTGAAGCCCCCTCTAAACAAATATTATTATTCTTACTATGAAACCATGTGCAAAAAAATATTATGAAAGTATCTTATTATAAGATAAAAAAATACGACTTTTAATCTTATGAGTTAAACTAAACATATCACTCTTCTTTGTATAAGCTAGACAAAGATTGAATTAGATATATATGAGGATCACGTCTTTTACCCTCTCACAAATAATAAATTTTTTAATCCTAATACATATGCCATAAATTACTATTTTCATTATGAGGTTAAAAGGTTTTACCTTTGTACCAAATTTTACTTTATAATTTTGTATTAATTTGTGTCAAAATTTATCAGTTTATTCCTTATATATGCAAGTGAATCTTTATAGGAACTAGGAGCACATACCTATTCGATATAGAAAATTAATATTAAAAATGAGTTTATAAAAAAGATATCATACAACATGTTTATGTTTTGATTAGAATGTAGTGCGCTAGTATTGAATTGTTAGTTTAAAAATATAATTAATAATAACGTGAATTAGTACACTAAGTTATAACTAGACACAAATGAAAAAAGTAATGATCGTATTTGGACAACTAATCACCTTTTATTTAGATAGTTTTTAAGTTATTTACTAGTCACTCTATAAATAAGAAAATATCTATATTTATATATAAAAACAAACCCAAATAATATTTAGTACTACATGGTATTTCACACACTCTTAGTTATATAGTATCTAAATATTTGAAATTAAATCTAAATACCATCACTTATAAATTTATAAGAAATTAAGAAGATAATTCAGTGTTCATATCTAAAAGCAAAAGAAAAAATATCATATCAAATAAATTTTTATCCTTGACATAAGGTAAAAAAGGAGGAAAAATATTTTGAATGTGGGTTAAGAAAGAGAAGAGAAGGTAGGGAAATCCATCTTGCATGTATAACTATAATCAAATGTAAAGAGTAAAATAAGGATAACATGTAAAAGTAAAGAATAAAAATATTTTTCTTTTTGTCATCTTTTCTCCAACTTTTATATAAAAATACAAAAAATAGATGGATGGATCTTTTCTCTTCAATATTCTTCACTTTCCATTCCTTAACTTTACTTCTCCATCAATAAATTCAATAAAGATTTTCCTTCTTCTTTCTTTCATAGCAATCATTATCTCAAGAACTTAAAATACATGACATCGCCATATTTTGGTATGACACCATCTGCTAAATAGTGTCATATCATATTTTGATGCATGTCCTTCATTGAAAAGGTAAATTTGTTCTCATTTTCCGTGTAATTGATATTCTTCTTATGTTTTTGTAATATTGTACATTGATTAAATAACCAAGCAATGATGGCTTTCATTGGTCCTTAATTATTTTATATGAAAGACATGGTCAACTAATTTATTATTTATGACCTTAGACATCTACATAAATATACTACTGAATTATATCATACTTTTAAATTTTAATTATTATATTTTATAAATAGATTATTTTTGTATATTGGAGGCAATGAAAAATTATGTTAGAGGTAATTTTTATCAATTTTATCTAAATAAATATTTTATCTATATACTTATGTAGTTAAGATTTATTACTAAACATAGTAATTCAGCCCCTCAAGTGGCAAGTTTCTGATTACGCCACTGATTTGTGAGCCTAGCAACCGGCTGGATTTTGTTAGAAAGAGTCAAAAATATCTATGACGAGTCCAATCTCGCACCCACGAGCCAACGGAAATGCCAAAATCATAATATCAACTATGCCGCGTTGGTTACCTGGGGCCTTGTCGGCTCTTGTCGGATCACTGGCGACACGAGCATATATGGGGGCATATATTGATTCCTGCTAGCGGGCGTCAGTCACTACAGTGCCATAGTGTGTTGCCAAATCAGGCGTGGATCCGTGGCATCAACATCCCTATAGTCTTTGGAGCCACGGCTATGACCCCCCTTGCGACTACTGCTCATTACACAATGGGCACGTCTGGTTTACCGTATTTAGGGTACGTTTGGTTGTATGTAAAACCAACCAGCACTAAGAATTGCAACACAGGAAATGAAAGACAATGAGTTCGAACGCAACAACATCCGTTTGGTTTTAAATAACGGGTACCAACTGATTTGGTGTGTATTTGTTTAGTTGGGCGCGGCTGCTATATTCTGGTTGACATGAAGCATTTACGGTGACAATTAATAATTCAGAATCTGAGATCAGGGGCGTGATGGGTGGAGCTATCAAGCATTGTCGCAGTGCCAGAGGAACTGGAAATCAAACCGCGCTGATTTTCTCTGCGGTTGGTTTTCCCAGTTTTCAATAGAAAAGAAACTCATGGTGTGGTTTGTTTTCGCACCAGGAACGAACAACACAGTACCAAACGAATGTAATTGAAAAATATGTGCAGTTGCAGCAGCACGAGATAGTTTTCGGTCCAACCAAACTAGCCCTAGTGGGATTTATATGAATGCCGTAATCACACAGTCCCATTACAACAATTGTTTGGATGTTAAGAATTCTGTACGATTCAGTTTTATGTTTGGTGCTGCAGTATACGGATGGCAGACGAGCCACTTTTTAACAGTGCGTCAGGACGAGAGTAAATTATTAAAGCGCGGCACCCGATCACTTTGAAATGGATAATCTTATCCTTATCCAACATTTATGCATTGCCAAAAAATGCTGGATCATGTTCATTCGTCCGCTCCTGTAAAGTAAACTTAGGTTCGGGAGCAAGAAATGCAATCCAATCCGACACTTAACCAAAGTACCCTATATGACACGTTTGGTTAGTCGGATTTACTAAAATTCTGTATTTTGTCCATCCGGCATTACTAAAATACTGCATTCTCAAAACTCCGTAAAGTAAAAATTTATATTTGGTTTGTTGGATTTTGTAAATGTAGAATTTATTTTTTTCGTATCTGCCATCTTTTTCATGATGGATTTTTGCGTCTGAGAGAATTTTGATGGAGACCAAAATGCGGGATTCCTATTCTGTTTGAAAATTCCGGGATTAGCCTCATTTCTCCAATCTCGCAAACCAAACATAAAATTTGCTGAATTGAAGTCCAAAATACAATCCAATACGGTAAAATCCAGATAAGCAAACGTAATAGGGGCTGATAGTATTTGTATGTTTACAGCTTCTTAGACTACAATTGAAATGCTCGAAGAACAACGTCGAGATGTGCCCCCTTGCAAAGTGCCCTACTCAAACAGGCGTTCACGTGAAGGGAAGCCCTCCTTTTGCCCACGTAGTTTATAAATACAAGAAAAACCGGTTGTTTGATATTATCTATTAAATATATACCAATCTTTATAATTTATCGGACCAAATTTGATTTCCAATATCAATGAATTGGGATAGGGAAGCAACACACCCACTCCACTTGCCTACGTAGTTTATATATATCTATACTATACAATACAGCCCGTTGAGGATTAATTGTATAATTTTTTCCAACATGCCTTTGGGGTTTATGTGCAATTTTTCCCCGCATTTTTATAAGTTACAGACAAATACATGTTCTTGGGGTCCTGAGTAAAATTGATCATGTTAATTAACAGTGGAGTACAGAGGTCGGAGAGCAATCGAGGAGCTGAGAAGCGTCAGTATCTCCACCACATCACGAAATTGGAAGTCCCCAAGAGTGCTGACTGGGAAGGAAAATTGGACAACGCCTGGAGATTTCTCAACGGGTAGACGTATCTCGGCGCACCTTACGTCATTTGGCCCGCATGGAACCAACAGAAGAAGGTAGAGTGATGCATTGAGAGTCTCCAAATATGGGCGATTCCACCCCAAGTTCAAAGTAATAACAATAGTTATCGTGTGCACCCAAATTATTGCGTAGGTGGAAAAGAAGATCCGGATGAAAGGAGATTTTTTAGTGGCGGCTTGGTCTTATCTAATTTAATTTATCTTTCTTTAGTTGTTTTTTCCTTACATATGAGCATTCATTTTATCAATTTCCCTTACCCGTCTCTGTACTTTTTTTTCCTAACGAATTTAGAAGCCCCTTTCAAGAGTCTTGAGTATATATATCCAAGAAGTTCTGGTGATGAAGACATATGCTGCTACAGAATTTCATAGAAGAAAATTTTCCAGTCTATACATACATTGAGTTCTTCATTATAGTTTGTCAGGCTAGGCTATAATAGTGCTTGTGAGAAAAACATATAAGGTGTGATAACAAAACATTTCCACTATTCAGAATATACAGCCAAATGTTTGTTTTTTCACTCATAGAATAATTGGTATAATGGTGGTATAAAGTTTTGATAAGACAGGGAAAACAACAAGTAGCTCTGAGGAGAAAAGTTGAACGGTCAAGGACATCTAGCATGTGACAGCAACACTTCAAGAAATGAGGCAAGACAAAAGTAGGGCTAGCAGTTGTAAAGAGTAGTCCTTGGCACGAGTACTTCCAGGTTGCATGTCAAGTGGGCAAGTTCGGAAGACATGGTGCTGACTAAAGAGAGCAGATTGAGACTATACAAAGAGCTCATCAGGATGGCTCTGCTACAAAGAGTAGAGAGGAAGTCAAAATTAAAATAGAGAAAAAAATCAAACATAATGATGGATGGTTCTGCCTTCAATTTTGTGGATTTGTCAGAACCAAATATTTTTCCTACCAATTGGCAGTAAAAATTGCATATATAATTAAGATATGAGATGATTAAGATCTATGATTTTTGAATTTTTGTTGGTCAAATGTTAGGCCATTTGTTTTTCTCAAACATCAAAACTTGGCATTGTCTTATCAGTCATATTTTTATCGGGTTACGACTTAAAATCTGAATTAAAAGTGTCTTTAAGTAAATCAGTTTTTATGTCATTGGTACCCTTTTCTATGCTCTTTTGCCACTTTTATGCTTAACAACTGAAAGTATCCAAGGCACGTTTAAGTTAAAAGAATTTTAGATCATGTTCCTATGATCATGTTCTCCTGCCAATACTTCTTTTGTCATTGGGATTCATCATATGGTCATATTTTTTATGCCACAATTCTTATGTCATGAGTACCCTTTGTATGACGATGTTCTCCTGTCCAACATGGGCGAGATGATATGTGAATTGCAATTGCAGTGAATACTGCAACTTGATTTTCATTACTCTAGAATCTTAACCTCAATTCCTATGTGAAAATGCATGTTAACTAAATTTTGTGATAAGACTAGAAAAGATCAACGGTTAACAACGGCAACTGCTTGGAGGTACGATAATTATTAACAAATCTAATACTATCTCTAAAAGTTAACCCATCAAACCAATTTGTTCGACCTCTCTTAAGTATTCCTTAGCGTACCCGCTAAATAAAAGCGAGTATTAGTACAAAATAAAGAGTTTGTTGCTGTCCAATAGACCGAGCACCGTCTCCATCACCAAATATTTGTGCGTCTGTAATGGAACCTCAACTTCAACCATGTGTCAAGTTCCAACATCTAGAATTGATACATTACATGTTTGTGGTTGCACAAGGTCAACTATCAACTAATGGATGACGATGTAGATGTTTGTCTCCATATGAATGACAAAATTTTGATTTACTGTTGCAACCTTTGTATGTTTCTTGGTTTCATTTTGTGGAGTTCCATATTGAATTGTAAACCACCTATTTCCTTAAATTGGTTTGATCTGTTTAATTTATTCCATCATTGTTTGCCAACATAGTCATATTTTTATACGTTGCTGAGAGTAAACTATCATCTATCTGACCCAATTGTTATGGGGGTTGTTGAAGTTGTAAAGCCACTTAAAGGAAGTTTAATGAATCCACAAGAAGAAAAAAATTATTTCGAGATGAAGCTCATGCAAAAACAGAGCTTGTGCCTAGGATATAAGAAAAGGCAGTTGTTTGATAACGCCTATTACATATACACCAATATCTGTAATTTATCTAGACAAATTTGTTTTCCAGCGTCCATCGATAAGATTCGGAAGTAATGCACCCGCTCATCTTTTTACCCAGACAGTTTATATATATAAGTAAAAGCACTTGTTTGATAATGTCTATTAAATATATACCAATCTTTATAATTTATCTAAACAAATTTGGTTTACAGTATCTATCAATTGGATTCGGAAGCAACGCACCCGCGCTTCTCTTTGCCCACGTCGTTTACACATTTAAGAAAAAGCACCCGTTTCATAATATCTATTAAAAATATACTAATCTTTATAATTTATCTAAAAAAAATATCTTCCAGTGTCCATCGAGGATTCGGAAGCAACGCACATGCTCCTCTTTTTGCCCAGGTAGTTTATATCTATGAAGGCAACTGTTTGATAATCTCTATTAAATATATATCAATCTTTATAATTTATCTAAACAAAATTGTTTTCCGGTGTTCATCGATGGGATTCCGAAACATTGCACCTCCTCCTCTTTTAGCCCGGATAGTTTATCTATACTACTATAAAAAGAGCGAGTTTGATGCTGCGTTCTCCTTGATTCACTCTCTTCTCTCCTTTTTTCAAGGAATTTTGCTCCTACAAATATTTATTCTCACACTCTCCTATTAACTTTTATTATCTTTAATTCTGTATTTCTCTCTCCTTCCTACGGAAACGGTTCCTTGATTCTCTCCTTTCAAACAACCAACACAAATATCTTTTACCGTAGGGACCCTTTCACGGACGAGTCTCTCGCCGCACATATCCAACAAATTTTATATGCACGTGTGCCGCACATTTCCAACAAATTTTATATGTCACGTGCATGTGCACGTGTGCGTTCACTAGTATATATAAGAAAAGGCAGTTGTTTGATGATCTCTATTAACAATTTTTATATATTATCTGAAATTTGTTTTCCAGTGTCCATTTATGGAATTCGGAAGCAACATACCGGCTCCAACTCCAATGTGCTGCTTCGAGCGGGTTTATATACAGTGTTTGCAACCCGTGTTGTTGAGACTGTTATTGTTATCATTTCTAGACATCTACGTGCATGACTGCAACGACTCCAAGAGTCCCTTTAATTCTATCATTTTATGTTCCCTTTGTTTGGCTTACTATGTCCACAATGCTTAGAGAGGCCAATACTTCTTTATAGAACTTTGAACCATTTAGTTTATCATTTTATTGCTAACAATAGAAAGTCAGCCTATATCCATGTATGTCTAACAAATTGATTATACTGGCCTAAGGCCGGGAGAGGAGTTCCACTATATCATATAGTTCAACTCCTTTGCCAGCCTTTGACGAGTATAATTGGTTTGTTAGACATACATAATTATAGACGGATGATGTTAGGGGTAAATACTTGACATAAATTTATAAACTAGAAACTAACAAGTGCTTGTTTGATTTGTGTTTGTCATTACATATAATAGATGGATCAATAGATTGATGAAATGCCTAGCGTTAGTACTTTAAAAAGATCTTTTACCCACACATTAAGGTTTTGCATACATAGTTAATGGTTTATTTACAGATGTCTTTGAGCAAAAGTTGAATGTTAGTTATACATTAAAGTTACAACAAAAAAACTTGGCACTCTTATAAATAATAAATTGACCATTCTAACGACAATAAAAGGCTATCAAATATGTAATACGTTTACAAACTACAATCAAGTTTGAAGTTTTCCTCCCACTCACCATCAGCAGACCATATTGTGTTTCTGCGTTGTCCCAAATACAGTCTAGTATATATTACCGGCTATGAATAATACCGACTCACTGAAAAATGTGTTGGCCTTCAAAATGTACACTGCTTGCAACATCACAAGACGTCTTGGCTGCTTTGATAAGTTGTACTATAGTTAATGAGTTGTTTTTGCTTCCTTTTCCCATACAATGATGCCTCTTTTTCATCATAATTGCAACAACAACTCATGTGAATGTGTGTATTTTAGGAGTGCAGGGGCATAAATTATTTGTAACACACATCCATGCTAAGAATAATATATGAAGTAACTCCAATCAGCATAAATAGGTTCAACAACAATACACCAAAACAAATATAACTCGATAAAAGTATATTCGCTATGTATTATATTCTATCCATTCATGTTCTAATCTTGTATGTATAAAATATAGAATTTAAAATATATGTGATAGTAGTAATAGAAAAATAATATCTATGATAGTACGCATAAATGAATATACTCATAATATTAATGTAATACCCCTAGATTCACATAACAATAATAATAGAAATATGCACAACTTTACAAAATACTTAAATAAACAATATACCACAAAATATGTGTGGTACTGATCATTTATAAATTCCTCATTTCTATAAAAATAATCCTCCTACATAAATGATACACATAAAAATAGTACACATAAATTGATTAGACATCCTCATTTTTTTCATTTTACTGAACATGAACTAGTACAAATACTACCTTTAACGTCGGTTAAATGAACATTTTACGTCGATTTTTAAGCGACATCCAAGTGGGTGATACTAAAGGTAGAGGCCTATGACGTCGGTTTTAAAATTGAAGATACAGAGACGGCCCCGATTGCAATAAAAAAGAACCGAAATCGGTAGGTGTGGCAACACATCCCATTATCATAAAGATAACGAGGTGTTACGCGAAAACGTGTGGAAATCACCATAACCACAGATTATGAAAATACGAGTTAATTAAAACCGATTGCGGAAAACTGATGAACTATGAGACTATTACTTTCCAGTCCTCATCCTGCACAAAAACTTGCCATATCTATACATACACGGGATCTAATACGTGTCCACAACTCAGGAACAATTGTTCATCCATCCCATGAGTTCACCACCTGTTCATATACATCGAGGCCCGCATCCGGCCAACAACAGGATATACAAACAGCATCGATCGTTCGTCGTGAAGTATCATCAAAACACTGCCAAGGACCTGAGAGTACAGGGATGACTCTAGACTCTACTACAAAACATCCAAAATAGCAGCATATCCATCGCTTGCCTTCTACTGCTCTTCAAGCTGCTCGGCCGCAACACCACGACCACGACCACGTCTACCTCGACCACCTGAAAACCAACGGAGTGAGACAATTGAACAATTGTCCTAGCGGGAAACATAACTTCCCACCGCAACTACAAGACCTTAGCAAGATAACTATAACCGCAGATAATTATCAACAAGTATAACCAGAGTAGTTTATATATATATATATATATATATAGCAAAGCTATTCTTACCGACAAGCTTACCAGCTGTACAAAATATCTCTCAACAGAACATGTTTAACAGAATGATATACAATGTCACATAACCTGATTATCCAGACAAGGCATATTACCACAAACCTGATGAATATAGAAGTACCTACAGATATACCAGAATTATCTACACAAACAAGGCCTCAACCAATATTTCATGTTTAACCTATGCAGTAAATACTAAACAGCTGTATTACGTGTTATCATGCCCCGAGGATTTGAATCGTACCATTCAAATCCAACCTCTGGCTGCGAAGCCCAAGACTGGTGCCATACAAGGTCAATGGAAGAGCCGGACTCCACAACCTCCCACCTCGTGGTCAGTACACGAGTACAACACAAGTAGGACCGTAGTCACATGCTGAAGTGGTCTAAGCCACTGGGTCAGCTCCATAGGCTACCCTCACTCTAGTCCGCCTTGGTACAGGTCTCGGCGTTAGTACAACTGAGCCACGGGCCTGATCACCGTGCTCTGAGCCATGAACGCATTCATGCTCTTCACATCACATATCCTGAGTCATGGGCCTATTCACCATGCTCTATATACGTATCTGAGTCTGTAACCGAAGTTACACTCTTACCTCATTACTTTAGGCTAGGAGTAACCTCACATATTCAACAATATGCACTCTGGGTTAACCCGTAGGAGAACCCGTTTCACCATCACCAAGTCCTGACGATGATGGATCTATGGCCAGGGCAAACTACATGATATGATTTCACTGTGATTAATTAGTATCTTTTAGATGGATTGCAGGATTCAACCAAGTTATATAACATGCAAGATGTAACAGAGAATAAATAACATTATATTATTATTGAAACCTCATCAACCTGATCCATCACAAGGATCCAGCATCACATGTTACCACTTGGCCTCTTGCCAACCATCCAGATCCATATCAAGGATCATCACATACCATAGGATATCAATCCTTCATCATGTACCGTCACTGCCTCTCAAGGCTCACATCATCAGCATGGGACCAACACATTACATATATAATCTCATAGAACAAATATCAAGGTAATGTTATTCATCACATATGTCGCGTAGCCCTTTCATGGCTACACATCACCTGCATGGTTAGGATACACAATAACCATAGATTCATCATAAGGAATATGCTTTCTAACATGGCTATCATTCAAGATAATTTATTTATCAAAATTACATTATTTGATGATCAAGCTCGTTAAGCACATCATACCATAATCATGCCTACCCTTATCTTAGGATTATACAAACAATCAAGGTATTCACTTTATATAACAATTATGTTGAGTATACAAAGCAACTACTATTGTTACCAAAATCATTACCTTTATCACTAAGCAACCATTAATGCAACTACCAGTTATCCTTGCCATTAACAATTAAGCATAAGACTTACATTATGCATGTCATTACTACTCTTGCTACCATCATTAATATTATCAGCATCACCATCCACTAGTATCTGTATTGCTATGTCATTGAGCAGACTGTTAATGTAGTTGTCACTACGCATCATTATTATCATTACTAATGCTTCCACTACTAGCAAGGCATCGCCATCATCTTAGTTATCAACAACATTATATTATTACATCATTATTGTGTTTACTTATGAGTAAGGCATCATCTCATTGTTGTTATTACTAACAAGATACCACCATCGTTTATTGGTGCACATCTAACTACTGCCTTATCACTAAGGCTGTTACTATAGGATCACAACACCCTCACTAGAACTTCTCATAACCCTTACCCAAACACAACAAAACGACTGACCAAGAAGGAGAGTAGCAACGCTGCGCGACACAGCATTATTGGGGTAATCGTGCGTCAGAGAGGGGTGTCGGGCACCCTATGTAAATCGGGCAACGCCTGTCGTCACTACTCTGTCGGCCGACGCTCAAGGGGCGTGACGCCCGTCAGGCCTATCGCCCATCCTAGGCTGACGCTCGATACTTCTTCCCAAAGCGGCCAGGTCATCACAAAGGAAAACCACCAGGAGAGAGAAAGGATGGAGAGAGAAGGACTCCCACAAAACGTGCTACCAACACATCCTACTCTAACGGCCGATACATCAAGGAAAGGGGCGTGATGCCCGTCACAACCCCAGGCCCTGTCGGCCGTCACACCTCTCTCTATCGCGCGTCACAACCTCAAGAGGATAATGCCCGTCAGGGCTATCGGCCAGCACGAAGTTGCATGTCGTGCAACCCAAACTACTCTCCAAAACAAGCCCTGTCATCCATCAAGATACTAAGGCCTAACGTCCATGAGAAGAAACAAGGGCATTACTCATCTATCGTTCACCAAAGGTATACCTATCGTCCATCCAAGGGGATGCCATATCGTCCAACACACCAACAAAGAAAGGATATCGCCCAACCCAAGGCTGACGCCCGTCAGGCCTGCTGCCCATCACAACCATATCGGCCAACATAGGTACAAAAGCAAGGTACACTAATCTACTAGCATGTGAGCAAGAACATAACAAGAGGAAAGGAGTTAGGGATAGAAACTATGCAACCCGCCTTGAAGCTCCAAGGAAGAAGAAGAAGCACTCCAGCTCCAAGGGTATCATCCACCACAGCTCTAAGGGAGGTGTATCGGCCAACACAGCAGAAAGGGGAGGGATATCGTGCACTCAAGGTGGAGGAGAGACCAAAAGAGCAAAGGAGACTAAGGTAAGGGAAAGAGCTGTATATATAGAAGGAAGGGGAGGAGAAACCAAGGTACAACCATGCCATGTGTCGTCCACCCAAGGGACACTTGTCCTAGGGTTCAAGCCAACACACTAGCAAGGCATGGGACACTTGTCCAAAACATGCACCAAGTGTCCACTATACAAGGCCAAGCATCCTGGGCGACACAGGCAGCAGCTTTGTTGGGCGACACACCAGCCTGTCGGGCGACACACCAGCCTGCCGGGCGACACAAAGCAGGTCCTGGCCGACACAAGGCTCAAGCAAGCCCAACCCAGGCACCTCAAGGTCCAAACAAGCTCAACTCAGGCCTAGAGAACTCAAACAACAAGCCTAAGCCTTCCTCTCAACCCTAAAGGAAGCAAAGAGAGGGGAACATCTCACAAGATGGAAGACTTGCACACAAAAGCCTAAACTTGGGTTATTTGCAAGTAGCCCCTCGAACTCTCAACAAAGCACAAAAAAACCCTAATCACCACTTAAAGGTGATTAGCAAGCATCAAAGCACCGAAATTAAGCAAAACAAACAGGGTATACCCTAAACGCAGGTTAGGGTCCTTACAAGCTAACCCCCTTTAAGGGATTTCATCCCCGAAATCTGAAGATAAAAGTGAGGGATACTTCCTCCTCATCTCTTCCTCAAGCTCCCACGTGGCTTCCTCAGCGCCACGACGCTGCCAAAGAACCTTCACAAGAGCCAGGTCCTTCCTCTTCAACTTCTTGATCCTTCTATCAAGGATCGTCACAGCACCTTCCTCGTAGGTCACATCTGTATCGAGCTCAACCTCAAATGGATGTATCACTGTACCTGAATCCGGATGACTTTTCTTCAGCATACTGACATGAAACACTGGATGTAACCTGTGTAACTCTGGAGGCAACTCTAACTCGTAAGCTACCTTTCCAACACATGCTCTGACTGAGTAAGGCCCCATATACCTGGGAGCTAACTTACCCTTCCGACCAAACCTTAACACTCATTTCCACGACGAGACTTTGAGATATACTTTGTCTCCTACCTGGAACTCCAAAGGTCATCGGCGATTGTCTGCATAAGACTTCTGCCTGTCATGTGCCACTTTCAACTATTGCTGTATCATTTTGATCTTATTTGTCGTCTGTTGAACTAATTCAAGACCCAAAAGCTGATACTCACTAGACTCGTACCAACACAAAGGAGATCTACACTTCCTTCCATACAAAGCTTCATAGGGAGCCATGTCAATGCTCCGCTGATAACTGTTGTTGTAGGCAAACTCTATCAAACTCAGATGTACATCCCAGTTGCCTAGAAACTGTAGAACACAAGCTCGAAGAAGATATTATAAAGTCTGAATAGTCCTTTCAGACTGTCCATCCGTCTGCGGGTGAAAAGATGTACCGAACCTCAATTGCATTCCCAATGCCTTGTGCAATTGTTCCCAAAAACGACTCGTAAACTGAGGACCTCTGTCAGAAACTATCGTTCCTGGCACTCCGTGCAAACGTACTATCTCATCCACATACACTCGAGCAAGTTTCTCAGCTGTATACGTTGTCTTTACTGGTAGAAAATGGGCAGACTTAGTCAATCTGTCCACTATCACCCAAATGGAATCATGATTCCTAGTTGTCCGGGATAGGCCAACTACAAAATCCATGGTTATATGATCCCATTTCCACTGCGGTATCGGCAAAGGTTGCAACGTACCTACCAGTTTCTGATGCTCAGCCTTTACTTGCTGACAAACCGCACACCTTGCCACGAACTCAGCTACATCTCTCTTCAAACCGGGCCACCAAAACAAATCCTTCAGACTATGGTACATCTTGATGACACCTGGATGCATAGCATACATCGACGTATGTGCTTCCTCAAGCACCAACTTCCTCAGATCATCAACATCTGGAACCACCATCCTATCACGATAGCAAACTAGTCCATCCTCGGACTCATGAAACCCATCACGCTTGTCGCTGCCGAACTCTGATCTGATCAACTGTATCGCATCATCTATCTGTTGTGCATCCTTGATTTGCTGTCTCAACGTAGGCTTAACTTGCATCTGTGCGAAAAGACCAGACAACAAAGAAACTTCCATCTGCACATTCATCTGTCGTAGAGAAACAAACATATCTCACCTATGGCATACCAGAGAACTCAACTGTGCCTTCTTTGAAGAAAGAGAAGAAGACTTTCTACTAAGTGCATCAGCTACCACGTTCACCTGACCAGGATGATACTCGATGGTGTAGTCGTAATCATTGATCAACTCCATCCATCGTCGCTGTCGCATGTTTAACTCTTGCTGCGTAAAGATGTACTTCAGATTCTTATGATCCGTAAAGATCTGACACACTTCCCCATACAGATAGTGTCTCCAAATCTTTAACGCATGAACCACTGCTGCCAACTCCAAGTCATGAGTCAGATAGTTCTCCTCATGCTTCTTGAGTCGTCGCGGGGTAAAAGAAACCACATGATCTTCCTGCATCAGCACACAACCTAAGCCCTTCTTGGAAGCATCACAGAAAACAACATAGCCTTTCCCAGGCTCTGGCAAGATCAACACTGGAGCACTGGTCAGCTTCTCCTTCAAACTCTGGAAAGCTTGCTGACATCGATCATCCCAAACAAAAGGTACATCCTTCTGGGTCAACTTTGTCATCGGCAACGCGATCACACTGAAATCCTTGATAAACCTCCGGTAGTATCCTACCAAACCAAGGAAACTACGAACTTCTGTCGGCGTCTTCGGTTGTTCCCAATCCGCAACGGATTCTACCTTCTTTGGATCTACTTTGACTCCTTCAGCAGATATCACATGACCCAAGAAAGCCACTTCATCCAACCAGAACTCACACTTACTGAACTTGGCATACAACTGATGTTGACGAAGAAGAGTCAACGCTTGACGAAGATGTTGCTCATGCTCTCGCCTGTCCCGACTATAGATCAAAATGTCATCTATAAAGACTACAACAAATTGATCTAAGAACGAACAGAATACTTTGTTCATCAAGTCCATGAAAGCAGCAGGTGCATTGGTTAACCCAAACGGTATAACCACGAACTCGAAATGACCATACCTCGTCCTGAAAGCTGACTTTGGTATGTCATCCACTTTTATCCTCAAGTGGTGATATCCATACCGTAGATCGATCTTTGAAAACACTGTAGCACCACGCAACTGATCAAACAGATCGTCTATCCTCGGCAACGGGGACTTGTTCTTGATCGTGACCTTGTTCAACTGCCGGTAATCTATACACAACCGCATCGAACCATCCTTCTTCTTAACGAACAACATGGGAGCACCCCACGGCGACGTACTCAGTCTGATAAAACCCTTCTCCAACAACTCTTGCAACTGCTTCTTCAACTCTGCCATCTCTGCTGGAGCCATCCTATACGCTGACTGTGCAACTAGCTGTGTTCCTGGAACCAGATTGATCTCGAAATCAATCTCTCGTGGTGGAGGAACATCAGGAAACTCATCAGGAAACACATCTGCAAACTCTCGAACCACAAACACTTCCTCAAGACTGGGTCCTTTCGCCTTGGTGACTACAACGGTATCCACCACGTGAGCTAAGAACGCCTCAGATCCTTGTCGTAACAACTTGTCTGCCACCATAGCCGATACCAAACATGTCAGAAGAATCTTCCTGTCTCCCTGGAATATCCACTTCTCTCCAGCAACATCAAACACAGCCTGCTTGGAACCACAGTCCAAGACAACCTTATACTCCTCTAAGGTATCCATCCCAAGGATAACATCGAAACCATGCATATCAAGTGGTATAAGATCCACTTGGATACGATGTCCCGAAAAAGACAAAACACAAGATGGACACACTTCTCGAAGCAGGGAGGAACCATCAAGAGGGGTTTCTAACAACAACCTATCCTTCTTACAGCTAACAGGTAAACGACAATTTTCAAGCATACTATAGGCGATGAAAGAGTGTGTAGCACCCGGGTCAACCAGAACAGATATAAAGCAAGAAGAAGACATATCAGAATGAAATAACTCCATCTGACCTGTCACCACTCACGGGTTGACTATCTCCTCCGGCTGACTCATGGCATAGAATCGAGTCGTTGCTTGCTGTCCACGACCTCTGCTTCCTTGAGCAGACGATCCAGCCTGAGATGCTTGACCGTGTCCTCGACCTCTGCTACCACCGGACTGCTGTCGATCTGATCCTTGTTGGTTCTACCTTGACTGCTGCGTCACTTCAACATCTCTATTCGGGCAATGCAACTTGATATGCCCGGTCTGTCCACAGAGATAGCACGCCCTATCTTCAAACTGTGGCCTAGCTGGCCCTGTTACTGCCACTGAAGTTGAACTGTGTGCCTTAGATGGTGAAGAAACATAACCTTTCCCCTTACTCGGAGACCACTGAGATGGTACACCAGAACTTCTCATCACTGATGGTGCTGAAACCCTAGGCTTCTTAAAGCCACCAAACCTTCGTCCTTGAAACTGAGCAGGTCTTTTAAGAGACATAAACTCTCTTTTCTCCCTTACTGACCTCTCAATCCGTCGAACAGATTCCACAAACGTAGAAAACCGCTCTCGGTTCTCCAACGCAGACACTGGGGTTGTCAACTCAGCACTCAAACCCTTCTCGAAACATCTGATCCGTTCCTCGTATGTTGCTGCCATGTGAGGACAAAACCTCAATAGATCCATAAACTTGGCCTCGTACTCGGTGATGTTCATCATTCCTTGTCGCAACCTCTCGAACTGACTGATCTTCTCATCCAGGTACGTCTTGGGAAAGTATCTGGTGATGAACTCACGTCGAAACACTTCCCAATAGATCACCTCACCAGGCCGCTTCTCTTCTTCTATGGTCCACCAGTGACCAACACTACCCTTCAGAAGGTAGACAACATGCTTTACCTTGTCTGCTTCGGGGATTTCGAGGATCCGGAAAGCCTTCTCAAGACTTGTCAGCCACAGATCTACATTCGCTGGATCAGCAGTTCCAGCATAATCTGAAGCTCCAACTCGGCGAAGCCGCTCGAAGGTCTTCCCAATACTCGATGCTTCTTTATGGGGAACCTGTGCTCGCGGAGGAGGCACTGGTAATCGCTCAACCATGAGATTCATCGTAGCCATTAACTGCCCCATAAGCTATTGGTAAGCAGGATGTTCAAGAATGGTTGGGTTAGGTTGGGGGACCTCAGGCACCCGATCTTCATGTGCCTGTCCATCTACTCCATCAACCGATGCAGCATCACTGTATTCAGCAGAGTGTTCTTCATGGTTTCCAGACATCTTGACTTTGCTTCCACTGAGGGCAAAAGATATGTAAGAAATCCTAGAAAACTCATAAGAACAGACTCAACCTAGTCCTAAATCCATGTAGACTCAGCGAACCTAAAGCTCTGATACCAAAACTTGTGGCGACACATCCCATTATCATAAAGATAACGAGGTGTTACGCGAAAATGTGCGGAAATCACAATAACCACAGATTATGAAAGTACGAGTTAATTAAAACCGATTGCGGAAAACTGATGAACTATGAGACTATTACTTTCCAGTCCTCATCCTGCACAAAAACTTGCCATATCTATACATACACGGGATCTAATACGTGTCCACGGCTCAGGAACAGTTGTTCATCCATCCCATGAGTTCACCACCTGTTCATATACATCGAGGCCGGCATCTGGCCAACAGTAGGATATACAAACAGCATCGATCGTTCGTCGTGAAACATCATCAAAACACTGCCAAGGACCTGAGAGTACAGGGATGACTCTATACTCTACTACAAAACATCCAAAACAGCAGCACATCCATCGCTTGCCTTCTACTGCTCTTCAAGCTGCTCGGCCGCAACACCACGACCACGACCACGTCTACCTCGACCACCTAAAAACCAACGGAGTGAGACAATTGAACAATTGTCCCAGCGGGAAACATAACTTCCCACCGCAACTACAGGACCTTAGCAAGATAACTATAACAGCAGATAATTATCAACAAGTATAACCAGAGTAGTTTATATATATATATAGCAAAGCTATTCTTACCGACAAGCTTACCAGCTGTACAAAATATCTCTCAACAGAACATGTTTAACAGAATGATATACAATGTCACATAACCTGATTATCCAGACAAGGCATACTACCACAAACCTGATGAATATAGAAGTACCTGCAGATTTACCAGAATTATCTACACAAACAAGGCCTCAACCAATATTTCGTGTTTAACCTATGTAGTAAATACTAAACGGCTGTATTACGTGTTATCATGCCCCAAGGATTTGAATCGTACCATTCAAATCCAACCTCTGGCTGTGAAGCCCAAGACTGGTGCCATACAAGGTCAATGGAAGAGTTGGACTCCACAACCTCCCTCGTCGTGGTCAATACACGAGTACAACACAAGCAGGACCGTAGTCACATGCTGAAGTGGTCTAAGCCACTGGGTCAGCTCCATAGGCTACCCTCACTCTAGCCCTCCTTGGTACAGGTCTCAGTGCTAGTACAACTGAACCACGGGCCTGATCACTGTGCTTTGAGCCATGAACGCATTCATGCTCTTCACATCACATATCCTGAGCCATGGGCCTGTTCACCATGCTCTATATACGTATCTGAGTCTGTAACCAAAGTTACACTCTTACCTCCTTACTTTAGGCTAGGAGTAACCTCACATATTCAACAATATGCGCTCCGGGTTAACCCGTAGGAGAACCCGTTTCACCATCACCAAGTCCTGACGATGATGGATCTATGGACAGGGCAAACTACATGATATGATTTCACTGTGATTAATTAGTATCTTTTAGATGGATTGCAGGATTCAACCAAGTTATATAACATGCAAGATGTAACAGAGAATAAAGAACATTATATTATTATTGAAACCTCATCAACCTGATCCATCACAAGGATCCAGCATCACATGTTACCACTTGGCCTCTTGCCAACCATCCAGATCCATATCAAGGATCATCACATACCATAGGATATTAATCCTTCATCATGTACCGTCACTGCCTCTCAAGGCTCACATCATCAGCATGGGACCAACACATTACATATATAATCTCATAGAACAAATATCAAGGTAATGTTATTCATCACATATGTCGCATAGCCCTTTCATGGCTACACATCACCTACATGGTTAGGATACACAATAACCATAGATTCATCATAAGGAATATGCTTGCTAAAATGGCTATCATTCAAGATAATTTATTTATCAAAATTACACTATTTGATGATCAAGCTCGTTAAGCACATCATACCATAATCATGCCTACCCTTATCTTAGGATTATACAAACAATCAAGGTATTCACTTTATATAACAATTATGTTGAGTATACAAAGAAACTACTATTGTTACCAAAATCATTACCTTTATCACTAAGCAACCATTAATGCAACTACCAGTTATCCTTGCCATCAACAATTAAGCATAAGACTTACATTATGCATGTCATTACTACTCTTGCTACCGTCATTAATATTATCAGCATCACCATCCACTAGTATCTGTATTGCTATGTCATTGAGCAGACTGTTAATGTAGCTGTCACTACGCATCATTATTATCATTACTAATGCTTCCACTACTAGCAAGGCATCGCCATCATCTTAGTTATCAACAACATTATATTATTACATCGTTATTGCGTTTACTTATGAGTAAGGCATCATCTCATTGTTGTTATTACTAACAAGATACCACCATCGTTTATTGGTGCACAGCTAACTACTGCCTTATCACTAAGGCTGTTACTATAGGATCACAACACCCTCACTAGAACTTCTCATAACCCTTACCCAAACACAACAAAATGACTGACCAAGAAGGAGAGCAGCAACGCTGCGCGACACAGCGTTACTGGGGTAATCGTGCGTCAGAGAGGGGTGTCGGGCACCCTATGTAAATCGGGCAACGCCCGTCGTCATTACTCTTCCGGCCGACGCTCAAGGGGCGTGACGCCCATCAGGCCTATCGCCCATCCTAGGCTGACGCTCGATACTTCTTCCCAAAGCGGCCAGGTCATCACAAAGGAAAACCACCAGGAGAGAGAAAGGATGGAGAGAGAATGACTCCCACAAAACGTGCTACCAACACATCCTACTCTAACGGTCGATACATCAAGGAAAGGGGCGTGATGCCCGTCACAACCCCAGTCCCTGTCGGACGTCACACCTCGCTCTATCGCGCGTCACAGCCTCAAGAGGATAACGCCCGTCAGGGCTATCGGCCAGCACCAAGTTGCATGTCGTGCAACCCAAACTACTCGCCAAAACAAGCCCTGTCGTCCATCAAGATACTAAGGCCTAACGTCCATGAGAAGAAACAAGGGAATTACTCATCTATCGTTCACCAAAGGTATACCTATCGTCCATCCAAGGGGATGCCATATCGTCCAACACACCAACAAAGAAAGGATATCGCCCAACCCAAGGCTGACGCCCGTCAGGCCTGCTGCCCATCACAACCATATCGGCCAACATAGGTACAAAAGCAAGGTACACTAATCTACTAGCATGTGAGAAAGAACATAACAAGAGGAAAGGAGTTAGGGATAGAAACTATGCAACCCACCTTGAAGCTCCAAGGAAGAAGAAGAAGCACTCCAGCTCCAAGGGTATCGTCCACCACAGCTCCAAGGGAGGTGTATCGGCCAACACAGCAGAAAGGGGAGGGATATCGTGCACTCAAGGTGGAGGAGAGACCAAAAGAGCAAAGGAGACTAAGGTAAGGGAAAGAGTTGTATATATAGAAGGAAGGGGAGGAGAAACCAAGGTACAACCATGCCATGTGTCGTCCACCCAAGGGACACTTGTCCTAGGGTTCAAGCCAACACACTAGCAAGGCATGGGACACTTGTCCAAAACATGCACCAAGTGTCCACTACACAAGGCCAAGCATCCTGGGCGACACAGACAGCAACTTTGCTGGGTGACACACCAGCCTGTCGGGCGACACAAAGCAGGTCCTGGCCGACACAAGGCTCAAGCAAGCCCAACCCAGGCACCTCAAGGTCCAAACAAGCTCAACTCAGGCCCAGAGAACTCAAACAACAAGCCCAAGCCTTCCTCTCAACCCTAAAGGAAGCAAAGAGAGGGGAACATCTCACAAGATGGCAGACTTGCACACAAAACCCTAAACTTGGGTTATTTGCAAGTAGCCCCTCGAACTCTCAACAAAGCACAACAAAACCCTAATCACCACTTAAAGGTGATTAGCAAGCATCAAAGCACCGAGATTAAGCAAAACAAATAGGGTATACCCTAAACGCAGGTCAGGGTCGTTACAGTAGGAGCCATCGTTGTCGGTTATTTATAGACAACTGATGACTATCTTCATAACCGAACAAAAAATTGGCTCGAGTTACAGCCATAGCCGTTGGTTATTTCAGTAAAAATCGACAACTAACCCCATTTCCAAATAAAAAAATGATCTCATATTTGGTTCATAGTCGTCAGTTCAAAGTAACAACGACACTAAAGCTATAATCTGTCATCAGTTATGATTTCAAAAATCAATGGCTATCTCCATATCCGAAAAAAATGGCCCGGGTTAAGATAAGTTGTGTGTTTTCTGTAAATAACCGACAACATAGACGTACAATGATAGTTGTTTTAAATAACTAACAACTAAGTGTCATTTTTTTAAATATCAGGTTGCAGGCCTGTTGTCTGACTAGTCAGTAAGATGTAGAACTTGCAGTTCAATTCTAAACTGTAAGTTTACAACATCCTATAATTTCAACCTAACAACAGGCCACAAACTTGCAATAATAAGATGATCAAGACTATCAATATATCAAGACTATATATAGATCATGTGATTCACACACATGTAGAAAACACAATTCATTCACTCACATGATTCACACACATGTAGAAACATGCAGTTCAATTCGCTCATCCATTTTTACATCCATACACATGTAGAGACACAACTCATTCATTCACATGATTCACACACATGTAGAAACCTGCAGTTCTATTCATTCATCTATTTTCACATTCACACACATGTAGAAACATACAGTTTCATTCATTCATCAATTTTCACATCACATACATGTAGAAACATAGTTCATTCATTCATATTCACATTCACACACATATATATAGAACAACTTTCAATAAGACAATTGACTAAAAGTCATTTGCACATGTATATATAAGCATCACATATATATAGAAACAATGACATCAAAGTTTAGAAATATCATTCTTTAATCATTAGTACCCCAATCGTAATAAAAAATTTCCTCCTTTGAAAGATTTTTATCCATTGTTCTCTTATGCCATCTAATTGTTCTATCGTATAGGGCATATGTACATATAATAGCTTTCCTCCTGTATTGAAGTCATTAGTTTTAAACACCTAGAAAGATAATGATGTATATATAATTAATAAGTTTGATATTTTCATATTATCTAATGAGACTAGCTATATACTTATGATGATCAATACTATATATTACTTGTTGTATGTTTTCGATATTGTTGTAACATATCTGACAATTATGTCCATATACTGCATCACGTAGTATCCACATGCCCAGACGTTGTCTTGTACAACACACTATAAATTTCAACATACAAAATATCAATAAATAAAAATAAGCATAGGTCACATAAATAAAATATGCATTGTAGTCAAGAAACTACATCCACATTCTTCCAAAGTATAGTTTTCTTTTTGATGTCCACAATTTCTCTAGATTTTTCGGAATCTTTTAAGTCATATATGTTAACATAACACATTGAATTGCATAAGTAAATAGTCATGTAATAATAGATGTTAACGATATAAATATAAAAATTTTCTCAGGTGTATAATGATCTTTTCAAATCATGTCTCTAACGATCTAATTTGTCCCTCTTAAGATCTAGATAATAAATAGTCAACGTCTCATGGACAAAAACCAGTAACTCCCAATGCCTACCTCTAGTGATAAAAAAGTAAAAAATATATAAATCACAATCCACAATGAAATGTAATTTTCTTAAGTCAAAATTATAAGCAAAGTAAACTTACCCAACATTATATAGAGCTATTATCATGCTCTTATTTGCTTCACCAAAATATATAAAAGCGATAGAGAAGTATAAGGTAAATGATGTAGGGTCTTCATTTACAAGACTGATCAAGGATGGAACTAGAAATCCCACGTGGGTCATTAAAAAGTCTTTACAGACCATATGTAAGTGGCTGCAAAACATATATTATGTATACATTAATATATAAGAAAACAGATCACCATATATAAAATGAGGTATATAGATATATAAATAAGATCTCACCATATCCATAGTTCTATCATAGATGAGTTCAACCAAGCATAACAAAATAACTCCAAAATATCTTGTAGAAATATATTATTATCGTATGATTGGCCTATATCATCCTCCATCATAGAAACAATAACATGTGAATTTTTAGGATGTTCGCCTATCCATATTGACATACCCCTGCATTGAGGACCTATCGAGTTGAATAGGTCCTTTGCAAGCTGACTAGATACTTTAGGAAGAGGCAGAGGTAGAGGAGGACAAGTTGTAGCAGATTTCTTCCCTTTGTCCTACATATATAAATTCATATCAATTTTCAGGTATATACATATACAAATTAATGTAATGTAAATTTACCATACATGATTAGTATACATGACTCCTGCTTCAGGACACAAGACCACTCCGCCTTATACTTCACCAAGTGTGTCAACATCTGGATGGACATATGGCAATGGATACTGCCTCCAAGAGGAGAACACAAGCCTCAAGCTCACACGAACCACACCATCGAGTACTAGAGTGCCATGAATCGTGTGCCCTGGAAGGCGTGGGTAAGCCTCGTCCTCTGCAACGATGTATTCTTGTAATTTTAGATGGCATGAACTCAACCCCTATAAATTTACATAGATTTTGTTATATATATTCCTAAACATATCATCTTGAAAAGACTAACTACTATGTCATAAAAATTCTTACAGTAGACGTGCTAGGTGGTGGGTCCACAAGATTACTCCCAACCACCTCTATCATAGGGGAAGAGAGGAATGACATAGGTATTGTATGAGTGGCAGTCTGAGATGTCTGCCACTTGCCCATTGCTTCCTAGACTCTCTTATCAATAAACTCATCTACCTATACATGGCCAAAAGAAATTCTCTTTGATTTATGTATTCCCTTTGCAATAACATTATAAAAAAAGAATAAGTTACCTCAGTTTTTGAAAATCCCTCTTTTTGGACATGTTTGTACTATGATGGCCCAAAGAACACTCTTAGGCCCACACCAACACCTGAAGCCCTAACACGTCCAAGATGCTCTAGGTTACCGAGAGCAACTGTCAATTCATCCCTTGTGCCCTGAGGGATGAACGAATCTTGCTTCCTTTACTTGTGATGCTCCCGCTAATCATCATTAATAGAAATTGGTAACTAAACATAACAATCATCAAAACTAATTGCTTTGAAAGTTGAATTTTATCATTTTTGCAGCCGCCTATGTAGTTGAGGGGTTGGTTATATCTCCTTTTTTTGTTTTTCCATTTATCCACACATCATGGCAATGCAGAGTTGTGGGAGTAGTAGATGACTAAGCAGTCTCAGTAGTAGGAGTAATAGGATGCTGAATGGAATACACATGTAGTTTTTGGCAAAGGTCTGTGTAGCGACCTGGACCCATCATGTGGTCATGCACATTCAGTGCACGCCTTACTCTTTGAGCATCATTGATAGCCTTATTAGTAAGCACATTGAATTGGTTAGTAACAATCAAGATCAACTATAAAACGATGAATCCATAAGAATGAAAACTAATTAAATTGGGAGTGATGTTTAATACCTTGAATTCATTGGTATTTCTCTTAGAAACAAACATCTCCCACTCAGTCAGGTCCTGATAGTTCCTTTACTCAGTGGCTGACTTCTTGCTCTTATCATCCTCTCATATATATTTTCAGTTGAGAGTTGTCATATAGTTCTTTAAGACCCTCCCATAGTGTTGCATCACCTTTTATGATTTAGGATTTTATCCAGTTCAAATATACTCTACAAAATTTAATATATTTAATAGAGTATTCTAAAAAATAGAATTGTCACTAGCTTTAAAAACATAATTGCAAATGATAATATCCCACACATAGTTCTTGCTGTATGAAGTCTTTCTTGCTTTAGCAGCTATATGCCAAGATTCTGCATTTACACTATAATGGCCACGAGTAAGAACCCCAAGATATTAAACAAACGAGTTGCAGTTTTTATCAGTTGGATTTCATGCATGATCAAAATCCACAACCAATTTTGGTCCATTGCCCCTTTGTTGTAGTAACTTGTTCATCATAGTGATACCCCTAATTTTTTTTCTAGTTTTTTTATGTTTCTCATCAAGTAGAATAGGGTCTTTAGGGGGTACATCCTCAACCTAAAAATTGGCAAAAAAACACATATAGGATATAACTTATAAATGGACATATAGCTAGATATATTGTAAAAATTATATTGTGATGCGGCGCCCCACCCTCATGGTGATCATCATCATGATCATAATACTCATCGTCAGTCATCTAAAAAAGTGTCATATAAAAAATAATGAAACATTTAACATTTAATGAAATTAATATAACATTGTAAAATTCACATCGATCTAACATTCAAAAAAATAAAACATTTAAAAAAATAAAAACATGCCTCAAATATTGAGATCTTTTATCAATTAACATTCCTTCAGTGTGATCTTTATGCACATATAAGTCATTGTTAGCTTTAATATTTGGTGTTTCCAAGCCAACTGAGAATGGAATGTAGTCATCATACTTATCATAGTAATCTTATTCATCTTAGGATCTTCAATGAACTATATTTTACCATGAAAAACAACCGACCATTTTTCATTTACATGATCATTGATATAAAATACTTGCTTCACATGTGATGCTAATATGAATGGTTCACTCTTCTCGCCAATATTTTCAAAATTCACTAATGTGAAACCCAATTCATCCACTATATCTCATTTGGTGTTATTAACCCAATTACACTTAAAGAGAGAAATTATGAAATCTATGTAGTCAAACTCCATATGTTTTTAATGACACTGTAATATGACATTTTAACTTCACATGAACTCTTATCCTTCTCACTAGAAGAGAATAATAAAGACACTTGAAGGGTGACCCCACTGTTTTGGATGTCACTCGTATAATCTTGACGCTTTGTGTAATATGAGAACCCATTTATGTCATACCCTTCATAAGACATAACGTTCATTTTTGGTTTAAAGGCAAGGCATTTAATATTTTCAGCAACATTATCTGGTGTAAGAGATAGTTGATGTAAGACTTTATCTCCAAACCACTTAATAAATATCTTATTATCCTCTCTAGAAAGCCACATTGAATTGGCTCAAGGATATTGTCTCTTGATGAAATTGATATGTTTTGTGATATAAACACTCACTTCATCATTTTTGTGTAAAATATACAAGTGAGCTTGTTCCCACAGCTCACGACTGATTACTTTCATTCACGCTCCTACACTCCCTTTTCCAGAATAGTCCTCAATATTATTGTCATTAACAGTAGCTTCATTACCACTCAGAAAGTCATTGCAAATATCCATAACCTCCCTCACCACATAACCCTCAATAATACTCCCTTCAGGCCAATAATGATTTTGAACATCACCTCTAAAAAGGCTCATGTATCACCTCTAGAAAGTCATTGCAAAACTGATCCCAACATTTTCACTTCCCTAGTCAAATGGACAACACGATTAACCATGATATCAAAGAATGTAGGAGGAAAATACATCTCAAGCTGACATAGGGTAACAACCACTTCTCTTTGCAACTTATCAAGATTCTCGGGATCAATAACTTTGCTACATAAATTGTTGAAGAAGAAACAAAGTTTGGCGATTGCAAACCTTACATGCTTTAGTAGTATAGATCAAATTGCCAAAGGCAATATTTTTTGCATTAGAGTGTGACAATCATGAGATTTAAGACCTATCAGCTTCAAATATTTCATTGATACCAATCTACGGATATTGGAAGAGTAACCCTGTGGTACCTTAACATTAAGCAAACACTCACAAAAAATTTTATTCTCCTTTCCAGACAATGTGTAAAAAGTAGGAGGTAAATATGTTCTCCGATCACTACTAACTACTTCTGTTAATTCTTTCCTTATTCCCAGTTCACGTAGGTCCATTCTGGATTTAATGCCATCTTTAGTCTTACCTAGTGTATGCAATAGAGAACCAATGATGCTTTCACAAACATTTCTCCCAACATGCATGACATCGATATAATGTGTAACTGCCAAAGAATTCCAATAAGGAAGATCCTAGAATATTGACTTCTTCTTGAATAAAGATTTATCACTTTGTGTGGGAATGATACATTGTGACCTCTTACCAAATTCATTGACAATGTCTTTTACTCTTTCATAAACAACCGCCCCTGGTATAGGTTTAGGGGCACTCTGTTCCTCATTCGATCCATTGAACACTTTGCACAACCTTCGATTAGGATGGAATTTTGGAAGAAATCTTTGATGACCTAGATATACAATCTTTCCACCATGTTTTAGTTATATTGAATAAGTGTTCACTTCACATATAGGGCATACTTTGGATTCTTTTACACTATATCCAGACAAATTCTCATATACTAGAAAGTCATTAATAGTACAAAACAACATAGCATGCAAATGAAATATCTCTCTATGTGAAGCATTGTAGGTCATCACACATTCACCCCATGATTTCTTGAAGTCATCAATTAGAGGTTCAAGATAAACATCGATATTATTTCTAGGTTGTTTAGGGTCTGATATCAACAATGACAACATAACGTACTTATTTTTCATACACAACCAAGGAGGCAGATTGTATATAACAAGCATAACATGCCAAATACTATGTTGGCTGCTCAATGTGTTGTACGGATTCATCCCATCGGTACAAAGCCCAAGTCTTAGAATCCTGACTTCTTCACCAAATTTAGGATACAATAAATCAATCTTCTTCCACTGTGGGGAATTAGACGCATGTCGTAGGATCCCATCATTATTTTTTTATAACATGTGCATGCCACCTTAAATTCTCCCCATCTATTGGATTGGAAAACAAGTGTTGAAAATGTGGTATTATAGGTAGATACCACATCACATTAGCAGGAGAGCTAGTTTTGGACTTCCCTGAAGTTGTCATTTTATACCTTGATGCCCCACATTTTGGACAATCTTTCATATCGACATAGTCCTTTTGAAATAATACACAATCATTTGAGCATGCATGTATCTTCTTAGCCTTCATTCCCATTGGGCATAATATTTTCTTTAACTCATATGTTGAGATCGAAAGCTCATTTCTTTCAGGAAGAATTTCTTTCAACAAAGACAACAATGATGTGAAGCTTTTGTTGCTCCATCTATTGTTAGCCTTCATATTATACAATCTCAACACAATTCTCAGCTTCGTAAACTTAGTACAACCTGTGTATAATGGTCTCTCAGCATCAAGCATAATGTTCCTAAACAAGGAAGGTGGGTCAGTGTTCTCTACCCCACAACTATCCAACATCACATCAACGATGTCTATCGAAATTGGTTCGTTCACATCTACGTCATCGGCGACAACTTCTTCTTCAACACAAGTACTACTATAGACATCTATTTATCTCAAGTTTGAAATCTCTCCATGTCAGTACCATTCTGTATAAACTTATACAATCTCATTGCACATGACATGACTTTTGATTTTGTCAATGTAGGAAATTCTATATGCATCCATATATACTGCATATAACTTAAAATACCAATCCAATAATATTGTACTCATAAACAACATAGTCCTCATATTTACTATATTTGCATATATTATAGTGAAATCCTCATTTTTTACTTTGTAAATACTTTTGCATAGATTTATATACATAATTTTATTTTAATATACTTATGATAAGATATTACTCATAAATTTGAACAATCCTCATATAATAAAGCAAACACATACAAATCATACTTACAAAAAATAATACACATAAATCAATAGCACTATCCTCATTTTTTCATATTTTTATCCTCATACATTAGTGACATTTATAAAAATTGAACACATAATATTGATTAAAGAATTCTCATTTGTTTCCACTTTAATGAACATGTATTATGGAACAATCCCCAACCTATACAATGTAGATAATTTATATGCATCCATATACACTATATTTAATCTAAAATACTATCCAATAATATTGTCCTCGTCACCTAAAGCAATCATCATATTTACTAAATTTGTATGAATTATAGTGAAAATCTCATTTTTTACTTGGTAAATACTTTTTCATTATTTTATATACACAATTTTTATTTAAATATACTTATGAAAAGTTAGTACTCATAAATTTAAAAATTCCTCATACAATTAAGAGAACACAAATAGATAATACTCACAAAAAATAATACACATAAATTAATAAGACTATCCTCATTTTCCCATATTTTATGTCTTATATGTATTCTAGAGTAATCATAATTTTTGTACTATGTAAATAATATTGCATGTATTAAGTAATTTTTTAGTAGAGTTACACTCCATTTTTGCATACATGATGTTCCACTCACTATGTCATTTTATTCTCCTTTGAATTCTATCAATCCAACTTGCATAACTAGAATTGTTGTGTGCGGCTAATTACAACATATCCATTGTTGCCTTGTTGTCAGTTTCAAATTCAATATGACTCAAATGTTCATCAATTGCAACCTCCAATTTATATCAATAGCAATAAATTTTGCCTGGGTAGCGGTACTAGTATGGGCGTGTTTCCCATATTCACCCAACCAGGTTCGTTCCTCATTTCTTACCACCATGACTGCTGCTGCTATTCTGGAATTTCTCCGTGTCGCACCAGTGTTCAAATTGATGCATCCAGGAATCGATTTGTTCCATTTCACATTTCCATCAGTGTTTTTAAAATTTACCTCCTCCTTCAAGTCTTGCAAAGAGTCTTCTACTTTTGTCAAGATATATTGAATCTGGTGATGAGGATGCTTGATGCAATGTTCAAAAACATGATTGTTATGACATAGCTAGATATACCAGCACACCACATGAATTTAGCATGTTGATTGTTATCCATTATAGCATATTTTGAGCCAAGTTTGTAGGTCCAGGTTGAAGGAATCTATTTGGATTTTTCCAGTGATAACTCCTTTCCAAACTTCTCGGACGTGTTTGCAGTCCCTGATTGCATGGAGACACATTTCTTCTCCCTCCTTGCACCTCTCACAGGTGTTTCTAGGGTCCATATGCATGTGTACTCGTATGTTGTTGTTGAGATTGGCGTCATGCATCAACGTGCACATGAAAAGTTTAATTTTTGTAAGAACTTTTGCTTTCCACAAGTTTCCCGATTGCCGTTAATTTTTATCTCTTTGTGTCTGTGTAGGAGTAGATATGTCGACTTTGTGATGAAATTGGCATTGTCAGGAGCGTCCTACACCCTGTGGTCGTTGATGGTCATGGAATATGGAGGGGAAATCATTAAATGCCTTTCACTGTCATTCGTAAGTAATGCCTTGGGAATTCGTTGTTCCATCTACCTTCTTCAATTACCACACTTGCTATTTTGAGGTTCATGAGGTTCACATGTATGTTTATCCTTAGTAATTGTTATAATTTGATCCCCTTAGGACATTGGGAGGATGTATGTGTTTCTGAATAAACTCCTTGCTCTGCATAGTGGATTTTGCATGTCTAGAGACATTAATTGTGTTGCCTATGGTATAGTTACTGTATTCGGCTTTCATGAAGGTGCACTAAAGGGAATCTCACTTGGTGGAGACCTCCCATGCATTCTTAGAAATGAGGCAAACATTCCATTCCCTCATATTCTTTATACCAAGGACCCTCATCGATTCACGACATGTAACTTTATCCCAGTCTTTTACTTAAATAATTCAATACAAAAACAATCATCATGTTTTACTATTTTTTATTTTACATCTATAATAGAGAAATCTTCACTTCTACTATGTCAATAACATTGCATGCATTTATATACACTATTTTTATTTAAATATACTTTTCTTAATAAGACAATATTAAAAATAACTAAATAATAAAATTTGTAAAATAATCATAATTAAAAAATACTATGCACTCATATATAATTGGATGATGCTAATAGAATAATATTAAAACATTCATCGTATTTTTTATTTTGCATGTATTACAGAGAAATTCTCACTTCTACCATGTCAATAATGTTGCGTGCATTTATATACTCTATCTTTTTTATAAATATACTTTTCTTATAAGATAATATTATAAATTAATAAAACAATCATAATTTAGAAAAGACTAGTAAATGAAAAATACCATACACCCATATATATGATGTTAATAAATTAATACGAAAATAATTATGTTGTTTTTATGATTTTTTATTTTGCATGTATTATAGAGCAATCCTCATTTCTTATGTATCAATAATGTTGCATGCATTTTGTACACTATATTTTATTGAAACATACTTTTCTTAATAAGATAATATCATAAATTAATAGAACAATCATAATTTACAAAATAATTAGAAATAAAAAGTATTATGCACCCATATATAATTAAATGATGTTAATAAATATTATATAAAATAGTAGGGTTCCTCTTCATTTTTATGCATCAAATTATGTATATGTTTCCATAATTATTTAGAAGATGGTAATTAATACTAATTACTAGTAATCTATCTCTTTGTCACTTTTTTCTTTCCCTCCTCCCACATAATTACATTTACTCCTACGATAATTGTCACTAATCATAATTATTTGGTTTTGTCGTCTCTCTTCTTTGATGTGCATTTTTTCCAATTGGAGCATTCTTTCATGAATGTACTTCCCTTCTCAAGAATCGTGGATACACTGGGTGATAAAATAGGTGTTTGTATTATTTCTCGTGAATGATTCTTCTTTATTAACAAAGAGATTGACCGATTAGCTCATGTCCTTAAAATATGGTATATCAAAGGTGTTTGGAGGAGTGAAGGGGATGGGGCCCATGTTGGCCCTCCTTTTGTTCCACCAGTATGTAAACTAACTTAAACAACAGTACAACTTTCTGTAGGTGACTTTTAAGGCATAAATTGTAGCTTCCAGTTGCTTCTTATGATGGAGGAAAGAGGTATGCCACTGATGTTGTTGGGACCACAAATGGTTGCTTGGGTTCAAACAGTTTTTCTATATGTGATATGGACGAGAAGAAAATTTGGCTGGTGGGGTGGGGTTGGGAAGGGAGAAACAAGGGAGCTATCAAACCAGTTAGTTATACATTCACGAGTAAGACATTGTTCATATCCTTATTCCCTACCTGATTCTCAAAAATCATAAATCTATGCCCATCCACTAGACCCCCCACTATCTTTATCTAATAGGAACAATTATAGAGAGAGAAAGTTACTAACCATCACCATCATCATCATCTAAGTCTCAATCCCAATGATCAGATACATGGATCCTTTTTTTTTCATTCAGCTCTGTTATGGGTCAACTCAGATCAAGATGTAAAAATTCAAAATCTCTCTTTATAAGAATTTCCCAAGTTCATTTAGGCATGTCTATGCTTCTTTTCATTGTGCTTGACTCAATAACCTTGCTTCGAATAGGTGCATTTATCGGTTTGCATTGTCATATGTTCATACCATCTTAGACAGCCTTTACAACTAGTCCTCAATGCTCACCACCCCCACTATGTTTTTGATATAGTCACTCCTCAAATGATCATTTCTTGTCTTTCACACATCCATCTCAGCATATGCATCTCATCCACATTCATCTTGTTGAGACCTTATTTCTTCACTTCCCAACATTCACTCCCATATACCATGGTTGGTCGTATAGCTCATCTGTGAAACTTGCTTTTTAATCTGAGAGGGATCTTCTAGACACATACTACTCCAGTTGCATTCCTTCACTTCAACCATCCTATTGTGATCTTGGATGGTTGAAGTGGAGGAGTGCAATTGGAGTAGTATGTGACCAAAAGACCCCTCTTAGATTAAAAAGCAAGTTTTACAGAATAGTTATACGACCAACCATGCTATATGGAAGTGAATGTTGGGAAGTGAAGAAACAAGGTCTCAACACAATGAATGTGGTTGAGATGGGTATGCTGAGATGGATGTGTGGGAAGATGAGAAAAAATCATTTGAGGAATGACTATATGAGAGAGAAAGTGACGAAAAAGGAGAAAAATAAAAAAGATAGAAAATGAGGAGGGAGGTAGAGGAATAAGAGAAGACACTATAAGTGGGAGGTAGAGAAAATCAGGAGATAAATAGATAGGAAAGTATAAATTGTGAGTAATCCAGAATGTTGATTCCATGGGCAAGTGCAACCCTAAATGGGAGGGACCCTGTATCATCCACGACGTGTTAAATGGGGCAGCCTGCACCTAAAAGACATGGATAAAGATATTCATCTTCATCGAAAGAATGCCAACCTTGTCAAGAACTTCTACTATTGATCAAACTACAACAACGAGAAAACCTCTAGTACAAATCCATGTAAGGGAACCAAAAGCTCCCGTCCCTCTAGAAGTACCTAAATTCTACTTAAACACTTGGCCACATCTGTAAGACCCTTGACCTAGGTTAATGCTTGATTGTGTTTGCTTTTCTTAATAAGATGCTTCAACCTTAATATAATATCTTAAGATGCCTTAATAACATGTGACAATCTTATGTATTCAGTTCTGTCCTGCTTGGATGATGTTTGATCTAGCTTTGCCATATTTGTTCTTATTTTGAACCAAGTTGCAAGCTACCCATGTTGGGGGGGTTGATCTTGCAATTTGTCAACATGTTGGATGCGCCTCACATGTTTTATCATCATGAGAGAGAGATGGTGATTTGGGGCACCTTGTTATGCCTTGGTTTGATGAGGAGAGAAATGGTGTTATGTTGAGTGTTGTTTCTAGGGTTTGCTTAGATGCCCTACATTGATGATGACCTTATGTTGATCGTTTGAGTTCTTGGTCTTTCAACGAATATCCTTGGATCTTCTTGATGTTTTCCCTATAGTCATAGAGGTTTTTGAGTGTGTGATGGAGATTCAATAGTCATAGAGACTCTCATCCTCTCTTTTGGTCTCTAACCTAGGGTTTCATGTATGTTGGTTGCTTAGTTTCTCTTTGACCATGAATGTTAGTGGCCATGTTTTCCTTCGACCAATGATCCTCTAGGACCAAGTGTGGTCATCTATCCACCTTATTTTTCAAAATATATGTACTTTCATGGTATTAGTGGATCCATGATTGATGTGTGGTGGACATGTGGCACTTATGTGCATGACACCTAACCTCTTTAGTCTCTCTCTACCCTTTGGTATATGTATCCCTCTACTTTCATGCATATGATCCTCTTGCACCTCCTCTACCCTATATCTTCCCTTGAGTTTGGCCCTTGTGAGCTTGGTGGATAAGAATCTCATCCTTGGTGCTTGGTGTCTGAAATCCTTTGCATATGGGGATCCAATCTTGGACCTACTCTTCCTTGTTGATTCGTTGATTCTTGGTGAGTGATCTTGTAACATCCCTGACCTGGGTTATGCTTTAACCCTAGGTGTTTTGCTTAATAAAGTTGATTAGATTATTTCTCTTATCTTTTGAAAAGTAATTAAGGCTCAAGAGGAACATATATTTCAATTTTAGTCCTTTTTAATAATGTTGAAATGATATTTTGCTTATTTTGGACTAAAGTGCAAATTACCCAAGTTGAGGGGTTAAATTGCAAATTGTGCTTGATAATATGTTCCTAATGTGTTTAAGCATCATGAGAATGAATATTATGCAGAGGTATGGCTTGTGGTGGCCTGATTACCAAGAAAGAGCTGATAAAGCAATGTTTGTGCATTAAAACCTAGTTTTGGTGTAATGTGCAATTTACCCAAAACCTAGGGTTCAATATGCAAAATACCACTTTTAAAGGGTCCCTCATGTTTCTTGGAATCATGTAGAGAAAATAAAAAGGGAGGGGCGCCTCATTTGAATTACTTTGAAGGAGAGAGAATCTTGATATTAAAATAATCAAGATTTAAGCATAATTGAAACTTTATTTCAATTTAATGTAAAAATAAATAAAATAATTGACGGGCCTTCAACCAAAAATGATATGGTTGAATTTTCCCAAGTGTGAACACCCTTGTTCCTTTGCTAGGCCACGAAATATCTCAAAGCAAGTGGATAACTCACTCACATAAAATAAAGAAAAGTAATATCCACTAACTTATGGATATTAATATTATAAGGGTTAAGGTGCTTAATTTGCTTTTCTTTAAATTGTGGATAATTGAGAGGAATAAGAGGCAAGGCGGGTAGCCTCATATAAAAGGAAGAGAAGGGGGCAAGTGGCAAGGATTTGAGGGAGATAATTCCTACTTTCTCTCTCCTAAATGAATTTTCAATAAAATTCACATATATGCTCCTTTATCCATAGAATGAAAGGGTAATTTCGAACCCACTTCTTCTCTTTTCTTGAAAAACGACCTTGGGAGCTTTGAAGGACCAGGAGGACGACCCCCAACCTGTTGGTAAGTTTTTTGACTTCCTTTCACCTTGAATTCATGGTGGAAATCACAAAATAATGCATGATTTCTTCTTATCTCGATCCCATCTTCAATTCTAACCATTCCTTTTCACTCAAAGCTTGAGGACGATCCTTGGGATAGTGAAATGGATTGCATGCACCATTTTTGACATTATATTGGATCTTTGAAGCTCAATTGGAGGCGGGTTTTATAACTTGAACCCCGCTACATTGTTATTTAACTATCAATCTTGCAATTTCGTTGATTCCTTCATCTTCTTGATTAATTGTTGGTTGAAATTGGTAATTTCATGAAATCAGAAGTACTAAGATCTACATGGACGAAGGTAGATGATGATTACATCATCTTGTACTCTTTACCCAAAGAAATTGTATTTCATTCGGTTTCAACAAACTTGCTCATTCGGTTTCAACAAAACCGTTTGAAAGCAAACGGTTTCATCAAACCGTTTGAAGCTAAACGGTTTCAAACCATTTGGGAGACTTGACCAGGGTTTACCATTTGAAAATTTTGATTATAATGATTATGGTTAATGACCCACCAAATTTTATTGATTAATTCCAAAGGGTTCATCAGTTGAAGGTTAATCAATTAACAAACCCTAATCGGGTTAAGTGCTGAAATTCAATTTGATTGACTTAGATTTTTGGGTGTTTGAGCTCAAACGGTCTCAAGACCGTTTGGAGGTTACCCAAGACCGTTTGGAGGTCTAGGGTTAAGTATGGTTGAGCAATTGAAGGTCCAGAGATACCAAATTGAAATGCAATTAAGTGTTGATTTGATGATCAATCCAATGATCTAAACCCTAATGGAATTTCACAAATTTCAAGGATAGGATGCGGAAAATGGTCTCAAGACCATTTGGAGGTCATCCAAATGACCTCAATACCGTTTGGGGTCAGGTCATATCAACAATTTGGTGATGATTCATTGATTTCAATTGAATCAATTCCACAATGTTGATCATTGATGGTTCCTCGATTTCAAAGCTATAATTGAAGGTTCTTGAGTAGAAACCCTAGATCAATTGGGTATGAAACCCTAATTGATGTTCCAATTGAAGGATGATTCAATAGTTTACTTGATGAAGAAATCAAGGATTCAATTGTTAATCGGATCATCTATTGAAACCATGAATTGTTTAAGTGTTGAAAGAACTTTTTGGTCCATTCAGTTTTGAGAGGGTTTGGACCAAACGGTCTCAAACCGTTTGGAGACCCAAAGTTCAATCGGTTTCAACACCTTTCTTGTCCAATCGGTTTCAAGGGCAATTTGCCAAAATGGTTTTCTACCAATTGAATTATGAGAACTAAGACCATTTAGGGTCTAAGTAATTAAATCTTTTGAAGATCAACATGGTTAATATATTTGGATATCTCATATAATTGAAGGTCCAATATGGTTAATCTATTTGGATACCTAATGTACTTGAAGATTTAATTGGTTAATCCAATTTATTACCTAATGTAATTGAAAGTTTAATTGGTCAATCCTTTTGGACCCTCATATAATTGAAGATTCAATTGATCAAATCTTTTGGAGACTTGATGTACTTAGATAATCGATACGCTTAGTGGGATTAATCATTAATGCATAATGATGTAATAATTCAGTACATCATGCTAACTATCAATGCATGTATTAGAATAAAGAGTAAGCTCAATCTAAGCAAGAATTGAGTAGTGGACATCCTGAGTAGGATGAGAGAGAAAGATTCATACATGAATGATAATCGTGTAGTAATTAAGCCTAACACATTCAAAATAAATGTGATATACAATTAGGGCATGATCCTTGATAAAGAGATCATAACACCCTAATTGATATGATTAATGAACTCAAACCCTAATTTAGGGTGATTCTGAGTGAAACCCTAAACTAGGAGGATGATGTGATATGAATGTAGGGTAATGACATGAGTAACCCTAATTCAGGGTATCCTGATGATAAACCCTAATTAGGATGAATTGTGAACCCTAATTATGGGTAATGGAATATGAAACCCTAATTGGGAGGAATAGTAAAAGCTAACCCTAAATTGGGTACTAGTATATGACAATCCTGATGTGATGTGAATGGTAAACCCTAATTCTAAAATAGGGTGAAGGTATGTGAAACCCTAATTCTGGGTTATATTATATAGCATGAAACTCTAACCTTAGACAATGAAATGATAAATCATTGGTCCTAGTTGTGCAAAGGAAATGAGTAACCCTGATTGACATGAAATGGGAAACCCTAACCCTGGTAAGGGAATAGTGGTGTTACACTTGAATAGCATGAAACTGAAATGTGATTGATATATTTGTTATCATGTGTGTTAACCATGCAGGTATTCTGAGATGATGAACATAGCCAGGTATGAGCTATGATGCTTTATTCATTGAAATTATGCATTGGGTCTTGTGTGCCATAATATACCTTGTTGCTTAGTAAATGGTAATAAGAGAGTTAATGAGCCTCAAGTGCCATAAGAGATGCTTGTGTAGCAAGTATCATGTTTACCTTTGTCAAATGACTTGAAGGTGATAACGACCTGAAAAAGTGGTAACAATGCTCAGTGATGAGCTAAGGGTTTGAATACCCAGATCCATATAATTATGTTATTGAGATTGTGAAGGGATGATAATTACCAATATTGAAATGAGGGACTGAGATCCCAATGTCTTATAAAGATTGAGAAGTAACTGATGAAAACAATACATGTTTCTTTGTAGCACTTATCCTAATAAGTTATGTTTGAAAACTTGGCTGATGCTAAAAGAATATGATAATGTACTTAATTAATCAAGTGATATCATAGAATGTAGTTTCCCTGACCACAGATCCATCAGCGTCAGAATTAGATGAATGGTGAAATGAGTTTTACTCGGAACACATATTTTTTAATATGTGGGGGTAATTGGGCAAATATATCCTTATGCCCCATAGGAATGGCTACGGGCTATGTCCTATGTACGGGATTGGTTTCGTACCATACCCCAATAAGAGTATGGCTACGGGCCATAACTTCTCAATATAATATCAGGCATTGGCTACGGGCCATAACCCTGAAGAGAGTATATGCTACGGGCTATAACTCTATAGCGAAGATGCCAATATACCCTGGCAAGCTAATTGCAGTTTGACACATGATGTCTCTGCTAAAGTAGTCTCATACTGACCAAGACAGATGAGGTCATGGAATCTGGCTCTCCCATTGACCTTGTGTGGTAACGATGCTTTACGTAATCATTGTCGGTTGGAGTATGAGCGGTATATCTCATCTCCTCAGGGCATAAGCTTAAGAATGTTTGTAAAACATAATCAGCCGTGTAGCATATTTGCATAAGATTGAAATATGAGAATCACTGGTTGATGTTATTCTACTTAGCATGTTCTAGATACATAAATGTTATATATGTTCTTCAACTCCTTATTATATAAGAGACATGTTGCTTTATCAAGTTTTAGCTTAAATGCTTGAATAGAAATGTTGCTCTAATCTGCATAGATATTGAACTATCTATTGTTGAATATATGATTCCACGGTTCAGTTTATTTACATTAAACTGCAATAACAATGTTTTCGGCAAAGAGTTATATCTCTCGCTGGGGCAATTATATAATTGCCTCACCATCGTGGAATCCAACATTTTTAGGTGGACGCAGACGAGGTAGAGATAGAAACCCCATAAGAATGGAAGAGCAGCAGCAACAACAAGGACAAAAATAGATCCTAAGGTGTAGATACTAGTCAAGGCTTGTATATATGTAAATAGATTCCTATGTGTCGTCTATGTACTCTCAAGTCCTAGGAACCAGTAATGGTGTTTTTATAATCGAACTGAGATTTTGGCATGATGCCTGGAGGATTTTGTTACTTGAGCTTTTGATAAAGCAAATGATGTATATATATATTCCTCAAGAAGAAATGGTACAGAGAATGTACTATGTGAACCAGGATATGAATGTGATATGATGGTACTTGTTGAAAGAGTTTTTCGGAGAATGGATATCCTTGCAAAAAGTTTTAAATTTTTAGTAATTCTGCTGCTAACGATCGCTTCTGCATGTTTTATTATTGTTGATGACACTTGTTATCTTAATTGATGGCATTTGTCGTCACAATTTAGTGGTATCAGAGCTCTAGGTTCGTTGAGTCTATAGAGACATAGGATTAGGGTTGTCGAGTCTATTCTAGTGTCTTCCAGTTATCTGATAGTGTCTTCTGCTCATATAGGAGGAGAAGAAGAACTAAAGATGTCTGGATCACATGATGAACATGCTGTTGAGAGCAGCATTGCTGCACCAAGAGGAGGTGCAAGAGACTAAGATAGGGAGGAGACTGTACCGGAACAACCCCAGTTCAATCAAGCTGATATGGGGAACCCAGCCTTCCAAGCCATGTTTGGACAGTTCATGGCAGCCATGACTCATATGACACATAGGATGCCATTACCTACACCTAGGGCACCTAACCACCATGAAGGACGAGGAGCCGACAAGACATTTGAATGACTTCGCCGGGTGGGAGCCATAGATTATGTTGGTACAGCTGATCCAGTGGATGCAGATTTATGGCTAATTGAGCTGGAGAAAACCTTTAGGATCCTTAATATCCCTAAGGATGAGAAGGTGAGGCATGCAGTATACCTCCTTAAAGGGAGTGTCGGTCACTGGTGGACCATTGAGGAGGGCAAGAGGCCAGGTGTTGAGATTGGATGGGAAGAGTTTCAATGAGAATTCGTCAGTAGATACTTTCCCAGGACTTTTCTGGATGAGAAAATTACTCACTTTGAATGGATTAGGCAGGGAAAAATGAACATTAGCGAGTATGAGGCTAAGTTCATGGAACTTTTGTAGTTTTGTCCGCATATGGAATCTACTGATGAGGAGAGAATTTGGCGTTTCGAGAAGGGGTTGAACACTGAATTGACCACTCTGGTGTCTGCTTTAGAGAATCAGGAGAGGTTTGCCACCTTCATGGAGTCTGTAAGATGGATAGAGAGGTCTTTGATCGAGAAGCGATAGACCAGTAATACGAAAGTGTAACCTCAGTTTCATGGACAAAGGTCCGAGGGTTTCAAGAAACCAAGGTTTTCCGCACCAGCAGCACAACAGAGGTTCAATACCCAGACGCAGTGGATGTCAAGTAGGGGAAGAGGGCATAGTTTTCCTCTGAGTAGATCCCCTAGCACAGCATCAACATCAGTAACTAGACCCTCTAGACTACATCAAGAGAATAGAACTTGTCATTGATGTGGACTAGTAGGACATTTGGCAAGGTATTTCCCAACGGGGAATGCAGTGGTGAATCAACCCCCGAGACAGAGTCAGCAAGGCTCTCAGAGAAAAGTGTTTTCTAGTGGTACCTAAGGACATGGAGAAGTGTCCCAGGCAAGATCTTCTGCACCCAGTAATCGGGCACCGAATCAACCTCAGGAAACATCGATATTCTATGCAATGAATCAGCCCGAGGCAGTGGTTAATCCACGAGTTGTGACAGGTTAGATGAAACTATTTTATTCTGATATGTCTACATCTTGCATCGTATCTGTTTTAATTGATCTAGGTGCTACGCATTCCTTTATCACTCGAGAAATGATTCATGACTGCAACATAATTGTCAGTCATAGAGTAGATAGCGTGTTGTTAGAAACACCTTTGTTGGGATCCATAGTGTTGCGGGAGATGTGTTCTTCCTGCATTCTTTCTTTTTCTAATCATCACATTCAGGTGGATCTTATACCACTTGAAATGCATAGGTTTGATATAATTCTTGGGATGGATACCTTAGAAAGGTACAAAGTTGTCTTGTATTGTGAGTCCAAGCAAGTTGTGTTCACAGATGATAGTGACACATGGGTCTTTTAGGGAGATAGAAAGATTCTTCCAACCTATCTTGTGTCAGCTATGATAGCTGAGAAGTTTTTGAGACAAGGATGTTTTGCATTCTTGGCTCATGTGGTAGATACCACAATGGAGAGTTCTAAACTTTTTGAAGTTCCAGTTGTTAGGGAATTTGAGGATGTGTTTCCTGAGGAACTTCCAGGTGTTCCACCACCCCGAGAGATTGATTTTGAGATTAATCTAATTTCGGGCATGCAACTGATAGCACAAACGCCGTATAGAATGGCACCTGCTGAAATGGCAGAGCTCAAGAAATAACTGCAGGAATTACTTGAGAAGGGTTTTATCCGACTGATTACTTCACCATGGGGTTCTCTGGTCCTCTTTGTTAAGAAGAAGGATGGGTCCATGCGATTATGCATCGACTATAGGCAGTTGAATAGAGTAACCATAAAGAACAAGTATCCTCTGCCAAGGATTGATGATTTGTTTGATCTGTTGTGTGGTGCAACTATCTTTTCTAAGATAGATCTGAGGTCGGGATACCATCAGTTGTGTATTAAGGAAGGTGACATACCTAAGTCTGCCTTTAGGACAAGGTATGGTCACTATGAGTTCATAGTTATGTCATTTGGACAAACTAATGCACTAGTTGCATTCATGGAACTCATGAATAGAATCTTTCGACCTTTTCTTGATCAGTTTGTAGTAGTCTTCATAGATGATATTTTGATATATAGTAGAGATGCTCAACAACATGAGCATCACCTCCGTCAGGCTTTGACTTTGCTAAGAGAGCATAGGTTGTATGCTAAGTTTAGAAAATGTGAGTTCTGGTTACCAGAAGTCTCTTTTCTTGGACACATAATATCTACCTCAGGTATTTGTGTTGATACTAAGAAGGTGGAATATGTCTTGCAATGGAAACAACCAAGGACACCGACGGAGATACGTAGTTTCCTAGGACTGGCAGGCTATTACAGGAGGTTCATTAAGAACTTCAGTTCTATAGCTTTACCCCTAACCAAGTTGACCAGGAAAGAGGTTCCTTTTGTCTGGAATGACAAGTGCCAACAATCTTTTCAGATGCTGAAGGAAAGGTTAACAAGTGCACCTATGTTAGTATTACCTGAGCAAGGGAAAGGGTACATAGTCTTCTGTGATTCATCCAAGAACGGTCTAGGGTGTGTGTTGATGTAGGATAAGCAAGTGATTTCTTTTGCTTCTCGACAGCTTAAGAAACACGAGGAGAATTATCTGACACACAATCTCGAGCTAGCTGCTGTGGTCCATGCCTTGAAGATTTGGAGACATTATCTCTATGGGGAGACATTCTAGATTTTCACAGGCCATAAGAATTTAAAATATATATTTTCTCAGCATGAGCTAAATATGAGACAACACCGTTGGATGGAGTTAATCAAGGACTACGATTGTACAATTGATTATCATCCAAGGAAGTCCAATGTGGTTGTTGATGCTTTAAGTAGAAAATCAGCAACACTAGCCTTAGATAAAGCACAGTTAAAATCCTTAGGGTGCTCTAAGAGAGATATTCTTATCTCTTTAAGGCAAGATAATGTACAGCTTAAGGTATCGTTGTTATCTAGGTTGTTAGCTGAGATGCAAGTGAAACCTACTATGAGATAGTAGATTAAAAAAGAACAGTAGGCTAATGTTGTGATTCAACAGATCAAGTCAGAGTATGGTAGCGAGAAACGAGATGGTTTCCATGATTCAGATGATCAGGTAGCCTGTTATCATGGTAGGATGATAGTACCTGATGTTGATAACTTAAGAAAGTTAGTCCTGTAAGAAACTCATTCTTTGATGTATGCTATGCATCCAGGAAGCACCAAGATGTATCATAACTTGAAAGATATGTATTGGTGACCTGGTTTGAAGAAGGATATTGATGAGTTTGTTATGCGGTGTCCAGTGTGTCAGCAAGTTAAAGTTGAACATCAAAAGCCCACAGGAACAATGCAACCTCTGCCTATACCACAGTGGAAATGGGATCATGTGACTATGGACTTTGTGGTTGGTTTGCCTAGTACAACCAAAAGTCATGATTCCATTTGGGTGATAGTTGATAGGTTGACTAAGACAACACATTTTATTCTTGTCAAAACAACCTACACTACTGACAAGCTTGCACAGATATACATAGATGAGATAGTGTGGTTGCATGGGGTTCCAGCTACTATCATTTCCGATAGAGGTCCCCAGTTCATGAGTCATTTTTGGGAACGACTGCATAAAGAATTGGGTACGCAGTTAAGGTTTAGTACTACCTTTCACCCACAGACAGATGGACAATCGGAAAGGACCATAAAAACCTTGGAGGACTTGCTTAGGGCATGTGTCCTTCAGTTTGTAGGAAGTTGGGATCTACACCTGAGCTTGATAGAATTCGCTTACAATAATAGCTATCAGCATAGTATTGGCATGGCACCATATGTAGCTTTATATGGTAGACGTTGTAGATCTCCTTTATGTTGGTATGAAATAGGAGAAAATAAACTTTTGGGTCCTGAGCTTGTAAAGCAGACAACTGAGAAGATTAAAGTAATACAACAACTGTTAAAGACTGCACAAGATAGACAGAAATCATATGCTGACAAGCGGCAAAGACCTTTACAATTCCAAGTTGGAGACATAGTATATCTCAAGGTCTCACCTTGGAAAGGAGTTCTTAGATTTGGAAGAAAGGGAAAGTTAGAACCTAGATTTATGGGGCCTTATCCAATCATTGAGAGGATGGGAAAGGTAGCCTATAAGCTGGAGTTACCACCTGAGTTGCATAGATTGCACCCAGTGTTCCATATCTCTATGTTGAGAAAGTGTCATCCTGACATAGAGTTAGTTTTGTAACCTGTGGAGGTAGAACTAAATGATGATATATCTTATGTTGAAGGACCTGTGTTGATTCTTGATAGGAGAATCAAAAAGCTGAAAAAGAAAGACATTTATCTTGTAAAAGTCCTATGGAACCACTGTGGCATTGAAGAAGCTACATGGGAACTAGAGGAAGAGATGAGGAGGAAATACCCTACTCTTTTCTCTTAATGTTTTCGTTGATGATTTCGGGGACGAAACCCTTGTAAGGGGTGGATAATTTGTAACATCCTTGACCTGGGTTATGCTTTAACCCTAGGTGTTTTGCTTAATAAAGTTGATTAGATGCTTGCTGATGCGATGATTTTGAGTCGCATTTATAGACTTGTTTGATATGTGTTTTATGCATTTATTAGTCATTTTCATGGTTAATGTTGCATAATTCATTCATTTTGGTCTATGCTACTTCTTTATGTCAAATTCCCTTTATTTAAGCATTTTGAGTATTAATTATCGAAAGAATATATTTTGTGTGGATTTATGTGATTCTGTGTGTTAATTTCAGGAAAAACAAGTATCTACTACCGTCGATACCATCGACGGTGGTCGATACCATCGACCGGACCACAGGTTGCCAACCGCAAGGACCAGAAGAAAGTTGATACTATCGACAGGGATGTCGATGGTATCGAGATACCATCAGGTTGCTGGCAATAAGTGCGTCGAAACTATCGACCAAAATGTTGATACTATCGACTGGTGGAGCTACAATGACACAACACGACAAAACCGTCGCTACAGGTTCGTCGATACCATCGAACCGCGTCGATGGTATCGAGATGACATCAGGCGCACAAACAAAAGAAAAGAAGGATTACCGCTATCATGCTAGGTCGATACCATTGACCCGCGTCGATGATATCGACACCGTCATATATGAGTTTGTTTTAGATTAATCTTAATCGGCCGGCCGTGGTTAATTGGCGACCTAATTCGGGAGATATACCTAATGACGGCGCCCTTGACTCGAGGAGGACATCATTAGTTGCTGCACACATCCCGGAGAGCAAGGAGAGAAGAACGGAGCATGAGAGCACGACCCAACCAATCCGGACGCTGAAGAAGACGAATTCCACCACCGAAAGGTGGGAGAACGCGGATTCTACGCCAAGGATCGATTGGACCTTCTCCGTTCAGGGGTTTAATCACTCAATCACATTTTCCTTCATGTTTCCCTTTCTCTTCTCCACATTGTACTCTGAGATGAACATGCGGGGCTAATCCCCTTTGTCTTTAGGACCGGGAGTAGCCCGGGGATTCATTGTATGATGATTTTATAATAGTAATTCATATCTTATCTCTTAAATCCGTGGTATAATTTCATTTTCTCCAATATATTGTTATGCTTGATCACCATAATAATAACATAATGCCCTTAATTGCTTTGAAAGAAGAATTAACGGTTGAAAAGAGATGGAATTTACATTAATTGACAAATCCCTTGAACAAGGTGGTGTAAGATTGATGGTGGATACCGAGAGGTCATTCCTAATGCACCTAGTTTAGGGTATAGGTTACTACGACGGTGGAACCGACCTAGACATAGGTAGTGAATTGTACCACGACAGTGGGCAATTCTGATTTCAGGCCACTACTCGGATAGAGAGATAAAATTGAGTAGCTATATAGAATTTAATACAATGAAAACCCACGGTGAAACCGCAACCCTAAAGATCTTCTTTTGAATTGATTAAATCAACATTTAATCGATTGATTGTTTTGTTTTATTTTTATTTTCTTTTAATTTTAACAACAACTCTCAACTTTTTAATCGGCTTAGCTAATCGCGAGTAGTTAGTAGGAGTCCCCGACGATTTCACGTATCCCTGAGTTTGACTCGGGCCTCACAAAGTCATGTACTATTTCGACACGTTCACTTGCGTTTCTGCGCACGGTAAATTTGCGTCAAGTTTTTGGCGTCGTTGTCGGGGATACGACGAATTGTCGGCACTACGAGTGCTACAAGCGACCACTCTAGACCATTTTTTTATTTATTTCAAAAATTCATAATCTATTTTCTAAATACTTGCAATCGTCAAGTACTGTACTGAAATTAAATTTCTCTATTTTCAGGTACTGTTCATGGTGCAGACGCGTAGTACTGACTACACACGGCACGCACCTGAGGTTCCACTATCGGGACCGGAAGACGAGGACGACAAGAATCAAGACCATCTTAAAGAAATAGATTCAGAATTAGAACAAGAAGAGATGGACGAGCCACAGACAATATGGGAGAAGATAAAGGCGTCTTCCTCATCCGCTTCCATGGGGCCGATCAAGAAGCAAACGATTAATATTCCGACATACAAGATTGATCTGGCTTTAATCAACTTGGTGAAGTCGAATGTGTTTCATGGGCTCAAGAATGAAGACCCCGTCGCGCACATAAGTCAATTTGTGGAGAATTGTGATATGATACAAATCGATAGATTTCCACAAGATGTGCTCTACTTGAAGCTCCCGAGTCCTGTAGCGGGAAATGCGCGTGAATGGCTACACAACTTGGACGATGAATACGTGGAGTCTTGGGACCACATGGTGGAGGTTTTCTTTGAGAGGTTCTTTCCGCCCGAAAAGACTAATGACATGATCAGAAAGATCCACAACTTCACCCAACAAGCAGGAGAGACCTATTCTGAGACCTGGGAAAGGTTTCAGATCATGCTCAGGCGATGCCCGCATCATGGGCTTGATAAGGAGACACAAGTCAAGATCTTCTATTTTTCTCTCTCCGAGCATGATAGAAGCAACCTCGATTCAGTCGGTTTTGGATTCTTCTTGAATAACACGGACACGAGATGTTGGGAGATTTTAAAGAACATGGCTAAGAAACAATCATGGGGCGAAAGAGGCGACGTGGAGCAGGTTCGAGTAGTAGGTGAATCTAAAGCAATAAAGGAGTTGAATGAGAAGATGGATCTTCTCGCAAAGAAATTGCTTGCAAAGGAGGATACTGAGTCCGAGGATGAGGCTCAAGTGAAATTCATGAGGCAGCAGCAAGGCTACAGGAACAATGACTATTCATGGAGGAAAGATAAGAAGTTCTCCTGGAAGGATCCAAATAACTTCTTGCAGGATCCGGATGCTAAACCCCATCCAGTAGAAGAGGATAAGAGCACAGAGCTACTCAATCAAGTGATAAAGCAAAACCAAGAACTCATGGCTACTTTCGGCCAACAAATAAAGCAACAAGGAGAGTTCATGAACCAATTCGGGCAGACACTGCAGAGCCATGGGGCTCAAATGAGGACAATAGAGACATCTATGGCACAGATGGCTGCGGAGATAGCTAGTTTTAAGAAGCCGGCACATCCAGGTTTCCCGGGAAATACTAATGTTCCAGGAGGAAACCAACAAGCGAAGGCCATCTTGCTAAGAAGTGGAAAGAAATTGTTAAATCCCAGGGCTGATGAAGCAAGCAAACCCCAAGATGAAATTGAAGTTGAGGCCACTAAGGAGCTGCATGTACCGGTCACAGAACCAGTTGAGGACACAACAGTGGATGCTACTGAAGATCATATTGCAGAGGAGGAAGGGCCTAAGAAACAGACACCCTATTTGCCACCGCATCAAAGGGCATAGGTTGTCCCGGTCCCTTATCCGAACAGTGCTAAGGCAAGGAAGGTAGATGACCAATTCAAAAAGTTCTTAGACAGTTTCAGGAAGCTTTCAGTCAACATCCCTCTATTAGAAGCTATTGAGAAAATTCTGTCTTATGGGAAATTCCTGAAGGACATCATCACCAAGAAGAGAAAAATCCCGGACATTGAAGTAGTTGTGCTTAAGGAGCAGGTGAGTGCCTTCATCATGGGTACATTGCCACCAAAGAGGCAAGATCTGGGTTGTTTCAACATTTCATGCTATATCGGGAAAGTCAAATTTGGTGAAGCATTATGTGACTCAGGAGCAAGCATCAATTTAATGCCCCTTTCTACATTCAAGAAGTTGGGATTAAAGGAGTCAAGGCCAAGAAACATGACAATTCAATTGGCGGATAACTCTATGGTGAAACCGTATGGAATTTTTGAAGATGTGCTTGTGAAAGTGGATAGATTTGTATTTCCAACAGATTTTGTCATCATGGAGATGCAAGATGAACAAGGCAATGATCTACTACTCGGAAGACCATTCCAAGCTACAACCGACATGATACTCAAGATGGGGAGAGGTCGGTTGACCTTGGGTATAGCTGATGACCGATTTGAGATGGTCATGCCTTCTCGCGCCACTTCACCTAAATCCAAGGAACAATGCCACATGGTAAAACATTTTGATAATACCATCTCACTTTGTCTAGGGAAGCCATTTCTGGATATGGCACATGTAATGACCAAGGTGGACAAAGGGACTTTGGCTGTAGATGTGGGCTCCGATCTCCAAAATCCCGATATAAACACAATTTAAACTTAGTTGAAGCAATCGATTAACAGCAGAAGACAAAAAATCACGGGAAATTAAAACTTTTTGATATAAGATCTTGAAACCATGAAACTCCTTCCATAGAAAAAGGAAATAAACTGTTTACATCTCTGATAATTACTTCTTGAGTAATTATATACAACATGATACAAAATTCTCAAGAGTCAAAACCAAAATCTTAGACACTAACTCCTAGGACCTGAGAGTACAGAGACGACATAGGACTATCTAACTACATAACTCAGCAGTCAGTATCTCCACCTGAGATTCACTACTGCTCCTGGTACTGCTGCTGCTGGTTTTGGTCACCTGTAGGTTGGTTCCTCCGTCTTCGACGACCACCTAAAAAGTTGAAGTCTACGGGGTGAGACAATTTTAAATAATTGTCCCAGCGAGAGTTATAACTCTCCACTAGAAGCTTTATATAGCAATTCAAAGAATAACATAAGCAATAAAAGCTCTCAAAGTATTCAACAACAGTTTGGTAATAAGCAGAAGTTCATCATTTAAGAAATATGAAGAACATGTGTACTATTCAATGTAACATCAATCAAGTATCTCGTAGTTAATCCTATCAGATATACTACGTTGTTGATTATGTTTTACAAACAATATTATGCCCTGCGGAGATGAGGTATACCACTCATACTCCAACCGATCACTTGTTAAGTCGCATCGGTATCATATCTAGGTCATCAAAAGAGCTGAATTCTTATGACCTCATCTTCCTCAGTCAGAGTGAGGATAACTTGCAAGACATCTTGTGTCTCTTCTAGTATAGCTCACTAGGGTAATCTGGTACTTTGGTATTTTTAAAGTTACAATAGCATTCTGTACTCTCTTCTTCATCGAGAGATTTCTTGTTTATCTCTGATCGATGCGGTATAAGGATTTCCTTGAGTGTTACAGCATAAACATATAGTGAAGGGTTGATGGATTAAGATGCATCTACATCAATTCCTACACTAGGATGTAAGGATTTACACATCCATATTCCCCCCACATACTCAAAAGTATGCGATCCAGGAGTTCCCTTAGGAAAACCTGTTTCACCATCATTTTGCTTTCTGACAATGATGGATCTATGATCAGGGCTCTACATGGTATGATTATACTTGATTAGTTAGGTACATTTCTGTTACGACCCCATCTGAGCTTAATTGGTAAACTAGGGTTTACCTAGACAATTGCAAAGATTAATTGGAATAATCATTCTTGAAATCTAATTAATGACGATAACACAATTAGGATGTTTTAACTATGATAAGAAGTTTAAGTGTTCGTTTGCCTTGAGAATTAGGGTTTGAGAAACATAAACCCTAATCGGCCCAAAATAGGGTTTTAATGACATATGAATACATAATTTTTGAAGAATGTTCTGACCTGTTTATCGGTCGAGTTTCAAACTCGACCGATCATATTTCCAGATTTATATAGCAGTGTGGTAATTGAATTTTATCTTTTTATTGGTATATCCAATTGATCTCAAATTTTAACTGTGCTTGAAAAACACAGTTTTAGACACTATGTTAAATTGGCATAATTTTTGGATGACTTTTGATCTCTACAGTGAGGGTGTCGGTCGAGTTCTGTGCAGGGCAAACTCGACCGAATCTGCTGCAGACTGCAATATAGCAGTGCACTGTTCTATTTTTAGTTATTTATTGGTAACTCCAAATGATCTCAATTTTTAACTGTAGCTTTATAGATCAATTATAAACAACGTGCTAAATTCCCATAATTGTTGGAGAATGTTTGATCTCTTAAATAAACGAATTACAGTAACTTTGTATAACTGAATATTCAGCCAATATAATTAAAGTTGAGTGTTGGGTCAATATGAAATTGACCCAAGCAGCTCAAATTGACTTATATGATCGACCAAACACACACAGCTCTCGTTCTTCATCATCCATCCCAGAGAAACGAAAATCTAGAGAGAGAGGGAGAGTTAGGGCTTGAGTGGAGAAAGAGGAGGAATTGCTGACCTAGGGTTTTGCGGTCCGAGGAATGGTGAAATCAAGTAAGTTTGGATCCTTTGCATAGACTTTTATGGTGAATCTTCTCTCTCATTTCAAGATTCTGTCCATGCTCTGATTTGATCCAAGAGGATGTCGAAATTCCCTCTTTTCTCACCCTTTCTTCATAATCCCTCATTTTCAAGGTTTCCTAGTTGAATGGAAGAAGAATTGGGAGATTTTCTAGGGATTTGATATGAGTTCGAGATCCCCTGAGTTGAGCTGCAGTTTTGAGGTGTTTTCACACCTTAGGGTGAGTGGGTTCTTCCTTTAAACAGTATAATGCACGAAATTTGATTATAGCATCCAAATCCCTAATTGCTTGGTATGTGATTCTAAACCCTGAAATGTCCGTTTAATTTAAGTTGTTGCAATTTGATATGATATGGATTCCTTCTCTGTTTGAATGACTCCTTGATGGTAGATTCACATCAGAAATGTATACAACACATCCTAGAAAGAATGCTTTTCAGATTTATACCATATGATGTAATTAGGGTTTAACCTAATTGAGATATCTCTAGAGTTTCAACCTTATTGAAAAGGACTAGTAATCTTATAAGTGTTTAGGATGTACCTCATGGATTACCTTATTTGAATTTTATCCTTGGTGCATGATATCTCAGTGAATAGCATGGAAACATAAATTTAGTTCAATTTCCATGGTTTCATACATATATCGATTGTATATGATTTGTTGAAAACAATCTTTATTTAGTGAATGCTTATATCCTATGAAATCCTTATGAGAACCATGTGACAAGTGAATGAGGTAAATGAAAAGGTGAATGAGGCGAATGAAACCCTAAGAGTAGGGTATTGGCATGTGATGAATGAATAAGGCAAATGAAACCCTAAGGATAGGGTGTTCAATGAATCATGTTATGGTGACATGAAAGATCTCGATATGAGATGTGGTGATACTTAACTGTTGAATTGTATGTTTCTAGTGCATTTAACTTTATATGCTTGTTCTCTCTGAGTTGATATCTACATACTGCAGGGCTTCTTATATTTCAATACATATCTCGTAAATTGCAGGTGATGAGATATGACATGCCCTAAAAAGGGATGTTACTGAGACATGGTATATGTTGAATACATGAGCTATGATGTTTGATATGATATGATATGGCAGGTCGTGTGAGCCTTGTGAGAAATGTAAAATGAGTTATGATTTCTATTTTACATGTATCTATAATATTAATGTTAGACTTAGGTGCCCTGAACACCGTAGAACCCCTTCGAGAGATCTGCTTCTTAGGGGTGAAACTCGTGTTGCAACATTAACCGTGCAGAGTCATGGTGGCACGAGGACAGAGAGGCAGTGTTCAACAATAATCCGTGCGGAGTCACGGTGGCACTGGAGAAAATAGGGGTTATTGCAACAAGATCCATGCGGAGTCATGGAGGTAACCCCGTGAGACTCTCCGCCTGTGTGCTCAGGTTAGAGGAGGAGTCTAGAGCACTCGGAGTAGTGCATTGAGGCCGGAGAGCCTGTAGTCCTGTGGCAGAACAGGGCTAGCGTCAGACTTAGCATTTCCCGGGTGTGTCGCTAAGTCTTGTATGGTGTGGTCGTAGTGCACTGCGAGTCTCTATGCAGAGTACACTGCATAGATCAGGGAATAAGCTAAAATATGATCATATAGGTTCACAGAGTTCCTTATAAATGAAAGAGTTAAGGAAGACTAGAGCATAGTATTCTAGTAGTTATTCTTTGGATGCAATATTTACATTCCTTGTTATTTCAATTATATTGTTTTAGAACTGCTCAGTGTAGTATTTATTGTTGTTAAATTTCATATTGTTTACTCAAAGTTATATCCGTAATCACATTAGTTCCTTAGACTGTTTCTTAGAAGTACTCATTCACTGAGCGAGTAGGCTCACCCCTCTACTCAAACATTTTAGGGTTAACCGCGTGGACTTGAAGATGGTCAGAGCATTAGTGTAGATCTTCCACAAGAGATAAGTACAAGATTAGTTGAGTCAGTCAGTCCTTGTCACTTTAGGTCCTCAGTAAGAGATAAGAGAGAGAGTTGTAATTACGATGTGTAATATTGTTCCTCTTTTGATATGTATGCTAATTAGCAAGTTTTATGTGCATAAGGTGTGAGAGACATCATGAATGTTTATACATGTATCTTTACTATTGAAGTCTGATTAGTAAAAGAAATGTTCAGATTCCTTTGTTAAGATGTTATGTGGTTCAATGCGGGGAAACAAGAGTTTTAAAGAAAAGCAAAAAGTTAAGGGTGTTCTTTGTGTTACATATAAGTCCTATCTTATGCCCTAATCTCATGATTTGAGGAAATTGTGAGATCGAGGTGTAACAGCTTGGTATCAGAGCTTAGGGTGAGTTGTCAAGGACCATTAAGTTAGTAAGTTAGAGTCCTATGTGTGGCAGATAGGAGATGTTTGATGTTAGCTTTGGGGATTTGAGTATTTGGATATCCTGGCCCGATATCTGAGTACTTGGATCAACCAGTACAAGCTACTCTGTCTATTCTCTCACGTATACCCTGGCCAGGTATACAGTGGAAGAATGGGCTAGAGAGGAACCCTAGAAATGTTAGGGTTATAAAACGAGAAAAGAAACAAGAATTAAGAGCATAAATGTAAAAGGAGATAGAACTTACATTTCATAATGTTGTTTTTGTTGGAAATGTATAAAAATGCTCTTATATGTTTGAATTGAAATATTCAATACTTTGAAATATGGGTCTTTAATATCTGTTGTACACTATACAGTTGTAGCATTTATTGATTTCATTCTTTGTAACAAGTAGACTAGAATTGACCTTTGAATGAGCTTTTGTTAGTGGATAAGTTTTCTTCCACACTTCTGAGATGAATAGGAGTTGAGTAATCCTTTGTAGTTCTTGGCTTCAGGACTTCAGGTTTGGCCTGGTCCGGCTGGCAGGATGCGTTACTAGGATCTAATGAATCCTATCAATAGTATAATAAGAATAGAATTTGAATAATTAGACCCACATCAGAGTAAGAATGTACATACAGTAAGATGTTGAAACATATGGGCAAGATCAGAACAACTAAGAATTAGTTGAAACTGATATCTGAGGTTCAATTTTGGGGCCTCATATGAGAAACCCTTAATTGGGAATAAAGGAACATGATATGAAGTTCATAATCAGTTTATTGATTAATATTATACGAACTATACATATGAAATATAGAAACGATATGTGAAATGTATGTATGGTTCAAGATAGCAAGAATCAATCATGAAGAATGAATCATATAATAGAGTATAATGCTTTTATGAACTCTAAAGCAAAGGCTAAGTAGAGAATAGGGTTGAGCATTCAATAGGTCCATAGAAGTAAAGAGTCTTCAAAAGAGTAAAAGTAAAGAGAATTGTATGAACGTGTAATTCATAAGACTAGAACAACAAACTAGTTTCTAAGTAAAGAACATAGGTGCAGTTTAACGAATGAATAAGTCATACAAAGGTAGACTGTATTCAGGAGAGAAAAACTTGATTGAAAGAGAAACTATGTTTGACCCATGCATGATCCACTTGATTTAAAAATGAATAATATGTAATGTATTCAACATGAGGAAAAACTAATAGAAGGACTATTAATTTAGAACGTTAACTTCACAATAGTATAAAGATAAAGGAGGAATTATGTGCAACATGGTATACATGACCATACATATGAATAAGCAACATGGTCATAAGAGAAAAATTTAGAATTAAAGATGACGGGTTAAAGAGTAGTATATGGTAAGAGGACTATGAAACGTAAGATAGGGTTTGAAATATGATGGAGAAGTTATAAAATAAAGAGGTTGTGAGATTCAAGCAAGTGCTAATTAATCAAATATCTCTGTTGATAACTAAGTAAATCTACATACGAGAATGTATTAAGGGAATGTTTGAATACAAGTATTCCAAGTCTTAAAATCATCTTCTCTTTCATATATTCCTTAATGAGAGTAAGGTGGGAATGAAATGATAAGAGAAAATGAATCATATAAGGTGCATAACTACCTTGGTGGGGTCATCTAGTGAATGTAATAGTGACATACAATATGATGAAGTGCGATAAGAAATAAAATTCTTGTGTGATAGCAAGAATGATGAATAATCTATTCCTGTCTTAAATGCTTCAATGTTAATGATGTTTATTGTATATAATCATATGAAAAGGATAGGTAGAAAAAAGTAAAGAAGTAATGAATGAGTAGAGAGATATGGGAAAACACTAGCTTTGTGTAATATGTGAATTTGTTTTTACATGTATGATTTGTTGAAGGCATATTAAGGTATGAAAGTTGGTTCTACATATGATTTCAATGTATTTGTGCAAGCTATATGTTAATTAAAGGTGTATGATAGTTGTAGTAATTCATACCAGATATGCATCCTAGTATTGTGTATTTGTGATATGGTGATACGGTTTGGATGATGTCAGAACACATGGAGAGATACCCTGAACAAGGTAGTCATACTTATTCACTCATATTAATAGAAAGGGATGATAATCAGATTGTCTGGACAAGTAACCCTAATGAGGTGTAGCTTGTTATACCTAGCTCTAATATAACTGAGTGATGATAATTGAGTATGATTAATGCTTGAATGACTGATACAATTGTGGATTACTTTATTATTGTGGTTGAAACCCTAAAATGATATAATATGATGGTTACACTTTGAATTGTGTGTGGGCCCATAACCCACAGGTCCCAGGATCGAAACAGGATAGTATGGAATGAGGTGGTAATGCTTCACCTCATGCATCCATGACCCAATGGGGATGCCAAGAGTAGTATTGTGCAATTGATTGTTGAATCTAGCCTTTTAATTCAAGACTATTTTTCTATTTGAATAGCACTTTATTAAAGTTTAAAACAACATGGTGAACTCGCTTTTGTCACTTAAAGGTGATACAGAACAATAGAACTTTCTGAGCCGCATAAGTTGAGATAGTTGTATCAGAGTTGCACAGCGAAAGCGTGGTGGTTTATCTTTGCATTCTATGTTTGACTGTGGCATAAAGAATTTGCTTGATATCATTGAAAACTATTTGAAATATGTTGTGATTTAGTAAAGAATTAAAAGATCTAATGTTGAAAACTACATTCAGGTATGAAATACAAGAATACAATGACATGGAAGGCTTTAGAAGCTTAGAATAACCTTGAATGTATCTTTCTTGTAGGTTTATGTTTCGAGGACGAAACATTCTAAGGGGGGGAGAGTTGTTACGACCCCATCTGAGCTTAATTGGTAAACTAGGGTTTACCTAGACAATTGCAAAGATTAATTGGAATAATCATTCTTGAAATCTAATTAATGACGATAACACAATTAGGATGATTTAACTATGATAAGAAGTTTAAGTGTTCGTTTGCCTTGAGAATTAGGGTTTGAGAAACATAAACCCTAATCGGCCCAAAATAGGGTTTTAATGACATATGAATACAGAATTTTTGAAGAATGTTCTGACCTATTTATCGGTCGAGTTTCAAACTCGACCGATCATATTTCCATATTTATATAGCAGTGTGGTAATTGAATTTTATCTTTTTATTGGTATATCCAATTGATCTCAAATTTTAATTGTGCTTGAAAAACACAGTTTGGACACTCTGTTAAATTGGCATAATTTTTGGATGACTTTTGATCTCTACAGTGAGGGTGTCAGTCGAGTTCTGTGCAGGGCAAACTCGACCGAATCTGCTGCAGACTGCAATATAGCAGTGCACTGTTCTATTTTTAATTATTTATTGGTAACTCCAAATGATCTCAAATTTTAACTGAAGCTTTATAGATCAATTATAAACAACTTGATAAATTCCCATAATTGTTGGAGAATGTTTGATCTCTGAAATAAACGAATTACAGTAACTTTGTATAACTGAATATTCAGCCAATATAATTAAAGTTGAGTGTTGGGTCAATATGCAATTGACCCAAGCAGCTCAAATTAACTTATATGATCGACCACACACACACAGCTCTCATTCTTCGTCATCCATCCCAGAGAAATGAAAATCTAGAGAGAGAGGGAGAGTTAGGGCTTGAGTGGAGAAAGAGGAGGAATTGCTGACCTAGGGTTTTGCGGTCCGAGGAATGGCGAAATCAAGTAAGTTTGGATCATTTGCATAGACTTTTATGGTGAATCTTCTATCTCATGTCAAGATTCCATCCGTGCTCTGATTTGATCCAAGAGGATGTCGAAATTCCCTCTTTTCTCACCCTTTCTTCATAATCCCTCATTTTTAAGGTTTCCTAGTTGAATGGAAGAAGAATTGGGAGATTTGCTAGGGATTTGATATGAGTTCGAGATCCCCTGAGTTGAGCTGCAGTTTTGAGGTGTTTTCACCCTTAGGGTGAGTGGTTCTTCCTTTAAACATTATAATGCACGAAATTTGATTATAGCATCCAAATCCCTAATTGCTTGGTATGTGATTCTAAACCCTGAAATGTCCGTTTAATTTAAGTTGTTGCAATTTGATATGATATGGATTCCTTCTCTGTTTGAATGACTCCTTGATGGTAGATTCACATCAGAAACATATACAACACATCCTAGAAAGAATGCTTTTCAGATTTATACCATATGATGTAATTAGGGTTTAACCTAATTGAGATATCTCTAGAGTTTCAACCTTATTGAAAAGGACTAGTAATCTCATAAGTGTTTAGGATGTACCTCATGGATTACCTTATTTGAATTTTATCCTTGGTGCATGATATCTCAGTGAATAGCATGGAAACATAAATTTAGTTCAATTTCCATGGTTTCATACATATATCGATTGTATATGATTTGTTGAAAACAATCTTTATTTAGTGAATGCTTATATCCTATGAAATCCTTATGAGAACCATGTGACAAGTGAATGAGGTAAATGAAAAGGTGAATGAGGCGAATGAAACCCTAAGAGTAGGGTATTGGCATGTGATGAATGAATAAGGAAAATGAAACCCTAAGGATAGGGTGTTCAATGAATCATGTTATGGTGACATGAAAGATCTCGATATGAGATGTGGTGATACTTAACTGTTGAATTGTATGTTTCTAGTGCATTTAACTTTATATGCTTGTTCTCTCTGAGTTGATATCTACATACTGCAGGGATTCTTATATTTCAATACATATCTCGTAAATTGCAGGTGATGAGATATGACATGCCCTAGAAAGGGATGTTACTGAGACATGGTATATGTTGAATACATGAGCTATGATGTTTGATATGATAAGATATGGCAGGCCGTGTGAGCCTTGTGAGAAATGTAAAATGAGTTATGATTTCTGTTTTACATGTATCTATAATATTAATGTTAGACTTAGGTGCCCTGAACACTGTAGAACCCCTTCGAGAGATCTGCTTCTTAGGGGTGAAACTCGTGTTGCAACATTAACTGTGCGGAGTCATGGTGGCACGAGGACAGAGAGGCAGTGTTCAACAATAATCCGTGCGGAGTCACGGTGGCACTAGAGAAAATAGGGGTTATTGCAACAAGATCCGTGCGGAGTCATGGAGGTAACCCCGTGAGACTCTCCGCCTGTGTGCTCAGGTTAGAGGAGGAGTCTAGAGCACTCAGAGTAGTGCATTGAGGCCGGAGAGCCTGTGGTCCTGTGGCAGAACAGGGCTGGCGTCAGACTTAGCATTTCCCGGGTGTGTCGCTAAGTCTTGTACGGTGTGGCCGTAGTGCACTGCGAGTCTCTATGCAGAGTACACTGCATAGATCAGGGCATAAGCTAAAATATGATCATATAGGTTCACAGAGTTCCTTATAAATGAAAGAGTTAAGGAAGACTAGAGCATAGTCTTCTAGTAGTTATTCTTTGGATGCAATATTTGCATTCCTTGTTATTTCAATTATATTGTTTTAGAACTGCTCAGTGTAGTATTTATTGTTGTTAAATTTCATATTCTTTACTCAAAGTTATATCTGTAATCACATTAGTGCCGTAGACTGTTTCTTTGAAGTACTCATTCACTGAGCGAGTAGGCTCACCCCTCTACTCAAACATTTTAGGATTAACCGCGTGGACTTGAAGATGGTCAGAGCATCAGTGTAGATCTTCCACAAGAGATAAGTACAAGATTAGTTGAGTCAGTCGGTCCTTGTCACTCTAGGTCCTCAGTAAGAGATAAGAGAGAGAGAGTTGTAATTACGATGTGTAATATTGTTCCTCTTTTGATATGTATGCTAATTAGCAAGTTTTATGTGCATAAGGTGTGAGAGACATCATGAATGTTTATACATGTATCTTTACTATTGAAGTCTGATTAGTAAAAGAAATGTTCAGATTCCTTTGTTAAGATGTTATGTGGTTCAATGCGGGGAAACAAGAGTTTTAAAGAAAAGCAAAAAGTTAAGGGTGTTCTTTGTGTTACATATAAGTCCTATCTTATGCCCTAATCTCATGATTTGAGGAAATTGTGAGACCGGGGTGTAACAATTTCAGTATTCTTTTAACATCATACATGTTCTCAAACATTAATCATTAGCATAGCAGCTATGAAAGTAGAATACTTAAATGTAACAAGTCTAACTCACATCAATTATCATTTCTCAATCATCTCATCACAAGTCATCTGTTAAGCATGACATTGATGATACTCATGGCTCTTACAGCCTAACAATCTCATTAGATGCCACTTACTAGGCAACATGGTATTTCACTATTCATAAAGCTAATAATATGCTTTCAATGAATATGGTATCATCATCCTTACCTGGATATGATTATCTTCCCATAAGAACATGCATGGTCAATTCAACTGATAACAGTAAACAATTCATTTCAAAGAAGTTATACCTTCCTATTCTTACAAGAGTTAGGTTCCCTGATTTTTATCAATTTAGGGTTTACTATTCACATTACATGTCATCACCCTAAAATTAGGTTTACTATTCACCTCATGGTGAAATGAACTCATAACATCATCATGTATGAGAAACATCATCATTAAAGCCCTCAGATAAGATTAAGATTCATCAATTATCACAATTAGGGTTTCCATGATCTCACATAGGTGGATCATACCCTAATCATGCACATTCATGTACATTGAAGATATTTTACTTGAATTGCAACAATAAATGGTACTTTCTCTCTCCTCTTACTAGTAGATGGTGATTACACCACTCTAGATTAGGTTGGGACAAGTCCTCATTGACTATCATAAGTCAAATCACCACTAACATGTGATTAGGGACTGATTAAAACAAGGTATCACTCACTTGTACCCTTCAAGGGCATTTTGGTAATTTACACCATTGATCACCATCATGGATCAAATCATTAGTCACTTAATCCCTTAATGTCCTAGGTTATCATTAGGGTTTAGATCAGATCACCATTGAACCCATTACACCTTCAATTGATTAAGTATAAACAACCTTGAACATCTCCAAACGGTTTCAACCTTCAACCACCAAACGGTCTTGAGACCGTTTGGTCTCAAACGGTCTTGAGACCGTTTGACCTCAAACGGTCTTGAGACTGTTTGGGGTGCGTTGAACATTTGGGGAAAGTTGACCTCCAAACCGTTTGAATCATATGCGGTTTGAAACCATTTGATCAAAACATTCTTGAGATCGATTGGTCCAAACAACCTTGAGATCGTTTGAGCCCAAACGTTTGGTCCAAATTGGCTCAAACCGTTTGGACCTCAAACATGGTTCAAAAGTTACAATCGATTATGGTTATGTATGTTGAAGCCTTCAATTATCCAAATCCATGTAAACCACTTACAAATTGAGTCAATTAGGATGAGCCTTAATCAATTGAACACCAAATTGACCTTCAATTGAAAGCCAATTAGGGTTAAATCCATCTCAACTAGGGTTTCAATCGGATAATCATCAAAGTTCAACAATGTGAATCAAATCGAGGTTGAACCTATCAATTGACCTCCAATTGGGCCCAAACTTGGCCCAAACGGTCTTGAGATCATTTGGACATCCTCCAAATGGTCTTGAGACCGTTTGCCCAAAGTTTGACCAAAAACCAAATCGGTTGGATAAGGGTTGAACCCTAATTAGGTCTAAAATCAGCATTTTTATCAATTCTTCAACTTGTTACAATTGGACCCTCAATCCATCAAATTAGATCAACCCTAGACCTCCAAACGGTCTTGGGTTGTCACCAAACGGTCTTTAGACCGTTTGGATGAATCCCCAAATGGTCTTGAGACCGTTTGGGTCTTTCAACCCAAAACTCAACAAGATCTATACTTGAAATCAGCAATTTCAACCCGATTAGGGTTAGGGTGTTGATGTGCCTTCAACTCTCAATTGGTTAAGAATTAGATTATTATTCTTTGTAGGAATGAAATTCAATATGTTACCAACAGACCCTCAAACGTTCTTCCCTTGGTCAACACTATCAAATGGTCTTGAGACCGTTTTGATCCTAACGGTCTTGCAAGACCGCATGAGATCAAACGGTTTGAGACCGTTTGACCTCAAACAGTTTTGCAACCGTTTGGACCAAAAGGGTCCAAGGTCGGTTGATAAAGTTTCCTAGGAATTCACGCCCATCATCTTCAACCTCTGTTCAGGTCGGTTACTCCACCGTTTTACTTGCAAAAGTGCAAGGAAGAATGGAGGTAGAAGAAGAACTAAGCACTAAAAGCAAGAACAAAGATAAGCATAATAAAGCAAGGAGTTTAGAGTTATAAAACCCGCCTAAAACTTGTTCCTAGAGCTACAAGCTTCCAAGCTTCTAGCCTCTAATTGTGTCTTGAGCTCCACAAGTCAGCCAGAGGTGATTCTCCAAGGAAAAGATGGGGATGGTCGGCTAGAACAAAGAATCTAAGTGAGTTAACCATAGAACCAACCTTATATGATGAATTCATCCAAGAATCCGAGCTTGAAGATGGTTCCTACTCACCTTAGAATTACTTGGTCATCTCCCTGTAGTCCAGATCTCTACCTTGGCCATTTGATAAAGATGAGAAATGAAGAGGATAAGTGATACGTTCACTTGGTTTGCAAGGGTGAAGGCTTATATACTTTAGGCTATTTTCCACCTTAAGGACCTCTAGAACATGAAATTCTCATCTAAGTACCTCCTTGTTTCTAAGGCACGCCCAAGCTATCAAAACTTATGCAAAGCTTCATCAAAATGCAAGATCTAAGGGCAAAGAAAACCAACTTTCAACTAGGGTTCATATATGAAAGGTCTCCTTACTCATATTAGGTGAATTTTACCACAAAGATTATTCTTCTCATCTGATTATTCATTGAAGTGACCCTTTCATCACTCCTACTCTAATTAATGTCAAGAGTCATAAAAGATATTCTAGAAGGTGTATTTTACAAGTTGCACCCCACATTTTGGGTAAATTGCATTTTACTCCAAAATTAGGGTTTTAAGCACAAGGATTGTCCCACAAGTTGCATCTTGATGCCCAGGCTTAGGAAATCCATTATATTTCATCATATTCACTCATATGATGTCTCATTACCAGAAGAACATCTTAACTTGTGAAATTTGCAAGTTAAACCCCTTAACTGGGTAATTTTCACATAGGTCCCTTCATTACAAAACAATACTACAACTTTGTTTAGAAAGGACAAAATTGAAATTGTATGTTCCTGGGGAACTTAATTACATGCCAGGGAGTAATCACAAGTATTTTAATTACATATTTAGGAAAAACATCTAGGGTTAGTTTATAACCCATGTCAGGGATGTTACAAATTATCCACCCCTTACAAGGATTTCGTCCCCGAAATCGATAAAACATTTTAGGAGAAAAGAGCAGGGTATTTCCTCCTCATATCATCCTCTAGTTCCCAAGTGGCTTCTTAAACACCACGGTGATTCCATAGGACTTTCACAAGGTTTATGTCTTTCTTCTTTAGCTTTTTAATTCTATTATCAAGGATTGACACTGGTCCTTCCTCATAAGTTATATCTTCATTCAATTCTACTTCCATAGGTTGTAGAACTGACTCGGTGTCAGGGTGACATTTCCTCAGCATAGAAATGTGAAACACAGGGTGTAACTTCTGCAACTCTGGAGGTAACTCTAGTCTATAGGCCACCTTTCCAACTCGCTCAACAATTGGATAAGGCCCCATAAATCTAGGAGCTAACTTTCCTTTCCTTCCAAAACGAAGGACTCCTTTCCAAGGTGAGACCTTGAGGTACACTCTGTCTCCAACCTGGAACTCTAAGGGTTTACAACGTCTGTCAGCATAAGACTTCTGCCTATCCCGTGCAGTCTTAAGCTGTTGTTGTATAACTTTGATCTTCTCTGTAGTTTGTTGCACAAGATCAGGATCTAACAACTGATGCTCACCAGTCTCATACCAACATAAGGGTGATCTACAATGTCTACCATACAAGGCTTCATAAGGTGCCATATCAATACTATGTTGATAGCTATTGTTATAGGAAAACTCTATCAAGCTTAGGTATAGATCCCAACTTCCGGTAAACTAGATGACACATGCTCTCAACAAGTCTTCCAAGGTCTGTATAGTCCTTTCTGACTTTCCATCAGTCTATGGATGAAAGGCTGTACTAAACCTTAACCTGGTACCTAAAGCTCTGTGTAACTGCTCCCAAAAACGACTTGTAAACTGGGGACCTCTGTCAGAGACTATAGTGATAGGAACTCCGTGCAAACGCACTATCTCTTGAACATACAACTGTGATAACCTTTCAGCAGAATAGGTTGTTTTGACAGGTAAGAAATGTGTTGTCTTTGTCAACCTATCAACAACTACCCAAATGGAATCATGTCCTTTGCTTGTCCTGGGTAGGCCAACAACAAAGTCCATGGTCACATGGTCCCACTTCCACTGTGGTATGGGTAAAGGTTGCATTGTTCCTGCAAGTTTCTGGTGTTCAGCCTTAACCTGCTGACATACAGGACATCTTAGAACAAACTCAGCCACATCCTTCTTCATCCCAGGCCACCAATACATATCTTTCAAGTTTCGATACATCTTGGTGCTCCCTGGATGCATAGCATTCATCGAAGAATGAGTTTCCTCAAGGATTAACTTCCTCAGGTTATCCACATCTGGTACTATCATCCTCCCATGATAGCATACCACTTGATCATCTGAATCATGAAAACCTTCTCGCTTCTCATCACCATACTCAGATCTGATCTGCTGAACTGTAGCATCAACTTGCTGTGTCTCTTTTATCTTCTCTCTTAGGGTAGGTTTAATGTGCATCTCAGCTAACAAACCGGCTAACAATGACACCTTCAACTGCACATTGTCTTGCCTTAAAGAGATAAGCATATCTCTTCTAGAGCATACTAAGGAACTTAGTTGTGCTCTATCCATGGTTGATGTTGCTGATTTCCTACTCAAAGCATCTGCAACCACATTGGCCTTCCCTGGATGGTAATCAATTTTACAGTCGTAGTCCTTGATTAACTCCATCCAGCGACGTTGCCTCATGTTAAGCTCATGCTGAGAGAAGATATACTTAAGATTCTTGTGGTCTGTGAAAATATGGAAGGTTTCTCCTTAGAGATAATGTCTCCAGATCTTCAAAGCATAAACCACCGCAGCTAACTCCAGATCATGTGTCGGGTAATTCTCCTCGTGTTTCTTAAGCTGTCGGGAAGCAAAAGAAATCACTTGCTTATCCTGCATCAACACACATCTGAGTCCATTCTTGGAGGCATCACAAAAAACTATATATCCTTTTCCTTGCTCAGGTAGCACAAGTACATGTGCACTTGTCAACCTCTCCTTCAACAGCTGAAAGGACTGTTGACACTTATCACTCCAGGCAAAAGGAACATCTTTCCGGGTTAACTTGGTCAAGGGTAAGGCTATAGAACTGAAGTTCTTAATGAACCTTTGGTAGTAGCCAGCTAACCCCAAGAAACTTTGAATCTCCATCGGTGTCTTCGGTTGTTCCCACTGTAGAACAGATTCTACCTTTTTAGGGTCAACACGGATACCCGAGGCAGATACCACATGTCCAAGAAAAGATACTTCCGACAACCAGAACTCACACTTACTAAACTTAACGTATAACTTGTGTTCTCTTAGCAAAGTTAAAGCTTGGCGAAGATGTCGTTCATGCTACTGAGCATTCCTACTATAGATCAGAATGTCATCTATAAAGACGACAACACACTGATCAAGGAAAGGTCGAAAGACTCTATTCATGAGTTCCATAAATGCAGCTGGTGCATTAGTTAGTCCAAACGACATAACTGTGAACTCATAGTGACCATATCTTGTCCTAAAGGCAGACTTAGATATGTCACTGTTCTTAATACGAAGTTGATGATATCCTGACCTCATGTCTATCTTTGAGAAGACTGTTGCACTACGCAACTGGTCAAAAAGATCATCAATCCTCGACAGAGGGTACTTATTCTTTATTGTTACTTTATTGAGTTGTCTATAATCAATGCATAACCGCATTGACCCATCTTTCTTTTTAACAAACAAAACCGGAGCACCCCAAGGTGAAGTACTCAGTCGGATGAAACCTTTCTCAAGTAACTCTTGAAGTTGTTTTATGAGTTCTGCCATTTCGGCAGGCGCCATCCTATACGGTGTCTGAGCTATGGGTTGTTTATCTAGGACTAAATTGATTTCAAAATCAATTTCTCGAGGCGGTGGTATACCTGGAAGTTCTTCAGGAAACACATCTTCGAATTCCCTAACTACATGAACTTCAACAAGGTTGGGACTCTCTATGGTAGTATCTACCACATGGGCCAAGAATGCATAACATCCTTGTCTCATCAACTTATCGGCGACCATAGCTGACACAAGACAGGTGGGTAGAATCTTTCTTTCCCCTCAAAAGATCCATGTGTTGCTTTCATCAGCAAACACAACCAACTTGGATTCACAATCCAAGACAACTCGATACCTTTCTAAGGTATCCATCCCGAGGATTATATCAAACCCTTGCATATCAAGTGGTATAAGGTCCACTTGAATGCGATGATCGGAAAAGAAGAGGATGCAGGGAGAGCATACCTCCTACAAAACAGCAGACCCACTCAACGGAGTCTCCAAAAACAAGCTATCTGCCCTATGACTAACTGTCATATTGCAGTTGCAAATCACTCTCCGAGTGACAAAGGAGTGCGTAGCACCTGGGTCAATCAGAACAGATACCAAACAGGATTTAGACATATCAGAATATAAAAGTCCCATCTGACCTGCCACAACCCGTGGATTGACTACTGCATCTGGAGGGTTCATAGCATAGAATCTCACTGTCGGCTGGTGTTGAGTTAGTGCTGATGATCCAGCTTGAGACGCCTATCCACGTCCTTGAGCTGCTCCTTGAGGTTGCCTTCTTTGTGACCCCTGTTGATTCTGTCTCGGAGGCTGTGTCACACTGACAGGCCTAGACCTACAGTCCTTCATCAAATGTCCCACCTTCCCGCAGTTGTAGCAGCCTCTTTCCAGTTGTTGTGGTCTTGGTGGTCCTGTGATTGACATTGATGCTGAACTGCGAGTCTCTTGTGGCGGTAAACTCCGTCCTCTACCTCTACTTGGGGACCACTGAGTTTGAGAAGTAGATCTGGGTGGTGGAGGTGTAGGTGCAGAGAATCTAGGCTTCTTAAAGTCTCTAGATGAAGATTCCTGGAACTGTGGATATCTCTTTTGGGTTTGCCTTTTCTCGACCACAGATCTCTCTATTCTTCAGACTGACTCAACGAAGGTAGAGAATCTCTCCCGGTTTTCTAGGGCAGACACGGGAGTAGTCATGTCGACATTCAAACCCTTCTCAAACCTTCTAATCCTTTCTTCTTCTGTGACAGCCATGTGCAGACAGAACCGTGGCAACTCCATGAACTTAGCTTCATATTCCCTAATGTTCATCATGCCCTGCCTCAGTCTCTCAAACTGAGAGATCTTCTCGTCCAGGAAGGTCTTTGGAAAATATCTAAGGATAAATTCCCGACGAAAGTCTTCCCACGAGATCTCTATTCCAGGCCTCTTCTGCTCTTCCATGTTCCACCAGTGACCAGCACTTTCTTTGAGAAGATAGACAGCGTGTCTAACCTTCTCAGCTTCAGGGATGTTAAGGATTCTGAAGGCTTTTTCCAACTCGGTTAACCACAGATCAGCATCTGCGGGGTCGGTTGTCCCAAAGTATTTGGTAGCTCCGACACGACGAAGTCGCTCAAACGTCTTCCCGATACCTTGTCCTTCCGGCTGGACAGGTGCCCTAGGTGCAGGCATGGGCATCCTGTCGGTGATGTGTGTCATGGTAGTCATGAACTGCCCGAACATAGATTGAACAGCTGGGTTACCCATATCATCTGGGTCAAACTGAGGTGGCTCCCTGGGTGGCTCAGGTGCAGGTTGTTCTATCTCTGGGACCCTTGCACCTTCCCAAGGTGCAGCAACACTACTCTCTGCCACGTACTCCTCATGTGGTTCAAACATCCTTATATATCTTCTTCTCCTGAGGAGCAGAAGATTCTATTAGATAACGAAGAAACACTAAGGATAGACTCGACATCCTAAGTCCTATGTCTCTATAGACTCAGCGAACCTAGAGCTCTGATACCACTTAATTGTGGGCTCCGATCTCCAAAATCCCGATATAAACACGATTTAAACTTAGCTGAAGCAATCGATTAATAGCGGAAGACAAAAAATCACGGGAAATTAAAACTTTTTGAGATAAGATCTTGAAACCATGAAACTCCTTCCATAGAAAAAGGAAATAAACTGTTTACATCTCTGATAATTACTTCTTGAGTAATTATATACAACATGATACAAAATATTCAAGAGTCAAAACCAAAATCTCAGACACTAACTCCTAGGACATGAGAGTATAGAGATGACATAGGACTATCTAACTACATAACTCAGCAGTCAATATCTCCACCTGAGTTTCACTGCTGCTCCTAGTGCTGCTGCTGCTAGTTTTGGTCACCTGTAGGCTGGTTCCTCCATCTTTGACGACCACCTAAAAAGTTGAAGTCTACGGGGTGAGACAATTTTAAATAATTGTCCCAGTGAGAGTTATAACTCTCCACTAGAAGCTTTATATAGCAATTCAAAGAATAACATAAGCAATAAAAGCTCTCAAAGTATTCAACAGCAGTTTGGTAATAAGCAAAAGTTCATCATTTAAGAAATATGAAGAACATGTGTACTATTCAATGTAACATCAATCAAGTATCTCATAGTTAATCCTAACAGATATACTACATTGTTGATTATGTTTTACAAACATTATTATGCCCTGCGGAGATGAGGTATACCACTCATACTCCAACAGATCACTTGTTAAGTCGCATCGGTATCATATCTAGGTCATCAAAAGAGTCGGATTCTTATGACCTCATCTTCCTCAGTCAGAGTGAGGATAACTTGCAGGACATCTTATGTCTCTGCTAGTATAGCTCACCAAGGTAATCTGGTACTTCGCAATTTTTAGAGTTATAGTAGCATTCTATACTCTCTTCGTCATCGAGAGATTTCTTGTTTATCTCTGATCGATGCGGTATAAGGATTTCCTTGAGTGTTACAGCATAAACATATAGTGAAGGGTTGATGGATTAAGATACATCTACATCAATTCCTACACTAGGATGTAAGGATTTACACATCCATATTCCCCCACATACTCAAAAGTATGTGATCCAGGAGTTCCCTTAGGAAAACCTGTTTCACCATCATTTTGCTTTCTGACAATGATGGATCTATGATCAGGGCTCTACATGGTATGATTATACTTGATTAGTTAGGTACATTTCAGTATTCTTTTAACATCATACATGTTCTCAAACATTAATCATTAGCATAGCAGCTATGAAAGTAGAATACATAAATGTAACAAGTCTAACTCACATCAATTATCATTTCTCAATCATCTCATCACAAGTCATCTGTTAAGCATGACCTTGATGATACTCATGGCTCTTACAGCCTAACAATCTCATTAGATGCCACTTACTAGGCAACAGGGTATTTCACTATTCATAAAGCTAATAATATACTTTCAATGAATATGGTATCATCATCCTTAGATGGATATGATTATCTTCCCATAAGAACATGCATGGTCAATTCAACTGATAACAGTAAACAATTCATTTCAAAGAAGTTATACCTTCCTATTCTTACAAGAGTTAGGTTCCCTGATTTTTATCAATTTAGGGTTTACTATTCACATTACATGTCATCACCCTAAAATTAGGTTTACTTTTCACCTCATGGTGAAATGAACTCATAACATCATCATGTATGAGAAACATCATCATTAAAGCCCTCAGATAAGATTAAGATTCATCAATTATCACAATTAGGGTTTCCATGATCTCACATAGGTGGATCATACCCTAATCATGCACATTCATGTACATTGAAGGTATTTTACTTGAATTGCAACAATAAATGGTACTTTCTCTGTCCTCTTACTAGTAGATGGTGATTACACCACTCTAGATTAGGTTGGGACAAGTCCTCATTGACTATCATAAGTCAAATCACCACTAACATGTGATTAGGGATTGATTAAAACAAGGTATCACTCACTTGTACCCTTCAAGGGAATTTTGGTAATTTACACCATTGATCACCATCATGGGTCAAATCATTAGTCACTTAATCCCTTAATGTCCTAGGTTATCATTAGGGTTTAGATCATATCACCATTGAACCCATTACACCTTCAATTGATTAAGTATAAACAACCTTGAACATCTCCAAACGGTTTCAACCTTCAACCACCAAACGGTCTTGAGACCGTTTGGGGTGCGTTGACCGTTTGGGGAAAGTTGATCTCCAAACCGTTTGAAGCTTATGCGGTTTGAAACCATTTGATAAAAACGTTCTTGAGATCGATTGGTCCAAACGACCTTGAGATCGTTTGAGCCCAAACGTTTGGTCCAAATGGGCTCAAACCGTTTGGACCTCAAACATGGTTCAAAAGTTACAATCGATTACGGTTATGTATGTTGAAGCCTTCAATTATCCAAATCCATGTAAACCACTTACAAATTGAGTCAATTAGGATGATCCTTAATCAATTGAACACCAAATTGACCTTCAATTGAAAGCCAATTAGGGTTAAATCCATCTCAATTAGGGTTTCAATCGGATAATCATCAAAGTTCAACAATGTGAATCAAATCGAGGTTGAACCTATCAATTGACCTCCAATTGGGCCCAAACTTGGCCCAAACGGTCTTGAGACCGTTTTCCCAAAGTTTGACCAAAAACCAAATCGGTTGTATAAGGGTTGAACCCTAATTAGGTCTAAAATCAACATTTTTATCAATTCTTCAACTTGTTACAATTGAACCCTCAATCCATCAAATTAGCTCAAACCTAGACCTCCAAACAGTCTTGGGTTGTCACCAAACGGTCTTGAGTCCGTTTGGATGAATCCCCAAACAGTCTTGAGACCGTTTGGGTCTTTCAACCCAAAACTCAACAAGATCTATACTTGAAATCAGCAATTTCAACCCGATTAGGGTTAGGGTGTTGAAGTGCCTTCAACTCTCAATTGGTTAAGAATTAGATTATGATTCTTTGTAGTAATGAAACTCAATATGTTACCAACAGACCCTCAAACGGTCGTCCCTTGGTCAACACTATCAAACAGTCTTGAGACCATTTTGATCCAAACGGTCTTGCAAGACGGCATGAGATCAAACGGTTTGAGACCGTTTGACCTCAAACGGTTTTGCAACCGTTTGGACCAAAAGGGTCCAAGATCGGTTGATAAAGTTGCCTAGGAATTCACGCCCATCATCTTCAACCTCTGTTTAGGTCGGTTACTCCACCGTTTTACTTGCAAAAGTGCAAGGAAGAATGGAGGTAGAAGAAGAACTAAGCACTAAAAGCAAGAACAAAGATAAGCATAATAAAGCAAGGAGTTTAGAGTTATAAAACCCGCCTCAAACTTGTTCCTAGAGCTCCAAGCTTCCAAGATTCAAGCCTCTAATGGCGTCTTGAGCTCCATAAGTCGGCCAGAGGTGATTCTCCAAGGAAAAGATGGGGATGGTCGGCTAGAACAAAGAATCTAAGTGAGTTAACCATAGAACCAACCTTATATGATGAATTCATCCAAGAATCTGAGCTTGAAGATGGTTCCTACTCACCTTAGAACTACTTGGTCGTCTCCCTGAAGTCCAGAGCTCTGCCTTGGCCATTTGAGAAAGATGAGAAATGAAGAGGATAAGTGATACGTTCACTTGGTTTGCAAGGGTGAAGGCTTATATACTTTAGGCTATTTTCCACCTTAAGGACCTCTAGAACATGGAATTCTCATCTAAGTACCTCCTTGTTTCTAAGGCACGCCCAAGCTATCAAAATTTATGCAAAGCTTCATCAAAACTCAAGATCTAAGGGCAAAGAAAACCAACTTTCAACTAGGGTTCATATATGAAAGGTCTCCTTACTCATATTAGGTGAATTTTACCACAAAGATTATTCTTCTCATCTGATTATTCATTGAAGTGCCCCGTTCATCATTCCTACTCTAATTAATTTCAAGAGTCATAAAAGATATTCTAGAAGGTGTATTTTACAAGTTGCACCCCACATTTTGGGTAAATTGCATTTTACTCCAAAGTTAGGGTTTTAAGCACAAGGATTGTCCCACAAGTTGCATCTTGATGCCCAGGCTTAGGAAATCCATTATATTTCATCATATTCACTCATATGATGTCTCATTACCAGAAGAACATCTTAACTTGTGAAATTTGCAAGTTAAACCCCTTAACTGGGTAATTTGCACATAGGTCCCTTCATTACAAAACAATACTACAACTTTGTTTAGAAAGGACAAAATTGAAATTGTATGTTCCTGGGGAACTTAATTACATGCCAAGGAGTAATCACAAGTATTTTAATTACATATTTAGGAAAAACATCTAGGGTTAGTTTATAACCCAGGTCAGGGATGTTACAGTAGACATCATGGAGCAGACCAAAGTAGTATCCCTTTGCAAGGCTGTCGGGTTCCCGAATGATGAGAATGAGGAAATTCCTCCCTCTACGGAGGGTGATGCTATAGAAAATTTAGTTTTTGATTCATATCCAGAATTACCATTGGAGGCGTGTTTAGTCAACATCACTCATGATTGGATGAGAAGCAAATCACTCAAGGAATGTGCCAAGATGCTTCAGATGCTTCCATGATTCTATGCAAGGTATTGTGAAGATTTAGGTGAACTTCCCCCTCTACTTCAATCATCCTTGATCAGCCCGCCGGAGTTAGAGTTAAAGCCACTTCCACCGCATCTTAAGTATGCCTTTCTAGCGGAGGAAGAAAAGTTACCTGTGATCATTTCTGTATATCTGAGTGCGGAAGAGGAAGACCAATTGTTGATAGTGCTGAAGAACCACCGGGGAGCATTTGGGTGGTCTGTTGCAGATATCAAGGGGATTTCACCTACTTTGTGTCAGCATAAGATTCGGCTCGAGGAGGGAGCCAAGCCGGTAATCCAACCGCAACGTCGACTGAATCCGAGCATGATGGAGGTGGTGAAGAAAGAGGTGATCAAGCTTCTCTCTGCAGGTATCATCTATGTGATTTCAGACTTGACATGGGTAAGTCCCATGCAGGTAGTCCCTAAAAAGGGGGTATTACTATCACTCAAAATATTTTGAATGAACCTGTCACCACTCATTTGGTAACCGGGTGGCGAGTTTGTATTGATTACCGACGTCTTAATGCCGCTACGCTGAAGGATCATTTTCCTCTCCCATTTATTAATCAAATTCTATAGCGCTTAGCCGGCCGATCTCATTTCTATTTTCTGGATGGGTATTCGGGATATAATCAGATTTCAATTGACCCTAAGTACCAAGATAAATCTACTTTCACTTGTCCTTATGGAACTTTTGCATATCGCCGCGTGCCCTTTGGATTATGCAATGCACCAGCGACTTTTCAGCATTGTATGCTCACCATTTTTTCTGATATGGTAGAACGCTATCTTGAGGTCTTTATGGATGATTTTTCGGTTTATGGTGCTTCTTTTGATGAATGCCTTTATAATTTGGATAAGGTGTTATAGAGATGTGAGGACACACATTTGGTCCTCAACTGGGAGAAATGTCATATGATGGTAAGTGAAGGGATAGTGCTAGGACATAAAGTGTCTAGCAAAGGTTTGGAGGTAGATCTAGTTAAAATTGAAGTAATTTCTAAGCTGCCCCCACCAAATTCGGTAAAAGGGGTAAGAAGCTTCTTAGGACACGCCGGATTTTATCGTCAGTTCATAAAAGATTTTTCTAAAATTTCCAAACCTCTATCCGAGCTGCTTGAGAAAGATGTTGTTTTTTTATTTCAATGACAAATGTTTCCACGCATTCAACGTGCTGAAGGAGAAATTGATTTCCGCGCTGGTTGTTCAAACACCGGATTGGACTAAGCCGTTTGAACTCATGTGTGACACATCGGATTTTGTTGTAGGAGCTGTGTTGGGACAGCGGGTGGACAATAAACCTGCCGTAATCTTTTATGCTTCTAAGACTTTGAATGATGCCCAATTAAATTACATAACTACTGAAAAAGAATTGCTTGCTATTGTTTTTGCTTTTGAAAAGTTTAGGCAATATTTAGTTGGATCGAAAGTAGTTGTTTGGACTGATCACGCTGCTATTAAATATTTGATGGAGAAAAAAGATGTCAAACCTAGATTTATTAGGTGGATCTTGCTCCTACAAGAATTTGATATCGAAATTAAAGACAAGGCGGGGATTGAGAATGTTGTAGCGGATCATTTGTCTAGGTTAGAGAGGGTAGATGAAAAAGATTTACACATACCCATAATCGAGACATTTCTGGATGAACAATTGCTGAAAGTGAATTCTAAAGATCCTTGGTTTTCCTATATTGTGAATTATCTTTCTTGGAGGATCATCCCGGATGATTGGACATATCAAGAGAAGAAGAAGTTTTTCCATTCTCTACGATATTATTTTTGGGATGACCCCATTCTTTTGAAGCAATGCAGGGATGGTGTTCTACACATGTGTGTACCTGAGGAGGAATACGAGAGTGTTCTTCGTCACTGCCACACTCTACCTACGAGCGGACACCACGTGACCTCTCGTACGGTGGCCAACGTGTTGGAAAGTGGCCTATATTGGCCTACCTTGTTCCGAGACGCCTATGAGTTCGTGAGACAATGTGATTCCTTCCTAAGGGCGGGTAACATTTCAAAGAGACAAGAGATGTCCCTAAATGTCTTCCAAGAGGTTGAGGTATTTGACCTATGGGGTATAGATTTCATGGGACCCTTTGTGTCCTCAAATTCGAATTTATATATCCTCTTAGTTGTTGATTACGTGTCGAAGTGGGTAGAAGCAATACCCACAAGGACTAATGATTCTACTATAGTGTGCAGATTCGTTAAGGAACATATTTTCTGCAGGTTTGGAGTGCCCCAAATGATCATCAGTGATGGGGGTACACACTTTAAGAATCAAAAGTTCTCAGCATTGTTGAAGAAATACGGGGTCAAACATAACATAGGTACCCCGTATCACCCACAAACTCAAGGATAGGTGGAGGTCTCCAATCGCGAAATTAAGAAAATCTTGGAGCGTACAGTGGCTTCCACGAGGAAGAACTGGAGTGCCTTACTATCAGATGCATTGTGGGCATATAGGACAGCATACAAGACACCTATAGGCACCACACGTTTTAGGTTGGCGTACGGTCGGGCTTGTCACTTACCGGTAGAGTTAGAGCATAAAGCACACAGGGCACTAAGAAAGCTCAACTTGAGTTATGATGAGGTGGGGAAGAAGAGATTGCTTGAATTAATTGAATTGGATGAGCTGCGCATGACTGTATATGAGAACTCTCGGATATACAAGGAACACACTAAGTTGATCCACGATCGCCACATTCAGATGCGCACCTTCAAGAAGGGAGATCGTGTGTTGTTGTTCAATTCAAGGCTGAAGTTGCATCCCGGGAAGCTAAAATCTCGATGGAGTGGGCCATTCACGGTGGAAGAGGTCAAACCACATGGTGCAATCTTGGTGCGCGATGGTGAGACTACATTTTTGATGAATGGACAGAGGTTGAAGCTATATTTTGGTGAAGATTACATGAGGAAGGTGAATGAGGTCAAACTCATTTCACTTTTGGACCAATGATGTGATTCAAGTCGTCTAGCCTAAGACGTTAAATAAGGGCGCTTGTTGGGAGGCAACCCAACCATTGGTACCTTAGTTTAGTTCATTTACATTCATAGTTTAAATTGTTTTCACTTAGTTTGTAGTGTAAAAAAGATATCGTGATCGTTTGTTACATGTGCAGGGCTGAGGCAGATTCGATACCATCGACCCTTGCGTCGATGGTATCGACCATGGTACAGGTTGGCGACTGCAGGAATCGCACTGCGTCGATACCATCGACGGCCTCGTCGATGGTATCGACATACCAACAGGTAGATCACAAGAAGAAGTCGATGGTATCGACATGGGTGTCGATACTATCGAGATCTCTGAAGATTTTCAGAACAAATCGTCTCAGGAAAGTTGATACTATCGACGGGCGTGTCGATGGTATCGACACATTCGTGCAAAGTATCGACACATTCGTGCAAAGAAGGCGACGGTCAGGCCTCGCGAGGGTTTGCCCTAATTAGAGGGTCGATACCATCGACCCGCGTCGATGGTATCGACGCGCCACGTCAACGATTCGCGAGGAAAGATCAACGACGATCGCAGCAGCTAAGAAGTCGATCTGGGGGATGGGTCGATACTATCAACCCACGTCGATAGTATCGACGCGTCAGCAATTCGGGCCCCGCCGATCCAACCATCGACAACCGTCGATACTCGCGGAGGTACGGATCATGTTACCCGAGTCGATACCATCGACTCACATCGATGGTATCGACGGGTGGATAGTAGCGCCGGCCACGGCTATATATGAGGAGTGGTTGCATCAGATGACATCACACCTTCAGTGCAACTCTCCTTCACTTGTGCCGAGCGTGTTCCAGAGCTGTCCAAGCCCGACGACGAGCAACACTGAGCTAGTTCTTCATCGAGCGGAGATTCGATTCTCCAATCTTCACCGAGCTTCCTTCCTATTCTCCTTTCTTTCGAAATCATGGTGCACGTAGCTGGTGCGTCGTCTTCACGCGTGAACCCGATGGACATCCCGGAGTTCGTGCCACCTCCGACCACATCAGTTGCATGCCCGCGGCTGATTCATCCATCCGCAGAGGTGAAGAAGATATACGAGGAGATTCTAAAGAGGAAGATTGAGCCGACCCGTTATGTTGAACGGGAAACCATCCGCAACCTCAGGTTCGATGTCAATCTCGACTACGTCCAGAAGGGTCAGGCCCGACACACGGGAAGACGGCCTGACGAGCTTGAATTTCATGCAGATGGCCAGTCGTTCTTCGGCGAGTGGCCTACTTACAAGGAGTTGGTGGCTGAGTTCATGGCATCACTGGACGTCTGCGTTGTACCCAACGACGTCATAGCCACCGACTGTGAGTGGATTAAGGGCTGGGTGTCGTTCTGGTTGTACAACAATGACTATACCCTTACACTCTGGCAGTTCAACAAGATCTTCAACTGGAATCACTCGCAACATGATTATCGGCGACCGGACAACCGCACCGACTACGATGCCATCTTCACCGAGTTGGTTACGGTGTCGCCGGGGAAGTCAGTAAGCTGCCATAATGTTGCGGTAGCTGATTTCGAGCACCCTTTCGTCTGGATTCTGCACCGGATGCTCAGTTCGACATTGTTTGCTCGGGGTGATTTGGCCCTCAACAAGTTTCAGGAGATGGACTTATTCTTTTTGTATAAGCTCCTGAAGCGTCAAGAATGCAATTGGGGTGCCTTCTTTCTACAGAGAGTTTTGGCGGTGAAGAGGAGTACAAGGAAAGCGCCAATTCACTTTGGCGGGCTCATCACCAAGTTGGCCTTCTACATTGGGCTTAATTTCCAGCAGCTCACTCCTCTATCCAACAGGAGCAAGGTGAACTTGCAACATTTGCACCGGTCCATTCTCATTCTTCTTCAAGATGGTTTGGCGTATGCACACTGCCACGTCAACCACGCCTACCAGGAATGCTCGCTGCCCAATCCTGTCTTCAACATTGAAGGGGCGCAACACTTCCGATGGCCAATCATAGCCATCGCCAACTCTGATGAAGACGGCGGCGATGACGGAAATGACGACGAGGCTGAGGATGAAGAGGAGGCATTTACACCTATTCGAGCACGAGTGGCACCATGGAAGCATCCTCGGATGCATCCGGGTGCATCTTCATCATCACAGCCTACGCCGCCACCACCACCACCCTCGCAGCCAAGCGAGGAAGCCTATTCTATGCAGGGTATGTATACTATGATGTAGGACATACAGTAGACGCAACAACATCACATGGCGATGTACACCGTTATTCAAGACACTACAAACCAGTTGTTGGACAATCAAAGGGCAATGTTTGAGAACGAGCGTCTTCTCCTGGACAACCAACAACAAATTCGTGATCGGTTGCAACGGATGGAGATGCAACAGGAGCCCTTTTATGACCACTATTGGAGCCAAAATTACTTTGGAGGCTATCCACAACCGCCACCTAGGGCCCAGTTTGATCCAAGCTTCCAGGGGGAGTATCCTTCTTGGGACCCTACGGCTCCACAGTACCCGCCTCCTCCTGAAGAGTAAATTGGTATCTCTGTTTCAACCTTTAATATTGTTTTTGACTATGAGGCCATAGTCGAATTCAAGCTTAGGGGGGGTAGTTGGAACAGCTTTATCTTTTATTTTCTCTATTTTTAGTTTTATTGCTTTTGTTTCCTGTCATTTTTTTTCTGCAATCTTAGTTTGTTTTAGGATCCACTATCTATCTAGTGTAATCGTGGATGTCTTTAATGTTGAGTCATCTTAGTTGCATGTGCATGGGGAATTGAGGGAAACTAAAATTTTTTTTGAGTGTTCACAAGCTTGAGTGTTGTTTAACCTTGATCACTTAACTTAGAAAATGATTGGGTTTGTCAACTTTGTAACAGAAAATCATGACTATATATTCCTAATGATTCATGAAAGTGGACGGAATTGGTTGTTTGAGCCTAAACTGACCAAATGATAATGAGACTTTAATTTGAAGTAAGAGAGAAAAAACCTCTTAACTACACACAAGTCAGTAAGGAGGGACATATAATATTTTTCAAAGGTTCAGTCAACTAGTCTTGTGATTTGTCCACCTCATTGTTTTCACAGTCCACCCAAGATTTGGAAGTAAAGTACGGTTTTAACCTTTTTGATTGCATGGTATGTAGATAGGACTTGCATTGCAGCCACCTTCATATGTTTGCATGAAAAATAAGAAAAAAAATTTAGAATAGGTATACATGCACATTACCCTTAGGTGCATGTCATGTAGTTGCATTCATAACTTTTATGCATAAAGTACGTCATGTACCTCATTTATTCTTTAATGGTGAGTTAATTTGTTCCATACCTTCCAAATAGTGAAAATATTCGAGCTATGCAGAAAATATAAGCCCAATAAGTATTCATTGTCAATCATGGATATAAGGGTTTGGAATGAAAAAAAAGAAGAAGAAAAAATCTGAAATTGAAAAAAAAGTTATTCAGAAGCAACAAGAATAAGACGGAGAAAGGAACATAATCTCACCTGTATTTTAAGATAAGTGAGTACATGATGTAGCTTAATTAGATATCCATCTCATTTTGAGACGGATGGTTAGTGCATGCATCATTCCACCTAATCTTAGGCATTAGGGCATTTTTCATGTGCATTTGCATCATTTAGGGCATTTTTGTTGTATGCATGTTGAAATCGTATAATGCTTCCACTTCTTCCATGAGCCACCTATTTCATCCACCCGTTGCTCGGGTTGGTAGGCCACCGTGAATTTCTCCTCACTAGTGAATATCAGGAGAACTGCTTCCATGTAGATGGTAGTTAGGGCGAGCAACGTAGTTTAGAAGATCACAAGATGCACTAAGTCTGGACCGACGAATTTTATTATGTTAACTGCCTTATGTGATAGTGTTCATCAGTTTGAGGTTAATATATTTTATGGATGATTACTGTCGCCTTTAGGGTAATTATCATTATGTGGTTAGCGAGGGCCGGTATGCGAATGTCCGGTGGGAGTCATGAGGGATGTCTGTTGTGATGCTTTGTTTTTTAGTTGACTCTGGAAATTCTATTCTAAGGTTTAGTTGCTCGAGGGTGAGTGATGTTCAAGCTTAGGGGAGTTTGATGTGATGATTTTGAGTCGCATTTATAGACTTGTTTGATATGTGTTTTATGCATTTATTAGTCATTTTCATTGTTAATGTTGCATAATTCATTCATTTTGTTCTATGCTACTTCTTTATGTCAAATTCCCTTTATTTAAGCATTTTGAGTATTAATTATCAAAAGAATATATTTTGTGTGGATTTATGTGATTCCATGTGTTAATTTCAGGAAAAACAAGTATTTGCTACCGTCGATACCATCGACGGTGGTCGATACCATCGACCGGACCACAGGTTGCCAGCCGCAAGGACCAGAAGAAATTCGATACTATCGATAGGGATGTAAATGGTATTGAGATACCATCAGGTTGCTGGCGAGAAGTGCGTCGATACTATCGACTGGTGGAGCTACAAGGACACAACATGACAAAACCATCGCTATAGGTTCGTCGATACCATCGACCCGCGTCGATGGTATCAAGATGACATCAGGCGCACAGACGAAAGAAAAGAAGGATTTCCGCTATCATGCTAGGTCGATACCATTGACCCGCGTCGATGGTATCGACACTGTCAGATATGAGTTTGTTTTAGATTAATCTTAATCGGACGGCCGTGGTTGATTGGCGACCTAATTCGGGAGATATACCTAATGATGGCGCCCTTGACTCGAGGAGGACATCATTAGTTGCTGCACACATCCCGGAGAGCAAGGAGAGAAGAACAGAGCACGAGAGCACGACCCAGCCGATCTGGAAGCTGAAGAAGACAAATTCCACCACCGAAAGGTGGGAGAACGCGGATTCTACGCCAAGGATCGATTGGCTTTCTCCGTTCAGGGGTTTAATCACTCAATCACGTTTTCCTTCATGTTTCCCTTTCTCTTCTCCACATTGTACTCTGAGATGAACATGCGGGGCTAATCCCCTTTGTCTTTAGGACTGGGAGTAGCCCGGGGATTCATTGTATAATGATTTTATAATAGTAATTCATATCTTATCTCTTAAATCTATGGTATAATTTCGTTTTCTCCAATATATTGTTATGCTTGATCACCATAATAATAACCTAATGCCCTTAATTGCTTTGAAATAAGAATTAACGGTTGAAAAGAGATGGAATTTACATTAATTGACAAATCCCTTGAACAAGGTGGTGTAAGATTGATGGTGGATACTGATAGGTCGTTCCTAATGCACCTAGTTTAGGGTATATGTTACTACGACGACGGAACCGACCTAGACATAGGTAGTGAATTGTACCACGACAGTGGGCAATTCTGATTTCAGGCCACTACCCAGATAGAGAGATAAAATTGAGTAGCTATATAGAATTTAATACAATGAAAACCCACGGTGAAACCGCAACCCTAAAGATCTTCTTTTGAATTGATTAAACCAACATTTAATAGATTGATTGTTTTATTTTATTTTTATTTTCTTTTAATTTTAACAACAACTCTCAACTTTTTAATCGGCTTAGCTGATCGTGAGTAGTTAATAGGAGTCCCCGACGATTTCACGTATCCCTGAGTTCGACTCAGGCCTCACAAAGGCCTGTACTATTTCGATGCGTTCACTTGCATTTCTGCACATGATAAATTTGCGTCACTTGCTCTTATCTTTTTAAAAGTAATTAAGGCTCAAGAGGAACATATATTTCAATTTTAGTCCTTTTTTTAATAATGTTGAAATGATATTTTGCTTGTTTGGGACTTAAGTGCAAATTACCCAAGTTGAGGGGTTAAATTGCAAATTGTGCTTGATAATATGTTTGGCATGTGTTGAAGCATCATGAGAATGAAGATGATGCATAGGTATGGCTTGTGGTGGCCTGAGTACCAAGAAAGAGCTGATAAAGCAATGTTTGTGCATTAAAACCTAGTTTTGGTGTAATGTGCAATTTACCCAAAACCTAGGGTTCAATATGCAAAATACCACTTTTGCAGGGTCTCTCATGTTTCTTTTAATCATGTAGAGAAACAAAAAAGGGAGGGACTCCTCATTTGAATTACTTTGAAGGAGTGAGAATCTTGATATTAAAATAATCAAGATTTAAGCATAATTGAAACTTTATTTCAATTTAATGCAAAAATAAATAAAATAATTGAAGGGCCTTCAACCAAAAACGAGATGGTTGAATTTGCCCAAGTGTGAACACCCTTGTGCCTTTGATAGGCCACGAAATATCTCAAAGCAAGTGGATAACTCACTCACATAAAATAAAGAAAAGTAATATCCACTAACTTATGGATATTAATATTAAAAGGGTTAAGGTGCTTAATTTTCTTTTATTTAAATTGTGGATAATTGAGAGGAATAAGAGTCAAGGAGGGTTTTCTCGTATCCAAGGAAGATAAGGGGGCAAGTGGCAAGGATTTGGGGGAGATAATTCCTACTTTATCTCTCTTAAATGAATTTTCAATAAAATTCACATATATCCTCCTTTATCCATAGAATGAAAGGGTAATTTCGAACCCACTTCTTCTCTTTACTTGCAAAACGACCTTGGGATCTTTGAAGGACCAGGAGGACGACACCCAACCTGTTGGTAAGTTTCTTGACTTCCTTTCACCTTGAATTCATGGTGGAAATCACAAAATAATGCATGATTTCTTCTTATCTCGATCCCATCTTCAATTCTAACCATTCCTTTTCACTCAAAGCTTGAGGACGAGCCTTGGGATAGTGAAAGGAGTTTCATCCACCATTTTTTACATGAGATTGGATATTTGAAGCTCAATTGTAGGCGGGTTATATAACTTGAACCCCTCTACATTGTTATTTAACTATCAATCTTGCAATTTCATTGATTCCTTCATCTTTTTGATTAATTGTTGGTTGAAATTGGTAATTTCATGAAAACAGAAGTACTAAGATCTACAAGGACGAAGGTAGATGATGATGACATCATATTGGACTCTTTACCCAAAGAAATTGTATTTCATTCGGTTTCAACAAACTTGCTCATTCAGTTTCAACAAAACTGTTTGAAAGCAAACAGTTTCATCAAACTGTTTGAAGATAAATGGTTTCAAACCATTTGGGAGAGTTGACCAGAGTTTACCGTTTGAAAATTTTGATGCTAATGATGATGGTTTATGACCCACCAAATTTGATTGATTAATTCCAAAGGGTTCATCAGTTGAAGGTTAATCAATTAACAAACCCTAATCGGGTTAAGTGCTGAAATTCAATTTGATTGACTTAGATTTTTGGGTGTTTGAGCCCAAACGGTCTCAAGACCGTTTGGAGGTCACCCAAACAGTCTCAAGACCGTTTGGAGGTCTAGGGTTAAGTATGGTTGAGCAATTGAAGGTCCAGAGATACCAAATTGAAATGCAATTAAGTGATGATTTCATGATCAATCCAATGATCTAAACCCTAATGGAATTTCACAAATTTCAAGGATAGGATGGGGAAAACGGTCACAAGACCGTTTGGAGGTCATCCAAACGACCTCAAGACCGTTTGGGGTCAGGTCATATCAAAAATTTGGTGATGATTCATTGATTTCAATTGAATCAATTCCACAATGTTGATCATTGATGGTTCCTCGATTTAAAAGCTATAATTAAAGGTTCTTGAGTAGAAACCCTAGATAAATTGGGTATAAAACCCTAATTGATGTTCCAATTGTAGGATGATTCAATAGTTTACTTGATGAAGAAATCAAGGATTCAATTGTTAATCGGTTCATCTATTGAAACCATGAATTGTTTAAGTGTTGAAAGAACTTTTTGGTCCATTCAGTTTTGAGAGGGTTTGGGTCCAAACGGTCTCAAGACCATTTGAGTCCAAACGGTCTCAAGACCATTTGGGTCCAAACGGTCTCAAACCATTTAGAGACCCAAAGTTCAATCGGTTTCAACACCTTTCTTGTCCAATCGGTTTCAAGGGCAATTTGCCCAAATGGTTTTCTACCAATTGAATTATGAGAACTAAGACCGTTTAGGGTCTAAGTAATTAAATCTTTTGAAGATAAACATGGTTAATCCATTTGGATATCTCATATAATTGAAGGTCCAATATGGTTAATATATTTGGATACCTAATTTACTTGAAGATTTAATTGGTTAATCCAATTGATTACCTAATGTAATTGAAAGTTTAATTGGTCAATCCTTTTGGATCCCTCATATAATTGAAGGTTCAATTGATAAAATCTTTTGGAGACTTGATGTACTTAGATAATTGATACCCTTAGTGGGATTAATCATTGATGCATAATGATGTAATAATTCAATACATCATGCTAACTATCAATGCATGTATTATAATAAAGAGTAAGCTCAATCTAATCAAGAATTGAGTAGTAGACATCCTGAGTAGGATGAGAGAGAAAGATTCATACATGTGTGATAATCATGTAGTAATTAAGCCTAACACATTCAAAATAAATGTGATATACAATTAGGGCATGATCCTTGATAAAGAGATCATAAAACCCTAATTGAGATGATTAATTAACTCAAACCCTAATTTAGGGCGATTCTGAGTGAAACCCTAAACAAGGAGGATGACGTGATATGAATGTAGGGTAATGACATGAGTAACCCTAATTCAGGGTATCCTGATGATAAACACTAATTAGGATGAATAGTGAACCCTAATTATGGGTAATGGAATATGAAACCCTAATTGGGAGGAATAGTAAAAGCTAACCCTAAATTGGGTACTAGGATATGACAATCCGGATGTGATGTGAATGGTAAACCCTAATTCTAAAATTGGGTGAAGGTATGTGAAACCCTAATTCTGGGTTATATTATATAGCATGAAACTCTAACCTTGGACAATGAAATGATAAATCATTGGTCCTAGTTGTGTAAAGGGAATGAGTAACCTTGATTGACATGAAATGGGAAACCCTAACCCTGGTAAAGGAATAGTGGTGTTACCCTTGAATAGCATGAAACTGAAATGTGATTGATATATATGTTATCATGTGTGTTAACCATGCAGGTATTCTGAGATGATGAACATAGCCAGGTATGAGCTATGATGTTTTATTCATTGAAATTATGCATTGGGCCTTGTGTTCCATAGTATACCTTGTTGCTTAGTAAATGGTAACAAGAGAGTTAATGAGCCTCAAGTGCCATAAGAGATGCTTGTGTAGCAAGTATCATGTTTACCTTGGTCAAATGACTTGAAGGTGATAACTACCTAAAAAAGTGGTAACAATGCTCAGTGATGAGCTAAGGGTTAGAATACCCAGATCCATATAATTATGGTATTGAGATTGTGAAGCGATGCTAATTCCCAATATTTAAATGAGGGACTGAGATCCCAATGTCTTATAAAGATTGAGAAGTAACTGATGAAAATAGTACATGTTTCTTTGTAGCACTTGTCCTAATAAGTTATGTTTGAAAACTTGGTTGATGCTAAAAGAATATGATAATGTACTTAATTAATCAAGTGATATCATAGAATGTAGTTGCCCTGACCACAGATCCATCAGTGTCAGAATTAGCTGAATGGTGAAAGGAGTTTTACTCGGAACGCATATTTTTGAATATGTGAGTGTAATTGGGCAAATATATCCTTATGCCCCATAGGAATGGCTACTGGCTATGTCCTATGTACGGGATTGGTTTCAGACCATACCCCAATAAGAGTATGGCTACGGGCCATAACTTCTCAATATAATACCAGGCATCGGCTACCGGCCATAACCCTGAAGAGAGTATATGCTACGGGCTATAACTCTATAGAGAAGATGCCAATATACCCTGGCAAGCTAATTGCAGTTTGACACATGATGTCTCTGCTAAAGTAGTCTCATATTGAATGAGATAGATGAGGTCATGGAATCCGGCTCTTGTGTGGTACCGATGCTTTACGTAATCGTGGTCGGTTGGAGTATGAGCGGTATATCTCATCTCCTTAGGGCATAATCTTAAGAATGTTTGTAAAATGTAATCATCCATGTAGCGTATTTGCATAAGATTGAAATATGAGAATCACCAGTTGATGTTATTCTACTTAGCATGTTCTAGATACATAAATGTTATATATGTTCTTTAACTCCTTATTAAACAAGATACATGATGCTTTATCAAGTTTTAGCTTAATTGCTTGAATAGAAATGTTGCTCTAATCTGCATAGATATTGAACTATGTGCTATTGAATATATGATTCCACTGTTCAGTTTATTTACATTAAACTGCAATAACAATATTTTCAGCGAAGAGTTATATCTCTTGCTAGGGCAATTTTATAATTGTCTCACCACCCTGGAATCCAACATTTTTAGGTGGACGCGGACAAGGTAGAGACAGAAACCCCATAAGAAGGGAAGAGCAGCAACAACAACAAGGACAATGGTAGATCCTAAGGTGGAGATACTGGTCAAGGCTTGTATATATGTAAATAGAGTCCTAAGTGTCGTCTCTGTACTCTCAGGTCCTAGGAATCAGTAATGGTGTTTTTATAATCGATCTGATATTTTGGCATGATGCCTTGAGGATTTTGTTACTTGAGCTTTTGATAAAGCAAATGATGTATATATATATATATATATATATATATATATATATATATATATATATATATATATATATATATATATATATATATATATTCCTCGAGAAGAAATGGTACAAAGAATGTACTATGTGAACTAGGATATGAATGTGATATGATGGTACTTGTTGAAAGAGTTTTCTGGAGAATGGATCTCCTTGCAAAAAGTTTTAAATTTTTAGTGATTTTCAGTAATTCCTCCGCTAACGATCACTTCCGCATGTTTTATTATTGTTGATGACACTTGTTATCTTAATTGATGGCGTTTTTCATCACAGATCTGACCTCTTGATTTTATTTATTTGTAAACCCTACCTCTTTATTTTTATCTTGGTCGAATCCATGGTTCTACTGTGGTGGTGCTTGTGTTCAGATGGAGGTACTCCTCTTTCTTGGGCCGAATCCTTGGTTCTCAAAGGTAGTGTTCAAGTTAAGTGGAGGAACTCTTTTCCCTTTCTGGTCTCATTCTTATTCAGCCTAGAAGTTTTGGTTCTCCTTCTTTCCCTTTTAACCTAGGGTTTTTTTTGTTTTGAGGTGGTGACTAGCTTGGTCGGAAAAGAGATCAATTCTAGGCTTCTCTCTTACTTTTGGAGCTTCTTCCTTGGAGGTGGTTGCACCATCATCTAAGGTGGGTTATATAACTCTTTCCTCACTATTATTGCACTTTAATCATACATGAAACTCATTCTAAAACACAATTACTTGCTATTATTAATGATATTTTGGTTAGTATTGTGTTTCCATAATGATATTTCATGTACTTATTCCTTTACATAAACCCTAATTCACTTACCCAAAATTTAAATGATGGAGATGATGATGGTTTTGTATGCAACTCAACATTAATTCTATGGTTTTGGTTCTTGGTTTGGTTATCTTGCATGAGATGGAGTTTGGTGCTAATTTCATGTGCTTGATCTTGGGTTTTCACCTATCATCTTATGGTTTCATGTTGATCATATGTGATGCTTGATTCTAGGGTTTTGAACATGTATATTCTCTTATGATTTCCCTTCCTTAAGGTTTCAATTTTAAGATGATAACCTCCTATTTTAATCATGTTTTGATGGTGGTTCCTCTCTAAGATGTCCTTCATGATATGTTCCAAGTTGTTGAAGGTTTGTATGTGATATTTGGTCGATGAGATGGCTTCTTAAGTTTTTGGTCGAATAGATGATTCCCTTTGGTGTGGCTACATAGACCAGTTTTCTCTTCAATCGCTGACCTTGATGGTCCTCTTAGACCGGTAGAGGTGTTGATTCCCTTTGACCATTTTAGTGTGATGGTGACTTGGTCACTGATGTAGTTTGTGACCTATCACTACTACAGAAATGACCTATATTGTCACATACAAAACCGACGCCAAATGATACGACATCAGCTTAAAATGACAACTGACACCTATATGTGAAGGTCGGCCGATTTGGAAAAGATATGGGTATCGCCTTTTCTATAACGTCAGTTGTTTGACAAAAAACTGACGCCCATAATCACTTGCAAAATATAATTTTTCAGGGAAAAATATTTGCCTCCAAAAATTTTCAAATCGGTGTCGGTTGTTTTGTAAGGAACCGACGACGAAAGATCCTCTGCAAGACAAAATTCATCCCCTTATTTTTTTCGGTTCGGGAAGACGAACCAACGAGGATGTGTGTTTGTGTGCTACCTGACAAAAAACTTTTCATGTATTAGGCGTCGGTTTTAGGTTCCCAACCGACAACTATGGTTGTAACTCGAACAATTTTTTTTTGTTGGCATATTTGAATAGACATCGATTGTTGTATCTTGAAACTGACGACAAAAATGAACTTAAGTGTCAGTTTCTAAAACAACCAATGACTATGGAAAACTTAATAGCACCTACACGAAACAAACTCTTCCCCATTCTCTGTTTCATTGTGATTTCACTAGGTCTGGCGATTCTGGTGATTCCAGTGACTCCATCCACGGTCGCTGTCCCTATTGGTCCTCCACCACCATCCATGCTGCTAGCTTCTACTCCAGCTGTCGTCCCAGTTGCTAGTTGGTCCTCCACCGCCTACTGCTAGCTGCTCCTCCAGTCGCCGACCATCCCTACTGCTAGTTGCTCCTCCACCACTGTCCCTATTGCTAGCTGCTCCTCCAGCCACTGTCGTCGTTGCTAGCTGCTACTCCAGCCACCGTCACTTAGCCGCCGTCACTGCTAGCTGCTCCTCTAGTCAGAGCCATTGTCGCCTCTTCCTTCTTCCCTCTGACAAGGTTGGTCCTTCTCTACTTTTTTTTTGCATTGATTATATTGTTGTGATAAAAATGCATGTAATGTATTTGATTAGAGTTGGAATTATGTATAAATTCTAATGTTTTTATCATAAATCTAATTATATTGTGATGAGTGTATGAAAATGCATATATGTAACTATGTATTTTATTGGAATTGAAAATTATTTGTAAACCATAATATGTTGTGATGAATTGTAATGAGAATGTGATGAATTGTAATGAGATTGTGATAAATTGTAAACCCTAAAATTATATTGTGATGAATTGTAATGAGATTGTGATGAATTGTAATTATATTTTCAAGAATGGGATAGGTGGTACACATTTATTATATATAAGACTTTAAACCCTAATCTTTTAACCCTAGACCCTAACATATACTCTTTTTTTTTTGGATAAGTCAGGTGGCAATTTTATTCATCTTGCCCACCTCGTGCAAGCAAACTCAAACTAGTATTACATATTCTAGAAAATTGCGGCAAATTAAATATGGTCGTACTACGACCAATACATGAGACACCTTCTATACTACTTGGTATATCATTCAGAAATCTGTGTTAAACACAATTTCCATTTTTGTTTTTAAAATGAAATTTGGCTAGGTAATCAGCGAGGCTATTGCCTTCTCTCTTGCCGAAACATAAGCTGATAGAATGGCGGCTTTTCTTCTGCATCGCCCAAATCCGTCTAGCATACTTGGGGTTATCTTTATAGTCCTCATTGATAACAGTGACGGCCTGCTTGCAATCTGTCTCAATGACAGTATTATCCAAGTTGCAAACTGTACAGATTTTATAGGCTAACTCCAAAGCTTGCAACTCCGCATCAAAAGGAGAATCGGCCTTGATTGATTGACCTATGTCGCCCAACCATTCTCCCTTGTCATTTCTAATCACAGCAGCAATAGCTCCTCGTCGTCCTTTGTATGCTGCATCAGTATTAATTTTCAGAATTCCTTGAGCTGGACACTTCCATCCCGTCAAAGTGGTGCTCCTTTCCTCTTTACTCTCGGACTTCCAAGCTAGAACAGTGAGCTTGACTTCAGTACTGATCATATGGATTTGATTCTGTATCATGTTTTCTCTCTTCTCAAACACCCAAAGGTTCCTTTGTTTCCAAATGTGCCAGCACGTCACCATGAACAAAATTTGATGATCTTCAGAATGTTTAAGGTTGAGTTTAACCCATTTGTTGAGGTTGACTTCATTCCAGAAACTAGGAGGCGCATTCGATTTCAGGACTTCCATCCAAATGGGATGGACTTTGCTGCAGTCACGTAAAGTGTGCAAGATGTCTTCTTCGCTAGAATTACATCTGCTGCAAGTGGCGTTGGCGGACAACTGCCTTCTGTGTCTGCTTTTGTTAGTTAGAATGGCATTGTTCTCCACTAACCATATGAACATTCTTATTCTAGCTGCAACTTTCAACTTCCAAATGATGCTCCAATGACCATCCCGTTTTATTTCCCTGTCATCCCTTAAAGCTTTGTAAGCAGAGGACACCGTGAATCTTCCTCTCGGGTCTGGACGCCAAATTCTAACATCGGCTCCTCCTTGGGCAGAAGGTGGGAGAATTGAAGTAATTTCAAACACTATATCATGAGGGAACCAGCAATTCAGGAAATCCAGATCCCACACGCCTTCTAAATTAACCAAACTGCTGACCTGCAGATCTTCTAAATCCTCAGGAATTTGCTGTTGTGCATGCTCCTTCAGAATTTTTCCACTCGGCAACCATATGTCACTCCAGACATTGGTGGATAGGCCATTTATCGGGCAGATATAAGAATTATAGGACACGAAATCCTTGTTAAGAATCAGCGATCTAGCTACTCCAGAAAGGTGTGCATTGGTGGCATTAGGCTCGCCTTCCATTCTAGTAGCCATAGCTTTGCTCCAGATAGATTGTTTCCTGCTCATAACTTCCCACGTATGCTTCATAATCAAGGCGTTGTTCCAGTCCCTCATAGTCCTTATGCCTAAGCCTCCATTAGATTTGTGGCTCACCAATCTGGCCCAAGATAGAAGATGTACTCCTTGCTTGCTGCGACCTCCATTCCAGATGAAATTTCTAATAGCTCTATCAACTCTATCGCAAAGCTGCATAGGAAGCTTAGCTGTTTGCATGATGTAAGTGGGAATTGCAGTAAGGGTGCTTTTGGCCAAACATACCCTTCCAGCCATACATAAATTGCGCACCGCCCAAGAATTCACTCTAGCATTTACCTTCTCCAAGACCTCATTGTAGGTATCCTTGTTGACTCTGCTGTTTAGAAGAGGAACACCTAGGTATTTTCCCAGGTTCAAGGTTTTCATCAAGCCACTAATTTCACAAATGCGATCAGCTTCCACATTGGTGACTCTCCTAGAGAAATAAATTCTTGTTTTGTCAATGGAGATAGCTTGTCCAGACACCTTCTCGAACTTCCTGAAACAATTCAAGATCGCGTTTATATTAGAGGTATTAGCTTTGGAAAACAGAAGGATGTCATCAGCAAAACACAGATGCGCTATGTGTGGTCCATGTCTTCCCAACTTTACTGGAGTCCACGATCTGTCCTGGACAACATCTTCAATCATTTGACTAAGTCTTTCGATACACAAAATGAAGATATAAGGGCTAAGCGGGTCTCCTTGCCTGAGACCCTTGGTAGCATTAAACTCGCCAGTAGTTTCTCCATTCCAGGTGATGGTTGTGCGACCCCTAGTAATCGAGTTCATTATATATTTGCAGATATTGACCGGTATATCAGTCTTTTGCAAAATATCATCAATAAAACTCCAATCCATCATGTCATAAGCTTTAGTCAAATCAATCTTAATGGCCATAGATTTAGTAGAAGAGTTCTTCCTCATCAAATGCACGAGCTCCTGATCTAACACAATATTATCAGCAATTTTCCGACCAGGCACAAAGGCGCTTTGCGCCGGGTTAATCCATTTTGGTAGCCAACTTTTAAGTCTCTCCACCACTACCTTCGAGCATATTTTCAGAATGGCATTATTAAGGGATATAGGCCTGAATTGCTTGCTCGATTCAGGCTTGGTAACTTTAGGTATAAGGATGATGGTAGAATCGCACAAACCTTCCTCCATAGTAGCATTATGAACAGCATCGTTTACAGTACGAACCACTGAATTGTGAATAATGCTCCAGTTAGACTTGATGAAAAGGGTAGTGGTGCCATCAGGCCCCGCAGCTTTCAAAGGATTCATCTTACTCAAAACCTCCTCAATTTTATAAGCCCTCACTTCTCTAGCTAAAAAGACTTGTGCCTCCTGCGGAATAGAGGAGAATCTAGCAGGGATACTGTCGAACAAATGCTTATGTATGATGTTTGGACAAGTAAAAAGATTTATGAAATAATTGGTTACAATATTGAAGATATCTTTGGCGTCCGTAACCCAGCCTCCTTGATGATTTTTGATCGCACTTATGCGGTTGGCCTGTTTTCTTTGGTTGACATAAGCCTGGTAAAAGCGGGTGTTGTTGTCTCCATCCTTTAGCTAGGTAACGTGGTTACGTTCCTTCCAATCTTCCTCCTCCTTCTTTAGTAGCTGGGTTAATTCAGCTTGCATGTCAATGATTAAATTGTCTGTGATGCTATCATATTTGATTGCCAGGTTTTTTTGAAGGATGTCAATGTTTCGATGGAGACGCATCTTATGAGAATTTATGTTTTTAGCTCGCTTCTTCTCCCACTCCGTTAAGCGAGCCTGAGCATTCCGAAGAGCAACCATATAACTGTTGTTGCTGTTCCAGCACTCCGCCAGAGTAGGCTTGAAAGAGCTATCCATATTCCAAGAAGCCTTGGTGGAGAATCTTCCAGTATGTCTGTTGGTAGGCAAAGTTCTCACAAGCAGCGGGCAATGGTCTGATTCAACTTTAGGGAGATGAGTGACTGTAACACCAGAAAAATTCATAATAAAGTCATCATTGGCAAGAAAACGATCCAGTATGCTCTGTTTAAGGCCATGACGGTATGTAAACCTCTGGCCCGAGAAACCCATATCTGAAAGGCCAGCTTCAAGGATAGTATCAGAGAAAATAACGGCTTCCTGGTTGTTGAAAGATTGATAACCCATAGTTTCCGCAGGAGAGATGACAGTGTTAAAATTGCCTGCCACTACCCAAGGCTTATCAAAGCTATTTCCAAGTCTTATAATGTGTTTCCAGAGTAAGCTTCTGACTTGAATATGAGGGTTGGCATACACAAACGTAGAAAAGAAAGCATTGTTAACCTTACAAGTAATGAGCTGTCTGTGAGTGTTAACAATCTCGATCTTTATCTGCCTTTCATTCCAACAGACCCATATACCTCCGGAAAAACCCCTTGCCTCAGATCTATGAGAATTAGAGAAACCTAGCCGTTTGATAGTAGCCGTAGCTCGATCAGCACTTATTTTTTCTTTGATCATAGAATGGATAGATCATTCTAGGATTTATTGTTTCGTATTGTAAAGACCAAGTCTCTACTATTAAACATGATAAACAAATCACCAATTGTGTAGCAGCGGAAATTTAAATCTTGACTTTATTCAAAATGTATAAAGAGTACATTACAAATTTTTCCCAAATGGGGTACATCTTTATACAAGAACAAGGATCTAGGTAGAGGAAGACTAGACTAATACAACATTGTCTCCAAACAAAACATTTATATATATAAAGGCATCTATGTCCAAGCAAGCTATATGCTCTTTTCTTCTTGTCTTTATCCTTAGCCTTAGGTTCACCAAGCTTCCATGCGCACTCTGACCCTAGCCTGGATGGTTGGGGTCATCCAGCAAGAGAAGGATAAAAATGCATGTGCCAATAAAAAAGTATTGGACAAGTAATAGTCAACAACATTTCATAATAAAGGATTCTCTATGCTACAAGAGTTTAAGAGAATGAGATAGATATTCAAATAAGAATAAGAGAACTGCCATATACAATCACCACAATAACAATCACATAGCATGAATATATTAAGACACAAACTCATCTCAATGTAGGGTGAGGCACCTACCGGACCTCACCAATGGCAGGGGGACTAAAACCCCAGTGCCTAAAAAGTGGTAGGGGGACTAAAACCCCAATGCCTAATATATAAAATGGTAGGGGGACTAAAACCCCAGTGCTCGACAGGGGGACTAAAACCCGAGTGCAATGTGGGTGGTTTGTACTCATGTACACTACATTGTCATTTGGCCTAAAATACATCATGCTTAAATAGTCACTTGGCAGTATAGTGAAAAGTAACAAGATTGCAACATAGCATTGGGAATAAAACCCAAATAAATAAATGACCATCATAGGCAACAATCAATATCCAAGAACTCCAAGAAATAAAGGAGCCAACAAAGCAACAACATTATAAAATGTTTCCAAATATTTCAAAAGGATAAGCCAACATAGGCAATAACAATATTAAAGCATTTCCAAGTAAAGGAGGCAACATATGTAGTAGCACGATTCACATGATTCAATTGAATGAGCCATAATGGCATAAAATAAGTAAAGAGCCAATAAATGCAATTAGAAGGATAACAAGGCTAGCACCATAATGATTGTGGGGTTGGAGAAGTCCCAACTGAGAGATAAGGATTGTTTGCACCATTACATTCCACATAGACAAACATTCATCATGGATGTCACATAAATATGATTCATATACACAAATAGGATCCACATACAAAATAGGGTGCAGATATCAAAATAGGGCTCACATACCTATTTTATTTATTTACCATCACATTCACCAAATTGATTGCATCCACTTCCACATTTCCCTAGTTACATTATTACACATGTATTAATATATATAAAACATAATTTATAGGAAAAACCCTAATTTTACAAAATCACGATTTAGGGTTTAAAACTTACCCCAACAGATTATTCATATTCTCCTGAATAAGAAAACATATTTTATTTTACAAATTGGAGTTAAAATGAATTAATTAGGTATTTTAGAACATTTTATACACTTAAAAAGGCATTCACAACAAACTTCAAAAAAGGAATACAAATCAGGGGTCAAAACTAGAAATTCGGATTCTACATTAAAAATCCTTTCCATCAACTATTCATTCGTATTTTTCTGACATGGGAATGATTTATTATGAATTAACTCATCCCAGCCAATCAGAATTCAAGAAAATGCCACATAGGCAAAATAAAGGGGCGATTGGGCCACTGAGGCCGGGCCCACACTGACGCAGACCAATCACAATTGACCGCATCAGCAGGTCCACTTCGCATGGCTCAGGTCAAAGGAGATTGCAGAAAAGGTAAATGACCATGTTGCCCTTGCTCGCCAAATCGATTCAATTAAGTAGCGAGGGCAAGACAGCCATTTACAACTATTGATCGTTTATGGCAGAAAGTGTTGGCTAAATGGACATCTATAAATCCCTTTGTTTCGATGATGACAAACATTTCATTCTTATTAGTCTAACAAGCTACTTGAGTGTGCAGGACTAAGCAGGATGACAAAGTAGCAAGGGAAAATCCAAGAGCTTACTTAGTTATATTTTCATGCAATGTAATCAATATTGTAAAACCTGTACAAATATATATAATGTACAAGTACTTAGATTTGCATGTAAATCAAGCGTTAGATTTTCCCTAGCCAAACACCATAGTTAGACATGTTATCCCATTTAATTAGGATCACCTTTGCACACTCACACATATAATTAATGCTTAAATTGAAACCTTGAAACAGGATCATTCTCGGTCGACAAACTCCTCGACCGAGACACTCTCGGTCGACCATCTTCTCGACCGAGAAAGATCCAAAGTAGCCGTTAGACACAACAGACAAAGTAGTTGGCAGTTGCAAATGAACGTTAATCCAGAGAGCCTGTCGGTCGACAAAACTTCGACCGAGTAGGTGTCTCGGTCGACCATTCCTCGACCGAGATGGTCTCTGACAGCAACTGCAGAATAAATTAATTAGCCGTTGTTAAAGCAACAACTTTGTACCTAACGGCTAGTTAAGCACTTAGAAACCCCTAGAAGTTGTCTAGAACGTCCTTAAGCATACTTAGGCCATTCCTATAAATAGGACAAGCCATAGGACACTAGTACTCACTAGTTACACTTGAGAATACACTTGAGCATACTTGAGCAATCTTTTGCAAGCAATTTGAGCACTGTGATCATTGGCCTACATTCTCCTTAGCTCAATCTCGTGTCCTATAGGCTAGATTCTCCTACCCACAGCAATTACAAGTTCACATACTTGGCTAGGAGATCTTACGCTTGATCTAGACATATCAAGTCTCGGGCTTAAAGGATAAGTTGTAATTTCTCTATTTCTTTCTTGTTCCTATTTATTCTTTGTACTCTCCTTGCTACTCCTAGGGTTGGAGGCTGCGGATTGGAGAGGGTTGACTTCTCGGAGGAGAAGGGGACTTCAAGCTACTTCAAGAAGGCTATCGCACGGGAAGCTACTTCAGAAGGCTGGTGCAACGGGAGTTGGTGCATCTACTTCAAGGGAAGGCTGCTTCGAGTTGGGCGACTACTTCTAGGTGAAGGCTGCTTGAAGGGTTTAGGGAAAAGAGATTGTATTTTATGTAATTCCTTGAGAGGTAATAAAATAAATTTCTTTTCAAATCCCGGTTGGGTAAGCAACCGGGTAGTGGACTGACTACCTTAGTATTTGCTAAGGAAGGAACCACTCTAAACCCTTGTGTCTCCTTGTCCAATATTTTTCTTTGTGGTTGCTTGAGTAATTAATTGTTAAAATTATCTATAAAACTCTATTCACCCCCCCTCTAGTAGTTTTCAGAAAGAAGAACAAGGGAGAAAACACTGTATTGCCCAAGCTGAGTAAATCATTTCATTGCCCGTGCAGGACCCTCTTGGTTATTCCATGACCTAGCTTCTTCCAGCCCAGGTCATGGTGCGAGCAGTCACAGGAGCTCGAGCTCCTGGCTCAACTTGCCTCACAGAGTTAAACCTCACACAAGGAACAAGCAAAAAGGACCTTCGAGGTCCGGCGAAGACAGAGGAGCCTTGGCCACAGGGTGAAGACCTCAGAACCCGAAAAGCAAGCCAAAGAAAGTCGGGAAACAGGGGAGCAAAAGTGAATGAGAACCCAAAGAAAATGAAGAATAAGCTACCTGCTGAGGCCGTCAACACACTCGCAAAGTCGGGACGAGCCTAATTCAGGTCTTTTCGCGGTGGAGGAGCACCAAAGCGCGGGAAGAGTCGGTGCCGGCGAGGAGGTGAAATCAGGTCTATAGGACCAGGCGTTCGGGGTCATCGCGAGGTAAATTGAGGGTTGGAAACCGGAGAGTGAGGGTTAGGGAAGCTCACAGCGCGCTTAATTTGAATGAAGAGGTCGGAGTCGCGAGCAGCGATTCGAGGTCGCCGGAGAAGAAGAGCGGGCAGGTCGGGGTCTTCGGGGGCAACTAAGAAGAAATTGGAGATAGGGGTGAGTTTTAAGCGGTGTGAGGGTGCTCTGTGAGTCCTTTTATAGGCAGGAGAGGAGTTGTGGCTCCCTATGCAACTCGTCAGTGGAGAGGAGGGGAAAAGTTCTAGTGGGCATTTCACACTTAGGAAGACGTGGGCAGCGAGCTATGGCTCGTTGGAACCGGCTCGTCAAGACGAAACCAAAGGGACAGGAATCGTAAGAAACGATGGAGAGGAGAGGGTGAGCGGGGTCGAGAAGCATATAGCAGCCTGCCTGTTCAGTTGTTGGAGGTAGGAGACGGCGGGAGGGTCGTTGGATCAAATGGGAAGCAGATCACAACCGTCGTATGGCTCTAAAGGTGAAAGGGGGCACGTGACAGATGCATTGAAGCCAAATCATAGCGTTACAGAATCATTTAAATGAAATCGATTAAATGTTAAAGTTACTCTTTATTAAAAGCTTATAAAATGAAATTGAAGGGTCAAATGAAGTCTAAATGACACCAAATTTTAACAACATGTTCACATTAAAGTGTTGCATCATGCTATATAATTAGATTCTCGTTTTACTCATTATTTGTCCCTTAATAAATATATTGCTCATTAAAGTGTATTTTAACACATTAAAAGGTGTGAATTATTATGAAATGACTATATTAATGCAATTAGTGAGTCAAATTCGAGGTGATAGATATATATGAGTATTAAGAGAAAAATATCAACAATAAAATATGTTTTCACACATTTATCATCAAATTGGAGGAGAGAGAAAGTAAAAGGAGTAATATTCTCATTAATCACTCAAATACACATTATTACTAATATATTTATCCAAAAAGCTCCAAATTAATATTATCTACTTATATCCATCCTTAATGACCAAATTACATTATTAACACTCACTTATCTCCTTAATTGGGTTATTTGTGCAAACACCCCTTCATTTTCATAAATGAGGGAAAAAGGTGATTTTAAACATTGAATTGTGCTCAAATTGCACAAGAGGTCCAAAAAGAATATAAAACAAGGGAAATTTATTAAAATGGTCCAAATGGACTAGAAAGCAAAGAAAAGCTCAAAAGTGGGTAAATTGCAGGAAAAACCCTGAATTTCAGTATGTTACAACACAACACCCCTTAAAGAGGATTTCGTCCCCAAAATCACAACAAGAGGGAAGAGAGGGTGGGTGTGCAACATCCCAACCTTAAATACTAGGTCATAACCCATAATCTAGGGTAAAACACAAAATCTACACAAGTCAGGTGTTACTAAGGTCCCCACAAAATCTATAGCCTTTTATCAAACTGGAATTAACATTTTTTCCTTATTATAATCTACATCATGAAGAGGTATCATATTTATTATACTATCACTTGTGCCACATTTTATTCAAAACAATTACATCTTAACATTATATCATGGGTATTTCCCTCATCAATGGTTTTAAGCAGAATTAAGGTTTACTAAGCCATTTCAATATTAATTAATGTATTAGGTCAAAACCCTTAATTACATGAATTCATTTTCCATTATCCTCTTAAAACTATCATGTAGCATTATCACAAATTATTTTGTAGAAAAAGTTAATATTATCAAACAAGTTATTAAGCCTATAATAATTCCAAATAATGTTCATATTGCACATTTTCATATCATCTTTCATACTCATATTAATGACATCATTAATTATTTTCGTCCATTACACTCCATATTATAAATTATACATATTTTAATACACATTAGGCACTTTATGAATATTTATGTGAATCCAATTATTCATTATCATGTTTGAGTCATTATATGCATTTTAGTGAATAGGATGTAACCCATTAAATATTAATGAATTAATTCATATATCAAATTATGATGAGGTGTTTATTAGAGAATAAGGTGATGTACCTTATATATGTTGATAAATTTGTGACTATAATCCATTTATATGCATTAGGGTATATTATGTGATGATGTTACCTAATGTCACTAATGTATCATGAAAGGCATTAAGGGTATATATATGTATATGTTGTCAAAACTAGATGATTACATATTAGGGTTTAAATCAACATGATCATTACATGTTAAAGCATCCTTAGGGTGCATTATCCATACATATTTTACCATTAGGGTGGCATAGACAACATTATGCATATTCACCATTAGTAACTTGTTTATTATGTGCATCAAGCCTATATGTGAAGGTTCAAGCATATGAACTATCTCTATATGACTTACTACATATTCATGTGTGTATAAACAAACAAGTTGAATTACAAGTATAATGTGTTTGGTAAATTCTTGTTCACATAAGTTATTATGTACATATGTCCACATGGATAGGGTTTCTAACTTCAAAGGTATTTGATTTTGCTTTTAGTTGGGATTCCATCCCCCTAAAGAGGGATTTCGTCCTCGAAATCAGATTTGCAAAACCAAATAGGGTACTAACACCATTACCCTTATCCTACCCCTTAAAAAAAGGGTCAACTAAGTCAAACTAAGCTAAGGGTACAAGGTACATAAAACTCAACACTATAAGGATTTACTAACCAAGCTTCAAGGTGTAACCTAGGGTACACTAAACCCTAAACATAGGAGTATAAGGTATTTAAGGATGATTTTTTTTTGTGTAAGAGATCAAATCATCACTTAAGGTTTTCCTAAGGTATTCAACAATTAGGCAACATGCCCAAAGATAGACTATTTCGAGCTGTCTGTATCAAATCAGGCCAGGCCAGGTCATATGAGCTCAGGAGTCCTCGTTACCAAGCTAGTGGGGTGGAGGAAAATATTGCCATCCCCCAAGCTCTGACCCTTTCTAGACACCATCACTTTCAACTTCTTTCTCTAGTAGCTTCTCAATAGACAATTCACCAAAAAGTTGACAAATTTTATTTTTAATTAATTATTATTATGATACTAAATGAAACTTTCATACTAGGTCAACTCTAAGGTGAAAAACTTACTGTAGGGAAACTATATAAAATAAGGATTTCTAACTAGGAGACAATTTTGAATTAGTCAAGAATCCGACTACCTTGATGCTCTGATACCATGTTGTAAAGACCAAGTCTCTACTATTAAACATGATAAACAAATCACCAATTGTGTAGCATCGGAAATTTAAATCTTGACTTTATTCAAAATGTATAAAGATTACATTACAATTTTTTCCCAAATGGGGTACATCTTTATACAAGAACAAGGATCTAGGTAGAGGAAGACTCTAATACAACATTGTCTCCAAACAAAACATCTATATATATATATATAAAGGCATCTATGTCCAAGCAAGCTATATGCTCTTTTCTTCTTGTCTTTATCCTTAGCCTTAGGTTCACTAAGCTTCCATGCACACTCTGACCCTAGCTTGGATGGTTGGGGTCATCCAGCAAGAGAAGGATAAAAATGCATGTGTCAATAAAAAAGGCAAGTAATAGTCAACAACATTGCATAATAAAGGATTCTCTATGCTACAAGAGTTTAAGAGAATGAGATAGATATTCAAATAAGAATAAGAGAACTGCCATATACAATCACCGCAATAACAATCACATAGCATGAATATATTAAGACACAAACTCATCTCAATGTAGAGTGAGGCACCTACCGGACCTCACCAATGGCAGGGGGACTAAAACCGCAGTGCCTAAAAAGTGGCAGGGGGACTAAAACCCCAGTGCCTAATATATAAAATGGCAGGGGGACTAAAACCCCAGTGCCCGGTAGGGGGACTAAAACCCCAGTGCCCTGTGGGTGGTTTGTACTCATGTACACTACATTGTCATTTGGCCTAAAATACATCATGCTTAAATAGTCACTTGGCAGTATAGTGAAAAGTAACAAGATTGCAACATAGCATTGGGAATAAAACCCAAATAAATAAATGACCATCATAGGCAACAATCAATATCCAAGAACTCCAAGAAATAAAGGATCCAACAAAGCAACAACATTATACAATGTTTCCAAATATTTCAAAAGGATAAGCCAACATAGGCAATAACAAGATTAAAGCATTTCCAAGTATAGGAGGCAACATATGTAGTAGCACGATTCACATGATTCAATTGAATGAGCCACAATGGCATAAAATAAGTAAAGAGCCAATAAATGCAATTAGAAGGATAACAAGGCTAGCACCATAATGATTGTGGGGTTGGAGAAGTCCCAACTGAGAGATTAGGATTGTTTGCACCATTACATTCCACATATACACACATTCATCATGGATGTCACATAAATATGATTCATATACACAAATAGGATCCACATACAAAATAGGGTGCACATACCGAAATAGGGCTCACATACCTATTTTATTTATTTACCATCACATTCACCAAACTGATTGCATCCACTTCCACATTTCCCTAGTTACATTATTACACATGTATTAATATATATAAAACATAATTTATAGGAAAAAACCGTAATTTTACAAAATCATGATTTAGGGTTTAAAACTTACCCCAATAGATTATTCATATTCTCCTGAATAAGAAAACATATTTTATTTTACAAATTGGAGTTAAAATGAATTAATTAGGTATTTTAGAACATTTTATACACTTAAAAAGGCATTCAAAACAAACTTCAAAAAAGGAATACAAAACATGGGTTAAAAACTAGAAATTCGGATTCTATATTAAAAATCCTTTCCATTGACTATTTATTCGTATTTTTCTGACATGGGAATGATTTATTATGAATTAACTCATCCCAGCCAATCAGAATTCAAGAAAATGCCACATAGGCAAAATAAAGGGGCGATTGGGCCACTGAGGCCGGGCCCACACTGACGCGGACCAATCACAATTGGCCGCATCAGCAGGTCCACTTCGCATGGCTCAGGTCAAAGGCGATTGCAGAAAAGGTAAATGACCATGTTGCCCTTGCTTGACAAATCGATTCAATTAAGTAGCGAGGGCAGTACAGCCATTTACAACTATCGATCGTTTGCGGCAGAAAGAAGAACAAGGGGGAAAAGACTGTATTGCCCGAGCCGAGTAAATCGTTTCATTGCCCGTGCAAGACCCTCTTGATCATTACATGACCTATGTTCTTCCAGCCCAGGTCATGGTGCGAGCAGGCTCACAGGAGCTCGAGCTCCTGTCTCAACTAACCTCACAGAGCTAAACCTCGCACAAGGAACAAGAAAAAAGAACCTTGGAGGTCCGGTGAAGACAGAGGAGCCTTGGCCACATGGCAAAGACCTCGGAACCTGAAAATCAAGCCAAAGAAAGTCGGGAAATAAGGGAGCAAAAGTGAACGAGAACCCAAAGAAAATAAAGAATAAGCTGCCTGTTGAGGCCGTCAACGCACTCGCGAAGTCGGGATGAGCCTAATCCAGGTCTTTCCGTGGTGGAGGAGCACCAAAGTGCGGGAAGAGTCGACGCTGGTGAGGAGGTGAAATCGGGTCTATAGGACCAAGCGTTCGGGGGCATCACGAGGTAAACTGAGGGTTGGAAACCGGAGAGTGAGGGTTGGGGAAGCTCACAGCGCGCTTAATTTGAATGAAGAGGCCAGAGTTGCGAGCAGCGGTTCGAGGTCACTGGATTAGAAGAGTGGGTAGGTCGGGGTCTTCGGGGGAAACCGAGAAGAAATTGGAGATAGGGGTGAGTTTTAAGCGGTGTGAGGGTGCTCTGTGAGTCCTTTTATAGGCGGGAGAGGAGTTGTGGCTCCCTCTGCAACTCGTCGGTGGAGAGGAGCGGAAAAGTCCTAATGGGTGTTTCACACTTAGGAAGATGTGGGCAGAGAGCTATGGCTCGTTGGAACCGGCTCGTCAAGACGAAACCAAAGGGACAGGAACCGCAAGAAACGATGGAGAGGAGAGGGTGAGCGGGGTCGAGAAGCATATAGCAGCCCGCCTGTTCAGTTGCTGGAGGTAGGAGACGGCGTGAGGGCCGTTGGATCAAATGGGAAGCAGATCACAGCCGTCAGATGGTGCTGAAGGTGAAAGGGGGTGCGTGACAGTTGCATTGAAGCCAAATCATAGCGTTACAGAATCATTTAAATGAAATCGATTAAATGTTAAAGTTACTCTTATTAAAAGCTTATAAAATGAAATTGAAGGGTCAAATTAAGTCCAAATGACACCAAATTTTAACCACATGTTCACATTAAAGTGTAGCATCATGGTATATAATTAGATTCTCGTTTTACTCATTATTTGGCCCTTAATAAATATATTGCTCATTAAAGTGTATTTTAACACATTAAAAGGTGTGAATTATTATGAAATGACTATATTAATGCAATTAGTGAGTCAAATTCGAGGTGATAGATATATATGAGTATTAAGAGCAAAATATCAACAATAAAATATGTTTTCACACATTTATCATCAAATTGAAGGAGAGAGAAAGTAAAAGGAGTAATATTCTCATTAACCACTCAAATACACATTATTACTAATATATTTATCCAAAAAGATCCAAATTAATATTATCTACTTATATCCATCCTTAATGACCAAATTACATTATTAACCCTCACTTATCTCCTTAATTGGGTTATTTGTGCAAACACCCCTTCATTTTCATAAATGAGGGGAAAAGGTGATTTTAAACATTGAATTGTGCTCAAATTGCACAAGAGGTCCAAAAAGAATATAAAACAAGGGAAATTTATGAAAGTGGTCCAAATGGACTAGAAAGCAAAGAAAAGCTCAAAAGTGGGTAAATTGTAGGAAAAACCATGAATTTTAGTATGTTACAAGTATTTACTGACAAGCATGATTAAATGATGTTACACAAAACTTAGGATATGAATGATGAAACTAGGATTGTAGGTATAAGAATGACAACATACATATATTTGTTGGCCTAGAAATTCGTCCAAGATTTACTCATTACGAGTAACTCTTGGATAGTCCCTAGTTTGGGACTATTCTTAAACACTTAATCTCACTTCAGATGTAAGTGTATAATGTGTATTGGGATTTCAAGAATATTTCGGCAGCATTTCCCTGTTTGTTCTGTAAGTACATATGTACTTGGAGAACAGCGGGGAAATGCTGCCAAAATTTTCTTGAAAACCCAATACACATTATACACTTACTAGTGATATTAGGTGTTCAGGAATGGGATAGGTTGTACACATTTATTATATATAAGACCTTAAACCCTAAATTTTTAACCATAAACCCTAATCTTTTAACCCTAGACCCTAATCTTTTAACCCTAAACCCTAATATATACTTGTTTTCTATTTGATCATAGAATGGATAGATCATGGATGTCTATTCCAAATCCCTACACCCCAGAGTTTACTTTTGGTCTTGATCAGTTTATTAGATTTGTCGAGGAACATAGGAAACAACCTGGAGATAGGTTGTATTGTCCATGTAGGCATTACGGTAACAACTTGAAAGTCAGCATTGGAGATGAAATCAAAAGTCATGTCATGTGCAACAGGATTGTACAAGGCTATATAGAATGGCACTATCATGGAGAGATTTCAAACCTGAAATCAGTGGATGTCGATAGAAGTGCTTGTGTTGAAGAAGAAATTTCCTCTGATGACGTAGATGTGAACGAACCAGTTCTAGTAGACATCGTTGATGCGATGCTGGATAGTTGTGGGGTAGAGGACACCGATCCAACTCCCATGTTTAGAAACATTGTGCATGATGTTGAGATACCATTATACACATGTTGTACTAAGTTTATGAATCTTAGCGCTGTGTTGAGATTGTATAAACTGAAAGCTAACAATAGATGGAGTGACAAAAGCTTCACATCATTGTTGTCTTTGTTGAAAGAAATTCTTCCTGAAGGAAACAAGCTGCCAATCTCGACATACCAGTTAAAGAAATTGTTATGCCCAATGGGAATGGAGGCCAAGAAGATACATGCATGCCCAAATGATTGTGTATTATTTTAAAAGGACTATGTGGATTTGAAATATTGTTCAACATGTGGTGTGTCAAGGTATAAATTGACGACTTCGGGGGAGTCCAAAATTGGTTCTCCTACCAAGGTGATGTGGTATATACCTATAATATCACAGTTTCAATGCTTGTTTGCCAATCTGATAGATGCAAAGAATTTGAGGTGGCATGCAGATGTTAAGAAAAATAATGATGGGATCCTACGACATGTGTCTGATTCCATTGTACCCTAAATTTGGTGAAGAAGTTAGGAATCTAAGACTTGGGCTTTGTACAGATGGGATGAATCCGTACAGGACATTGAGCAGCCAACATAGCACTTGGCCAGTTATGCTTGTCATATACAATCTTCCTCCCTGGTTGTGTACGAAAAATAAGTATGTTATGACGTCGTTGTTGATATCGGTCCCTAAATAATCTGGAAACGATATCGACGTTTATCTTGAACCTCTAATTGATGACTTAAAGAAACACTGGGGGTGAAGGTGTGATGACCTATGATGCTTCACGAAGAGAGACATTTTGTTTGCACGCTATGTTGTTTTGCACTGTTAATGACTTTGCAACATATGGAAATTTGTTTGGATATAGTGTCAAAGGATGTAAAGTGTGTCCTATATGTGAAGAGAACACTGATTCAATATGACTAGAACATGGCAGCAAGACTGTATATCTTGGTCATCGAAGGTTTCTTCCAAAATTCCATCTGTATTGTAGGTTGTGCAAAGCATTCAATGGACGAAATGAGGAACGGAGTACACCTAAACCTATACCATGGGAGGTTGTTTATGAAAGAGTAAAAGACTTTGCCAATGAATTTGGTAAGAGATCACAATGTACCATGGCCACACGCATTGACAAATCTTTATTCAAGAAGAAGTCAATATTTTGGGATCTTCTTTATTGGAGTTCTTTAGCAGTCAGGCATTGTATCAATTTCATGCACGTTGAAAAAAAAATTTGTGGTAGTGTCATTGGTACTCTGTTGAATATACCAGGTAAGACTAAAGATGGGATAAAATCTAGAATAGACGTACGTGAAATGGGAATAAGGAAAAAATTAACAGAAGTAGTTAGTAGCGATCGGAGAACATACTTACCTCCCACTTGTTACACGTTGTCTAGAAAGGAGAAAGAAGCTTTTTGTGAATGCTTGGTAAATGTTAAGGTGCCATAGGGTTACTCATCCAACATCTGTAGATTGGTATCAATGAAAGATCTAAAGTTGATAGGTCTTAAATCTCATGATTGTCACACTCTAATGCAACAAATATTGCATGTGGCAATTCGATCTATATTGTCGAAGCATGTAAGGTTTGTAATCACCAGACTTTGTTTCTTTTTCAACAGTTTGTGCAGTAAAGTTATTGACCCTGATATTCTCAATAAATTGCAAAGAGAAGTGGTTGTTACCCTATGTCATCTTGAGATGTATTTTCCTCCTTCGTTCTTTGATATCATGGTACATCTTGTTGTCTACTTGACTAGGGAAGTGAAAATGTTGGGACCACTTTTCTTGCATTGGATGTATCCCTTTGAACGATACATGAGCATTTTTAAAGGTAATGTTCAAAATTGTTATCAACCTGAAGGGAGTATTATTGAGGGTCATGTGGCGAGAGAGGTTATGGATTTTTGCAATGACTTTCTAAGTGGTAATGACGCTCATGTTAATGACAAGAATATTGAGGAGTATTCTGGCAAAGGAATTTTGGGATCACGGATGAAAGTAATCAGCCATGAGCAGTTGGAACAACGTCACTTGTATATTTTACACAACATCAACGAAATGAGTGTTTATATCGAGGAACATACCAATTTCATCAAGAGACAATATCCTCGAGCCAATTCAAAGTGGCTTGCTAGAGAGCATAACAAGACATTTATTAAGTGGTTTGAAAATAAAGTCTTACATCAACTATCTCAAACACCAAATAATCTTACTGAAACTATCAAATGCTTCGTCGTTAAACCAAAATTGAATGTTATGTCTTATGAAGGGTTTGACATAAATGGATTCTCATATTACACAAAGCGTCAAGATGATAAGAGTGTTGTCCAAAATAGTGGGGTCACCCTTCAAGTGTCTTCATTGTTTTTTGCAAGTGCAAAGGATAAGAGTCCACGTGAAGCTAAAATGTCATATTACGGTGTCATTGAAGACATATGGGAGTTTGACTACGTAGATTTCAGAATTTCACTCTTTAAATGTAACTCGGTTGATAACACCAAAGGAGTTATAGTGGATAAATTGGGTTTCACATTAGTTCACTTTGAAAAGATTGACGAGAAGGGTGAACCACTCATATTGGCATCACAGGCAAAACAAGTATTTTATATCAATGATCTTGCAAATGATAAATGGTCGGTTGTTCTTCATGGTAGAAGACAGTTCATTGAAGATCATATAGATGAAGAAGAGTACTATGATAAGTATGATGACTCCATTCCATTCTCGGTTGGTTTCCAACACTACAAAATATTGAAGCTAATGATGAATTGTATGTGCACAGAGATTACAATGAAGGAATGTTAATTGATAAAAGATCGAAATATTAGAGGCATGCATTTTTATATTTTTTTATATGTTTTACTATCTTCTAGTTATGTCAAATGCTAAATGTTTGATTTCAGATGGCTGAGCATGATGACCGTTATGATGATTACTGTGAGGGTGAGGATATCAATGCACCGCCTCACAATGTAAGTTTTGAAAATATATCCTATATTTCTATCTATATGTCCATTATAGTTATATCCTGTAAGTGTGATTCTTTTGTCAATTTTTAGGTTGATGATGTACCCCCTGAAGAACTTGGGGCACTTGATGAGAAACACACAAAAAATTTTGAAAAAGTGAGGGGCATCACTATAATGAACAAGTTGTTACAACAAAGGGGCAATGGACCCAAACTGACTGTGGATTTTGATCATGCAGGAAATCCAATTGGAGTGAACTGCAACTTGTTTATTTCATATATTGGGGTTCTTACTTGTCGCCATTGTAGTCCTAATGTAGAATCTTGGCATAAAGGTCCTAAGGAGAAGAAAGACTTAGTATGGAAGGAACTATGTGTGAGTTATTATTATTTGCAATTCGATTTTGTAGATTACTAATTTTTAGGATACTAGTTAATAGCAATTCTATTTTGTAGAGTATATTTGAACTAGATGAAAAGTTGCATCGTAAATGCATGATGCAACGATGTGGGAGGGTCCTAAGGAACTATAGGACAAATCTCACCTGAGATTACATACAAGATGATGAGAAGAGGAAGAAGTCAGCCAGTGAGCAATGGAACTACCTGGACCCCAATGACTGGGAGGAGTTTGTTACCAAAAGAAAAACTGATGAATTCAAGGTATTAAGTGCCACTCCCAATTTAATTAATATACATTCTTATGTATTCACCTATTCAAGATTAACCTTTAGTGTTACTAATCAAATCAATGTGCTTACTAATAAGGCTATTAGCGATGCACAAATAGCAAGGCATGCATTGAATGTGCATGACCACACGATGGGTCCAAAAGGCTATGCAGACGTTCACCAAAGACTACAGACTGAGTATACTGCTCAGTCTGCTACTACTCAGGAGACTGTGGAGTCCTCTACTATTGCTCCCGCACCTCTGCCTCACCATGCTATGTGGACAGTTGGGAGGCAAAACAAGAAAGGAGATATAACCAAGCCTGTAACTGCTGAGGTGGCTATAAAAATGGTAAAATTCAATTCTTAGAGCAATCAATATTGATTATTGTTATGTTTACTTAACAATTTCTATTGATGGTGATTAGAGGGAGCTTCATGAGTAGAGGAAGGAAGGTAAGTTCATCCCTAAGGGCACAAGGGATGAATTGACAGTTGTTCTTGGTAACCCAAAGCATCCTGGATGTGTTTGGGGTGATGGCACTGGTGTGGGTATAAAAGTGTTATTTGGGCCATCATAGTGCAAACATGTCCCAAAAGTGGGATTTTCACAAGCTGGGGTAACATATTCTTTTTTAGAATGTTATTGTGAAAGGGAATTCAATAATTAGAAGCTAGCATTTATTGTATCCATGTATAAGTAGATGAGTTATTTAATATGAGAGTCAAGGAAGCACTTGATAAGAAACTCCATGAAGCAATTAGCAAGTGGCAGGCATCTCAGACTACCACTCAGATAGTACATGTGTCATGCCGCTCTTCTACTACAGAGGTTGGGAGTAATCCTATGGATCCACCACCTAGCACGTTCGTTATAAGTATTTTTATGACGTAGGAGCTAGTCTTTTGAAGATGATATGTTTATGTATATATTTATGTAATATTCTTTATGTAAATTTATAGGGGTTGAAGCCATGCCATCTAAAAAGTAAAGAATTTATCGTTGCATAGGCCAAGGCTTACCCACCCCTTCCAGGGGACACATTTCATGGGACTCTAGTACCATATGGTGCGGTTCGTGTGAGCCTGATACATGTACTCCCCAATTGGAGGGATCATCCATTGCCATATGGCCACCCAGATTCTGAAACACTTGGTGAAACAGAAGGCGGAGTGATATTGTGGCCCAATACAGATGTCGTCTATACTGATATTGTATGGTAAATTTACATTACGTTAATTTATTAGTGTGTATATATGAGTCAATTCATCTGAAATTGTATATATAGGTCAAAAGGAAGAAACCCGCTACATCTCAGCCTCCACCTCCACCTCCTGAAGTACCTAGTTGGATTCCAAGGGACCTATACACCTCGTTAGGTCCTAATTGTAAGGGTATGGCAGTATGGATAGGCAAACATAACCCAAATTGTCCTATAAAAGTTTCTATTCCGGTGGATGTTGTAGGTGAATCATACCATAAAAATCTATTTATATAAGATATTTTGGAGTTTTTTCGTTATGATTGTCTGAATACATCTATGATAGAGCTATGGATATGGTGAGATCTTATTTATACATCCATATACCTTGTTTTATATATGGTTATCTGGTTTCTTATATATTAATGCATACATAATACATGTTTTGCAGCCACTTACACACGATCTGTAAAGATGTTTTATTTTCCCATGTGGGATTTCTAGTTCCATATTTGATCAGTCTCGTAGATAACGATCCTTCATCAGTTACCTCATACTACTCTATCACTTTTAATTATTTTGGTACAAAAAAGAATTCGGTGATAATAGCTCCATTCAATGTTGAGTAAGTTTACTTTTCTTATAATTTGGACTTAAGAAAATTACATTTTTATTGTGGATTTTGAGTTATTAATTTTTAACTTCTTACCTCTAGTGGTAGGCATTGGGAGTTACTGGTTATTGTCCCCAAGACATTCACTATTTATTATCTAGATCTTGCGGGTAAGGAATTGGACACATTATATGGACACTCAATGAAAAGGTCATTATTCACGTGAGAAATATTTCATATTTTTATACCCATTAACATATGTTATTACATTACTATTTAATTATGGAATTTAATGTGTTACATTAACATGTAGGGCTTTAAGAGAGTTCAAAAAAGCTGGAGGAAACATCTCCAAGAAAAGAAACAATTACTAATTTGGGAGAATGTGAAAGTAATTTCCCGACTCCAATGTATATATTATTTATGTGAATTGTGCTTGTTTGTATTTTTGAACATTTTGTATGTTTCAATTTATAGTGTGATAAATAAGACAATGGCTGGGCATGTGCATACTATGTGATGTGATATATGTAACTAATTATCAAACATGCTTCAATGGAAATTGATACCATACAATAGGTATTATATATAGTCTCATTGGATAATATGAAATATATCAATCTTATTATATATTATTAATTGTATATATACATCATTCTCTTTGTAGGTGTTTAAAACCAGTGACTTCACTACAGGTGAAAAGTTATTAGATGTACATACTCCCTATACGATGGAAGAATTAGATGATGTAAGAGAACAATGGGAAAAAGCCTTACAAGTAGTGGGAATTTTTTATTATAATTGGAATACTGATGACGATAATGATGATGATGATAATAATAAAGAATGATATTTATAAACTTTGTTCTCATAATTATTTTTTTATTTGATGACATGTGAAACTTTTATATATACATGTCTGAATGATTTTTTTTTAATTTTCATATGTGTGAATGTGAATATGAATACATGAATGTTTCTACATGTGTATGAATGTGAAAAGAGATGAAATGAATGCAACTGCATGTTGCTAAATGTGTGTGAAAATGGAGGAAATTTGAAATGGAACTACTGGTTTATACATGTGTGTGGTGAAAAATAATATGAATTAAATGTGCTTATACATGTGTGTGAATCACATGATCATAAATTGTTGTCTATCCTTATTAATTTTGCAGGTTTGTGGCCTGTTGTTGGCTGAAATCAAAGGGTGTTGTAAACCTATAGTTCATAACTGAACTGCAAGTTTTGCATCCTACTGATCAGTCAGACAACAGGCCTGTAAACTGATAAGAAAAAAAAAATATGAACATAGGTGTTAGTTATTAGTATAAAATCGACTACAAAACCTTACTGCATCGGTTATTCTCTCTTCGACCATTTGGATTTGGTGATGGTCTTGGTCACTGGTCGTGAGGATGGTCTTCGATCATGATGTATTATTCTCTTCAATCGCATGGATTTGTGGCCTAATTAATACTCTCTTCAACAAAAGTCAGTCCATGGACATATGGTTCTTATGTATGGTTATCAAGGGATGATGATGGTGGGTCTATATGTGATAAGATTATGGGAAGTAGTGGTGTGAGGTTTGAAATGTTATATTACTTATCTAGAAACCCTAATGAGATGCATACATGAAACCCTAACCATAATCTTGAACATATGGTGATAATGCTTGATTACTTGAAGTGTGTAACATGTAATGCATTATTCTTTCTCTCTCCTACTTGTATGATCCTAACCATGCAAGTGAATCAATGTCATACCTATTTGAATGCTATGGTGTGTTTGACATGACACAGTAATGGTTATGAGCATGGTTGAGGCACACTGTGATATTTAATCTGTAGGAATTATGTGATTGGGTCTAATGACCTAACAAGTACCTTGTGCCTAGTTTGAGGTGAAATCCGCTAAAGATGTGATTGAGGAATTGTTATGCCATAGTGATGTGATATTGATGATTGGCCTTTTATGGTAGTTGTAACATGTGATATTGGTGATGGCCTTGTGAATGGAAGTGAGTCAAGTATATATGATGAAGTGACAAGTTTCATTGCATACATTTACTATCTTCTGGAGTTGTACCTTTACCCCTCTTTTTATGGAACTTTTTTAGGGTTTGTACATTGTAACTTAATTTATGTACTAAATATGCTTAATTGGCATAATTAATCAAGTGAAATGCTAATCGTGTAGATGCCATGTGACATAGATCCATCTTCAGCATCAGCACTTTACTAGATGGTGAAATGGGTATTCCCAATGGAACCCAGAGTGCATATTGTTGAGTATGTGAGTTGTGAGTAACTATGTGTCCTTGGCATCTTGATCCCAAGTGTTTTGAGAATAACTACAGTCGGGTCTCGGTGATGAGCATGTGATATGATGTGATAGAGTATAGTTGTGGTTGTACCTCAATGATTGGGATATATACCCTATGTTCTAGCACCATGACTTGTACCAAGGTAGGCTAGGTGTTTTACAGGACCATAGCCTTGACAATGAGTTGTTGTCTCTACATGACTATAGCTATGAGTATAAGTTGTTGTTTTCACAGTTTGACTATATGTCATTGTGGTGCAGACTCGAACTAACCGAGTAGGGTAGGAGAAGATCATGGAGTTCAGCTCCTCCATTGATCTTGTATGGCACTAATTTTGACTTAGTAGTGGTCAGTTGGGTTTGGGTGGTAAGACTCAAATACTCAGGGAAAAATAAAAGACGTAGAAAAGTTGTGTGGTACATTTGCTTAGGGTCAAATACAATTCACATTAGATGGCCCCTTAACTTATCTTTTGTACTGATTTATTGAATTATATTGTAGTAAGAGAAATCAACTCTTATACATGTTCTACACATTCTTTCTTAAAGAATAAGATGTTCCACTACTCAGTTGTAGCTACCTAAACTGCTGAATCTGTGATATTAGCTTTACACATATTATTGAGTTGAATATGCTTATAATGTTTAATATGCTTAGTATAATCTACTCATGCTTATAATTGTTGCGGTAGAGAGTTATATCTCTCACTGGAATGTTGGTCTCACCCGTGGGTTTTCACATCTTTTAGGTGGTCAGGCACGACGAGCTAGAGGTCATGTTGTTGAGGCTGAGAAGCAAGAGGAGCAATAGCTGATAAAGGTTGGACATGCTACTCGTGTTTTGTAGTAGAGTCCTATGTGTTGTCTCTGTACTTTCAGATCCTTGAGGAGGTTTTTAGTGGTTTTATACATTGACATGAGTTTCATTAGTATGCCATGGTTGTATAGACATGGCATGTACATGTGAACAAGTTATCATATGTAACAGGTTTTGACAAGTTGACCAAGTGAACTATGATATGTAAAACCTTGGTACATGTTATATAATACATGTGAGAAGTTTGTGGACACAGATGTAAATGTTTCTGCTTTTATGGTCTTATGGAATCAGTTTTAATTTACTGTGTTTTCTGGTAACATGATTTTTTAGTAGTAATTTCACACTTTGTTTTGAGTAATCTCATTGTGTGGCATTAAGCGATGTGACAACATCCCCCATGCACCCCAAAGTGGAAACGTCAAAGTAGAACCTAGAGCCTAGGGAGGAAGGAGCATGGTCATTATCCTCAGGCCCCAATGGTTCATTAGATTAAAAATAACTCCTTAAAATGTACCCACCCTAATAAAATACACATAAACATGTTCATGATTGTAGAAAAAGGTGAGGTGAAGCCCCATGATCAATATTATAAGAGGAAGGTAGAGGCTATGAGTCCCAGAAGGAAAGTTAGATATGATCCTAACAATCACTATCATGACACCTATGGCCAGGGGGATGCCATAACGCTTACATCTGTTGTGGTCAACCAAAGGGAAAGGACCATTAGGAGAAGGCAGAGGCTATAATCCCTTGCAACTATCCTTGCCTCATCCCTTGAAAAGAGGTGAGGCCAAGCTCCATATGAACTCTCCCGTGAGTCATGAGGTGGGAAACTCTCACTAGGAAAATGCCATTCATTCCCCACAGGATTTTCAGCTCTCATACAAAGGCTCTGAGAATCAATTTCCAATTAAAAGCTCTAATGAAAAGACCCGCAATAAGTGGGTGCCTTATATAAATGATCTAAAATCCCTTTATTGTTACATTGAGACATGTCAGATTGAAGCCTATCTGGGTGTCTTAGACACCTGGCACAATGGCTCAACTGGGTAGGTAATTGCTGTTAATATACCCTCCACATGGCATGACTTTAGCACTTGGTGTGATTCCCATTTCCAATAGAGCTTTCCATCCATCATATCCCCTTGAATGAGGGCCTTCCTCATAATAGAACGGGCCACAAACATTTAGAAGGAGGAAACACCTTTCATCAAATCAAGGCGAGAGCTACCTTAAAATGCTTGGGGTTTCAACCTTCAAACTTCAAATGGCAATACGAGAAGGACGTGATCTCAACATATGATAGGAGAGCATATGTTTTCCTAAAATGAATAGGCACAAGCCAGATTATTCTCGATCAACTGATTCATTAGAAGGAAACTCACAACAATATGCACCTCAAAAACCTAACTCCAATCACATATTTCTAAATACCTTGGAGGGAGTACCTAGAGCCAGTTTCGCATGTCAAGAACAAAAATATTTGTTTAAAAAATTAACCTATTATAGAATCTTGGATCCTCATGCAATAAAGAAATGAAAAGAAAACATATGAAATGAAAAAATAGATATCATTGTGGTTTCAAAATAGAATCATATGTCACTACCATTGAAGGCATCGATGCAAGCCACTTTAAGTATTTGGAAGAGCAATCTGACCCACATGGAAGGAATCTCGAGTCAACCTTTTATGGTTCAACCAAATATGTGATACCCTCTCATGAACTTTTTGAAAATATACTACCAACTTCATTGAAAAAAGGGAGAAAATCTTCAACTTGATAGACACCTTCTCATGCCACCAAAAACCAATCCCCTCAAGAAGGTCCACCTCCTTAGAAATTAGGATATCATACAACAATACCAACTCACTCCATCGGGTCCTCCAATGCATATTCAAAAATCCAAGTCCCTAAAGGAAAAAGGCAGAAGACAAAGTCAAAATTGCTGCTACATGATAAAAAGTCCGATTAAAGCTCAACAAAATAGAAAGAAAATATCATCGAGAAAAGCTTCCAGGTTATACCTCATTGCCTTCTTGACAACCTCGATGATGCATATTTATCCACAACATGGCTGGATTTTGGAAGAATCTCTAAGTTGGTAGCATTTTCCCTACAATCCTTCTCACACCATTGTGATGCCTTCTTAGAGCAAACACCAATCAGAGATCTTATGAATCAGATATGAACTCAACCAAGGAGGTAATCGTGGACATAGTGAGTATGCCTTGGTCCCTGCATCATCTCCTACATTATTTTCATCCATAATTTGTCCCCCTCATTCCATTCATGAGCTTCCATCTACACAAGAACAAACGACAACATCATAAGCTTTGCACAACAATTGAAATCAGTTCATTATGACAAAAGACAACTAAGAAAATCATGAAATAATGAAATCAGCTGAATCACAAATCAAAACAAGTGTCCAGGTCACCTTTAACCTCTAAAAGTGAAGAAATATGGGAAGCCAAAAATCAAATCTCACCAACGAGAGCCAAAATGGCCGAACTAAAGTGCAAAAACAAAAGTTACACCTTTCCTAGGATGGATGTAGCTAAAATGTGCACAAAAGTACTACTAGAGAGGGTGATGCAAAGCTCCCTCTGCCACCGCAAGAACTCCACTATACCACTATTGAGGAGATCTGGTTGAACAATGTGATTCGTTGGTTTGAGATTGGTTAATCAACACAACCCTCCAACTCTCTGTCTCTCTTCTTTCCCCACCATCACCCTGATCACCCTCAAGTTGGTCGCCACCACCGCTGCTTTAGTGAGGAAAAAATGGAAAGGGTACTCGACCCTCCTCCCATCTCCCCTCTTCTATAAACAAAAACTTATGCAAAACTTGTAAATAGGTCCCTGTATTTTTAGCAAAAAAATAGAACTTACAAAAATCATAAAAAATCATAAAAAATCAAAGAAAAATAAGAAAAATACAAATAAATAAAATTTAAATTCAAGAAATGTTGAGTCTTGACTCATAATGCTAAAACTCTACATTTTTCTAAGAAAATAATCACCATATCTAACTATGATCACTAGGGTCTCATACCATGACCTAAAATTGGACCAACCATATTCATTATCTTTCAATCTTTTTAGGGTCTCAGGCCATGTGGACCAACCCTAGTCACTATGTTTCAATATTTTTAGGGTCCCAAACTATGATCTAAAACTAGACCAGTCATAAGTGATGCGATGATTTTGAGTCGCATTTATAGACTTGTTTTACTTGTGTTTAATGTGTTTATTGGTCATTTTGGTGGTTAATATCGCATAATTCACTTACTTTAGTCTATGATCCTTCTCAGTGTCAAATCTCTCTTATTTTATTGTTTTGAGCATAAATGATTACAATAATAGGTTTTATCTCGACTGATGTGGTTTTGTTTTGCAATTTCAGGAAAAACACATATTTGCTATTGTCGATACCATCGACAGCAGTCGATACTATCGACACAGCCACAGGCAGGCAGTCGCAAGGAGCAACGCAGAGTTGATACCATCGATAGGGAATTTGATGGTAGCGAGTTACCATCAGGTTGCCAGCGACCAGCCAGTCGATACTATCAACCCCAAAGTCGATACTATCGACACGTATAGCTTCAGCGATGGAAAAGGGATAAAACCGACGCCTAAGGGTGTCGATACCATCGACCTGAGTCAATGGTATCGATCCAGCATCAGGCGCAATGATAGAAAAGAAAGAAGGCTTGCCGATATCGTGAGGGGTCGATACCATCGACCTACGCCGATGGTATCGACGCCGTCAGATTAAAGTTTGTTTCAGATCGACTCTAATCCAACGATGGTGATATTTTTGCAACCTAACTCGGTGATTATACCTCTTGACAGCTGCCAAGAGCAGGGTATCACGTCATTAGCCACTGCACACGTCCCGAGAAGGTGTGGAGAGAAGAACGGAGCCCAGAAGCATGCCCCAGCCGTTCCGGAAGCTGAAGAAGATGTTTTCCACTGCCGAGAGGCTATAGATCGTGCATTCTACGCCAAGGAGCGATTGGATCTTCTCCGTTTAGGGGTTTCACTACTTATTCACATTTTTCTCCATGTTTCCCCTTTCTTCAACCATGTCTTGCTCTGAGATGAACATGCGGGGCTAATCCCCTTTATCTTTAGGACCGGGAGTAGCCCGGGTAAGCATTGTATGACGTTTTTATCATAGTAATTTATAATTTGTCTCTTAAATCTGTGGTGTGATTTCATTTTCTCAATTATATTGTTATGTTTGATCACCATAATGATAAACTAATGCCTTTAATTACTATGAAAGACGAACTAACGGTTGAAAAGAGACGAAATTCACATTAATTAACAAATCCCTTGAACAATGTGATGTACAGTTAATGGTGGAAACCCAGAGGTCGATTCTAATGCACCTAGTTTAGGGTATAGGTTACTACGACGGTGGAACCGACCTAGATATAGGTAGTGAATTATACCACGAAAGTGGACAATTCTGACTACAGGCCACTACCTGGATTGGGAGGTGAATCTGATTAACTATGTGAAAATTCATACAATGAAAACCCGCGGTGAAACCGCAATCCTAAAGATCTCCATTTGAATTGATTAAACTAAACACTTAATCGATTGCTTTGTTTTATTTTCTTTTCTTTTATTTTACAACAACTCTCATAACCTTTTTATTGTTCTAGCTGATTGTGAGTAGTTAGTAGTAGTCTACCAATAATTTAGTGTCCCTAAGTTCGACTCGGGCCTCACAAGGGCCTATAATACATTGACGTGTGAACTTGCATTATACGCACGGTAAAATCGTGTCAAGTTTTTGGCATCGTTGTCAGGGACACGACAATTGTCGACACTATGAGTGATGTGAGCGGCCACTCTAGGCCACATTTTTATTTTATTATTTTATTATCATTTTTTAAAATTCATAGTTTATCATTCATATTTAAAAATCGTCTACCAAATGAACTGAAATTATCCTCTTGCAGGTACTGGTGCATGGTGAGGATGCGTAGCACTGACTACACACAGAAATCACCAGAGGTTCCACTACCGGGACCAGACAACGAGCATAACTATATTCAAGACCAATCAGACGAAATAGATTCTGACTCAGAACAAAAGCCATGGCAGAAGAGCAGACGATATGGGAGAAGATCAAGGCGTCTTCTGCATCTGCATCTAAAGGGTCGATCAAGAGGCAGGCAATCAACATTCCCAACTATAAGATCGATCCAGGCCTAATAAATTTGGTCAAACCAAATGTATTTCACGGGCTCAAAAATGAAGACTCGGTGACTCACATTAGCCAGTTCATGGAGAACTGCGACATGATCAAGATAGATAGGTTTCCACAGGAGACATTGTACTTGAAGTTGTTCCCCAGCTCTTTGGCAGGAAATGCATGAGAATGGCTACATAATCTTGATGATGAGTATGTGGAATCATGGGATCATATGGTCGAGGTGTTCTTCGAGAGGTTCTTTCCGCCTGAGAAGACCAACAATTTGGTCTGAAAGATCCATAATTTCAACCAGAAGGCAGGGGAGATTTACTCTAAGACCTGGGAAAGGTTTCAGATCATGCTAAGAAGGTGCCCGCATCATGGGCTTGACAAGGAGAAGCAGGTTAAAAGCTTCTATTTTTCTCCTTCCGAGCATGATAGAAGCAACTTAGATTCTGCGGGTTCAGGTTTCTTCTTAAACAACACACGCACGAGGTGTTGGGAAATTTTGAAGAACATGGCTAAGAAGCAATCTTGGGGCGATAGAGACGACGTAGAGCATGTTCGGGCTGTAGGTGAGTCAAAGGCCATCAAAGAGCTAAATGAGAAGATGGACCTTCTCGCCAAGAAACTACTTGTAAAAGAAGATACAAAATTTGAGGATGAAGCTCAAGTGAAATTTATGCGCCAACACCAGGGGTACAGAAACAACGACTACTCGTGGACGAAAGACAAGAAATTCTCTTGGAAGGGCCCAAATAATTTCTTGCAGGACCCTGATGCAAAATCCCAATATGCGCCAGAGGATAAGAGCAATGAGTTGCTCAACCAAGTGATCAAGCAGAATCAAGAACTAATGAGCACATTTGGTCCGCAGATCAAGCAACAAGGAGAACTTATGAACCAATTTGGACAGACCTTACAAAGTCATGGGGCTCAGATGAGGACGATAGAAACATCATTGGCGCAGATGGTAGCTGAGATAGAAAATCTGAAGAAGCTAGCGTAGCAAGGCTTTCCGGGTAATACAAACATTCCAGGAGGAAACCAACAGGCTAAGGCAATTTTTCTACGGAGCGGTAAGAAGATTTTAAACCCCAGGGTCGATGAACCAAGCAAACCCCAGTCAGAAACCATAGGTGAGGCCTCAGAGGAGGTTTCGATTCCAATCACCGAGCCGGTAGAGGATGTTGCAACATAACCCGTCATTGTTGAGGAGGAGAAGCAGAAGAGGATGCCATATGTGCCGCCACATCATAGGGCACATAATGTCCCGGTCCCATATCCCAATAGCGTGAAAGCCAAGAAAGTGTACGCTCAGTTCAAGAAATTTCTAGATAGCTTTAGAAAGCTTTCTGTCAACATTCCATTGTTAGAGGCAATAGAGCAGATTCCCTCTTACGACAAGTTTCTTAAAGACATCATTACAAAGAAGACGAAAATCCCAAATACCAAGGTTGTGGTTCTTAAGGAACAAATGAGTGCTTTCATTATGGGCACTTTGCCACCTAAAAGGCAGGATCCGGGATGCTTCAACATTTCATGTTACATTGGTAAAGTGAAATTCGGTGAAGCACTGTGTGATTCTGGGGCAAGTATAAATCTGATGCCTCTCTCTACGTTCAAGAAGCTGGGACTGAAAGAATCAAGGCCGAGCAATATGACGGTTCAGTTGGCGGATAATTCTGTGGTGAAGCCGTACGGTATTTGTGAAGACGTTTTGGTTAAAGTCGATCTGTTTGTGTTTCCAGTAGACTTTGTAGTAATGGAAATGAAAGATGAATAGGGTAATGAGATACTCCTTGGACAACCCTTCCAAGCCACTGCAGATATGATACTTGAGATGGGAAGAGGTCGTTTGACCTTGGGTATTGCTGATGATCAGTTCGAAATGGTCATGCCCTCAAGCACAACACAATCTAAAGCAAAGGAGCAATGTCGCATGATGAAGCACTTTGATCAGAATATTTCTATTTGTCTAGGAAAGTGATGGAGCTTCCACTTATGTGGAATTGCGTGCACCACTAAAAATCCTAAAGATGGTAAGTCTTTAAGTTTAGCCTTGCTTATACTAGATTGAGAACTCCACCCACGTATGCTAAGATACGTGGAAGTCTTATCGTAGTATAGTTAAGGGTCGAATCCACGGGACAACGGTCTTGTTGTGAGAAACAAGATGAAAAATGTTAGAACTTCACTTAATCTCTTAATAGTAGGTACTTAGATCAAAAAGGTTGGTTTGGTTGTTTTTAAACTAAGAACATGTAAAGTAAAGCAAGCAAGCAAAATTTAAAGATCTAAAATAATGATAAGAAGTCACTAGGGTGTGATCGGTTTTTCACCGCCACTACACATGGATCAAGACATGCAAAATATAACATAACCTACAACAAGAGTTTAGTCAGTTAGTATCTTTGTAGACTTAGTTTCCTTTCAGAGAACTAACTATGAGAAGTGCGAGAATGTTGCAAAGTCAGCCATCCCCGAACGAATGGTCAACTACTTTGCATCATCCCCTACGCAAAGTGTGTTCCTCGACTCATCAAGGTTGTACTTTCATAGTTCAACTGATTCCATTTCATAGTATGAAAGCACAATGATGGGAGTGAGTTTACTCCACTTCTCGAAAGACACTCCTAGATACCGAAACAGATGCATGGTGGATACATGCATCAAGAACCAACATTCAAATGAGTTTCGAATCTAGTAGTACAAACGTAGACAATTCATACTAAAAGATAAAAGATAACACAAGTTGGTGATCAAGCAACAAACATTCAATAAACGTTTGATGTTGAACTGAAAAAGATAATATCTCTATATTGCAAACTATAGGTTACATTACATGAGATGAAAACATGGGTAGTGGGGCTACTCCCCGCACCCTAGTGAGAGAGACTACTCGCTCATAGCTAGGACAAAGAAGGAGGCAAGAAGAGAGAGAAAGAACGTCATCCCCACGAAGGAGAGAGGAAAGTCAACCCCTTGGAGAGAGAGAGAGACGATCTTCTAGCTTCACAGGTTGCTTGATGATGAGGTCCCCTCTTCCCACCTTCTTTGGTAGAGAGAGAGAAAGAAACTTCAAGATGGAGTGTGGATCTCAGACTGACAGCCCTTGGGCGGAGGATGGAAGTTGGATTTGCTCTGGAGTGATGGAGGCAGCCTCTGGACGTCTGAAACTTGATACCCTTGGGAGGACCCCTAGGGTCTTATTTATAGGCCTTAAGTGAAGTCGGTCTCGAGACCGGTTGTCTTCATGCGGTCTCGAGACCAGTTGGCTTCATGCGGTCTCAGGACCATTTGACTCCATGCGGTCTTGAGACCAGTTGGCTTCATGTGGTCTCGGGACCATTTGACTCCATGTGGTCTTGAGACTGGTTGGCTTCATGCGGTCTCGGGACCGTTTGACTCCATGCGGTCTTGAGACCGGTTGGCTTCATGCGGTCTCGAGACCGTTTGACTCCATGCGGTCTTGAGACCGGTTGACTTCATGCGGTCTCAGGACCGTTTGACTCCATGTGGTCTTAAGAACAGTTGGCTTCATGCGGTCTCGGGACCGTTTGACTCCATGCGGTCTTGAGACCGGTTGGCTTCATGCGGTCTCGGGACCGTTTGACTCCATGCAGTCTTGAGACCGGTTGGCTTCCTACGGTCTCGGGACCGTTTGACTCCATGCGGTCTTGAGACCGGTTGGCTTCATGCGGTCTTGAGACTATATGGTTCTTTTGTGTTTTTTTTCGTCTTTTTCTGTAAACAAAAAGGAGAAAAGTTAATCTAACAATTTATTTGCAATAAAAGAGGATAGCTAGGGATTTTGTCTAATATATCTAAAGAAGAGTGTAGAAAATGGAAGAAGAATACTAAGATAACATCACGAAATTGGAGGTTATCACCCCCCCCTAACTAGGGTCTAGCTTGTCCTCAAGCTAGATAGAGCTGAGGCATGTAATGGTGAGGTGATTTTATTTAGTTAAAATTTCCATACTCTTACTTCAGTTCTAAATCAGAGATCTCCTGAGGTCTTATTAAAGCTTCTGCTTGTCTTAATTCTTCCAGGTATAGAGAGTTGCGCGGATCTCAGGTTTCCTCTAAATCACGTAGCTTGTATTGGGACCACCTTTTTCCTGATGTTATGTGCATGTCATTGACTCTAATCAGTTTTGTACTTCTTTTGAAAACCTATCGGAAACTAGAGTGGTTATGAGGGTTGGCTAAGGGATTTTGTGTAACTCTCCCTTTTAGTGGGAGAGGGTTTATCTATGCTTTTAGGAACTCACTACCGGGCACGACACATCTGCCTTCATGAGGGCAGCTGAATGTATCGGTCGGGCGAGCCCTTTATCAGCCTTTTCATATATTTGGAGACATTAGGATCTCACTACCGGGCATGACACATATGCCTTCGTGAGGGCAGCTGAATGTATCTGCCGGGTGAGACCTTTATTGGCTCTTCATATAAGTCCTTATGCATGGCACAACTCTCATGTTTTTATTCAACACTCTGGCTTTTATTCGAAAACTCACACGCTTGGGATTTGGATGTTTGGGTTTTTGGTTGGGCGGCCAAGCCTCTTTTATTAAAAAGAAGAAAATTGTTCTTAGAATTTCCTGACATGCACTTATTTTCTGGTTGGTGGTCCACTTGCGAGGTTCCTTGATTTGGATCTCACTGATTTCCCTCCCGTCCTTGAGAATATTTGGCTTGCTTCGGTTTTGATATTGACTTGTTGAAGAGTCTGATGTAGAACTGAAGCAAAATCATGAAAGTCAAGCATGAAGGAAATTTATTAACTCGCCATTACATTCCTTTATGCTATTATTGTTCTTATTCTTGAGGACTACTGGATTCTTAAGTCAGCAGGGGTTGATCTTGATCCAAGAGGGATGCTATTCTATATGAGTGGGGTTTATTATTAGAAAATTTTGTGTAAAGCAAAGACTAAAAGTGTAAAAGAGTTTGTATAGAAATAAAAAGGGAGAATTGAGAAGAAAGGTTTTTAGAAATGATACCTCGCCCTTGTCTAATGTACTCCCCCCTAACTTATCACTCACTCTGTCCTCAGAGTGTCAAGGTGATAGGATGAGAAGTACAAGGACAAGGGCATTAGGCTTCTGTTAATCCTTTGTTTGTGCCATGTGTACGGAGTAGGTTAGCAGTGAACTTTCCGCGAAGGGCGTGGTAATCTACATCTGTCATATCCTCTACTGGTCTTTGAAGGGCCATGATGGTGTACATCCAGTAGAGGACATGGAAGCCGCAGTCATTTGACTGCCGAATTTGCTGTGGGCATTTGTGGTTGAAGGTTGGGCGATGAAAATGGTCTTTGTCATAAGCCCTTGTGTGCTGACTTAATAAATCGATTAGTTTTTCTGCACATTCCTTCGCCACTGCCTCCGTGGGTGTCTTTGGTGTCATTATATAATTCTTCTGTCGGGGATTGAACTGGCTGTCAGAACTGTTGTAGATGATAGTTGTTCCTTCGGGTAGGTTGGTTGCCAGAAGCATCCAGTGCTCATGATAAAGGAATGGGAGCATGATAAACTTCGGTGTTGTGTGTTGTAGGAAGGAAATGAGCACCGTAGTTGTTCCAAAGTTTTTTAGCTTTAATAAGTCATCCTTCATGTATGGAGATGCCATATAAGTTGTAGGGTAATTTTGTCTGAGAAGCAATTGATAAGCAGCCATTAAGCTTACGGACATGGACCCTTTTATTTATAAAGTTTCCCTTAGTGCATCTGCCATAACCAGAATATCGCCAGACATGAAAACTAGGTCATCATTCTTGGCGTAAAGCCTTGACATGATGAGACGAAGTTCATTGTCAGAGAGGGTTACGCAAGCGGCAAGGTCAAAATATGGGAAAGTAGGTTCTATGGCAGATAGGGGCACCATATGTGATGAGGATCTCCTGATAGATGCCCCGGATATCAGGTCTATTTCCCCTTTATCTTGTGACAGATCGAAGATGGACGAGTCCCTTTTTGTTTGCTCGGGGGCTTCGGTTGGTTGTTTGTTTTGCTCCAACTCCTTTAGGGTTTGTCTGAAAGGTCACCTTTGCGGACATTGGATTGCCGAAAAGAGGTAGTGGGGGACGTCATCTGGTGCCATTGTCGGGTCCTTGAAGAATCGTCTATCACAAATAAGTTCCATGGCATAACGCCCATGCAGGGAGTGAAAGTCTTCGGCGACCAGCTCTATAAAAGGGATTTCTTGGTTCAGCGCCTGAATGTGATGTATGGTGAAAAAGGCGCAATCCCTAGATCCTTCAATAGCTTGGACTGGTGGGCTAATAATTTGGAACGAGGGTTGGTTCCAGTCTTGGCGGAGGGATGGGCGCGCAGCCCATATTAACTTGAGAAGCCTAAAAGGTATGCATCGTGCTTCACCTGCTTCTTCTCCAACAAAATTTATTGTTCTAGCTGGTAGCTCATTAGCACAGAAATTGTATACCTTGGCATCCCGAGCCTCAGTGTCCACAATCATGAACAACCAGTGGTTGGAGACTTGAAAAGGCATTGTTATATATCGTGCTTTCCGTGCTAAACCGGCACGCAGCCACTCTATTGACTTTGCTCGTATTTCTTTGTATATCATGCAGATAGATAGAGCAGGTGAGGCGTTGAAAACTGGTTGCTGTTGTTTGGAGTCTCTGTAGACTTCTATACAGTTGGCAAGCAGGACGCGGAAGATTGCCATAGACATATCTGTTTGGGGTCGCAGGATGTTGCAGAAATCTTCATGTGTCAGCTTGTGCTTGGTCTTTGTATTGTGGTAGATGATGTCACCCCCCTCTTTGGCATCATCAACAATAGTGTTCAGGATAAAAATGTCCTGGTCATCTAGTGTTGAGATAGCCGCCATGTCTAAATCATGCATTTTATGGGGTAGAGGTGGTGGGGGGGTAGCTCTTGCACAGGGGGGGATGAAGGTTGCTTCAAGTTGTCCATGAAATTTTGCACGGCTTCATCTAAGTCAGTATCGGAAGCAGAATCAAGTTCTTCATCTATATCTAGACATACTCATTTTGATTCTTCCTCTTCAGGGGGGAGGGTACCGATTGCTCGAGTGTGGAAAAATGTTGAGCAGTTGCTGGTTGTAGGTTTGTGCTGGTTCCTGATATAAATTGATGGAATTCAGCAAAAGCCGCATCTTTAGCAGATTCCCCCAGGGATCCCATAGCGGAGTAATTGATGAATTGGTCCCCATAGGATATGTTTACATATTCATTATGGGCAGGGGACTTGGGATCATGTCCACCATCTTGGTGGTCTTTGTCATTTCCTTTTTGCGGTGGCTCTGTTCCTTGGCTGGGGCCCGCTCCGGCATTGTCTGGCCTGTCAGATTTGTCATCCGAGGAGGTGGTATCGTCATTTGAATCTGCAGAGGAATCAGAGTCATCATCCTCTTTGTCTTCTCTTTCTTCATCGTTTTCTGCTTTGGCAGCTGTATTCTTTCGTGTTGCTTTTTTGCACTGCCGATCGATTGATTGGAGCTCATCAAACGCCACTTGCACAGTCTCGTGTGTTTCGAGCAGTGTTTCGTGTGTTTCCTTGAGATCATAATAGCTTCCTTCGGCAGAGAGGAGGCATGCTGTAATATTTGTTACTTGAGCATGTAGCTGGTGAAGCTCGGTGTTTGTTGACTCCTCTTGGCGGTTGTGGAGCAGTGTGAGGGTGTTGTTGATGTCGTCCAAACGCGTACTTAGAGTAGTTTATTCCTGCTTAAGCTCGCGCAGGGTCTCGGGCAGGGGTTGAGCCTGCGCAGAGATCCTATCAACTTGCCTAGTCAGCACTTCATGCTGGCTTTTTACTCCAAGGATCAGCTCAGGAAGGTGTTTGTAGTGGTCATTGATGTGATCGACTTGCTTAGCCACTATATCCTGTCGTTGCTGAATACTTCGGAGAATGCTTGGCAAGGCGTTGTTCTGCTCGTTGATCTTGGTGACCTGTTTATAAATACCCTGCACACATGAAAAAATAGATTGCATTATGTTAGAAGGGTCGGTGAGGAGGTTTTGGATGGTTTTGAATTGACGTCTGAATTCCTCACCGACATTTGAAAAAGGGACCCCAGATGCGGAAGGGTGGTATGATTGGGGTCGAGGTGGAAGAGTGGTAGTGTCTTGCGGAAGAGACACTATTGATGGTCCCGCGAACTGCATGGTGACCGTAGATGGGGTCACCAGTGGTGTCGGGGTGGTGGTGGATGGGAAAAGTGGTGACATTCCTGGTGAGAAAGGTAGGAATGATGATGTTGGGGGAAACTCGGTGGGGTTAGAGGTGAAGGTGGAGAAGTCGGGCGTTGTAGTGGAGAAGGGGGTGCTAGAAGTGAAGAAGGGTGAGTCGGGGAAAGAGGAGGTGGGCATCATTGTAGGAAGTGATGGGAGAGTGGTGGGTTGTGGAAGGGTGGATGATGGTGGGGTGGAAGCAGAGGGTGTGGTGGTGGGTGGTAATGTGGAGGGGGTGGTGGAGGCAAGCTCAACGTTCAGACTCCTGATGAAAGAGTCGATTGATGAGGTGGTTATGTCTTCTTCGGGGATGGGTTCGGCCTCTGGATTTGGCCTTGTAGTCGGTGTCCCCGACAGCTGTTGTGTCGGAAATTGCCTTCTGGAAGGTCGTTTTACAGGATTTTTTGTTGATCGAGCTGTCGGGGCGGTGATACTTAGCTCAGTCCGCCCTGCTTGGGTTGTCTTAGCTTGTGCTCTGATCGGAGCTAGGAGTTTGGTGATCTCTTCATCAGTAAAGAGAATTTTGTCGTTGTCGTAGTCTGCTAGCTCTGGAAGCGGTAATAGGGTCCTGGAAGATTTGACCGTTGGGCAGAAAATGTAATGTAATTTGGCATCCTTTTCTTTGATAATGTAGGAATTTTTCAAGGTCTGTTCGTTTGTAAGGATGTCGCCCTTGATCTTCGTGCAACGTGGAAGTAATATGTCCATCCTGAGATATTTGATTATCGAAGTTATGTGCCCACCCATGCAAATTTCTTTCCCTAAGGCGTAGGTGGAGAATTTTTGGATCAAGTGTCGGCCAATATTGACCGGTTGTCCATGCAGAATTGACCATAGAAGAAAAAGGTCAGCGGTGATGACATTTCCACCCTCCGATCTGGGGAAGAGCGCACCAGTGAGGATCTTGTGAAGTGTATGCACGAACCCAGAATGGATATTGGAGGCTTTGCATGTCATTGCCTCATAGGTTGGGAACCCTGTTAATGTTTTCCAGAAGGTGTGTCTATTGAATTGTGAGTTTTTTGTCCCTGTAGCATTGGCCATCTTGAGGTGCTCCGGGTTGTCGATGAAGATTTCATTTAGAAGATTTTCTGTTATAGTGATGTCGTTGCCAAAAAGTTTGGTGACCAGCCTGCGGTCACCTCCGTCCCTTGCTCTGTGTACAATGTCCACCATTTCTTTGGTGAGATGGGTAAAGAATTCTGTAGTGGGTTTGATATATGATATTTCAAGGACGAAATAGAGTCTGGAGAGGTTAGTGTTGTCTAGAATGGTGAGGATTCTATCGTAGATCCCCATCTTGAGTAGTACGCTGGAGCAGACATACTTTGTTGATTTGAGAACTTTGTCAATGGATGGGATGGTGTAGATGTAGAGGTTTTCTGGTGGTGGTGTTGTAGTAGTGATGGGAGGGAAAGAAGGAACAGTGATTATGGTGGGAGCGGCAACAGAGTTGATGGTTGGTGGAATGTTTCCTGCCAGGGTTTGCTCCCTTGCAGTGATAGGATGAACCTGCTTCCTTACCCCCTTCTTGGGTTTCTGAGTTGTGGTGGCTTCCTGGGCCAACCTTTTCCCTTTAGATTTTTCAACTGGGGACTCTTCTTCGGAGTGTGGCTCGTATTCAGAGCCTTCATCATCACTGGAAGAGAGTTCTTCCACTTCTTCTTCAGGTGCCTCAGCTAGGCACTTATTAATGCGGTCAATTTCACACAGGACCGCCATGATGTTGACCTTTGGAAGGGCCTTTCCAATCTTGTTATAGTTATCTATGACCTGTTGGAGCTTGGCTCGGTTCTCTCAGAGTTGCTCCTCAGTCCAAAAAGGTGCGTCTTCGCTTCCGGTTGGTTGCTTTGCTGGTGCAGCCATTTCTGAAAGTAGGAAAGTCATATATTAGAAAGAGAGGTTTATTTAAAAACAAAATATTGGTTTTTTGTATGTTTTTATGTGAAGCAATGGTTTTGAAAAGAACAAACGGTTTTAAGACCGTTTGGTCCCAAATGGTTTGAGGACCATTTGGTTCCAAATAGTCTGAAGACCGTTTGGTCCCAAACGGTTTCAAGACCGTTTGGTTCCAAACGGTTTGATGACCGTATGGTCCCAAATGGTTTCAGGACCGTTTGCTTCCAAACGGTTTGAATACCGTATGGTCCCAAATGGTTTCAATATCGTTTGGTCCCAAACAGTTTCAAGACCGTTTGGTTCCAAACGGTTTGAAGACCGTATGGTCCCAAACGGTTTGAAGACCGTTTGGTTCCAAACGGTTTGAAGACCGTATGGTCCCAAACGGTTTCAGGATCGTTTGGTTCCAAACGGTTTCAGTACCGTTTGGTTCCAAACGTTTCGAAGACCGTATGGTCCCAAACAGTTTCAAGACCATTTGGAAGATAGAATGTCGGCGAGCAGCCTGCGACGAAGATGATGATAAGAATGATGATGGCGACGGTGATAGCGGCGGCGGCGATAAAGGCGGCGATGGCAGAGGCGGCGCTGTCAGTGGTGGTGAAGGAGGTTGCGGAGACGAAGAAAACAGAGGTGCGTCTACCTTGCGATTGTTGGTGAGGGCGACGATGAAGCAGGAGCTGCCGACGGTGGTGGGGGGTTAAAATGGTGCTAGCGGCGACGAACAGGGGTCGCGCGAGAGAAAATGAAGGCGCGTGGAGTTTATCAGTGATGGTGGCAAAAAGAGGGGTTGTGAGATGTGCGGGAACGAGATTCTGGGAGATGGAACAGTGCTTGCACAGGGGGTTTAAAGAGCTCGGGAGTCGAAAGGAAGAAGGAGAAGACTGAGGGGGATAGTTCTATATTTATAGGGATCGGGGGTTGACCCTACAAATTCTCCAGGTCAAACGGTTTAGAGACCATTTGGCTCCAAACGGTTTCAAGACCGTTTGGCTCCAAACGGTTTAGCGACCGTTTGGCTCCAAACGGTTTCAAGACCGTTTGGCAGGGTAAAGGGTACTTTGATTTTTTTTGTTTTTATGTTTGTTATAGTTATGTGAATTTATTATATTTTCAGATTAAGATGATGATCCTAAATTAAAAGAAGAAAAGAGAAACTCAGATCTTGGGTTGCCTCCCAAATAGCGCATGGGTTTTACGTCGCTGGCTCGACGGGGTTCTTGTATGGTTATGGTGATGCTGTGGGGTCTCTGATCTCCACAGTTTGTCGGGGCAATTTGTCTTCTGGTGTATAGTATTTCTTCAACCTGTGTCCATTGATAGTTTGTTCTCCTCCGTTATTGTCGACAATTATGACAGCTCCAGTTGGGTATATATGCTTTATGGTAAAGGGCCCGGACCATTTTGTTCTGAGTTTTCCGGGGAACAACTTGAGCTTGGAGTTGAAAAGGAGTACTTTGTCGCTGATGGCGATGTCTTTCCTATTAAGATGACCATCGTGCCACATTTTGGTTTGCTCCTTATAAATCCTGGCACTTTGATAAGCAGTCATTCGAAGCTTCTCTAGCTCCTGTAGCTGGAGTTGTCTATTTTTTCCGGCACTTTTAATATCAAAATTTAGTTGTTTGATGGCCCACCAAGCTTTGTGTTCCAGTTCTACTGGAAGATGACAAGACTTCCCGTATACCAAACGGAACGGGGTTGTCCTGATTGGTGTTTTATAGGCTGTTCGATAAGCCCAAAGGGCGTCGGGAAGCTTAGTGGACCAGTCAGTGCGATTTCTATTAACTATTTTTTCTAAGATCGCTTTTAGTTGTCTATTTGATACCTCAACATGACCACTGGTCTGTGGATGGTAAGGTGTGGCTACTTTGTGGTTGACTCCATATTTTTTCAATAGGGCTTCAAAACTTCCTTCCAGAAAATGGGTCCCGCCTTCTGATATGACAGTTCTGGGGACTCCAAATCTGGGGAAAATGATATCTTTAAACAATTTAATCACTGGTTTGGAATCGCTGGACACAGTTGGTATAGCTTCGACCCATTTCGAGACATAATCCATCGCAACCAGGATGTAGGAGAAACCATAGGAAGAAGGGAAGGGGCCCATATAGTCTACCCCCCATACGTCCAAAAGTTTAATTTCCTACCACATTGTGAGGGGCATTTCATCCCTTTTGGATATGCTACCAGAAAATTGACATTTGTTGCAAGATTTCACAAAATCATAGGAGTCCTTTGCTATGGTTGTCCAGAAGAAGCCTGATTGCAGAACTTTTATAGCGGTTTTCTTTGCACTCATGTGCCCCCCTCGTGGGTCCTGAATGGCAATGCTCTAGGACGGGGGTAATCTCTTCTTCCGGCAAGAAGCGATAGAAAAGTCCGTCAGCACATAGGTGAAACAGATAAGGTTCATCCCAATAATATTTCTTTATATCGTGGAGAAATTTCCTTTTGTCGTGGTAGGAAGCGGAGGGGTGAATGATTCCTGTAGCTAGATAATTGACAATGTCCGCATACCAAGGGAATCCATGGGTAACCTTCATTAGTTGGTCGTCTGGAAGAGAGTCTCGGATAGGGATTTTATCTTCGTCTTCCACTTCAATACGACTGAGATGGTCGGCTACAACGTTTTCCACTCTGCTTTATCTTTGATTTCCAAATTGAATTCTCGAAGCATCAACACCCAGCGGATAAGTCTGGGTTTGGCACCTTGCTTCTGAATTAGGTATCGAATGGAGGAGTGGTCAGTGTAGACGATGACCTTGGATCCAATGAAATAGGAGCAGAATTTCTCAAACGCGTAGATGACAGCCAGGAACTCCTTCTCTGTAGTAGTGTAGTTCTTTTGTGCTTCATCTAACGTTTTAGATGTGTAATAGATTACGTAAGGTTTCTTGTCGATCCGCTGTCCTAAAACAGCCCCTATGGCGTAATTGCTGGCATCGCACATGATTTCAAATGGTTGCAACCAATCTAGAGCTCTCAGTATAGGTGCAGAAATTAAAGCATTTTTGAGAGTTGAGAAACTTTGCAGGCAGTCTTGGTTAAAGATGAACTCAGTATCTTTAGTCAGGAGTTGGGTCATGGGTTTTTCTATTTTTGATAAATCCTTAATAAATCTTCTGTAGAACCCTGCATGACCCAAGAAAGCCCGTACTCCTTTTATATCTTTCGGTGGTGACAGCTTCGAGATAACATCGATTTTAGCCTTATCGACCTCGATCCCTCTGTCACTCACTCTGTGCCCGAGGATGACACCTTCAGTTACCATGAAATGGCATTTTTCCCAATTCAGTATGAGGTTCGTTTCCTCGCATCGTTGTAAAACTTGTCCAAGGTTGATTAGACAATTATCGAAAGAATCTCCGTAAACTGAGAAATCATCCATGAATACTTCCATAATGGATTCTGTTAATCCAGCGAAAATGGCAGACATACACCTTTGGAAAGTAGCGGGTGTGTTACACAACCCGAATGGCATTCTTCTAAAAGCATATGTTCCAAAAGGGCAGGTGAAGGTAGTTTTCTCTTGGTCTTCCGTATGTATGGGTATTTGGTAGAACCCAGAATAACCATCGAGATAGCTGAAGTATTTCTGATGGGCTAGGCGTTCTAGGACTTCATCGAGAAAGGGTAGAGGGAAGTGATCTTTCCGCGTGGATTTGTTTAATTTCCTATAGTTGATGCACATCCTCCACCCTGTCACCGTCCTAGTGGGTACTAACTCATTTTTGTCGTTAAGCACGACAGTGGTGCCTCCCTTTTTAAGAACAACTTGGACGGGGCTGACCCATTGGGAGTCAGAGATCAGGTAGATTATGCTAGCTTTTAGTAATTTGAGGAATTCAAGGCAAACCACTTCTTTGAGATTAGGGTTCAGCTTCCTCTGATGTTCGCATGGGTAGTCTGTGCATGCATAGGGCTGGACTTATGTCCGTCAGGTCAGTTATCTTATACCCAATTGCCTTTTTGTGTTTCTTTAGCTCATCCAGAAGCCTTTCTTCCTGGCTTTCTGTTAGGGTGGAACTGATAATAACTGGACATAATTTTTCCTCGTCTAAGAAGACATGTTTAAGTCCCATGGGTAGAGTCTTCATCTCAGGAGCCTTAGGTGGCTCTGTTGCTTCTAGAATGGTGATAGCTTTGAGTTCCTCAAAGGTGGCCAACGGTGCTTCTTCGGCCTTCTCTAAGTGTTGCAGACACTGTTGAACCAATTCATTTGCAGAGAATTCGACTTTTGGGTTGGTTAGAGCATTCTCTAACTCGTCTGATGGCTCAGATATTTCTAATTGAGACATTTGATGTATTGCGTCTAGAAGAAAGACCTCCTCTTGAATATTGGGGCCTTTCATGCTGTTGAGAACTCGAAATTGAATTGCTTCTTTTCCGAGTCTTAGAATGATGGTGCCAGCTTCAACATCGATAAGCGCCCTAGCTGTGGCGAGGAAAGGTCTGCCAAAAATTATCGGGTATCTCAGATCTTCCTTGAGGTCCATGATGACGAAGTCGCACGGGACATAGGCATCTTTGCCTATCCTAACTGGAATATCTTCAATGATTCCAAGAGGTGCGGTGATGGTAGAGTCAGCTAGCTGAATTGTCATTGTTGTGGGAAGCAATCTAATCGTTTGCACATAGAATAGGGCATAATGGATATGTTGGCCCCTAGGTCAGCTAATCCCTTTTTGGTTGATGCATTTCCAATACAGCATTGAATGCTAAGGGAACTTGGGTCCTTCTTTTTCTTTGACATTTTGTTGAGGATGATATCGGAGGTAGTTTGAACGAGTTTGACTATTTCTTGTTCCTTGGTGATTTACTTCCTTGATAACAAAGTTTTGAGGTATTTGGCCCAAGCCGGCACCTCAGACAGAGCATCGAGGAGTGGGATATCGATGTAAAGTTTCTTCATCGCCTCCTTGAATTTTTGGAATCTAGTATCCATTTTCGTTTCTCGCAGTCTTCCCAGATATGGGATCCTTGGTTTATACTGCAAGATTTCTGGCTCTGTGGACACTTGTTCTTTTTCTTTTCCCTTTACGCTCTCTGTGGATTTCTCCGTCCCTGGCTTCGGGCTCTCATTTGGCATAAAGGCAGGTGTATTATCATCATCAACAGTGATCCTTGTAGTTTCATGAAGGGTTCGTCCAGATCTCGTAGTAACAACATTCAACTGTTCAGGCCTATTCTGTCCATGTTTAGGGTTCGATTCAGGCTGCCCAGCAAATGTGCCTGCTGGAAGCTTCAGTTGTGCAGCAATTTGGGCTAGTTGAGCTTCTACTGCCTTTTGTTGAGCTTGTTGATTAGCGAGCATAGTTTGTTGGGATTGCAGCATCTGCCTTATCAAAGTCATCTCATCTTCTGGCTGCGGAGGAATATTTTTTTGAGGAAGTTGTTGTTGTCCTTGTTGCAGTTGTTGCGGAGGCAGCACTAACTGAGGTTGCTACAACTGAGGGTGCAGCTGTGGATGTAGAGGAGGATGAGTATACTGATAGTAGGCGGATGGATTCCTGGGGTAGTTGGATCTCGGGAAGTTATTTCTGGGGTTCCCCTAATTTTGATTGAAGTTTCTTGGGAATCCTGGTGGCAACCTACTGGAGGACCCGCCCTACGTCTGGTGTTGCGGATTTGCAGTCCCAGCAGGGTTCCCGTATTGAAATCCTGGGTGGTTTCTTGGTTGGTTAGGATTATAATAAACTTGTCCAGGAATGGAATGAATAGAATTGACTTGTTCTGGAAATTACTCTTCAGGCTGTTCCATGATTGGTTCGAACTGTTGTGGTGGTGGATGCATATCCATCATCACATTGTAAAGCAAACCACATGAAAGAGTTGGATGATTAGATGCATGGAAGGCTTCACAGGTTCCTGTGGAAACTTTGACCTGTTGGACCTGAGGGTTTTTCTTCTTGTCAAATTCTCCAAGAGAAGTTTCAAGAGCTTGTTGCTTATGAGCTATGGTCTTTAAGGCTTCAGCAATAGCCTTCATCTCCATTGATTCTTTGGCTTTATAGACCTTAAGGACTCCTTTTCCAGCTGATCGTCTCCAGTTGGACTGATTCTCAGCTTCAAGTGTGACTATTTTCTAGGCATCCTCATAGTTCTTTCTCACAAAATTTCCTCCGGATGAGGAATCCAGAAACTATTTGATGTCATCACTCACTCCCCTATAGAATGTTTCTATTAGTTGGTTTTGGGAGATGTCGTGATGAGGACACTTTCGAAGAAGCTCTTTGAACCTTTCCCATGCTTTTGCAAGTGATTCTCCAGGAAGTTGAGAGAAGTGATTAATCTGCCCCCTGATCTCTTAAGTTAGTGAAGGGGGGAAGAACTTCTCCAGGAACTTTTCTTCCAATGGAGCCCATGTGGTGATTATTGTCTCCCTGTCAAGCGAGTTATACCAGCTCAGAGCTCTCCCAGTCAGAGTGAAGTGAAACAGATGCAGCATTATTGCATCGAAGGCAACTCCAGCTTGTGGAACCAGTCAGCACAGTGCTTTGAACCTCTTCAGATGATCCATACAGTCATCTCCAGATCCTCCAGAGAATGAGATGCCATGCATGATCTGAATCCATTGGGTTCAGATCTCAAAGTTGGGTATGTTGATGATCGAAGGTCGAACCGGATGGTTGTCTTTGTAGTTATTAGGGACAACATAATCCCTCAACTGCTTGTTCCTTAGTTCCATCTGAGCAGCTTGGTTTGCTGCCTCATTTTTAGCTCAGATGTGGGCCTATTCTTCCACACGAATCTTCGCTTGAATCTGAGCACAAGTATCAGCGATGAGTTGTGCTCTTTGAGTGGCGATGGCGGCGTTGACCCTCTCCATCACCAATGCAGCCTGGTGTTGATCTTCAGCCATTTTCTTGGCTCTTTGGTAATTGAGTTTGATGCGGTGGTGGAAGCTTCTCTCTACCTTAGAGTCATACTCTGGATCAGGGGAGAATCTGTGGTTATGCGAAGATCGCATACATGTTTTCTACCTGAGTAGAGAAAAGAAAACACCTTTTAGATGATGGCCGAGATATAATGAATTCAATAAGATACGGATTAATGATTAAAATAAAGTGTAAAACCCTAACCAACTAGCAAGATACTAAGTGAAATTAAAACGTTCTGTTGTCTCCGGCAACAGCGCCAATTTTTTATGGAGCTTCCACTTATGTGGAATTGCGTGCACCACTAAAAATCCTAAAGATGGTAAGTCTTTAAGTTTAGCCTTGCTTATATTAGATTGAGAACTCCACCCACGTATGCTAAGATACGTGGAAGTCTTATTGTAGTATAGTTAAGGGTCGAATCCACGGGACAATGGTCTTGTTGTGAGCAATAAGATGAAAAACGTTAGAACTTCACTTAATCTCTTAATAGTAGGTACTTAGATCAAAAAGGTTGGTTTTGTTGTTTTTAAACTAAGAACATATAAAGTAAAGCAAGCAAGCAAAATTTAAAGATCTAAAATAATGATAAGAAGTCACTAGGGTGTGATCGGTTTTTCACCGCCACTACACATGGATCAAGACATGCAAAATAAAACATAACCTGCAACAAGAGTTTAGTCAGTTAGTATCTTTGTAGACTTAGTTTCCTTTCGGAGAACTAACTATGAGAAGTGTGGGAATGTTGCAAAGTCAGCCTTCCCCGAACGAATGGTCAACTACTTTGCATCATCCCCTTCATAAAGTGTGTTCCTCGACTCATCAAGGTTGTACTTTCATGCGTCAACTGATTCCATTTCATAGTATGAAAGCACAACGATGGGAGTGAGTTTACTCCACTTCTCGAAAGACACTCCTAGATACTGAAATAGATGCATGGTGGATACATGCATCAAGAACCAACATTCAAATGAGTTTCGAATCTAGTAGTACAAATGTAGACAATTCATACTAAAAGATAAAAGATAACACAAGTTGGTGATCAAGCAACAAGCATTCAATAAATGTTTGATATTGAACTGAAAACGATAATATCTCTATATTGCAAACTATGGATTACATTACATGAGATGAAAACATGGGTAGCGGGGCTACTCCCCGCACCCCAGTGAGAGAGACTACTTGCTCATAGCTAGGATAAAGAAGGAGGCAAGAAGAGAGAGAAAGAATGTCATCCCCACAAAGGAGAGAGGAAATTCAACCCCTTAGAGAGAGAGAGACGATCTTCTAGCTTCACAGGTTGCTTGATGACGAGTTTGAAAAACACTAGAGGGGGGTGAATAGAGTTTTTAAAATATTTTAACAATTATTTAACTCAAACAACCACAATTGAAAATGGCAGAAGGAGACAACTGTTTAGAGTGGTTCCAATCTTAGAAAATACTAAGACTGTCAGTTCACTACCCGGTTGCTTACCCAACCGGGATTTTGAAAGTATCAATTTTATTACCTTCATAAGGATTTACACAAAATACAATACTTTCTTACACCCCTTGAACAACCTTCACTTGAAGTAGATGCACCAACCCGAGGTAGCCTTCTTGAAGTAACTCCAAGCTCCCCCTTGAAGTAGCCTTCCTCTTTTAGAAGTAACCTCCCATTGCACCAGCCTTCTTTAAGTAGTTCAAGGTCCCCTTCTTCACCAAGAAGATCTTCCAACCTCTCCAATCCGCAGCCTCCAACCTAGGAGTAGCAAGGAGAGTACAAACAATAATAGTGAACAAAAAAAGGAAAATGGAAATTACAACTTATCCTTTGAAGCACAAGGCTTGATTTGCCTAGATCAAGCGTGTAGATCTCCTAACCAATGTGAATGGAATTGTGATTGTTGTGGATTAGGAGATGATAGCCTATAGGACACGAAATTTAAGCTAGGAGAGGAAGTAGCTAGTTGCCAATATGCTTAATTGCTCACAAACAGATTGCTCAATGTAAATGTATGCTCAAAGATTGCTCAAGTGTGGAATCAAGTGAGTTTAGGTGTCCTAAGGCATGTCCTATTTTTAGGAATGTCCTACAAGTGCTTAAGGATGTTCTAGACACTTTCTAGGGGTTTCTAAGTGCTTAACTAGCCGTTAGATATACGCTTTAACAACGGCTAGTTAATTAATTCTACAGTTGCTGTCAGAGACCATCTCGGTCGAGAAATGGTCGACCGAGACACCTACTCAGTCGACGTTTTGTCGACCGACAGGCTCTCTGGATCAAGTGTTTGCAACGTTTTATCTCCAACTGCCAACTACCTTGTCAGCTGTGTCTAACGGCTACTTGGGTCTTTCTCGGTCGAGAAGTTTGTCGACCGAGAGTGTCTCGGTCGAGGATTTTGTCGACCGAAATAGACCCTGTTTCAATGTTTCAAATGAAGACATTAAGTGTGTGTATGAGTGTGCATATGTGACACTGTTGAAGGGGATGACCTATCTAAATGTGGTGTTTAGCTAGGGAAGATCTAACGCTTGATTTACATGAAGTATAAGTACTTGTACATTATATATTTGTACAAGTTTACAATTGATTACATTTCATGACATTTACAATCATTCAAGCATATAGATTCCCTAGTGCTTTGTCATCCACCTTATTCCTGCAACACTCAAGTAGCACCTTAGATTAACAAGAATGAAATGTTTGTCATTATCAAAACAAAGGGATTTACAGATGTCCATTTAGCCAACAATCTCCCCCTTTTTGAAGATGACAAACATTTCCTAAATATAAAATAAGAAAATATAAAACATGTGAGTTTCATACCTGAAGATTACCTTTGTGAATTTCTTCTCTTGTTTATAAAATGTGTGCTTATTATTCCCCATGAATTATGGAACATGAAATCCAATTCTTTAGGGAATATAGAAACTTTCAATGTAAAGTCAAGAGTTTATGAAACTCATTGATTGAGTTTTGCACAATTACTAAGTTTTATATTTATTTCTCCCCCTTTGTCATTTCAAAAAGATATCCGATTAAGAACAGATATTATATGAAAAGTATTTCTCCCCCTTAACTAGATATCCTTCTTCAATAGATGGTCAATTTAGCCACAATTTTAAATTTCAGGTATTTTTCAAAGATTTCATCCTTTTTTATTTATGACATATTTATTACTCCCCTTACTTTGTATGCTCTACTAGAATAGTCTTATAAGCCATGTTCAAATGATTCCATAGAGGAATATCCTATTATAATCAGTAAAGATAACCAATTCATTAGAATCATGGAATTATTACAATCATGCAAAGATGTAAAGATAACCATTTCATTACAACTAATACAACGGACAGTCCAAATCTCACTGGAAAGACTTAAGTATTACATCAATATCAGGGTCTTTTCCAAGAAATGGCTCAGCTTTATAATACTTGACTAAAGTTTGCCACTCCAAAGCACCTGTCTTGGTTAAGGCATATGCTTCCAAGAAGGTAGGAACACGATCAAAGCGGAAATGAGCAGCAATGTCTTGTAATTGTATTGAGGAAAACTGAGTATGTGTGAGATCTGTAGATGGTGGAGGTGGAGTTTGGTAGTAGTTGTAAGATGGATTATATGGGTTGAGCATGCCAGGATTTAAAGAATAAGGATATTCATCTGGTTGATTTGGAGACAGGGTTTGCATCCTTTGATTTAGGTAGGTCATGGCATGGTGGCTATAATCTAATGGTCTGCTTAGATGATATTGTGACCCAGCAACATAGGTTAGGGTGTTTTGGATGGGATCATAGGATGGGTTGGTAGGAGGAGGTGGTGGTGGTATATCTTGACTAGATGTCTCACCTTCCGTCCTAGCCCTCTTGTGACCGAAATCAATTCCCATCTTTTCTACTGTGTTTTTGCTTATTTTTTGTGGTCTTCTTTCCCATGTGTACCCCATGTCCTCAATTTGTATCTTAAGAAAGTGTTGAGTGATTTGGCATACAAAATCGGCATATGGGGGATTGCCAGAAAACTCAAGCATGTTCTTAAGGATTATGCGGATAAAATTTATGGGAATACGTTTGATAATGGCATAAATTAGACACATGCGAAAAATAGGGACTTCAGACTTGTTTGCTCTAGGATGTATGTTGGTGGAAACAATAAGGTTGACAATCCTAGCTGTAGGTTTGAAATTAATGGCATAGTAGGTACCCCTATCTTCGTGACAAGTTGTATTAGATGGAAAAATGGCTCGTTTAATGTCATTAAGACTGACGGTATTATCACCTTGGGAAAATGTATTGAGTGGATTTCCAGTGGTAAGGTCAAGAGTGTCTTGATATTCATCTAGGTTGATGTTGAGCATGTCAAGAATATCCTCCTCAGTAAATCGAAAGCTATGCCCATTGACCATAGAGTAGAAGAAGTTATTTTCATTTTCGGAATGGGAGATTAGGTTTGCATAGAACTCATTTACCACTTTGGAAGAGTAGGAAGGGAAGGAAGGGTTAAGAAATTCTTTCAAATTTTGCACCTCAAAAAGATCCTCCAGGTCGACGATGCTGAGGAAGTCCATGACGTCAACCGGCCGTCGTGGAAGAGGAGTTTTGGAGGAGAGCCTGAGATAGCGATCACCAGCATCTGCGTCGACGAAGGGGATGTCGTTGATGATCGTCAATGGTGGAGAAGCCACCCTTCCTTTCCTGCCAGCAACTTTCTTCTTTCCACGTGTAGATGATGAAGCCATTTCTTTGCTTTAAGGTGGAGAAGAAGCAAGAAAGTCTTGGGGATGAAGAAGCTAAAGAATTGCACAAGAATGCACTAGAGAGAAGCTATGGAAGTAAGAATATGAGAGTGTGAAACAATGACCCGTTTTTGGTCCTTTTATAGCAATCCAGTGACCAGGTCGGTCGACAATTTGTCGACCGATCGACCGCAACGGTCATATCCCAGACGCGCCACTCGGCCCCCCAACGGTCGATTGATAACGGTCATAAAACGGTCGGATTGCAATGGTCACATCCCAACGGTCAATTCTCAATCGAACAATTGTCGACTGACATCGGCTCGGTTGAAAAATTGTCGACCGGAAGTGTGTCCGATGTAATTTTTATTTGAGGTCTGTCAGTCGAAAGAGATAGGCTGACCGAGATGTTTTCGGTCGAAGAATTCGTCGACCGACAGACTTTCTGTGAATGAGTTTTTTAAGCTGATTTTTAATGTGAATGATAAACTACATTTGTAGAGCATATATATATATTCTAAGGGAGTAATATTGTGATTATTATTACTAATATTTTGGACAATTTTGTGATCATAAATTAATTGTTCTTTTAACTTTTATATAGAAAATGATATTCAAATAAGTATTGTGCCAAACTTATTTTAGGTCGACTTTGACTACGACCATAGCGCCCCTTGGTCAAGCTTGATTTTAACCAAGAGGCAATTTTGAGTGATGCTCAATATGAAGATTTCCGTTCGTAATTTATATAAGCTTTGTTGTAGGTACATAAATATCAAATTCTATTTCTTCTTGTACCCTTGTTTTCATGTAAGATTCTCTAAGAAAATATATATCCTTGAAAGCAATATCTTACGTTCTTAATTGAGAAATTTTTATCTTATGTGTTGCAAGCCTTAAAGTTCTTTTTCATATCACAAATGAATCATTTTTCTTGCCAATGTGTCATCAAGGATCCATGCATACAATAATCATTTTCTATCATCTTTATGAGATGAATGATAAGATAGTGAAAGCATATCCATGATGTAATGATAGAGCATATAGTGATAATTCCATGAAATACCATGATCATTAAACTAGATGTCATAACACTTGATTTTTTATATGAATAGATCAGGAGATGCAAAATCATGTGAATAAGAAAAGTAATTTCTTTTTATTAAGTTAAATATGAGAATCAATTGAATTTATCTCATTTATATTTATAAGTTTTTCAGAAATGGTTTTCAACTTGTTTTGCAAGTCATTATCAATAGATAGCAGTTTGATCAATTGAATATACATTCATCAGATTTATTTTAGTTTTGACAACAGGGACCAGATCGGTTGATCATTTCTCGACCGACTGTTGTTCTCGGTCGACAGATTCTTGACCGAGAATGGTTCTGCATTATTTCAGAATTGTTTTTAGTAAGAATTATATATATCCCAATTAGATGTTTTAGATACTTGAACTAATTTGTTGTGCCACTATGTTGAGTTGAGATAGACATAGAAATATGCAACTAAGGTCCTTGGTCATATCTCAACTTAATTTCATTCATTTAGTTTGGAGGTTTTGGAACCCAAACTAACTCGACATCCTTTTTCTTATAAGGACATGAAAAGGAATAGTGACCAAGGCGCAAACAATAATGACAACATATAGAATCAACCTCATATCTCTTTCTATGATTTTGGTCTAGGTTGTTCTTGGGTATATTTGTATTTGTGCCTTTAGGTAAAGATATAGATTGATGTGCTTGTGTCTTTCTCCAACTAGGTTTATGATAAGATTTTCCCTTAGGCTTGTAACCTAGTCCTCTCCTTCCAACTTGATGGTAGGAATCATTTAAGATTTGATCAAGAATGTCATTATTATTTAGACTACTAACTTTTTGTTGTAACTTAGCAATCTCATCCATTCTCTTCTTGATATCTAGCTTTGCTTGATCTAGATTAGATGATAATGAATTTCTTTCTTTCACGATAGTATCATAATCTAGATGTGAGCACAAAACAGGTTGTTTTTGAAGATCGTTCACTTGAGTTTGCAAATTTATCTTTTCTTGGGAAAGAAGATTGCAATTTGCCTCTATAGATTTTATCATAATATTATGATCTTCAATAATCTTTTTAAGATCTTCATTTTCAGAGGTAATAGCAAGAAGCTTAGCATGTAATTCATCATTTGTTTTATTAGCTTTCTTTAACTTCTTCTTGTACTCAATATATTTATTATGTGTCTCTTCAAGACTAGCAACTAGCTCTTCTTTAGATAAATCAAAAAGACTTACCTCTTCTTCCTCTTCACTTGTTGTAGCAATAAGACAATCTTTATGCTCATCTTCCTTCTTTGATTTCCATGGGCAGCTAGATGTTGTGTGGCTTGTTCCTAAGCACCAATTGCAACATGTTGTAGATTGGTCCAAGCTGCTCTTTTTATTGCGGTTGTAATTACCATCACCCTCCATTCTTCAAGACCTGGTTAGGGTTCCTTGAAGCCTGCTCTGATACCAATTGAATAACACTAGAGGGGGGTGAATAGAGTTTTTAAAATATTTTAACAATTATTTAACTCAAACAACCAAAATTGAAAATGGAAGAAGCAGACAAGTGTTTAGAGTGGTTCCAATCTTAGCAAATACTAAGACTGTCAGTCCACTACCCAGTTTCTTAACCAACCAGGATTTTGAAAGTATCAATTTTATTACCTTCACAAGGATTTACACAAAATACAATACTTTCTTACACCCCTTGAACAGCCTTCACTTGAAGTAGATGCACCAACCCGAGGTAGCCTTCTTGAAGTAACTCCAAGCTCCCCCTTGAAGTAGCCTTCCTCTTTTAGAAGTAACCTCCTTTTGCACCAGCCTTCTTGAAGTAGTTCAAGGTCCCCTTCTTCACCAAGAAGATCTTCCAACCTCTCCAATCCGCAGCCTCCAACCTAGGAGTAGCAAGGAGAGTACAAACAATAATAGTGAACAAGAAAGGAAAATGAAAATTACAACTTATCCTTTGAAGCACAAGGCTTGATTTGCCTAGATCAAGCGTGTAGATCTCCTAACCAATGTGAATGGAATTGTGATTGTTGTGGATTAGGAGATAATAGTGAACACGAAATTTGAGCTAGGAGAGGAAGTAGCTAGTTGTCAATATGCTTAATTGCTCACAAACAGATTTCTCAATGTAAATGTATGCTCAAAGATTGCTCAAGTGTGGAATCAAGTGATTTTAGGTGTCCTAAGGCATGTCCTATTTATAGGAATGTCCTACAAGTGCTTAAGGATGTTCTAGACACTTTCTAGGGGTTTCTAAGTGCTTAACTAGCTGTTAGATATAAGTTAGTTGCTTTAACAATGGCTAGTTAATTAATTCTCCAGTTGTTGTCAGAGACCATCTCGGTCAAGAAATGGTCGACCGAGACACCTACTCGGTCGACGTTTTGTCGACCGACAGGCTCTCTGGATCAAGTGTTTGCAACGTTTTATCTCCAACTGCCAACTACCTTGTCAGCTGTGTCTAACGGCTACTTGGGTCTTTCTCGGTCGAGAAGTTTGTCGACCGAGAGTGTCTCGGTCGAGGATTTTGTCGACCGAGATAGACCCTGTTTCAATGTTTCAAATGAAGACATTAAGTGTGTGTATGAGTGTGCATATGTGACATTGTTGAAGGGGATGACCTATCTAAATGTGGTGTTTAGCTAGGGAAGATCTAACGCTTGATTTACATGAAGTCTAAGTACTTGTACATTATATATTTGTACAAGTTTACAATTGATTACATTTCATGACATTTACAATCATTCAAGCATATAGATTCCCTAGTGCTTTGTCATCCACCTTATTCCTGCAACACTCAAGTAGCACGTTAGATTAACAAGAATGAATTTGTCATTATCAAAACAAAGGGATTTACAGATGTCCATTTAGCCAACAGAGCTCCCCTCTTCCCACCTTCTTTGGCAGAGAGAGAGAAAGAAACTTCAAGATGGAGTGCAGATCTCAGACCGGTATCCCCTAGGCGGAGGATGGAAGTTGGATTTACTCTGGAGTGATGGAGGCAGCCTCTGGATGTCTGAAACTTGATACCCTTGGGAGGACCCCTAGGGTCTTATTTATAGGCCTTAAGTGAAGTCCAAACGGTTTGGTCAGTTTTGGGTGTGAAGACCGTTTGGACTCTGAGACCGTTTGGTCCCATGCGGTCTCGAGACCGGTTGGCTTCATGCGGTCTCGGGACCATTTGACTCCATGCGGTCTTAAGACCAGTTGGCTTCATGTGGTCTCGGGACCATTTGACTCCATGCGGTCTTGAGACCGGTTGGCTTCATGCGGTCTCGAGACCGTTTGACTCCATGCGGTCTTGAGCCCGGTTGGCTTCCTGCGGTCTCAGGACCATTTGACTCCATGCGGTCTTGAGACCGGTTGGCTTCATGCGATCTCGGGACCGTTTGACTCCATGCGGTCTTGAGACCGGTTGGCTTCATGCGGTCTCGGGACCGTTTGACTCCATGCGGTCTTGAGACCGGTTGGCTTCCTGCGGTCTCGGGACCGTTTGACTCCATGCGGTCTTGAGACCGGTTGGCTTCATGCGGTCTTGAGACTGTATGGTTCTTTTGTGATTTTTTTCATCTTTTTCTGTAAACAAAAAGGAGAAAAGTTAATCTAACAATTTATCTGCAATAAAAGAGGATAGCTAGGGATTTTGTCTAATATATCTAAAGAAGAGTGTAGAAAATGGAAGAAGAATACTAAGATAACATCACAAAATTGGAGGTTATCAAGAAGCCATTTCTAGATATGGCTCATGTAATGACTAAGGTGGAAAAGGGGACAGTGGTTGTAGACATCATGGAGCAGACCAAGGTTGTGTCTCTTAGCAAGGTTGTGGGTTTCACCAATAATGAAGAGGAGGACATCCCTCCTTCTACTGAAGACGAGGCCATAGCAAGTTCTATTTTCAATGCATATCCAGAACTACCTCTTGAAGCATGCCTAGTTAATATAATGCATGACTAGATGAGAAGCAAGTCACTACAAGAGTGTGTCAAGATGCTTCAGGTGCTTCCATGCTTTTATGCTAGGTACTATGAAGATCTTGGAGAACTCCCACCACTACTTCAGTCATCCTTGAACAACCTGCCAGATTTAGAATTGAAGCTATTGCCACCTCATTTGAAATATGTATTTCTAGCAGAGGGTGAAAAGCTACCAGTGATTATCTCGACATATCTGAGTGTCGAGGAGGAGGATCAACTACTGATCGTGTTGAAGAACCACCGAGGTGCATTCGGGTGGTCAGTCGCGGACATAAAGGGGATCTCCCCTACATTGTGCCAGCACAAGATTTGACTCGAGGAGGGAGTCAAACCTGTAATTCAGCCACAGCGCCGACTAAATCCAAGCATGATGGAGGTCGTCAAGAAGGAGGTGATCAAGCTCCTTTCTGCAGGTATCATCTATGCTATATCCAACTCGACGTGGGTGAGCGCTACACAGGTAGTCCCTAAAAAGGGGGGAATTACTGTTACACATAATTTGTTAAATGAGCCAGTCACGACCCGTCTGGTAACCGGGTGGCGTGTATGTATAGACTACCGTAGATTGAATGTTGCTACGCTTAAGGATCATTTCCCTCTCCCATTCGTTGATCAGATTTTAGAGAGATTAGCAGGTCGATCTCATTTTTGTTTTCTCGATGGTTATTTGGGCTACAATCATATTTCCATTGATCCTAAGGACCAAGAGAAGTCCACCTTCACTTGTCCTTATGGAACATTTGCATACCGCCGTATGCCCTTTGGTTTGTGTAACGCACCAGCAACCTTTTAGTGTTGCATGCTTGCCATTTTCTCCGATATGGTTGAATGTTGTTTGGAGGTCTTTATGGATGATTTCTCCGTCTATGGTGCATCTTTTGATGAATGTTTATACAATTTGGATAAAGTTTTGCAACAATGTGAGGACACGCACTTAGTTCTCAATTGGGAGAAATGCCATATGATGGTTAGTGAAGGGATCATGCTTGGACATAAAGTGTCTAGCAAGGGGTTGGAGGTAGATCCGGTGAAGATTGAAGTTATTTCCAAATTACCCCTGCTGAATTTGGTAAAAGGGGTACGGAGTTTTCTAGGTCACGCCGGATTTTATCGCCGCTTTATAAAAGACTTCTCAAAAATCGCTAAACCATTATCTGAGTTGTTGGAGAAAGATGTGGTCTTTGATTTTAATGAGAAATGTTTGCATGCATTTAATGTGCTTAAAGAGAAATTAATTTCTGCTCCGGTTGTGCAAACACCGGACTGGACAAAGTTGTTTGAATTAATGTGTGATGCTTTGGATTTCGCAGTTGGGGCAGTTTTAGGACAATGTGTGGACAACAAACCCGCTGTGATTTTCTATGCGTCCAAAACCTTAAATTAAGCACAACTGAATTACACGACAACTGAAAAAGAGCTTCTCGCCGTTGTTTTTGCTTTTGAAAAATTCCGGCAATATCTTGTAGGATCTAAAGTCTTTATATGGACGGACCATGCCGCCATAAAGTATTTGATGGAAAAGAAAGATGCCAAACCTAGATTAATTAGGTGGATCTTACTGTTACAGGAATTTGATATTGAAATCAAAGATAAGGCGGGCATAGAAAATGTGGTTGTAGACCATTTGTCTAGGTTGGGAAGGGTAGATGAGAAGGACATTCATATACCCATTACCGAGACATTCCCCGATGAGCAACTTCTTTCTGTTAAATCTAAAGATCCACGGTTCTCTTATGTTGTTAATTATCTTGCCTGCAAAATTATCCCAGATGATTGGACATACCAAGAGAAAAAGAAATTTTTTCATTCTTTACGTTATTATTTCTGGGATGACCCCATTTTGTTGAAGCAATGCAGGGATGGTGTGTTGCACAGGTGTGTACCGGAGGTGGAATATGAAAGTGTCCTTTGTCATTGGCATACTTTACCGAATGGTTGCCACCATGCTAGTTCCAGAACGGCGGCCAAGGTACTTGAGAGCAGCCTTTACTGGCCTACTTTGTTCTGGGATGCATATGACTATGTGCGGCAATGCGATTCCTGCCAATGGGCAGGTAACATTTCAAAGCGACAGGAAATGCCCCTCAATGTATTTCAAGAAGTTGAGGTGTTTGATCTACGGGGTATTGATTTCATGGGACCCTTTGTGTCCTCCAACTCTAACTTGTACATTCTATTAGTTGTTGACTATGTATCAAAGTGGGTAGAGGCAATACCCACTAGGACTAATGATGATGCTGTAGTGTGTAGGTTTGTCAAGGACTATATTTTTTGCAGATTTGGCATACCGAGGATGATTATCAGTGATGGAGGTACTCACTTCAGAAATCAGAAGTTCACTGTATTGTTGAAAAGTATGGGGTAAAGCACAACATTGGTACCCCATACCACCCGCAGACACAGGGGCAAGTGGAAGTCTCCAATAGAGAGATTAAGAAGATCTTGGAGCGCATTGTGGCTTCAATGAGAAAGAACTGGAGTACCTTGCTACCGGACGCCTTATGGGCATATAGGACGACGTTTAAGACACCTATAGGCACTACGCCTTTTAGGTTGGCTTACGGTCGAGCCTGCCATTTGCCGGTGGAATTAGAGCATAAGGCGCACTGGGCACTGAGGAAGCTGAATTTGAACTATGATGAAGCACTTGTTGGAGCTGAATGAACTTAACGAGCTGAGGATGAATGCATATGAAAGCTCGTGGATTTACAAGGAGAGAACAAAGCTGATTCACGATCGACACATTCAGATGCGTGTCTTCAAGAAGGGAGATCGTATGCTCTTGTTCTACTCAAGGTTGAAGATGCATCCCAGGAAATTGAAATCCCGATGGAGTAGACCTTTCACTGTAGAGGAGGTCAGGCCACATGGAGCAATCATGGTGCATGATGGTGAGACAACATTTTTTATTAATGGACAGCGATTGAAGTTGTACTTCGGTGAGGATTACACGAGGAAAGTGCATGAGGTCAAACTCATTGCACTTACGGATGCATGAGGAGATTGATTTCTTCTAGCCTAAGATGTTAAATAAGGGCGCTAGTTGGGAGGAAACCCAGCCATTAGTAGTTTCGTTTAGTTTCTTTTACATTTGTAAGTTAGTTTGATTTGATTTTGTTTTTAGTGTAAAAAAAGATACCTTGATCATTTGTTCAATGTGCAGGACTGAGGCAGGGTCCATACTATTGACCCTTGTGTCGATGGTATCGACATGGGCACAGTTAGGCGGCTGCAAAAATTTCTCTGAGTCGATACTATCGATGGCCTCGTCGATGGTATCGACCTACCATCAGTAACGCCCAGGAAATCGCTAGAACTGGGTCGATAGTATCGACATGGGTGTTGATACTCGTGAGATCCCTGAAGATATTCAGACGGAATTTGTCTCAGTGAAGTCGATACCATCAACGGGCATGTCGATGGTATCGACCCGATACAGGAAGAAAGTGGCGGCCAGGCCTTGTGAGGGTGTTTGCCCTAAGCAGAGTCGATACTGTCGACCCGCGTCGATGGTATCAACGCGACACATCATCGATCCATGAGAGGAATTCAACGGTGATCGCTACATCAAGGAAGTCGATCCATGGGATGGGTCAATACCATCGACACCTATCGATGGTATCGACGTGTCATCGATCAGGTCCCCCACATCAGGTGATCGACAACCGTCGATACTAGCGGAAGACCGGATTGTTCTACAGGTGTCGATACCATCGACTTGCATCGATGGTATCGACGGGTGCACAACAGCGACGGCCGTGGTTATAAATGGGAGGGATGATTGTCATATGATGTCACACCTTCAGAGTCTTTCCCCCTACTTGTGCTTTGAGCTGTGATGTGCGACCGGAGGCCTACCACGAGCATCCAAGGAGCGTGATCTTCACCGAGCGGAGATTGTCTTCTCTGACCTTCACCAAGCTCCATCTTCTATTCCTTTTTTCTCAGCGACGATGGTGCGTACAGTCGGTGCATCTTCTTCACGGGCGGATCCTATGGAGATCCCCGAGTTCATTCCTCCACCTACTGCATCTCTCCCTCATCCGAGGATTGTCCACCCTTCCGCAGAGGTCCGGAAGGTCTATGAGGAACTAAAGAAGAGAAAGATTGAGCCCACGTGCTATGTCGACCGGGACATGGTTCGTTACCTCGGGTTTGAGCCAAATCTCGCCTATGTCTTGAAGGGGCAGGCGAGACACACAACCAGGAGGCCCGACGAGCTGGAGTTCCACGTCGACGACCAGCCATTCTTCAGAGAGTGGTCGACTTACAAGGAACTAGTGGCGGAGTTCATGGCATCGTTGGACATCAATGTGTTGCCCAATGACTTGATCGCCATCGACAGAGAATGGAAGAAAGGGTGGATGTTGTTCAGACTATTCAACAAAAACTACACCATTACCCTTGACCAGTTCAATTCGGTGTACAACTGGTATCATGACACTTACCAGCATCGGAGGCCAGACAATAGGACAGACTACGATGATATCTTCACCCAGCTCGTGACTGTGCCCCCGGGCAAATCCGTCAGCTACCATAATGATGTAGTTGTTGACTTCGAGCATCTATTTGTGCGGATTCTGCATCGCATGCTCTGCACCATGCTGTTCGCTCACGGCGACTTGTCTCTTAGAAAATTCCAAGAGACGGATTTGTTCTTCCTGCACAAATTGCTGAAGCGCGAGGAGTGCAATTGGGATGCACTCTTCTTGACACGCGTGTTGGCCGTAAAGAGGAGTATGTGGAAGGCTCCTATCCACTTTGGAGGGCTAATCACACCATTGGCCATCTATCTTAGGTAGGATATCTCGCAGCTTACTCCCCTTTCCAACAGGAGCAAGGTCAACCTCCAGCATCTGCACCGCTCCAACCTCCTCCTGCTTCGTGATGGCTTGGCATATGCACATTGCCATGTCAATCAAGCATATCAAGAATGTTCGCTTCCAGACCCCATCTTCAACATTGAGGGAGCTCAGCATTTCTGATGGCCTGTCATTGCCATCGACGACTCCGATGAAGACAGCGGTGATGATGACAACAATGATGAAGGCGATGAACATGAAGAGGAAGAGGAGGCTTTCACTCCTCTTTGGGCACGAGTAGCACCTCAGAAGCATCCCCTCTTCCACCCGGGTGAATCATCATCTTCACAGCCTCCGCCACCTCCGCCCTCTCATCAAGGAGAGGATGCCTACTCCATGCAAGGGATGTACTCGATGCTGCAGGAGATTCATCATACGCAGCAGCAGCATACAGCTTCATACACTGGTATTCAGGATACAACGAACTGGTTGTTAGATAACCAGAGGGCCATTTTCGAGAATGAGTGCCTCATCCTTGACAACCAACAAAACATCCACGACAGGTTGCACAGGATGGAGATGCAGAAGCATCCCTTCTACGATAATTATTGGAGCCAGAATTATTTTGGGGGGTATCCACAACCTCCACCAATGCCCCAATACAATCCGAGCTTCCAGGGGTAATACCCATCTTGGGACCCCACGGCTCCACAGTACCTGCCTCCTCCTGAAGAATGATCGGTATCACTGTTCCACCTTTTAAGGTTGTTTTTGACTATGAGGCCATAGTTGAATTCAAGCTTGGGGGGAGTTGGAACAGTTTCTATCCTTTATTTTTCCTAGTTTTTAGTTTTTATTGCTTTGTCTTTTGTCAATTATTTTTCTTAGTTATTAGTTTGTTTGTAGGATCCACACTCTATCTAGTGTAATTGTGGATGTCTAAAGTCATGTGTCATCTCGTTGCCTGTACATGGGAATCAGGGGCATATTTAAAAAATTTTAGTGTTTTGCAAGCTTATGGTGTTTAACTTTGAGCACATAACTTAAGGAAATAATTGGGTTGGTCAACTCTATAACAGGAAATCACAACTGTACATTACTATGGTTCATGAAAAGTGGACGGAACTGGTTGTTTGAGCCTGAACTGACCAAATGATAATGAGACCTTAATTTGAAATAAGAGAGAGAAACCTCTTAATTACTACACAGGTCAGTAAGGAGGAACACATAATATTTTCCAAAGGTTCAGTCAATTAATCTTGTGATCTATCCACTCCATTGTTTTCATACCCCACCATAAGAACTGGAAGCACATTACGGTTTTCATCTCTTTGATTTCATTCCATGTAGATAGGTCTTGCATTGCAACTATTTTCACATATTTTTGCATGAAAAAAATGATTAGTTTCACATGCACATTATCCTTAAGTGTGTGTCGTGTAGTTGCATAACTATCATTTTGTAGCTGCATTCACATTTTTGTGCATATAGTACATCATGCATCTTATATCTTCTGAACATAAAAGGTGATGAACTTGTTTCATACCTTCTGAATGCTTCAAATGTATAAGTTATGCAGCAATAAGTGAGCCCGACAAATAATTCATTATCAGCTATGGAAATAAGGGCTTAAAAAATTGGAAAAAAATTGAAAAAAAGAAAAGAAAAAAAAAGTATTGAGAAGCAATTAGGAATGAGAGGGAGAAAGGAACATGTTCTCACTTGCATACTAAGAAGAATAAGCACATGGTGTAGTTTCTTAGATATTTCATATCACCTCGAGACGGAATGATAGTGCATGCATCATTCCACCCGAGTGTAGGTATTAGGGCATTTTCACTTGCATATGCATCATTTAGGTCATTTTTGTTATTTGTGCATGTAAAACTATTTGATGCTTCCATTTCTTCCATAGCCACCCATTCCATCCACCTATTGCTCGAATTGGTAGGCCACTGTGATTTTCTCCTCACTTGTTAATACCAGGAGAGTTGCTTCCATGTAGATGGTAGTTCGGGCAAGCAACGTAGATAGGAGATCACAAGATGCACCGAGTCTGTACCGGAGAATTTTATTATGTCAACTGCCTTACGTGATAGTGTTCATAAATTTTGAGGTAGATATCTTTTATGGATGATTATTTTTGCCTATAGGGTAATTATCATTCTGTGGTTAGTAAGGGTCGGAAAGTGAATGTCTGGCGGGGATCATATGGTGTAGTCTGTTGTGATAATCTGTATTTAGTTGACCCTCGCAATTCTATTCTAGAGTTTTGTTGCTCGAGGATGAGCAATGTGCAAGCTTAGGGGAGTTTGATGCGATGATTTTGAGTCGCATTTATAGACTTGTTTTACTTGTGTTTGATGTGTTTATTGGTCATTTTGGTTGTTAATATCGCATAATTCACTTACTTTAGTCTATGATCCTTCTCAATGTCAAATCTCTCTTATTTTATTGTTTTGAGCATAAATGATTATAATAATAGGTTTTATCTCAGCTGATGTGGTTTTGTTTTGCAATTTCAGGAAAAACACATATATGTTGTTGTCGATACCATCGATAGTAGTCGATACTATCGACACAGCCACAGGCAGGCAGCCGCAAGGAGCAGCGCAGAGTCGATACCATCAACAGGGAAGTCGATGGTAGCAAGTTACCATCAGGTTTCCAGCGACCAGCCAATCGATACTATCAACCCCAAAGTCGATACTATCGACGCGTATAGCTTCAGTGACGGAAAAGGGATAAAACTGACGCCTAAGGGTTCGATACCATCGACCCGAGTCGATGGTATCGAGCCAGCATCAAGCGCAACGACAGAAAAAAAAAGGCTTGTCAATATCGCGAGGGGTCAATACCATCGACCTGCATCGATGGTATCGATGTCGTCAGATTAAAGTTTGTTGCAGATCGACTCTAATCCAACAGTGGTGATATTTTTGCAACCTAACTCGATGATTATACCTAATGACGGTGGCTAAGAGCAGGGTATCATGTCATTAGTTGTTGCACATGTCCCGAGAAGGTGTGGATAGAAGAACGGAGCCCAGAAGCATGCCCCAGCCATTCCGAAAGTCGAAGAAGACATTTTCCACCGCCGAAAGGTTGTAGATCATGCATTCTACACCAAGGAGAGATTGGATCTTCTCCATTATGGGGTTTCACTACTTATTCACGTTTTTCTCCATGTTTCCCCTTTCTTCAACCATGCCTTGCTCTGAGATGAACATGCGGGGCTAATCTCCTTTATCTTTAGGACCGGGAGTAGCCCAGTGAAGCATTGTATGACATTTTTATCATAGTAATTTATAATTTGTCTCTTAAATCCGTGGTATGATTTTGTTTTCTCAATTATATTGTTATTCTTGATCACCATAATGATAAACTAATGCCTTTAATTACTTTGAAAGAAGAATTAACGGTTGAAAAGAGACGAAATTCACATTAATTAACAAATCCCTTGAACAAGGTGATGTACGGTTAATGGTGGAAACCCAGAGGTCGATTCTAATGCACCTAGTTTAGGGTATAGGTTACTACGACGGTGGAACCGACCTAGATATAGGTAGTGAATTGTACCACGATAGTGGACAATTCTGACTACAAGCCACTACCCGGATTGAGAGGTGAATCTAATTAACTATGTGAAAATTCATACAATGAAAACCCACAGTGAAACTGCAATCCTAAAGATCTCCATTTGAATTGACTAAACTAAACACTTAATCGATTGCTTTGTTTTATTTTCTTTTCTTTTATCTTACAACAACTCTCATAACCTTTTTATTGGTCTAGCTAATTGTGAGTAGTTAGTAGTAGTCTACCGATAATTTAGTATCCCTGAGTTTGACTCGGGCCTCACAAGGGCCTATACTACATTGACGCGTGCACTGGCGTTATACGCACGGTAAAATCATGTCAATAAGCATTATCTTTCCAAATCTTGATGGGTCCCAAATCAGGACCTAAAACTAAACCAACTCCAAGATTCATTTTTCATACACACATGATCCTGCATTATAACCTAAAACTATACCATCATGCTCTTCACTTATAAATCTTTCTAAGGTCCCTGCTATCCTATTAGATTCTGTGGAACAATAAACTGTGCTAACTTCTACACCTAATATTCTTTAAATATTGCATATGATCTATAGTTGTTTCATCTACTTTAGTTGATGCACCTAATCTACTACTACCACATACAATATGTTCAACTACTATAGCTACTCTACTCTTCTACTATTATACCTTCTATTATCATTCACTTCTTTTAAAAAAAATTAGATCCTACAAGTAGTCTACATAAACTAATCATCTTTTTAATCTTATGCATTGGTCCTAAACACCCATGAAGGATCTCCACCATAAGAGGTGTTGAGGTGATTGGGACACCAATCCACCTAAAAGATAAGACTTTTAGGAAATGATGGGAAGGACATAACCATCTCCAACCCTAAAATTCTTCCCACCAATAAACATTATTTTTTTTGCTTTTGTTTGATTTCTTCTTTTACCCTCCTGAGTCACCCTTCTCTTTGGAACAAAACATGGCTTGATACCGATTTATCAGGGGATGGGGGTGTAATCCTTCCCCTTGTAACAAGATCATCGACTATAATATCTAGATTTAATCTTTACTTATGATTCTTTTCATTCATATGACTCAAATGTCAACTCAAATTTATACAATGGATTCAATTATTTATCTTGTTTTTCCTCTTTTTCCATATTAAACATGGTGGAGACACACTGAACAACCATCCTTTTTTTCATGTAATCGCCAAACAAAATTTAACTACCCAAAGGATAGAGTTTTCTCAGTGTAGCTCTCCTCTTTTTATCTAGACATAATGCAATAGTAGGATCTTGTCTACTCTTTTTTATGAGCTTTATGACATCTTCCAAAAGAATCCTTCTGCTCTTGAGCTTTGATAATCTTTGTATGACAAGTTTGGAATACAAGATGTTGGGATAGAATAATATACTTTTGTTAAGGGTAAGAATACAATATGGTGGATACTAATCATGTTCCATCCTAAGTACTTGAGTATCAAAATCTCATCTCAAAATCCATTTCCAATTGTGATAAGCTTGAGGAGAATATGCAAGTGGTATCCCTAATTGAAAATCTCCCTCCATCCTAGAAGGACATTTCCAAGTCTCTTTGTCATAGGCATGATAGATTAATCATGCCCTCCAATCCCTTCAAAATGAATTCCATCCTAGGGAAAAGATGTTAAGGTTAGTACCTCTATCAACCTAGTAGATGATGTGAAGTCCAAGAAGAAATCAAACAATTTCAATCCCAAGCCCAAAAATTCTTTCAAGAAAAGAAAGCAACCTGGTCATAATAAGAATTCTGATTCAAGGGGCCAATGCATGTGTTATGCATGTGGAAAACTTGGTCATCTTTCCAATCTTTATAGGAATAGTAAAGGTCATAGGAAGCAAATTAACCAATCCCTTAAGAATGCATAAGTGTGAATGATCAGTGTGGGGGCTGATGCATCCTCTTATAAAAGGTTAGATACCACTAATTCACCTTTTTTAAGTGTTCACGTTTCTTCTAATGATAATTGATGGATGGACTCTGGAGAGGTTTCTCACATCTGCTATGATCATTATGCTTTTCTACAGATTAGGCAAACAATATTCATGTGATCTCTTGGGGTGATTATGTGTCTAAGAATTAGATTGTAGTCTATGGACATGTGGATCTGAAATTCACATCAGGGAAAGTCCTCAGACTGTAAAATGTTTTACATGTTCTTGGTATAATGAAAAACCTAGTTAGTGAAGTTTTAATCATGTTTTTATTTATACTCTTTAGTGTTAAGGGGAAAACTTGTAATTTCTAAATTTGACATACATGTCGATTACACATGTGCAATCTAATTAAGCTCAGTGTATCTTATTATAGTGTTACTTATCATATTAATGATAATTGCTTTAGTACTCTTTCTACTTTCGTATGTTGTGATATTTGTGTTGGGAAATATGACATCAGATAGGTAGCGGAAACAAAAAATGTATCTTCCATATTCCCCATTAACAGACAATGGCGTCAATAACTATGCAATGGGAATGATGGTTTATGAGGTCATACCTAGTCCTGGATCAAGTCTAGCAACTATTCCCTCATTGCAATATGCGGCTTTCTTTTAGTCACACTTAGACAACATCTAAATAGCTCCTGGTTGATCACCACAAACAATAGTTTGGTATTGTGCTTTTAGCAGGAAAAGCTCCTCGCCTCTATGGTCATCCACATAGACAAACAGGAACTCTTGTCATTCTAGTAGAACTAACAAGAAGGAGTTGTCCCCTCCGTGTTGGTGTACTAGCACCAACTTGCTCTCCCAAAATTGTTCCCCCTTGATATCCCTCCCTTTATTGGGTAGGACTTGCTCGAGTTCTCTCAGTTACCACAACTACATAAGACAAATAAAATTGTGAGGCAATTGAGTTGTATCTGAGAAGCCCCCAATACCCCTCTATTTATATGAGGGTAAAGTTCAGGGTTCCCAGTATGAAAGGGAGCAGAAGGGACCAAAACTTCAAGAAATTTTGCAACCTACAAGTGGCAAAATGGTCAGTTCATAGGTGAAAGAATCAGTTGGCATGCTAGTCGATCGGTTCAACCCTTGAATTGGTCATTTCATCATGTTTTCCAATCACAATTACATTGGCAATTAATATCAGATTTAAATGAACAACATGACATCAGCACGAATCCTTGAATCAATTGAATTGATCCACCAACTGCTTGGTTCACAACCTAAGCTAGTATGTTTATGGACCTAATACAATCGGTTCACTTCTTGAACGGGTCGATTCACTATCAAAAATTACTAAAGTTGGTTCAATTTACCTGACACACTGAAATGATCAGTTCAAGACTTGAACTAGTCGATTCATTGTTCAGTCAGTCAATAATCAACCAATGTTGTTTAAATTGAATACCTAACTCTTTAGTAATCAAGTTTAAACCATATTCATGAATGGGCTCCTATTCTAAGTGTGTCCTATGTATGTGACCCAATAGGTTCCAAGTTACATTGGAAGTGAATGTACATAACCCATTTATGACATCACAAGCAAAGAGCGACATCTAGTAACACACATTTCTACCTGAGTAATCAGAAAAGTTGGAGAACAACTTCAACCTACAATCTATGATTGGTATTACATTGATTGTATAATTCCTTTATCTCTCATATCTGGATTGAACTTGAGGAATGGAATCGTCACCCTTTCAATGTTCAATCTATGTTCCTTGAACTAGAGCAGACTTTTTAAGATATATGTGACATCAATATTATATATTTATTAACATGTGCATGCACATATTTTTACCATTCTTGCTTATCAAGTGGCTAGGATATCAAACTCCTCTAGGAGGGAAAAATCACATCTACACCACTCACAGTCATCCCCATGTGTATGTTGGTATATATGTCCAGAGAGCCAATGATATGATGATTGGATTGGAATATATTCTAATTGATTTGATAGAATATCAAAGGCAAGCTTCCAACTTATTCAAGCTCAATCAAATATGAAATAATTTATGGAGAAGAATGAATGTCTAAAGAATGACAATACTCAATGATGTATGTCTTTGGGTTAAGGACATGAACAATGAGATCATACGGATGCTAAGAGTATATACATTCTTGTTATGTCTTTAGTTCAATGTCATTATGGAAGGTTGATAGACAACAATGACACATCAAGACTAGAGTGTGTGTTGGTTGATGACATTATCTCATTAGTCATGATATATGATATCAAACCAAGTACATCAATACATGTTAGAGAACAATGTATCAGACAGGCCCACCATGAGAGTGGCACATGGAACCATGACATGGTAGTTAGAATCATCTCTCATAGTGATGGTGGTGATTGTGCTTCTTACACCTAAAATTACTGCACTCGTCGAATATGATTGGGTGCACTTTGACATCATCAAATGCAGTCCTAAAACATGGGTTGTTATAACAATGATGATTGGGTGGCTTTGACGCATATGATATACTGTGAGTGACAGATATGGGATTTGTCCCTCCTAAGGGAGTATGATGTCCAGGCCACTTGGTAAGCGAGACTGAGAAAGGCATGTGCATGCACATGTGAATCAATATATGATGTCACACATATCTCAAACAGTCTGCTCTAGTTCAAGAAACATGAATGAACGTGGAAAGGATGACAACATCATGCCTTGAGTTCATTCAGGATATCATATACAAAGGAATTATACATTCTCTAGTACACAAATTGTAGACTGTAGGATTGAAAGTTGTTCTCCAACTTTCCTTTTCACTTGGGTATCACTGATGTGCGACAAGGTACCACTCTTTGCTTGTGATGTCATAAGCTAGTTATGGACATTCACTGCCAATGTGAGATGGGACCTATAGGGTCACACACAAAGGATTAACTTGGAAGAGGAGTTCAACCATGAATGCTTTTTGGATTGACTACTAAAGTGTTTAGGTACTCAATCAAACATTAAATCAATAGACTTGACTCAAAATCATCAAGTTCAAGTGTTGAACCAATTGATTAGAGTGTTGTATTGATTGAGAACTAAATTGGATATGTTCTATACAATCTGGACCACCAACTGACTGGTTCACTGGGTGAACCGATTGACTCATGGTTAGTGAGACAACTGGTTCACTATGGTGAACAGATCAGTTCAGCTGGACCAAACGAGCAGGTTGAGTTGTCCCAGTTTGTGAGAAAAAGTTTTTCATTTCACTTGTTCAAATTGATTGGGACAAGAATTAATCTTTGTGTTAATTAGAAATGAATAAGGAAAGTCAATTGTAGGCAATTCTGGGAAGTGAAACGACCGGTTCACTAAGTGAACTGTCTGGTTCACACTTCCAACTGACTAGTTCACTAATGAACTGATCAGCTCACCTTGTCAAACAACTGGTTCGGTTATGAAATGACCAGTTCCTTTGTCGTAGTGCAAATTGTTAATAAAAATTATGGACCCTTCTACTCCCACATAAAAACTGGGAACCACGACCCTGCCCTCTACTATAAATAGAGGGTTACAAGGAGGCACATAACTCAGAACATCAGTTGCTCTACAAAGTTGTCCTCTATGGTTGTGGTAACTGAGAGAGCCCAAGGAAGTTCTACCCATCCAGGGAGGAACAACGAGAGAAAGACAACTGTAGAAAAGTGACTGGTGGTGGGAGAGTGTTTCGGTGACTAGTACACTGACAGAAGTGGACAACTCCTTCTAGTCGTACTTCAGGACAACTAGAGTTCCTGATAGTCTGTGTAGACTATCTATATAGGTGGGAGACTTCTGCCGCTCAGGAGGATGACTATGAACCACAGTCTAGGTCAAGACCAGGAGCTGTACAGATGTCATCAAAGATAGGTGGTTGAAGACCACACTTACTGTGAGGTATAGTCACTGAGCCAGCCTCAAGACCAAGTATAACTTGCTAAAACCATCCTTCCCATTACATAGATGTTGATGCAATATGTTGGTTATGGGTTATGGTCAAGTAAATTTTAATTTATGATGCCTACTCCGACCACTACTATAGAAATGTCTTATAACGTCACTTTTAAAGTTGTCGGTTGTATAAATACACCGACACCTAAAACCTAAAGCATCGGTTAAAAAAAACTGACATCTAACTGTGAAGGGCGACTAGACATGGGTATCACTTTTATTCAGTGTCGGTTCCCTAATAATAATCTGATGCCTAAAATTAACCGCCAAATCTAAAATTTCCAGTGAAAAAAATTACCTCCAAAATTTAACATATGGCGTTAGTTATTAACTATTAAATCGACGACGAAAGGTTATTCGCGAGATAAAAATTGGGCACGTTTTGGTCGTCGGTTTTACTACAATGATCGACGCTTATGGGTTTTCCCGCGTTGTTCTGGGGAATTTTTTCACACCCTTTGAGCGTCGGTTTTCAAAAGAAGCCGACAACTATGGTCATTAATCGAGAACAATTTTTTAATCGGAATATGTAGATAGACGTCGAGTTTTTTCTAGTAAAAACTGACGTCTATCATTGAGAATAGGTGTATGTAATTTTGGAGAACCGACGCCTTTAGTTTTATGTGTCAGTTTTTTTGAATAATTGACGCCTATTGTTAACTTAATAGCACCCACGCGAGCCAGGCTCTCTTCCCCCTTCTATGTTTCATCGATTCTGTGCGCGCTTAGGTCTGGCGAATTTCACCTCCGGTTTCCGCCTCCGTCGTCGTTCCTTGCTCCTCTAATTGCCACCTCTTCCGCCGTTCATTGTTCTTGGCACCTCCGTTCCTTGCTCCTCTACACGTCGATGCCTTCTCCTACTCTCCAGCTTCTACCCTTCTTTGCTAGCTCCGGAACCTGAGCCTGCTCCTGCTCCTTCTCCTCTCCCCTGTTCTCCAAGTTGCTGCTCTCCTACCCTGGTAGGTCGTTTCCCTTCTTCTTCCTCCACCTCTTCTTCTTCCTGCTCCCTCTCCTTACCAAATGGATTAAAGTAAGGCCATGACCGTGTGGGCTGGTCACGGCCGTGGCTGTGTTGGCCAACCACGGTCTTGTTGGACAGCACGGTCGTGGCTAGCCCACACGGTTGTGGTCTTGCTTTTATCCATTTGGTAAGGAGGGAGAAGGATACATTTTCAATTGAATACTAATGCTTGACCTAATTCTATAAATTTTGATGCATGTTGAATTAAGATATTAAAACCCTAATACACATTTCACCATAATCTTGAATTAACTATATTGTTGAAATCTTGTGATCAATCTATGTAAGATATTAAAACCCTAATGTTAAATCTCTGATTCTGTAGTGATGTGTCACCCTAGCATCTACATGAATCCCTATTGTATGATGTAGATTGATGATAATGCATGAGCTAGTTTGAAATTTTGAAATCAATTATGAATCTCTCCATCCCTAGGTCATACTAATTTATGTGTAATCTTTATCTTGATGATGAACATGCATGGACACTCGAAATGTTGAAATCAATGTTATAGAATGACAACACATGTATTTGTTGGCCTAGAAACTCATCTAAGATTTACTCATTAGGAGTAAATCTTGGATAGTCCCCGGTTTAGGACTGTTCTTGAACACCTAATCTCACTTAGGATGTAAGTGTATAATGTGTATTTGGTTTTCAAGAAAATTCTGGTAGCATTTCCCCGTTTGTTCTCTAAGTACATATGTACTTGGAGAATAGTGGGGAAATGCTGCTGAAATTTTCTTGAAAACCCAATACACATTATACACTTACTAGTGAGATTAGGTGTTCAAGAATGGGATCGGTTGTACACATTTATTATATATAAGAATGACAGCACATGTATTTGTTGGCCTAGAAACCCGTCCAAGATTTACTCATTAGGAGTAAATCTTGGATAGTCCCCGATTTGGGACTGTTCTTGAACACCTAATCTCACTTAGGATGTAAGTGTATAATGTGTATTTGGTTTTCAAGAAAATTTCGGCAGCATTTCCCCATTTGTTCTCTAAGTACATATGTACTTAGAGAACAGCGGGGAAATGCTTCCGAAATTTTCTTGAAAACCCAATACACATTATATACTTACTAGTGAGATTAGGTGTTCAAGAATGGGATAGGTGGTACACATTTATTATATATAAGAATGACAACACATGTATTTGTTGGCCTAAAGTTTTAACCATGCAAAAACTCTAATCTATTAACCCTAGACGCTAATCTTGTTGTAATATATACTTGTTTTCTCTTTGATCATAGAATGGATAGATCATGGATGTCCATTCGCAATCGCTGCACCCCAGAGTTTATTTCTGGTCTTGACCAGTTTATTAGATTTTCCGAGGAACATAGGAAACAACCTAGAGATAGGTTCTACTGTCCATGTAGGCATTGTGGTAACAACTTGAAAGTCAGCATTGGTGACGAAATCAAAAGTCATGTCATGTGCAACGGGATTATACAAGGCTATATGAAATGGCACTGGCATGGAGAGATTTCAAACCCGAAACCAGTGGATGTCGATAGCAGTGCTTGTGTGGACGAAGAAATTGCCTCTGATGATGTAGATGTGAATGAACCAATTCTAGTAGACATCGTTGATGCGATGCTGGATAGTTGTGGGGTAGAGCTCACCGATCCACCTCCCATTTTTAGAAACATTTTTAGTTGGGGGGGCACAAAAAGCATGGCGTGCACTGAATGTGCATGACCACACAATGGGTCCAAAGGGGTATGCAGGCATTCGCCAAAGACTACAGGTTGAGTCTACTACTCAGTCTACTGCTACTCAGGAGTCCTCTACTATAGGTACCACACCTCTTCCTCGTCATGATGTCTGGATAGCTGGGAGGCAAAATAAGAAGGGAGAAATAAGGAAGCTCACAACTGTTGAGGTGGCTGCAAAAATGGTAAAATACAACTCTTAGAGCAATCGTTCGAATATTTATTATTTGTGGTGTTTACTTAATTACAAATTTTTGTTTTGGCGATTAGCGGGAGCTGCACGAGATGAGGAAACAAGGCAAGTTCATCCTTGAGGGCATAAGGGATGAATTGACAGTTGCTCTGGGTAACCCAGAGCATCCTAGACGTGTTAGGGTTGCAGGCGCTGGTGTGTGCATCAAAGTGTTCTTTGGGCCATCCCAGCACAAACATGTCCCAAAAGTGGGAATTTCACAAGAAGAGGCAACCTATTCTTTTTTTAGAATGTTACTGTAAAAGGGAATTCAATAATAAGAAGCTAACATTTCTTTTATCCATGTATAGGTAGATGTGTTAATTGAAAGGAGAATCCAAGAAGCAATGAGCAAGTGGCAGGCATCTCTGACTGCCACTCAGCAGACAGTACCTATGGCGTCCCGCTCTACTCCTATTGTAGAGGTTGGGAGTAATCCTATAGACCCACCACCTAGCACATCCGTTGTAAGTATTTTTATGATATAGTAACTAGTCTTTTCAAGATGATATGTATATATGTATATAACATTCTTTACACAAAAATTTGTAGGAGTTGATGCCATGTCATATAAAAAGTAAAGAATTTGTCATTGCAGAGGCGTCGACTTACCCATCCCTACCAGGGGAAATGTTTCATGGGTCTCCATTACCAGCTGGTTGGGTTTGTGTGAGCTCGATATGTATATTCCCCAATTGGATGGATCTTCCATTGCCATATGCCCACCCAGATTGTGAAACGTTTGGTGAGGCAGAAGGCGGAGTGATATTGTGGCCAAAAGCGGATGTCCACTATACTAAAACTGTATGGTAAATTTACATTATGTTAAATTGTTAGTGTGTGTATATGATTTCAATTGATCTGAAATTATATAGAGAGAGAGGTTAAAAAGAAGACACCCAGAGCATTTAGGCCTCCACCTCCACCTCCTACATTACCAAGTTGGGTTCTACAGGACCTACCTATCCTGTTAGGTCCTAATTGTAGGGGTATGGCAATATGGTTAGGCGAACATGATATAAATTTCCCTATAACTATTTCTATAGATGTGGATGATGTAGGTCAATCATTCAAAAGCAAACTATTTATACAAGATATTTTGGAGTTGTTTCGATGTGATTGGCTAAATACATCTGTGATAGAGCTATGGATAAGGTGAGATCTTCTTTATACATCCATATACCTTGTGTAGGATCTGGTGATCTGGTTTCTTATTTATTAATGCATAAATAATACATGTTTTGCAGCTACTTAGACAAGATATGTGCAAATTTTTCATTCGAACATGTAGGGTTTTTTATTCCATCTTTGATTAGTCTAGTAGCTAAAGACCCTTCGTCAGTTCAACAATACTATTGTGATGCTTTTACAAATTGTGCTCAAAATAAGAAGACGGTGACAATAGCTCCATTCAATGTGGAGTAAGTTTACTTTGCTTATAATTTGGACTTAAGAAAATTACATTTTTATTGTGGATTTTGAGTTATTAATTTTTAACTTTTTTACCTCTAGTGGTATGCATTGGGAGTTACTAGTTATTGTCCCCGAGACGTTCACTGTCTATTATCTAGATCCTAATGGGACTAAATTGAATTCAAAATATGGAGACACAATGAAAATGGCATTATTCCGGTGAGAAATATTTCATTTTCATATCTGTTAACATATGTTATTACATTACTATTTAATTATGCAATGTATTGTGTTACATTAACATGTAGGGGTTTAGATGAGTTAAAAAAGGCTGGAGGAAAGGTCCGCAGGAAAAAGAACCAGCCAATAATTTGGAAGAATGTGGAAGTAAGTTCCCGACTGCAATGTATATATTATTTATGTGAACAGTGCTTAATTAGTTGTATTTTTTAATATTTCATATGTTTCAATTTATAGTGTGCTACACAAGACAACGGATGGGCATGTCCATACTATGTGATGTGATTTATGCACATGATTATCAAATATGTCGCAGTGGATATCGATATCATTCCTAAGGTATTATATATAGTCTCATTAGATAATATGAAATATATCAATCTTATTTATATATTATTAATTATATATATACATCATTCTCTTTGCAGGTGTTTAAAACTGACCACACTACAGGAAAGGCCTTACTAGATGTACATGCTCCCTATATGACAGAAGAATTAAATGATGTAAGAGAAGAATGGGCAAAAGCCATACAAGTAGTGGGGTTTTTAAAATAGAATTGGGATGTTGATAGTGAATAATGACTAAAGAATGATATTTTGTAAATGAATTTCTAAATTGTAATATGTGTGAATGTTTCTACATGTCTGAATGTTTCTACATGTGTGAATGTGAAAATGAATCAAATTGATGGTTGCTATATGAATGTTTCTACATGTGTGAATGTGAAAAGGAATGGAACTACAGATTGCTACATCAATGTTTCTACATGTGTGAAAATCAAATGGAACTGCAGGTTGCTAAATGTGTGAAAATTAATTATGTTAATTTTGCAGGTTTGTGGCTTGCTGTTGGTTGATATCAATGGATGTCGTAAAACCTACAGTTCATAACTGAACTGTAGGTTTCTCATCCTGCGACCAGCCATCGCAGGCCTGCAGACTGATAAGAAAAAAAACATGAAATAGGCATCGGTTATTTGGTTAAAACTGACGACAAATGATTACAGTGTCGGATAAATAATTATAACTAATGCCTAATGCATGTGATGTGGCATCATTTATCAATAATAAACCGACACTTATGGTTCTGGCGTTGGTTTCCCTACTAGTAACCGACGTTGATTTCCCTAATGAGGCCAGGCAACTGGCCAGCACGGCCGTGGCAGCGGGCCAGACACCACGGCCGTGGCAGCAGGCCAGACAACACGGTTGTGCTGGCCAGCACGACCGTGGTGGCGGGTGAGATGACGTCAGTTATCATTAATAAACTGACACTGATAGTACCCCAGATGGCACCCTTTCTGTGGCCTGAAGTTTTATGGCGTCGATTTCAAAACTAATAACTGACGCCTATACCCCCCTGCTGACGTGTTTTCGGTGGCGCGTGAAGGGTTGTGGCGTCAGTTTGAGAACTGATGCCTAACAGTTGGCCTTTTAGCGGCGTCCACAAAGGTGTCGCATTAAAACCAACGTGAAAGGCCTTAAATAATCGACACTAAAGGCCGGTTATGTACTAGTGGACCATGTAAAACCAAACAGTGTCATAGTGCATCTGATCATCACCTTTATGGCAACCCTTATTTAATGGCATGGTAGATGATGTCAAAGTACACTAAACGACAAGTGATGAGTGTAGTGATTTTAGGTCTAAGAAACACAATCACCACCTTTATTATGAGAGATGATTATGACCACCAATTATGGTTTCCACATGTCACTCTCAAGGTGGGTTTGATATCACATACCATGACTGATGATATTATCATAAACAAACACACAGTCTAATCTTATGTGTTATTGTTGTCTATCACCCTTCCACAATAACACCTGACTAGGAACATAACAAGAATGTACATACTCTTGACATCCCTATGATCTCAATGTTCAGGTCATCAATGTGAAGACATACATCATTGAGTAATGCCATTCTTTGGACATTCATTATGTTTCCTCATTCTCTCATAACTAAGTAAAATAGAACAAATTGGAAGATTGCCTTTATAATTAATCAAATCTATTTACATGATACACTATCACAATCATCATATGATTGGATCTTTGGGCATACATACCAACAATTTGGCATGCTCATTTGGGACATATGAATAAGAACATTGTGAAACATATGATACACATGGACTTAATTCTCAAGAGTTCAATCTCCAATGATGTTAGATGCCAAGTATGTGTTAAAAATAAATTACTGAAGAAACTCTTTGGATCTATAGAAAGGGACACATCTTTGTTTGAGCTTGTTTGTACCAATATATTTGATCTAAATAATATTTTTACTTGTGATGGAATGTGCTAATTTGTGACAATTATTGATTATTTTTTCAAATACGGTTGCATTTACTTGTTGACATCTAAAGATGAACAAATGGAAAAATGTAGAATTTGTAAGTCACAAGTAGAGAACCAAACCAAGAAGAACCTTAATATGATTAGATCTAATAGAGGAGGTGAATATACTTTAAATGAACTTAAACAATATGTGAAGAACATGGCCTTATTCATGAAACCACTACCCCATACAATCCCCAATCTAATGGTGTAGTCAAAAGAAAGAATAGAACATTGATCGATATGGTTAATTCCATTTTGGCCAAATATGGTCTACATCAAAGAATGTGGGGGGAGGCTCTTTTAATTTCTAACAATGTGTTGAACCATATCCCTTTCAAACACGTAGAGAAAACACCTTATGAACTTTTCTTTAACTTGAAACCTATTTTAAATTACCATAAATTGTGGGTGTGTTTGGCCAAAGTCAATCTCCCTAGAAACAAATAGCAAAAGCTTAGTCCAAAAACTATCGATACCATTTTCATAGGCTATTTTGGAAATAGAAATGCAAACATATTTGTAGTGATAATGTTAGATATCCCTGACATTAGAGAAAACTCCATACTAGAAAATCAGACATGTAGATGATGTTTACTATGAAAAAAAAATTCCTTCAAACCCAATGTTCCCAAACAAGTTGGTCAATCTCCTTAAAATGTTTAAACTTCAAAACCTTCAAGAACCGGTCAAGATTCAAATCCTAGTACCAAAATACCCATACCTAAACTTAAATTGGCAAAGCTTAAAGTGCTTGATCGTCTAAGTGTCTTTGGTTGCCATAAAAGAGCTAAAATAAAAAAGAACTTTGTCTCTGAATTCCACACATTTATAGAAGAAGAAGACCCTAATACATATGAAGAAGCCATGAAGTCCATCACTGTTGATTTCTAGAAGGAAGTGTGGATAGTGAAATACAATCCATTATGAACAATCATACTTGGATTCTAACATATTTTCCTCCAGGTTGCAAAACCATTAGATTCGAACAAGTCTTCAAAAATAAGTTACAGGTAGATGATAGCATAGATCATTTTAAGGACATGTTGATAGCAAAAGGTTACAAACAACAAGAAGAAGTCAATTATTACCAATTCTCATGTAACAAAGATCACCTCTATTTGAGTCCATGTTGCCTTGGCCATGATCCATTATCATGAAATCCATAAATTGGATGTAAAGACAACCTTCCTCAATAGGGTCATGATCAAAAGATCTATATGGATCAACCCAAGGGTTTTTGTAGTTTACAGATAAGAATACAAAATTTGTAGACTTGTAAAATCTTTGTATGGTCTAAAACAAGTACAAATGCAGTGGAATGACAAATTTGATAAAACTATTTGATCTTGTGCTTGACTGCTAATGAATCTTATAAATGCATTTATTCTAAGACTATTGATAATGCATATGTCATTATGTACTTGTATGTTGAAGATATATTAATCTTTGATCCAATGCTGCAATTATTTCTAAAAACAAATCTTTTTTTTTCAAGAATTTTGATATGAAAGTTTGAAAATTGGTTGTTGTTATTCTTGGTATTAAATTGAGTAGATCTACTTCTAGTTATTACTAAAATGAGTCTCACTTTATAGAAAAAAGGTTCACATAGATTCGATAGATACTCTTGTGTTCCTGTTAGTACTCCTTATGATCCATATTTACACCTTAAGGCACATAAAGGTAATCCTATGGATAAAGTATATATGTCCAAGTTATAGGAAGCTTGATGTACTTAGCCAACTATTCTAGACCTGATATTTCCTATATTGTAAGTATGCTAAGTAGGTACACTACTTGTCCTAAAGTTGATCATTAGAAGGCTTTGGTTAGAGTGTTTAGGTATCCTAAAGATACCATGAGTTGTTGTCTTTACTACACTAGTTTCCCAGCTATGTTAGAAGGCTATACATATGAAAATTGGATAACAACTCTGATGAAACCAAGTCAACTAGTTGTTATGTGTTTTACCTAGGTGTTGTTGCAGTTTGTTGGAAATCATCCAAACAGCACCTTTCACCATTTGCAGCATGTTGTGGTTTTGTCCAAACAGCACCTTTCACCATTTCCCTCCATTCTTCAAGACCTGGTTAGGGTTCCTTGAAGCCTGCTCTGATACCAATTGAAAACTACTAGAGGGGGGGTGAATAGAGTTTTATAAAGATTTTAATAATTAATTAACTCAAACAATCAATCACAAAGATATTGGACAAGGAGACAAGAGTTTAGAGTGGTTCCAACCTTAGCAAATACTAAGGAAGTCAGTCCACTACCCGGTTGCTTACCCAACCGGGATTTGAAAAGAAATTTATTTTATTACCTCGCAAGGATTTTACATAGAATACAATTTCTTTTCCTAAACCCTTCAAGCAGCCTTCACCTAGAAGTAATCGCCCAACCTTGAAGCAGCCTTCACCTAGAAGTAATTGCACCACCTTGAAGCAGCCTTCCTCTTGAAGTAGCTTCCCGTTGCAATAGCCTTCTTGAAGTAGCTTCCCGTGCGATAGCCTTCTTGAAGTAGCTTGAAGTCCCCTTCTCCACCTGAGAAGTCAAACTCTCTCCAATCCGCAGCCTCCAACCCTAGGAGTAGCAAGGAGAATACAAAGGATAAAAAGGAACAAGAAAGAGAATAGAAATTACAACTTATCCTTTTAAGCACAAGGCTTGATTTGCCTATATCAAGCGTATTGATCTCCTAACCAATGAGTGTAGAAGTGTAAGTGTTGTAGTAAGGAGATGCTAGCCTATAAGACACGAAATTTGAGCTAAGGGGAAAGTAGGCCAATGATCACAATGCTCAAATTGCTTGCAACAGATTGCTCAAGTATGCTCAAGTATTTCTCAAGTGTAACAAGTGAGTTTTTAGTGTCATATGGCTTGTCCTATTTATAGGAATGGCCTAAGGATGCTTAAGGACGTTCTAGACAACTTCTAGGGGTTTCTAAGTGCTTAACTAGCCGTTAGGTACAAAGTTGTTGCTTTAACAACGGCTAATTAATTTATTCTGCAGTTGCTGTCAGAGACCATCTCAGTCGACAAATGGTCGACCGAGACACCTACTCGGTCGAACTTTTGTCAACCGACAGGCTCTCTGGAACAAGTGATTTGCAACGTCTTTCTTCAACTGCCAACTAACTTGTCTGTTATTTCTAACGGCTACTTTGGATCTTTCTCGGTCGAGAAGATTGTCGACCGAGAGTGTCTCGGTCGAGGGGTTTGTCGACCGAGATTGATCCTGTTTCAAGGTTTCAATTTAGGCACTAATTATGTGTGTGAGTGTGCAAAAATAATCCTATTTGAATGGGATGACTTGTCTAACTGTGGTGTTTAGCTAGGGAGAATCTAACGCTTGATTTACATGCAATTCTAAGTACTTGTACATTATATTTTTGTACAAGTTTTTACAATAGTGATTACATTGCATGAAAATGTAAATATGTAAGCTTGTAGATTTTCCCTTGTTGCTTTGTCATCCTGCACACTCAAGTAGCTTGTTAGATTAATAAGAATGAAATGTTTGTCATAATCAAAACAAAGGGATTTTATAAATGTCCATTTAGCCAACAATCTCCCCCTTTTTGAAGATGACAAACATTTCAAAAATATAAATAAAGGAAATATAAAACATATGAGTTTCATACCTTTTGATTACCTTTTGTAGCTTTTTCTCTTGTGTATAAAATGTGTGCTTATTATTCCCCATGAATTATGGAACATGAAATCCAGATAATTTGGGAATATAGCAACTTTCAATGTAAAGCCAAGAGTTTATTTATGAAACTCATTAATTGAGTTTGACTAAATGTTAATTTTATATTTATCTCTCCCCCTTTGTCATTTCAAAAAGATAACCGTTAAGAATAAAAACTCTCCCTTAATTAGATATCCTATTAGGAACATGGATTTAATATCATAATTTTTTAATTTAGCCACAATTTGTTTCTCAATCATTTGCAAAGGATGTTAAGCCTTGAAATGATATGAGATCCTGTTAGATACATGGCATATGTATTGATTTCTCATCCATTTTACAAGGAATGTTAAGCCCATAAAATGATATGAGAATCCTTTAATCTCAGAGTACATAAAAATGTCTCCATCCAAATGCAAGGGATGTTAAGTCCCGATTTGTTTAGAGAGTTCCTTTAAGTACAAGTTATATCATTTTTCTGAAATTCCTAGATTTCTTCATAACCAAAAATACTAAGGTCGTAACAAGCTCCAAATAATGTTTTTGTAAGCTTCTTAATCAAATAATCAAATTTGTTTTTATGAGCTCCCCCTTAATCTTACAATTAAAGCAATTTAAGGCTGCTAAGGTCACAAATGATTTTAAGTTTTGATTTTGACCTTTATCAAAAGTATACTAAGATTAAGTACATTAAAATGATGTCCATATAACAACCAAGAGCTTGTGTTTAAGTAGCACCAATATTAAAGAAAACATCTTCCAAAGTGGAAGCGGTTTCACCAATTTTATCTTCAACATGATGAGGAGAAACATGATTAATTTGCGAATATATTCAGTTTTATTGCAAACTTGACAACAGAAACCTGCTCGGTCGACGATCTTTCGACCGATAGTGTTCTCGGTCGAACAGTTTCTCGACCGAGAATGTGTCTGGATTTGTTTCATAGTTGTTTTAAGTAATTTGTCAATTTTGTCACAATTATAAAGGTTGCATTTTTATTTATTACTCCCCTTATTTGGTATGTTCTACAATGATGATCTTATAATCCATATTTTGAATATGTCTCACATAAAAATATCCATTGGAATCAAGTAAAGATGGCTAATTTCATTAAAAGCATGTATTACAAGCATAAAAAGATAGACACATCATATAGAGATGACCCATTACAATTATTCAAAAGTTATCATTACAATAACTCCAACATTTACTGGAAAGACTTAAGGATTACATCAATGTCAGGGTCTTTCCCAAGAAAAGGCTCAGTTCCATAATATTGGACCAATGTTTGCCAATCTAGAGCACCTGTCTTAGTTAGAGCATATGCTTCCAAGAATGTAGGTACTCGGTCAAATCGGAAATGAGCGGCAATATCTTGCAGTTGCATGGATGAAAACTGAGTGTGCGTAAGATCCACAGATGGTGGAGATGGAGTTTGATAATAGTTGTACGAAGGATTGTATGGATTGAGCATGCCAGGATTTAAAGAATACGGATATTCATCAGGTTGGTTTGGTGAAAGGGTTTGCATTCTTTGGTTTATATAAGTCATGGCATGATGGTTATAGTCTAGTTGTTTGCTTAGGTGATATTGGGAACCAGCTATATAAGTAAGAGTGTTTTGAATGGGGTCATGTGATAGATTAGTAGAAAGAGGGGGTTGTGGTATGTCTTGATGAGATGTTTCTCCTTCAACTCTAGCCCTTTTATGACCAAAATCAATTCCCATTTTTTCTACTGTATTCTTACTTATTTTTTGTGGTCTACGCTCCCATGTATATCCCATATCCTCAAGTGGGGTCTTAAGGAAATGTTGAGTAATTTGGCATATAAAATCGGCATATGGAGGATTGCCAGAAAACTCAAGCATGTTTTTAAGAATGATGCGGATAAAATTTGTGGGAATACGTTGGATAATGGCATATATTAGACACATACGAAAAACAGGAACTTCAGACTTATTGGCTCTAGGATGTATGTTTGTTGATACAATAAGGTTTACAATCCTAGCAGCTGGTTTAAGATTTATAGCATAATATGTGCCTCTATCTTCGTGACAGGTTGTATTGGATTTAAAAATGGTCCTTTTGATGTCACTAAGACTAATGGTGTGGTCATCTTGGAGAAATTGGTTAAGGGGGTTTCCAGAAGTAAGGTCAAGGCTGTCTTGATATTCATCTATGTCAATGTTTAGCATTTCAAGAATATCCCCTTCAGTAAATCGGAAGCTATGCCCATTGACCATAGTGTAGAAGAAGATAGTTTCATTTTCAGAGTGGGAAATGAGGTTTGCATAGAATTCATTCACTACCTTGATTGAATAGGAAGGAAAAGAAGGGTTGATGAATTCTTTTAACTTTTGTACTTCGAAAAGGTCCTCCAAGTCGACGATGTTGATGAAGTCCATAACTTCAACTGGTCGTCGTGGGAGAGGAGCTTTAGAGGAAAGCCGTAGATATCGATCACCAGCATCTCCATCGACGAAGGCAATGTCGTTGATGATCGTCAGTGGTGGAGTAGCTTCCCGAGCTTCCCTTCCTTTCCTGCCGGCGACCTTCTTCTTCCCACGAGCAGATGATGAGGCCATTGTGTTGCTTGAAGGTGGAGAAGAATCAAGGAAGGCTTGGGGATGAGGATGCTAAAGAGTTGCACAAAAATGCACTAGAGAGAGCCTATGGAAGCAAGAGTATGCAAGTGTGAGGAAGTGACCCATTTTTGGTTCCTTTTATAACAATCCAGCGACCTGGTCGGTCGACGACTCGTCGACCGAGCGTCCGCAACGGTCATGTTGCAGACGCGCCACTTGGCTCCCCAACGGTCATATAATGGTCATAAACGGTCATAACGGTCGGTTTACAACGGTTATATCCAACGGCTATTTCTCGGTCGAACAATTGTCGACCGACATTGTCTCGGTCGAACATTTGTCGACCGAAAGTATGTCCGATACTAAATCTTTTCTAGATTCTGTCGGTCAAGAAAGAGGGGCTGACCGAGAGGTTTTCGGTCGAAAAATTCGTCGACCGAGAAACTTACTGAGTACGAATTTGAAGCTGATTTTTAATGTAATTGATAGACTATTTTTGTAAAACACATATATAGATTTTCCAAGGGAGTAATTTTGTGTTTATTATTGACAATATTTGGACCAGTTGTGATTAATTGTTCTTTTAATCATAAAATGATATCCAAATAGTTATTATGTCAAACTTGTTTTAGGTCGAATTTGACTACGACCATAGCGCCCCTTTGTCAAATTTTATTTTGACCAAGAGGCAAATTTTTTGCAGATTTTCAGATTGAATATATTGAGTATAATATTTGCATAAGATTTAATTAAATATCAAGTTGAAGCATACTACTTAAGATTCTTCATTGAAGGTACAATTAGTTTTCTCAAGATTTTTAAAGATACTAATTTATGGATTGTGTTGCAAGCAAAATCATTTTTGCTTGCCTATATATTTTTATGGATCCATGCATACAATTTTCATTATCTATGCACACCCAATGATGAAAACATGGTATAATGGTAATAACATCATACAATGATAATTCCATTACATGATTAGTATATGAAAAGACCAGAAAATACTTTTACGAACAATCATGTGAAAATAGGAATTTTCTTTTCATTTGACTAAGCATAACTTTAAATCATCTAGGGAATAAACTAATATTAATTTCATTTACATTTGTAATCTCATTATGTTGAGTTGAGATAGACACAGAAATATGCAACTAATGTCTTTGGTCATATCTCAACTTGATTTTGTTCATTTAGTTTGGAGGTTTTGGAACCCAAACTAACTCGACATCTTTTCTCTTACAAGGACATGAAAAAGAGTAATGTCCAAGACGTGAGCAATAATGGCAACATATAGAATCAACCTCAAGTCGTTTTCTATGGTTTTGTTCTAGGTTGTTCTTTGGTAAAAATGTATTTGTTCCTTTAGGTACATATATAGATTGATGGGTTTGTGACTTTTTCCAACTAGGTTGATAGGACTTCCCTTTAGGCTTATAACCTAGTCCTCTTCTCCCAATTTGATGATAGGAATTATCTAAGATTTGATCAAGAATGCCATTATTATTTAAATTACTGACTTTTTGTTGTAACTTGGCAATCTCTTCCAATCTCTTCTTAATATCTAGTTTTTCTTGGTCTAGATTAGTTGACAATAAATTTCTTTCTTTAACAATAGTGTCATAGTCTATATGGGTGCACAATAATGGTTGTTTTTGAAGATCGTTTACTTGAGTCCGCAAGTTTGAATTTTCAACAGAAAGGAGCTTGCAATCGGCTTCCATAGATTTTAACTTAAGATCAGAATATTTATTTCCCTCTTTGAGATCCTCATTTTCAGATGCAAGAGCAAGAAGTTTAACATTTAGATCATCATTTTCTTTATTTGATTTCTTTAATTTCTTTTTGCACTCAACATATTTATTATGTGTCTCTTCAATAATAGTAATAAGTTCTTCTTTAGATAAATCAAAGAGACTTACCTCTTCTTCTTCTTCACTAGTTGTAGCAATAAGACATTCTTTGTGCTCTTCCTTTGATCTCCATGGGCATTCGGTTGTTTTGTGGCTTGTTCCTAAACACCAATTGCAGCATGTTGTGGTTTTGTCCAAACAGCACCTTTCACCATTTCCCTCCATTCTTCAAGACCTGGTTAGGGTTCCTTGAAGCCTGCTCTGATACCAATTGAAAACTACTAGAGGGGGGTGAATAGAGTTTTATAAAGATTTTAATAATTAATTAACTCAAACAATCAATCACAAAGATATTGGACAAGGAGACAAGAGTTTAGAGTGGTTCCAACCTTAGCAAATACTAAGGAAGTCAGTCCACTACCCGGTTGCTTACCCAACCGGGATTTGAAAAGAAATTTATTTTATTACCTCGCAAGGATTTTACATAGAATACAATTTCTTTTCCTAAACCCTTCAAGCAGCCTTCACCTAGAAGTAATCGCCCAACCTTGAAGCAGCCTTCACCTAGAAGTAATTGCACCACCTTGAAGCAGCCTTCCTCTTGAAGTAGCTTCCCGTTGCAATAGCCTTCTTGAAGTAGCTTCCCGTGCGATAGCCTTCTTGAAGTAGCTTGAAGTCCCCTTCTCCACCTGAGAAGTCAAACTCTCTCCAATCCGCAGCCTCCAACCCTAGGAGTAGCAAGGAGAATACAAAGGATAAAAAGGAACAAGAAAGAGAATAGAAATTACAACTTATCCTTTTAAGCACAAGGCTTGATTTGCCTATATCAAGCGTATTGATCTCCTAACCAATGAGTGTAGAAGTGTAAGTGCTGTAGTAAGGAGATGCTAGCCTATAAGACACGAAATTTGAGCTAAGGGGAAAGTAGGCCAATGATCACAATGCTCAAATTGCTTGCAACAGATTGCTCAAGTATGCTCAAGTATTTCTCAAGTGTAACAAGTGAGTTTTTAGTGTCCTATGGCTTGTCCTATTTATAGGAATGGCCTAAGGATGCTTAAGGACGTTCTAGACAACTTCTATGGGTTTCTAAGTGCTTAACTAGCCTTTAGGTACAAAGTTGTTGCTTTAACAACAGCTAATTAATTTATTCTGCAGTTGCTGTCAGAGACCATCTCGGTCGAAAAATGGTCAACCGAGACACCTACTCGGTCGAACTTTTGTCGACCGAAAGGCTCTCTGGAACAAGTGATTTGCAACGTCTTTCTTCAACTACCAACTAACTTGTCTGTTATGTCTAACAGCTACTTTGGATCTTTCTCGGTCGAGAAGATTGTCGACCGAGAGTGTCTCGGTCGAGGGGTTTGTCGACTGAGATTGATCCTGTTTCAAGGTTTCAATTTAGGCACTAATTATGTGTGTGAGTGTGCAAAAATAATCCTATTTGAATGGGATGACTTGTCTAACTGTGGTGTTTAGCTAGGGAGAATCTAACGCTTGATTTACATGCAATTCTAAGTACTTGTACATTATATTTTTGTACAAGTTTTTACAATAGTGATTACATTGCATGAAAATGTAAATATGTAAGCTTGTAGATTTTCCCTTGTTGCTTTGTCATCCTGCACACTCAAGTAGCTTGTTAGATTAATAAGAATGAAATGTTTGTCATAATCAAAACAAAGGGATTTTATAAATGTCCATTTAGCCAACATAATTAAAACTAAAAAACACACACGCCCTGCCCCACGGGGTGTGATTCAATGTGGTGCATTGCGTCCATGCGATTTGATAGCTTTATAAAATAAAATTCTTTTTATTTTGTTTTGTTTAAATACATTTTAATTATCATCATTTGGAGTTTTAGATATGCACAATTTATCATTCCCTTGATTTCCTTGGAAAGGTTATTTGCTTCATCCTCCCAAACTATAGTTCCTTTTGAACAAGTCTCCTAGCCTATTTTCCATCCAGGTCAGTTAACCCTTTGGCTGGCTAGTCTGAGTCCCTTCAGTTCTTGCTTGGGTGCGCCCTTAACAAACCATCTTTTTAGGAACCCATTTACTAATTAATATTAAAGGAAAAATGTCTAGTTGGGTTCCTATCATGTTGACTATGCATGCCAGACTATATAAAGGCATACATTAGTCATTTCTACACATTCCAAAAACATAGAAATATACTAAGAATTACTGAGTCTGAGAGAAGTTATGTGTGTGAGAAATGTTCTACATCTACTACTGTTGTGTATGGCCTCCACCACCTTACATTAGCCTGCTACATCATCTCATTCAAGTTCATCTTCTTCCTTCTTCTCCACTGTTGCTTCCAACTCATGTTCATCTAAATGAGATTCATGTGACCTGATTTTCCAACAGACAATTCGACATTAGTCCCTTGTTAACCGTGGACAAAAATACTAAGAACTGGGGGTGACTGAATCTAGGAGGCTAGTTATTGCATACGCTCGTGCATTAGGAGTGTGGATTTTGTCTTTATAAAAATGATCTTTATGACACACCTTCATACATAGACTATTCTAAACTCATAATATCTACTTTTTAATTTTGATCATATTATCTACTTCCTTAATTTAGTATAAGATTTCAAAATAGTAACTGGAAAATAAAAAAATATCATAAGTATATGTGTTTGCTGAGTAATTGTATTGGCCAAGGAAGACATATGGAGATGAGTGTGTTGGCAAGTCTTCCTCTTCACCGTACAACATAGTTACATGAGGGGTTCTAAGAATGTTTTGTTTTCTTTTTCTCCCCCTCTTACATAGAATTGGATCGAGAAATTCTCTACCATCTCCTCCAACTACATAAAAAATGTAATCTCGAGGCCTAACCAGCTCACTATTAGCAAGAATAAGGATAAGTTCATATATGTGTCATGATCTACATGATTAAATGATATAGTTAATATTTTGATATATATGTATATATATAATTATCCAACTGGGTAACATAAATTATTTATCCAATGATTCTGGTTACAATTTAAGTGTTTTGGTTACAATTTTGACATTCTAGTTATAATTTTTTACTCCTAGTTACAGTACACGGTGGAGATTTTTTTCCTCTAAAATGTCATTTTTACTATTTTAGCAAAATTTTGAAATATAGAATTGAATTTGCTTTTACAAAGTGAGTCTTTGTATTACAAATTTGGTCATCTCGTTATAATTTGGTGTCTTCCTGCTATGAAACTAGATCTACGGATGACTAACTTTAGTTTCCTGACTTGATAATGAATATATGTTCTAGAATACCAACCTTAGTTTCTTGACTCGAGTCTTTATATAATAAATTTGGTCATCTCATTACTGTTTTGGTGTCTTCCTATTACAAAATTCGATCCATTGATAACTAACCTTAGTTGCCCGACTCAGATAATGAATATATGGCCATATATATCAATCAGATTGCTCTCTTTCCTATAGGCTAGGGTCCAATATTGGTCTGACAACCATTACCATTCTACCACCTAGTCTGATGGAGTACCATGGGTTCCCAGGGAGGAGATCATAGAAAAAGGAGCTTGAGGTGGCTCATGCAACCCTCATCCCATAACAATGACTCTAGTGAGGTCGAGGTGTTGCATGAGTCGATAGGATCATAATCTTCTAGTATTGTCATAGATTTTATTGATGATCAATCAAGAGGATGATGCCCTCATACCATAGCAATGGATCGAGTTCCTATGACGGTCAAGAAGTTATCTTGGTGGCTCACATAAATATGGTGGCGGCATCACAAACTATGGGAATGAAAGTGCACTTTCAGGTTGGTTGTTTCTTCATATTTGGGTTCAAGAGAGAAAGATTAAGATTGGGCCAACAAAGCTAGGGGTGTGGCTGACTATTCGCACATACAATGTCACTGCCAAGTCAATAGATATAATAACCTTGGTGTCCTTTTTCCCTTATCATATTGACATCCTCTATAGTGGCGTTGGGGTAGGGAGATGGAGAGTGGCCAGCCTGGGCAACTTTGAGTCTCTTAGTAGAGGATTAGAAGTGGCAAGCGCATGATTGCTAGTAAAAATGCATGTATCCCATGTTTTGAGACATGTGGGACTTATTATTTTCTTATTTGACATACATCCAAATTTTATAATAACTAAATTACAAATTCAAAAATGCTTAAGTTTTAATTAGATATCTCATTTTATGTAAAATAAATTCTAAAATTTTAATTTCTCAAAAGTAAGAATTTAATTTTGTTAAGAAATTTATCCCTATTTATATATCAAGATCAATTATTTTTGTATTGATTAAAAGTCAATAACTTTCACATATATAATTTGGTAATTTTACGATCTTAGAAAAATTTTGAGATAACATTTTCATATTTTGTTTTGATGTTAATGTACTAAAACAATAATGAGTTTTAAAGTTAAAATGATGTGGTAGATTGTACCATCATCTTGAATGGGTAGAAGTAACGGATTCAGGACCAAGTATTTTGAATGGGTATGAAATAATACCAAAGTACAAGATGATTAAACAAAATAATAGAATAGGAGTTGATTGATTTACCAATCTAAAAATTAGCATCAAGTAATGCCAATTGAAATGATCATACTTCTGAGGTCCAATGTAGTAGGTTATAGAGGTGATTACTTTAATTACATCCCTCATCATTAGTTGTGACAGTGGGGCAAGGGACATAGGAACAGGGAACCATGTGCTTGGGGACTAGGTCTAATTTGTACAATTGAGTCAGATCCCCTCCATGGAATATTGGTTAAGCCTCTCTACTCATATTTTAGGAAGGCAATTGATAGATTAGGTGGCCTTGTCTCATCAAGTCATCAGGTGTAGGCCACTATAGGCTAGTCACCACTAGGGCTTACAACTTGTGAAGCATGATAGACACCTTGACGGGCCATTGAACCCAAGGCCCATCTATCTTGTATGTATATAGTTTTATATTATCTCTATACATCCCTATTGTCTACATTCCAAACCTCAAATTGGGTATATATCTATCTTGAACCTTCAATAAAATGATGCAGGATCATATGGCAAGTTGTGTGGTCTAGGATGTTGTGGTGGCACATAACTGATTGTTGCAATATGTAGTGTATTGTATCTAAGTTGGAGATCATGTTCTAATACCCATGCAATGGTGTTGCTTGGGTTATCTTTGTGAACCATAACAATAGCGTCATCCATCCTATATTTGATTTTTTTGGCATTGAGAAATGGGACCACTTGTTTAGATCAATACATGGCCTCTCTAAGAGAATATTGAAAGGTCGACTAAGTTCCATGACCAAAACTTGTACTAGGAATGTTTATAGCCCAATCTGGAGCTTGAGTATGATATCCTCAATGCATGCTTGAGTTTACAATTGAACGAGGTATCATTCTTCATAGATTTAGATATCAATAGGGTCTCTCCTTGGACTGATGAGTTACTTAAGGAGCACACGTTGATGCTTTCCCCCATTGTCAATGAAACCAGTGGGGACATTGAGGCCTATGCATGTACATGTGATGAGCGATGACCTATTGGGGTCATTTACTTTTGGTATTTCCTCCTTGTAGAATAAAATTTGATGTGCGGTTGTGATGAGCTTGATGGTGACAATAAGTGATTTGACTTATTTTCTTAGAATACATAGGCTCCTTTGAGGGTCTTAATAAAAACTACATGTCATGTTGTATTATATACATCATCTTCATGAAAAACACCTACTTATCAGTCTCACTTATTTGAATGACCTCCATTTCCTTGATAAATTTATGTATGCAAAGCTCAAGAGTATGAGGTACACTCTAAAAATCGACCCTGAAAATCATTTTTTGTGTATGTACATCTGGAGCATCAGTACGGACCCCTACTTAAGGAGTAATATTTGTCTCCTAAGTGTATAGAGGTGAAGAAGTCTCTACTAAAGTGACTTGGAGAAAAATATGTGTCAGTGAAGGGATACAAATCTCTGACCCTCTGGTTTTTTTCTTGGTTTTATACTATCACAATAGGTGCAGTTCTTGAAAGTTAAACTAGCCTTAGAATTGTGTTTGGTGTTGTTATCTTTGATACAACTGCTTGCAAGGGTATCTAGACTGACCCAATATTTTTACATGGTCATTCCTCTAGTATTATGACTCTTCTTTGGATGACTTCAGGAGTCACTAGACTTTCTTCTAAGATAACAATGATAACAATATCAGTTTGGCACTACTTGTGAAGGATATTCTCTAGAGGGTGACTGCAGTAAGAAACGTGATCCTTGACTATCGTAGTGGTTGAAACAACAGTAGATTATGATGGATTATCTTCCAAACCAACCATCTCAACTTGAAATAACTTAGTTGGGTCCTATAAAGCATGCCTAAGAGCAAAGAATTGGTCTTCTATGCGACCCTCTATGATGATAGTTGTAATGGGAGTTGGCTCTATATCCCACTACTTAGGAATTGGGTGGATCCCTTATGATTGGGAACTTTATGAAATGTTAGTTTTATGCAGACTTGTACTAAGGTAAGCTTCTACAAGAGTGAACTTATTAGGCTTTGGGTGCTTATTTGTGGCTATGATTGTTACTTGTTCATCTCTATTTGGGGGCCAATTAGATCTAACATGTTCTTTTGTTGGTGGTTGAAATAGTGGTGTTGTATACTCATAGAACTGGTTGGGTGGATATTGATATTGTAGTGGAATCTATTGTGGTTGAGTATTGTGTGTTAAGTTGTACAATGTGGGTTTGCAAAATATGTGTTGTAAGGATGGGACCACAAAAAAAAAATTACTTGAGGTTGTTGAGCTTGAGCCAGAGCGGCTTTGGTGGATGACTAACATTTTACATCATTGTTACCATAGGATGGGATCAATATTTCCTCTATAGTAGAATTAAAATTCTTTCAATTGATTGTCTTCTTTCATCTTGGATTTTGAGTTGTCATAAAATATTCTTAGATGATGAAAGGTGACATTGACATTGTGATATATGACTCCCTTGATGGATTTTTCAATCCAGATGCATTCTTAGTTCACACTAGAAAATGTGCTAAAGTGTTTCAAAGAGAGGAGTGTTGTGAGTGTGTATGTTCTTATCACCATATTAACTACTTCTTCATCCACTAGTTTGAATTCTACATGTGGCATAAGTTAATTCCATATCCCTACTAACTACTAGAATATTTCATCTATCTTTTTTTAGAACCTTCAAATCTTTGTTAGTTTGTACCTAGTCAAGGTTCTAGGCATATTGGTTAGTCAAATTTTCAGCCAGTTGCATCCAAGTATTTGGGATTCTAAGTCATGTTTGTTGTACCATGCCAGGGTGGGACCTAGAAAGGATAAAGAGAGGTAATGGATCATCACCTTGTCATCATCTTGTACCTTCACCATATCATAGAAGTATGGTTTGATGTGAGAGATTAGATCGCCTTTAATGGTGTATTTGTGGAACTTCGACATGTTGAACTTATTAGGCATATTCGCAACAAGAAAGTGACATAAGTCACCAATTTTTTCCCATCTTTCTTCCCAAATAATCATTTGAATTTGCAAAGAATCCCCAACATGGTGGGTTCAGTTGCAGAGGTGTTTTAAGTAGGATTTTTTTTGCTTTCTACAATAAATGGTAAAATTGGAAATTTTATTTTCACTGGAGATGTCAGATATACCTATGGTGGGAACCATAGGTTCATCGCATGTACAAATTTTACCATAGTGGAGGTGGAAAATTTAAAAAAACATGATTGTGGACACTGACCCTACTTGAATTCCCATGATGGAAATTTCTGATGTTGTTGGAGGTGTTTCCCTTTCCATCCAGTTTTGAGTCTTATGATGTGTCTCTGACTTCTTCAATCCATGTTTCTTCCTCATTTCCTCATGTAGGGTATTGTGGGGTTATTTTTCTCATGCAATGTTTTCACTAAAGCATTGTGTGAGTTGTATGTGATGGATATCGGTATGAACCTGGTTCCATAGGGCTCAAAAAATGTAGATACATGTTCCATGAGATGCTTGAATACATATGCAGTGAAGAACTTGAATAAGGTCCCTTCCATAGGTTGATGGTCTAAAACGATACATGCTTGGTTGGTAGTTGAAGTGGAATGTGCGTGAAGGAAATGTCAAATTATTTTTTAGGTGGATCTTGATGTGGAACCTCAGGTGTGGTTGGGATCTCTAGTGTCTAAGGGGTTCCTTCTCAGGTTTTCTCTCATGAGTGTTGAATCGTGTTGTCTAAAGTGGGCCTCCTTCATGAATCCCTTTGGTTTTCTTATCACTACAACTTGATCTATCAATTTTAATTGAGTGTTGGTAAGACTGGATGTAGTACAGAGTCATGACATGACTGGAGGTAAACTACAAGCCAAACAAGAATATTGTAAACACAAATTTTAGTCCAACATGATAGGAAAATAACACCTTTTGGCTTGGTCCTAAGCATACAATTATATAATGGAAAATAATTTTATCCCTCTTTTGTGAGAGATTGTAAAAGGATATTGTTTGTTCTCAAATGTCCTTCATCTGTATCCTTCATATGAGAAATTTTTCTCTAGTCACAATGATATGATCACAGGACATATTCCTCTAGCTTATATAGGATGGTAGGGGTTTTCAAATTGTTGTAGGATGTTCCGAGTCACACCATGGGGGTGGGTAGTGGATATGATCTCCTTATCAATCATAGGTGGGTCAAAAGGATAATTATTCTTAGATGATCTAGGTTTATACCTACTATGGGCATTAAGGTTTATGGTAGTATATTTTAAACCATTAAACATGTATGCTAACCTTATGTCCCTAGGGTCTTTCTTGTCTGTTGAGGGTCGCTATGCTCTCCATACCTTAGTTAGGACCAACCACAACTCTAGCACCAATTTGGTTGAGGTTTCTCTTCCTTGGGTCCACTATCCAACTAAGGAAAAGGTGGGAAGGATGGCATGAAAGGAAAAAACAATAGAAAACTTATTTTAAGGGTCTTATGCCAAGACTAATTGATCAAGCTTAAGTTCATAGTCAAGGACTACCTGATATCAAATAGAGGTTGGTGGAATTTCTAGGTCATGTTCTAGGACCTTCAGGTGTGGAAGAGATGGTGTATGGTCCAATATTAGTTCATGGCCCAAGAGCAGAAGTTATTAGAATATCGGCGGATTGTCTAGTTTTAGGTCATGATGCTTGACCTAAGGGGGTAGGCAAAGATGGGAGAACAGTCATTCCATTGGACACATCTCAGTCAAGTGATAGAATAAATCTAGAATGCATGGAGCATTATTTGGTGTTTAAGCTTGATTTGGAGGTTGTGCCCAAGTTTTTGATATGTGAATATCCAGTTGGTGTAATCAAGAGTTTGAATATGTGTGATAGGCTCATGAGATGAGACCAAAGTAGGACTGCCTTTTTACAAGGATAATGTCAAAATATCTTTAGATATGATTGCTAATGGTGCAAGATACTTTAAAGGTTGATTTGAACACCATTTCTATGCAAAGTATCCCACACCAGAGAAGCTAGTTAACATTCAATATATTTCATAATGGTGAAAATGGGGAGCCTTTCAACATAGAAAAGGTTGTAGAAATTTTTTATTAGATTATTAGATTTGTGAGTGATAGTTGACTATTATTGGTACAATTATTTTGAAAATATTAACATGTGAGCAAATAACGTGCAGTCCATGCAAGATGATTAATAAGAAAAAACCTTTAAGGCATGAAGAAAAAAACAATATTAGAATGTAAAGCAAGAAACAATGCATTTCTTACGATAAATCTTCCCACCTTTTAGCCCATGAGTTTAGATGTATTTTACGTCCTCACTCAATCATGACCTATATGGGAGATTTTAATTGTTAACATTTATATGGCATGATGTCACTTGCATGGAGGTAACATGGTTTCTTCAAATTTGGATATTATTATAGATATACCTCTTTCTATGTTTAGTGCTAGGAGAGTAGGTGTCCCCAATTCCATTGGGCATCCAACATTAAATTGTTCTGGTCCCTTTACCAACACCCCCACACCTCATCCAGGGATCCTAGATGAATGTTGGCACATGTTCAGTAGCTGCATTGGTTAGTATAAGTGTAAAGTGAAAGTGTGCAAACATCTTGTTTTTTCAAGTGCAATCTCATGATAGCAAGAATAGAAAATAGAGAACAAGTGGGAAGCCCAAAGTGGATAGACGATGTCTCCCACCTTCCCAAGACAAATCAATAATGAGACAAAGAAATTATGTATGCAAAACAAACAAAGAATCTTTCTCAAGATGAAAGAATTCTCTTTTTTTGTTATATTTATTTTATAAAATAAACTAGGAAATAAATGGGAGACCATATAATAAACATTAAAAAGAATCAAATAAGAAGAATATAGGAAAATAAAAAAGTAGAAAGGAAATCTTAAAAAGGAAAATAATATGGAATATATAATCAAACCAAAAATTGAAACTCTAGATGACAAAAGAAGCAACTCAGATTGTTACAAACTCCCCGTTAGAGTTTCCATATGATTTTACCCATAGATAAAAATCTACAATGAGATATTATCTATGGTTATAAAACTAAAAAGAATAAAAAATATAATATATTGGATTCAATGCCGATTTTTTAAAGGAAAATGACGAAACAATAGATGGATGTTTAGATCAACAAAAAAATGCAGAAATGACCAAAACTGACTCCACCCTAGGGTAGATAAGATGTGGAGAACATGGTCATGAGTGAGGTATCAAGAATCCTATTATGACTGGGAAACCTGCTAGGATGCCCTCATTTTTCCCAAAAATCTATTGGGTTTTAAATCTTGAGTTTATGAAAGGCAAGTGTTTGGTTGGTTAAGAAGGAAATCAATAAGACAAATGAAAAAACATGGTTAAGTTGTGAGAGTCTTTAGGAACTAAAGTGACTAAGAGCTTTCCATCACTATCACCAAATAATTTAGTTTTTATTATGTACCAAATTGCATCAGGATCTCCCAGGGTAGAGATCCATCCTTTCTGATTGGGATGAGATGTGGGGATCATAGAAAAATGAGAGAGAAAATACCATTAGGTCAAGCTAGATCAAGTTGTGTGTGTTTAATGATATTAAATTTTTTGACTTCACCTATTTCAATTAAGATGTACTGGACAAGAAACAATCATGATCAAGATGCAATCTTTTTATGAAGATCAAACAAACAAGTAGAGATGACATTATAACAACTAGTCAAGTGTATGATACAATCATGAACAAGATACATATAGATGTTTAACATGGCAGATTTAATCAAGTTGAATAAGAATATAGATAGAAAAATTTATGCAAGATGAACAAGAAGACTAGACATTAATTTGATCTAGATTTAGTAGTTAAGAATGAGAAAATAGAAGAGTTTACCAAAATCTAGAGGCCCTGGTGCCTCACCATTCTTGTAACGGTCCCACTTGTAAGAATTATCATTGTAGAAGATGGATCTTCTATTCAACTATTGGCAGAGTCTTACAAGATGAGGTAGTCTGCTCTCTATCTATAAGAGAGTCAAACGGGGCATCTTTTATTGTGGAGAAGGGAGTTATTTATGCCTCTTGGTGAGTGTTGGAGGGTTAAATGTCAAGAAAGAAAATTTTCAAGCAAATTGACCTTAGATTAGAACAAAAAATGGGATTCATTCCCTATGGAGACCCTATAGAACTCTAGTTTCCATAGGTGCACTAATGGTGGAAAGCCACAATTTGCCATGTGGAACCCTTGTGGAGTTTGGTGTTTCTCTAGGGTTTCCCTGGGAAGGAGACAAGAGTTTTCCTTATTTGAGTTACGGCTCTCTGGAGTTCCTGAATAAATCTCAAATAGTAGTTTATTTTTTTAATTGTTAGATTCTATGATTGATGAATAAAACTTTACTTAAGAAAGATGGAATAGGCTAGAAGAAAAGTAGATGGACAAGTACTCCCTTTTCTCATTCTTTGTCAACTAATATTTGGATTTGGATTGAATATATTCTCCATTAAATTAATGGTATTGATTTTTTGAAGAAATATGATCATGAATTGAAATTCCTACTAGGATTGGATGTGAATATAATATTGACATATAATAGAATTGTGAAATTTATTGAAATGCTTTGAAAAATCTCAATTTCAAGGAAAATTGCATTAAAGTCTAGAGAACGGATTTTCCTATTCACAAATCCCTAACAAAAGGCATTTTGATGAAACAAATGAAAATATGTGGAAATTTGGGAAAAGTATAACAAATTGGATAACTTCATCATTGTAAATAGAGTAGAATTGATGCTGATTCTTGATTTGAATGCCCAAAAATGGGGTGTTAACACATACTGTAGGTAAGGAACCATCTCATTGATCAAACCCTAGTTGATCTTTAGGGTAAATCATTATAAAAACCCCAACTAACATATATCAACCATAAAAAATGAATTTGGAATTGTTTCCAAAAAAGGATCCATGTAGAGATCTGACTATGAGAAATCACCTTATAAATTCTGCAAAAGATATATATATATATATATATATATATATATATATATATATATATATATATATATATATATATATATATAAATTCATATCTACACATCTGAATCATTCCACATGTAAACATAATAAAGAATTAGCCAAAATCTCTCTTTATTTATTTAATTAAAGGGATCATAAGATTGTCTGTGATTATGAAACTATAGTAATACAATATAATGGATTCAATTTATAACTCATGATCATATAGAAAAATGGTATCACCCTATATCTTAAAAAATAGGGTCTTAATTGATGTCTCTCCACTAATTAAATCCAAATATGAGACCTAATGGATATACTTGAAGTGAATCATTATTCCTTTAAATATTATGAAAGATGAATAACATAATCTCTCTCTTCCCCTTCTTATGATGATAGTTAATTCAACATCATTTGATATGAAAATATGTCCAAATAAGTCAAAATTTTGGTATAATGCACTTTCTCTCTCCTTATTGTATCTTCATCACCAGTAGTATGCATAAGAACCTTAATTGGTGTAATTTCGTCCAATGGACTCAATAAAACTAATATTGGTCCTAAGTAACCATAATTGAAAACTTACACCAATTAGTGATCAACCATAATTCCTTAAATGTACATAAGAAATACCAATTACATTATACCAACAACTTGTCATAAGTGATACTAATTACATTATGTTAATAACTCATCTTTTGATCATCAAATTTAGAAAGTAACTACATAAAAATATTGTAGACTCTAAAATACACCTATGGTCGAAATATAAGGCCAATCTGACCTCATATGACCCCTCAAATGATTTTGGAAACTTTTCCTATGAGTTACTTCACAATAACACTGATTATTTCTTTTAATGTATTAATTTCCTATAGTTGTGGAGTACTTTGATGTCATAAATCCTTGTGTGTCTGAGTCTGAGGCAAACTCTCGGACCGGGGAAGAATCGCCACCCTAGGAGTCACCTTCCCAACCTGACTCCCTCTTCACTCAGAACTCTTCTAGTATGTACAATGGTCCCTACAGCCCTGACCAAGATAGCTCCACGAGGATTCTTAGTGCAAAGAAACCTTAGAGAAACCATCACCACACTTTCCCAATATGATTAATCCTTGTTTTGGTGGGTTTCTTTCTTCTTGGTATTCCCAACAATGGAAAACTCTATTCTCTCCCCTATTTTGATATCCTCGATGAATCACAAGCATCTCATTGCATTACCTATATAAACGAGCATCCAAAATTCATACATATCCTCTAAGAAACCTCCACAAAACCCCAAATCCCATAATTCCACCTGCAGCTAACCCACAATTCCAACCTATCTCCACCTCCCTCCAGTGGCTTGCAATGATGGTTCTAACCATTGTAGCCCTATTTTAATATTTGCATTGCCTCCTAGGACCTACATGAAGCTTTGGACGAGGTCAATCAGTCCCCACAAAGAGGTAATTACATATCCCCTAGTTTACCTTCTTTGTTATTGCTCATGGATCTGATACAAAAATATCCTAATCCCGTGGTATGTGTTTTCTCCTTCCACCAACTCAGATTGGGTCTCAAAAACTCTGCTTTAGGTCTAGTTTTATTGTGTGCATTGATCTATGGTGCTCTCCCTTTTTGTCATGTTGTTGATCATGGAAGCATAACACCTAGAGTTTTCTTGACCATGAGAGTACCCAAGTTTTGAGAATCTTGAGATAGATGTGTTTGGGAGAATCCAATCTTGATCTCATTAGACCTTGGTTTTAATTGGAAAGGAGTGGTTTGTGATTTGCAACTCCTATTCTATTGTAAAACTTTTTCTCATGTTTGTGTATTAAAGTGGAAGAAACGGGGTTGGTATTTTCCTCAAACTGATGCCCCTAGTATTATTCAAGTTTAATGACATGTGCCATGGGAAAAATAGTCTTTATGAGTTGGATTCTTTTTAGAGATTACATGTTTGTTCTTGGGTGACATCAAGCCATGTGGTCGACTCTAGTTGGGCCAGCTAGTCATATGTTTGACGTGTTGATGATGCGTACATGTTTATATAATGGTCTTTATCAAATTTTGATTGGCCAGATTTTCATGAATTCATATCAATTATATCTATGGTTGAAAAAATACACAAAAATATACTTTGGTAGGGTATTTCAATACTCAAAAAAAATTTCTTATTTTGAACCCTAATTCAACTATATTGGGACATGTTTTCCTAATGAGTCTAGATTAGGTTTTCGTTTCCAAGTAAGATGGAAATTAAGTAAACTTATATTCATATTAAGACTTTACTGATTCTATAAACCTCAAGAGTACTAAGAGCAGTTCTTCTCTCAATGATAGGTGGATCATGAACTATAAGTAAAAATTATGGATAAAGGGCTTTCATTCACTTATATTGATGAAAGTTACTTACAATAATATTGCATAAATAGTTCCTATCAATCCTTGCAATAATGGTTACAACTAGATTATGAGTTATCAATATATTGTTCTCATGGAGATTATGAGGATTATATGCACGTCTTTCTAAAAGTCAAAATTAATGTTTCAAGTAATTATTCTCAATAATAATGTTAAGAATAAGATAATTGATGGCTTTATTCCTTTTAAGATAATTGTTTCTGGTACAATTTTTTGTAAGCTCTTTTTTAGCAATGAGCACTTAGGTTCATAAGTTCTGTGTGAGCAATGAACAATAGGGTGCATCAGCATTGTGTGAGAAATGAGCTATTTGGGCATTTACAGATGAAAAACAACATAATCAACCCAAGATAATGATGGTACTAATAAAGAGACACAAAAAGAAAGATAAATTATATGAAAGCATTCAATGTTTACAATGTCTTATTCATGTTTTAACAAAAGTATATATATATTTCATGTTTGTATAAAATTACTACCACTTACCCTAATATATTTTCCAGTTTGCTTTGCATTGGTGGGGACACAATGTCAACAGGAAATAAGGATAAAGGAGCTTCATCAAGGAATAATACCTCAAGGAGAAATCTAGGATACTAAACCTGGTGGAGTGTCAACTATGATAGAATATTTAGTGTTGTTTTCTTTTCAAGTTAAGAGCACCACATAGTAGTTTATAGTGTGAGTTTAATGTTTTGGACCTTGAGAATGAGAATGGATATTTTTTTCTGTGTTGGTTGAATTAAATTATATTTTTATGAAATGATTATCATGTTTGTCACATTCCTAATGAGACTTATGCTTCTAGTCATTAATATACATGTATTAGAAAATTGGGATGTTATAATAATGGTATTAGAGATAAATATATAGTTGTCCATGAGGCTTTTCTTAGAATCTCATCTAGTTAATGTCCTCTTTTATATATGGCACCTAAGAAGAGAAGTGAAAATGACCAGATACACATGGGTGAGGAAGAGGATATTCTCTTAGCATAGGAAACCATTGGGAATCTCCACATCAAGAAACTCCCATGGTACTCTTGGACGTCATGGTCAAGGCCACTGTCATTGTCATGGAAGGAGAAGAGGAGCATCTAGACAACCCTAGGGTCAACCTTGAGCTTTCCCTAGTTGACATTTTGAAGATCAATCATGACTCTTATGATTAAATGGAAGAGTTGGATGTGGGGTGAAAATATGATAGCTAGCTATAGAAAATGGAACTTTCTTTCATGATCTAGATTTCCCTAACCACTCTAGCATTCATTGTGGGACTCATGTTCTCAAAGGTGGAGCTAGGACTTAGTGGGGGAACCTTCTTGGAGCCCAAGACGAGGATGCTCCTCCAATCACTTGAGAGGAATTCTCACAAGATTTTTGAGACCATTGCATATAGGATTTTATGGTTGAGAAGAAAAAAGAGGAGTTCCTCCACCTCATACATATTGGAGATACCACATTCACCTTGAAGTTCAGAATCTTGCAAATGTATGGTCATGGTTACAATGAACAACACAATGCAAAAAAGTTCATAGGGGGCTCAAGTCAGACCTTACCTTCACATTATTTGGGCAAGGACACACCAACCTACAACGTGCTCTAGATTTTTCTCTTGCATTAGAATATCACCCAACAAGAACATGAAAGAAGGGCAAGCAGTCCCATAACAACTCCAACAACCACAATGAAAAGAAGAGCAAAGCTTTAAAAGAACCACATTCGAGGAAGCCTTGACCAACCTACAACAAACCGCATGGTGGAGTATGTAGGTTTGGAACATGAGCTTGCTAATTTTGTTGTGACTAGAGTCATAAGAAGTCAGAATGCCCCAAGCTCAAAGTAAGGAATGATGCAAGACAAAACCCTAATCTGGATCAATGAGAAAAGAAAAAAGCAAGGATCATTCCAATGATTGATGATGAGGAAGGAGAAGGTAACATAGAAGGTATGAAATAGTTTTAGCTATAGCTTTGATGTAGAAATACATTATGTGTATTGCAAACTAGAAATGAGTACAACCCAAATGTGGTTAGTATGTGGAAATTTTGTGGACTAAATTTTGCAAGGTGGGTAGAATTATAACACCCCATGTTTTATGAAAAAATTTAAATTTAGGTTCTCTATAGAAATCGCTCCACTAATTAAATCCAAATTTTAGACCTTAATGCAAATGACCCCAAGTGAATGATTGTTCCTTTAATGATTATGAAAGATGAAGAATATAATTTTTCTATCTTTCCTTTCTTATTATGTTAGTTGACTCAGTATCCTTTGACACTAAAGTATGGTCAAATAAGTCCAAATTACAATATAATGTTTTCCCTCTTCTTAACACAACCTCATCACCATTAATATACATAAGAACCCTAACTGGACTATTTCGTCCCAATGGGCTGAATAAAACTAAAATCATCCCTTAGTGACATAATTGGGAAGTTACACCATTTAGGGATCAATCATAATTCATTAATATGCATAAAAAATACTAATTACATTATTGTAATAACTCATATTTTGATCATCAAATATAGAAGTATCTATCTAAGCATATTCTAGACCCTAAAATACAGCTATGATCTGAATTTGAAGCCAATTTGACCTCATACTATCCCTCAAATTACCTTAGAAAGTTTCCTAAGAGTTAAATTTTGATCATACAAAATATATCCTTCAATGTATTTATCTCCTATAGTTTTGGAGTACTTTGATGTCACACATCCATGTGAGTCAGAGTCCAACTCAAACCTGAAACCCTTGTAGAATCATCACTCTGAGAGTCATCTTTCCAACCTGACTCCCTCTTTTCTTGGGATTTTGCTACTCCACAGGGTGGTCTCCAAAACCCCAACATGGCTTCCTCTCCTAGGAGTCTCATTTTAAAGAATACCTTTGAGAAATTATCACCACACTCTCCCAATATGAGCAATCTTAGTTTTGGAGGGTTTCCTTCTTCCTAATACTCCTAGCAATGCCAAACTCAATCTTCTTCATTATTTCAGTATCCTCCATGAAACTCCAGCAACCCCAAAACTTTACCAATATAAAGGAGCATCCAAAATTGATGCATAACCTCCCAAAAAACTCCACAAAACCCCCAATACCAAATTTCCACCTGTAGATAACCCACGATTAGAACCTATCTCCATCTCCTTCTGGTGGCTCACAACTATGGTTCTAACCATCACATCCATGTTTTAGTATTCACATTGCCCCCTAGAACTTGTAGGAAGATTTTTCTGAGCTCCATATCTCCCCAAAAAGTGGCAATCACCTAACCCACATTTTTACCTTCTTTGCAGCTACTCGTGGAGCTGATGCAACAATCTACCACCCCTAACCATGTGGTACACATTTCCCCATTCCATCAACTCCTAATGGCAATAACCCCCTTCAAGTGTGTTTCAAAGTGTGGGTTGTTTTTTGGTGCTCTCCCTACTCACCGTGTTGCTGGTCATGGTAGGGTAAAGCCTATGGTGTTCTTGGTTGTGATAACAACCTAGTTTGGGTTCATTGATACCGGCGTATCTAAGAGAATCCAATCTTGATCTCAAAACACTTTGGTTTGAATTGAAAAGAGGTGATTTATAATTTGGAGCCCCTCTACTGTTGATCTTGGACATCGCCAAACCAAACAAGGGTGTTCAAATTGAGTCTCCAACTACTTTCTAATGTTGTTACTCGTGTTTTCCAATCAAAGAAAAATAAATGAGGTTAAGCTTTCCCTCTAATACCCCTAGTATTATTTAGGTTTGGAGACACACGCCATGAGAAAAACTATTTTGTGCTCGTAGGATTCTTTTTAGCCACTCAACATTTCCTTCTGGAATGATAACATGTTATGTGTCTGACTCTAGGTCCAACTAGGCATCGATCCCACGTCTAGAGTATGTATGCATGTTTTGCAACAGTTTTTCTCAAATTCTAATTTGTTAGTTCTTAATAAATTAATACTAATTACATATATGGTCAAAAATATACACAAAGGTATTCTTTGGAAAAGGTATTTGAATAAGGACACACTTGTACTCATTTTGAACCACAATTCAACTATATCAGGCCATGTTGTTATAAGGAGTCTTGATTAGCATTTACTTCACAAATAAGATGGAAATTAAGTAAAGTTATATGGATTTCAGGACTTTAGGGCTTCCAAAAGCCTCATGATTATTAAGAGAACTTCTTCTCTCACCATTAAGTGGATCATGTACCCTGAGTAACTATTATGGGAAAAGGGCTTCTATTCGGTTTTCATGATGAAAATCACGTATGATAATATTGCATATATAATTCCTATGTATCCTTGCAATATTAATGCTTGCAATTCGGATTATGAATTTTTAGTATATTGTTCTCATGGAGATTATGATGATAATATGCACATCTTTATTAAAATCAAAGTTGATGTTTCAAGTCATTATGCTCAAGAATAATGTTAAGAATATGATAATTGATGATGTTGTTCCTTCCGAGTTTATTGCCTTTTGGCACAATTATTTATACGCTCTGTGTGAGAAATAAGTGTTGGGTCCATAAGCTCTGTGTGAGCAATGAGCACTTGGGATCACTTATGGATGAAGGACAAAGTAGTCAACCCAAGATAATGATGATAGTAAAAAAGAGACATAATGATGAAGATAAATGATATGGAATTTTAATGTTTACAATGCTTAATTCCTATTTTATCAAAAGTATATCTTATTCCATGTTCATATAATGTAACTCAGTGCCAGTTACTCTAACATATTTTCAATTTTTCTTTGCACAATTGGGGAAGCGACGTCTGGAAGAGAGACATATAAGGGAGTATATACAAGGAGCTTATACCTCGAGGATAAATTTATGACATAGAAACTAGTGGTGTTGACAACTATAATAGAACACTTAGATTAGCTTTTTTATGTTAAGAGAACCATGTATTAGTTTAAAGTGTGAGATTTATATTGAGGACGTTGAGAATGATAAATGTTATGTTTTCCTATGTTGGTTGAATTAAAATATATATTTTTATACAATTATTATCACATTTTGTGACATTACCAATGAGATTTATGCTTCTGCTCGCTAACCTACATATTTTAAAAGGTTGGAATTTTACAGAAACATCAAGAAAAAACACTTTAATGGATTCACCATCAACTACTCAACCATAAGTCTAGAAAGTGAGAGTACATAGACACTCTAGACTTAACTAAATTGTTACATGTTACATCTTGATCATCACATTCTTTTTACAACTCCAACATACCTAAAAGATGTGGATAACCACATGGAAAGAGACACCAAGTCCCAATGATATGATATAGAAAAATCTATCTTGCTTATTGCTTATAGGTAAATAAGGATAGGTTTTTTAACAGCCATACTAATCAATTGTTGAGTATCTCTCCACATGATATATACATCAAGTACTTATTTTCTTCACATGTATGTATACTAAACAAACATAATAAGGGTCATACTTATAAATACACCTGATCTATATGCTTACTATATACAGTAGAAAACATATAGAATACTTACAATAAGTAAAGGAAATACATGTGCACATCCATGTGAATCACCAATTAAACCTAAATAAATATACTATATGGCTAATTTACATATGTTAATAAGCCCTAGGTAGTTTGAAGTGTAACACTCAAACTACTAATTGACCACCACAAAGTTGCAATCAACCCCATATAATACCTAGGATCACCACAATCCTAAAGATCTCTTCTCATCATTCGATACAAGTGATAAAAAACAGTGGGACTATGTCTCGATGTACCAGTAGGGAACATAGGTCATGTCATTGAAAGCCTAGTTGGTCATGGTACATAATCTATGGCACCAAAAACTAGGGTAGACAACCCTCAAATGATGAGTTATGGCCACAAATCCTCTCAATCATATATACATCTGAGACACGACCACAATCACTCTCAATCACATATAAACTAATACACAGCCACAACTATTCCCAAATGCCTTGAAGTCAAGATGATAGACAAAAACCCTTCCCACACCTCATATACTCAACAATATATGACTTTGAGCTCCTTCTCACAATATGAGATTGCTACAAGGAAGCACATTTCACTGACCAACAAGTTCTGACATTGAGATGGCTCTACAGTCATAGGGAACTGCATGATTAAGGTTGTACTTGATTAATTAATATGATTGTTCATATTTCAATTGTAAAAAACACTTAAAAATAATACAAAGAGACATAATAAACATATTAAGAAAGGCTATAACTTAGATGATATAAATAGTATTCAAGGATATCGAGAAACTAGATGAGGTACAAATAACCATCTTTGGCCACAATAAGGCTCATCATATCAGTCTCAATCACAACAAGGTCCATCATAGGACAAGACATGATAATGGAAGATGATTAAGCATCACTATTCAAAAGAAAGAGTATCATGCAGAACTACCATATTGTAGTGGCATTAGGAACAATAGTTAAAGTCAAAAGATCCTTATTGCATGCATCTCTTAAAGTCTACTTGATCATGATAAATACATCAATGTTCAAGGAAAAGGTTATTAGACCTAGAAGAACGCATCATTTTCTCATTTAACTAATTCACTATTTTATCCATGTTTTATACTTCATAGATGATCAGTCATAAACAACCTTGAGCATTGGTACCTGCCATCATCCCAATGATGACTCTCATGATATTTCACTCAAGGTATTAACCTCAAGGTATCAAGCCTACATGTGTATACCCCATATCCAAGATACATCTTGTATTTTCACATTTTGACACATACTTTTCAATCTTCCAAGATCATAGAGAAAGGAGAGATGAAAGGCATAGGAAATAATATGAGTAGGATAATTACTCAAAAGGAACCTACTTTATCTCATTACTATTATCTTTCATTATTAAAACTCCTATGGATTGAGAAACTTGTAAATTACTTCTTATGCACTTTACTAATTACCCCTATGATGCATTTCATGTCCGCTCATATGATAATGCTTCTTAATTCATAATAACTTTTAGCTTCATCTATTACCCAATTAAGTGTTTATGACTTTAGGATATATATATATATATATATATATATATATATATATATATATATATATATATATGTGTGTGTGTGTGTGTGTGTGTGTGTGTGTGTGTGTGTGTGAGTGTGTGTGTGTGTGTGTGTGTGTGTGGGTGGGTGGGTGGGTGGGGGGATGTGTGTGTAATACAACTCATAATGTAACCTAAGGTACTCAGTAGGGTAAAACTACGAGTAGTGACCATGAAAGGCTAATTTCACCATATAAGGTCATACCAAGGATAATATCTTATAGCTTTATCAACATCATATGAAATTTTGGATCCAGCCTCATTTTAATAAAATAAACCACCATACCAAGTTATACTAAAAATTTGAAGGTATGTGAGAGTTATATCAGATACATGACCACAAATAAAAGGACCAATCTCATGCATAGAGGGGCTACCTTGAGATTATACATCTAACTAAAATGAAATTTCAACAGCATAATAGTTCTAATATAGACTTAAGATCATTTTATATCCACTACTAGGAATTAAGAATAATATGAACATTGATTTCCACATTGTATGGCACCAAGATACCAAGAAGATAACATTTTTAGCAAATTTCACCTGTTTTTGATATTTAGCATAAACATATTCAAGTGGTTATGATATTAACAATAGGTATCACTCTTAAAAGGTTAGGAAGAAAATGACAATTTGTATTTTCTATGATACAATATAAAATAATCCTCATGAGATCATATTTAGCATGTAAAGTGATCATAGAGAAAGATTAGGGTATATTAGAGAAATTTCAAGTATTTGCATGTACAAGTAGGCAAAAATGTTACATCACTCTCCTCTCATGGTAATTATCATGAGGGTTATCTAAGACAACCAAGAACAAGATTTTAGGTCCTAGATCAACTGTCAAACCTCAAAACCAAAGCTTCAAACAGGATCTAGCTCCCATTTGGTCAAGGAGAGGAAAAAGTAAGGTTCTTTAGCTAAATGGGTAGGTTATACCATGAAGGACCAATCATATCGACCAAAAAAAGAAGATGATGTGAGTAATAGTAGGAATCCCACCAGTAAACATCATAGGCACGTCCAAGATCACTTTCCTAGCTCCGAGATGACTCCTCCATGATGCTCTAGATTAATCAAGGGAAAAAGAGGGTACTTTAGCTAGATGAGAAAGTTACCACCATAGAAGGCCATTGACTTCATACAAGTAGTAATAAGGAGTGAATGGTATAAGGAAAAAGAGATTAGAGAAGATGATCTTATATTTTCAATGCAAGAAACAAGGTTGGGAAGCTTGAAAAAATTATGGATTTGCTTGAACTTAGGCATGGATCCACATGCACCCACTTGTAAACTTCAATTCATGGCCATCGACGCCCAAAGGGTTTTAATCAACCTCTAAGGATCCCTATATGTTTGATAACTACAAAGGGTATAAAATTATCCTCTAGGACAAAATGGAAGGGGTATTGTATACTAAAATTTGTATAACTATCAAAATTGTCCATAACTAGCCTCCAGAATAAGCATTGGCCAAAGCAAGTCTCCCAATTTGTAAATAAACCTTCTTGTCGACCCATTTTCATTTCCATCAACCCTATGATATTTTCGTTAGTCTGCACATTATTCACAAAACCTATAAGTTTGGATCGTCATTGCTTGTAGTATCTAGGTTCTCCATCAGTTCACACACACATAGGAGCTTCATCGGTCACATGCATTGTATTCTCATTGGTTGATGTCTCAAAGGCCCCACTGGTTGTCAAGATCCACATTCTCAATAGTCTATCCATCCAACTTTCCCATCAGTTCCCATTTATAGAATTACCATCATGTCTAAGCCCATTGCTCTCATAGGTTTAGAAATTATAATAGTCATAGGTACATCTTCCATCAGTTGGTAGGGTCCTTCTTTCAGAGGGAACTTCACATTATCCTCATTCAACTTATGATTCCTTATAACCTTCATCAAGCCAATGAGTCCTTAGAACCTTCATCAAATGAATGATTTGTTAGGTCCTCCATCAGACCAATGAGTCCTCATAACCTCCATCGAGAGGTCCATGACACTTATCGGTTGAGAGTCCCATCTATCCTTATCAACAACTACAAATCTCACCAAAATATGTATCATTATGAAGGAATGTATGCAATTAGATAGAATATACTTAAGTTTTGAAATTTGGTCCTTGAATAAGGTGAAATTCCATATTAGTCAATAATTGTACATGGAATTGCAAATCATAGCAAACAAGGTTCGATTGAAGTCAGATTAGAATCATATTTTAAGAAATTAATTCCAAGGCTAAAAAGTGTGGGTATGAGGGAAAAATTATGTTTATATACTTTACACATAATCTTCTATTAATTTCTCATACTTTGTTGAATTTACAATTTAGTCCTCAACTTTAAAGATAACTAGACATTACGGCAACCAAAGTGCAAATTGAACCCAATGATAGATATCACTTAAAATATTGGTACCCAATGATAATAAGGGAAGATTACATGCATATTAGGTTTAAGATATGTTCATGGTCTAGTAGACATAAACCCCTCAAAAGGATTTTGCCCCCAAAAATCAAAAGGATTTTGCCTCAAAATCCAAAGCTGAGGGCATGGAACAATTATAGGCAACATGTAACCCTATATCAAGAGTGTTTTGGGACAGCTTATGCTACCTTATCACCAATATTGCACGATATCAAGTAGTCTCTTTTGTTTGTATGCATGATTGATTTCAAGTTTCAATGTCTTATGCATCAATTATTGTTTTACTTCAGTTCCTTGGCATCTATTTAGGATTTAATGATATTACCACACTCCATTATTCTTACTTTCCATATTTTAATTATCTTATGTTCTTTCCTTATCATTATACTTGTGATTCTCCATTTAAGTATCGAGTGATCATAATTATGTTAATTCTCAAGCAATTACTCTTATTATCATGTATTTATATACATGCTATCTCACAATAAGATTATTCGTTCATGTGATCCTAAAACTCTTAAAATTTTTGGACACTTCTTATGTACAAATCCACTCTTATCTTCTAGGTAGCAACCATAGGATGGCTATTTCGTCCACATCAAAATCACCATCACATAGGTATTGTAACATCCCTGACTTGGGTTTAGGGCTAACCCTATTTGTTTGGCTTAAATAAGTTTCTTAGGACCTTAATATAATCCTCTAAGTGTTTTTTTATCAAGTGACAAATTTATGTTTCAAGTTTGGTCCTGTTTGAATATTGTTTGAGGGATGTTCCTTTGTTTTGGACTAAAGTGCAATTTACCCAAGATAAGGGGTTATATTGCAAAATGTCACATATTGAATGTGTATTAAGTGTTTTAGCATCATAAGAGAGAGAATGATGCTAGGTGGTGGCTTGTGGAAAGCCTAAATTCCAAGTTTGAACTTGTTTGAATAATGTTAGTACCTTGTGCACCAATTTTGGTACAAATTGTAATTTACCCAAAACATAGGGTTGATATGCAAATTACCACCTCTAGAGTGTTCCTACTTCCTCTATGTTATATTTATAGGAGAGAGAAAGAATGATACACCATGTTTGAATCATTTTTGAGTGATACTATCCTTGGTGATGAAAAGACCAAGAAGGGTTGTGTAATGGAAACCCTAATTTCAGCTCGTATTGAGTGTGTGGGGTTGTAGTGTTAAATGGGAGTCCCTATCAGCCAAGGAGACAATGAGGACGCCCCCATATCCTTTTTTAGCTCTTTTCCTTTGCAAAAATGAGCTAATCACCTCAATAAAGCAATAGATATCGTCTTGCAACTTTCCTTTGGAAAGGTTGTATTGAATTGTGAATATAATAATAATGTGAATGGAAGTGGCTTGCCCTAGAAGATAACCAAAGGGGCTGACCCTTATCCCTTGCATTATCCTCAAGTTTTTATTTTGCATGGCAAGATAAATATGCATTGCATGCAAGTACATGTGTCAATCCATGCATGGCCATGTGGCACCTAGTAGTAGTAAGAAGATGACACCTCTTACACTCTATCCCATGAACCTCAAGGATATATACCCTCCCTTCCACCTACTAATGAATATTTTCGACCCCTATCACTCTCTTTCTATAATATATCATGCATACCCTCTTATATATCTTGCATATTAGCTCAAGGAGCAAGGGGAGCTCGAGCACCAAGCTTAAGGTAAGGCCATGGTCATCTTCAACCTTGGTTGAAGCATGATTCTCGAGTTATAGTTATTCCTTTCTTTTCTTCTTCACCAAGTTCATAACTATGGTGATCCCTTGTATATGGAGGAGTTTTGAACGAGCCTTGGACTTTGGATAAGCCATCTTCAACCTTAGGAACGTGGAGCTTTAGAACTTGGGTCTTTGAAGTTGTTCTTGAGGCAGGTTATATAACTTGAACCCAAACATGTTATTACTCACCATCTTTCTTGCAATATTTAACGATCTACTTTCAATTCTGAGATTTTCTTGAATACTTGATATATCTATGAGTTCTAGTATTTTCTTAGACATGTTATCCTTGTACTATAACAAGTAGAACGAAGGTCTAGAGGTTGAAGATGGTGGTATAACCATACAAAGTGATATCGGGTTTAAGCACATAAGCAAGAACCTCTAACCCGATAGGGTGATGCACATACACCACTAAAATAATATGGATATGAGTTTATACTTCCTTGCACGATATGTTTATGAAGTATACATCCTATGCATGATATGGTGTCAACCATACACCTCTTGCACGATATGAGGTCAACCAAAGACCCCATGCACAATATAGTGTCAAGAACCCACACCTCTAAACCCGATATGGTCACGAACATACATCATTAGCACGATATGTTTATGAGTTTACACCTCATGCACGATATGGTGTTGAAGGATACACCTCATGCATGATATGGTGTTGAAGGATACACCTCATGCACTATATGGTGTTGAAGGATACACCTCTTGCATGATATGATGTTGAAACCCTAGATGGTGATGGTTATACACCATTAGAAAGATATGGTGATGAGAATAAACCTTATGCACGATATGGTGACACACACACAAACCTCTAAATTGATATTGGGTTAAGCATACACCTCTAAACTGATATGGGGTTAATCTTACACCTCTAAACTGATATTGGGTTAAGCATACACCTCTAAACCGATATTGGGTTAAGCATACACCTCTAAACCGATATTGGGTTACCTCTAAACCGATATTGGGTTAAGCATACACCTCTAAACTGATATGATGCTGAGCACACACCTATAAAACGATATAGTTGGTAACCCAATACACTAGATGACAAAAGTGGTAAGGTGGTTAATACCCTAGAACATGTGATGGCCAATACACTAAAGTATGGTGTGGCCAATATCTTCAAGTGAGGTGAGGATGTTACACCCATGTAGGGTGAAGGTGATACACCATATGATTGGTAAGGTTGATACCTTTATGGGTAAGGGTATGAGGGATATGATGATGCCTAGCTCGATATACACTTAACCCAATACATGTGTTCAACTTGGGATACATGATTCAACCCGATACACCTTGTAAAGGTGAGGGCAAAACACTCTTAGGAGTGATGAGTGTAACACCAAGTAATGATGTGGCTAATACCTTGATAGGAGAAACACCTAAAGTGGATGATAATGGTCAACCCTATATCAACAATGCCTTAACCCAAGATGACTCCATATCACTTGATGATGGTTGGGTAATTCATGTATGTGACTTATGGCCAATACACTACATGACAAATGTGATGAGTTAGTACCTAAAGTATTAGGATGGGAAATACCCTAATACAAGATAATTTAATGAACTTAAGTAAGTTAAAATGATGAGGGAAGTGATACACTAAGGCTTGATAAATATCACATCTAGCACTTCAAGGTTGATACATCGTAATGCACCTCAAATCCAATATACATGTATGAGTAACACATGAAGTGTGTCATGTCAATTGTTATATTAAGATGTAATGAGTTTAATGCACTTTGATAAGTGTAGGATAACATACCTTGAAAAAGGGTTAAGCCAAGTTAATAAAGTATGAGGTAATCAATATCCTAGTGAGGATGAGAGAGAAACTCATACCTTGTGTTGATAATCATTTAATGATCAATGATGAGAATAAATAATTATGATTGAATACTTATGATATCAATATATGCTCCTAGAAGTGTGGAGTAATGAATTAGGGTTTGGATTGATAATATGAACTTGAAACCCTATTCTGTTATAAAGGGAAACCATAATCCTAATAATAGGAAGGTTGTATTTCTCTTATTGCATAAGCCTTGTGAGACATGCTAAATACTTGTATAACAAGTATAATTTTTATGTGGTCTGATGACCTAAAAGATATGTGTTGCCTAGTGAGAGGTGACAAGATGTTTAATGAGCCTTGTGAGCCATGTGAATAGTTGTTTCCTAGTAAGAGGTGACAAGATGTTTAATGGGCCTTATGATCCATGTGAATAGTTGTTGTCTAATGACAAGTGAGAATATGTTTAAATGGGCCTTGTGAACCGTGAGAAATATTTGTGCAACAAGTGTGATATATACCTTGGACTAAGGACCTAGAGGTAATAGTTACCTATTACAGAGGTAACAATGTTCAGTGATGATCTAAGAGTTTGAATACTCAGATCCAGTAATCATGATGATGATGATGTTAAGGGATGAGAATCCCCAGTAATATGATAAGGGACTGAGATCCCAAGTGTTATGTATCTAAATGTGTTCCAAAGATTAGAAAAGTACTTGATAGATGTACTACACCTTTCTTTGTAGCATTTGTTTATGATTGATGCTTATAACTTGTTTGATGCTAAAAGAATGCTATAATGCACTTAATATATCATTGGAACAATAAAATGTAGTTTCCCTGGCCATAGATCCATTAGCATCAGAATTTGCTAAAATGGTGAAATGGGTTTTTCCCACGGGATTACCTAGAGAGCATATTTTTTAATATGTGGGGGTGATGGGTGCAAATATCCTTATGTCCATGATCTTGGGGACTGTATATATGCCATATCCTGGCACGAGTACACCTGCGATCATAGACTCAGTAATGAGCACGGTGAACTAGCCCATGGGTCAGAGTATGGCTATATGACATAACTCAATAATTTTATAACTGGGGAAGGTTATTGGTCTGTTTTCCTCTAAGAGAGTGCATGCTACGGATGTAACTCTAAGCAAAGATGCAACTATAGCCTGGCAAGCTCCTTTTGTAGTTTGACATGAGATGTCACTGCCAGTTGTCTCGTACTGATTGAGGTGGGAGAGGTCTTGGTAGCCGGCTCTGTCATTGACCTTGTATGGTACCGACTTGTGAGAAGTTTGTGGTCAGTTGGAGCATGAACGGTATATTTCATCTCCTCAGGGCATAAGTGTGATTGTAATATGTAATCAGCCGTATAGTGTATATGCTTAAGGATCAAATACGGAAAACATTGGTTGATGTACACTTCTTTTATACATCTTAATTTGATAGATGTTATACATGTTTCTTTATATTACTTGTAAAGTGAATAGATGATTTATTGCTCTTCATAGATAGTTGCATTACTTTAAGAGAATAGATTACTATGTTCTACTTATAATAGTGATTAATCCCTCTTGTTAATATAAAAGAACCTATGCTTAGTTTTTACTATTTACCTGTGATAATAATATTGTTGGCAGAGAGTTATATCTCTTGTTGGGACAATTGTCTCACCCTGTGGGACCCACATTTTTTAGGTGGACATGCATGAGGGGGTAGAGACTGTACTGCAGAGGATGAACTACAGCAGTAGGGGCAGGAGTAACAACTAAGGTTGAGTGTACTATCTATCGTGTTTTTGTAGGTAGAAGTCTTATGTGTCATATCTGTACTCTTAGGTCCTTGGAGTCAGTACATAAAGGTTTTATAAAAAATTGAGATTTTGGCTTGTATGCCTCAAGGTTTTATGTCGCTTCAATATATGTTTTGACAAAGCAACTATTATATGTATCCTCGAGATGAGATGGTACAATGTATGTACAATGTGAACCTTGATGTATCTAATCTTTTGGTTCTTTCATTAAGAGCTTCCTGGAAGAGGATCTCGCTATAAAATGGTTTTAATTTTTAGTGATTTTGTTAATCCACTACTTATGGCTATTCTACAATTATTTACTGGTGATGGCTTGCTTTGATGTCAGATCATCACAAACTTTTGGTATCATATCTTAAGGTTCGTTAAGTCTATAGAGACATAGTACTAAGGTGTTGAGTCTGTTCTAGTGTCCCCCAGTATACCCTATAGTGACTTGTACTTATGAAGAAGAAAGGGTGAAGTTTAAAAATGATTGGAGAACACTAGGAACACATTGCTAAGAGCAATGTTGTTGCACCAGGAGAGGGTACAAGGGATCAAGAAAGAGAAGAACGAGTGCCTGAGAATTCCCATCTTGACCAAATCAGGATAGAGAATCTTTCTTTTTATGCTCTTGTTGGGCAGGTTAGGACAACAGCGATGCATATAGTAAACCGGATACCAGCATTACAACCTCGGTTACCAGTCCTAAATGCAGAAACTTTGGGTTTTGAAAGGGTTCCTGAATGACATAGTCATGTTGGAACAGTGGAAAATGTGGGAAGGATTAACATATGGCAAGAAAATAGACTCTGCCATAAGTATAGATAGATAGTACATCTGTGATGGCAATGCCCAAGGAGGGGAAATAAGCTGAGAATTAAGGAAAGGTCTCTACAATTCTAGAGACATTTGCTTAGTTGTTCTAAAAAGCCAAAGTTTTGTGCCACCAGTGCAATAAATGCCTAGTGCACCAGGGCAGCAGTCACTAAGTAAAGGTAAAAGTCCTAACTTTCCACCTGTAAGAACTCTTGACATGGCTTATACATTGGTAATAAGACCAATAAGACCATGATATGAGGACAAGACATGTTATATATATGGACATGTTGAGCATACTAAACCCTTTTATTCAAAAAGAAAGGAGGAAATGACCCAACAACCGAGGCAGACTCGACAGGGCCTACAAAAGTTATAGCCAATAGTGTAAAAAGGCAAAAGCAACAACATGAAACATCTAGACACTATGTTTTGAGTCAACCTGAAGTGGTAGATGGTCGTGAGGGGTGACAGTTAGATAGAGTTTTTTTTCATTCTGATATGGAAGAAATGATGAAGACTAGAATTTATATTCTGTCCAGTATTTTTTTAAATGCTTTATAATTGCTTTTGTCCATATAAAAGAGGCAGAGATGTAAATGAGATGCCTGGAGATATCCAGGGATATTAAGTCATGTGATTTGGATAATATGAGAAGTAAAGTATACAATGTAAAATAAGGTGCATACTACCTAACCTCAGTACTTGTTACCCTGGCTAGGTATTCAACTATTAAAGGTAGGGTAAGTATGAGACACTTAGATTGCTATCTTTCTGATTACTCTGATCAAGTAATCATTTTGAGACAATATAAAGAGCATAATGAAATTGAAAATATAGCACAGATGTTTCTATCACATCCTAAGTGCAATAAAATGGAATATGAGATTATCTCAGATCAACATGTGAGTATGAGAAAGTACCAGGTACAATTCTCATGATAAGTGAAAGGGAACAAGGAAGATGATCCCTATTCAAATAAAGAATATGTGAAGGATAATGATCTCTTCCATAGTGAGAAAATGAGAAATGTGACAAAATCATAAAATGTTCATGAACATGTTAGATAATAATAAAGAAAGGAGTGATGACATGCAATCATCCTTATAATTCCTATGTTGATGACAAGGAACCTAGGATGAAACAAGAGTAAATGACTCATGAACAATTGAAAGTTCATGCAATAATCAGAGGAGATGATAATCTCTTCTCTTTGATAAACAACCCTAGGTGATGATGGGGTGATAAGAGGAATATGTTTCTTTGTGTTCTTTCCTTTCAGGGACATGGAAATCAAGTGAGTCTTATGACACTTGATGTGCATGAGTTAGAAGTGTTCTTTTGATGGATACCAAAGTAAAGAATCCTAGTATCCATGAACTTTCAATGGTATGAGAAAATGAGAACATGACTCCTGATAAGATGATTAATGTTGGTTACCTAGAATGGCCAACTGTGAGATCAGTCTAGTTACATAAAATAGTATGGAAATCATATGTTAGGGATTTATGCTCTACATAAACATGACATCGATAAGGATTTATTAATTGAAGGAACAATTGTAGAATCATTTTAGGAAAAGCTTATCAAGCTAAATATAATTCCTTAAAATATTTGTATCTAGATATGTTGAGGCAGCTTATACATAACATCTAGAGATACCTCTGAGATAAGTTCTTCTTTCATAAGTAGCCTCTCCTTATGACAAGAAAATAAACAACTAACGAGATAGTTGGTAGAAGTCATAAGAAAGTTTAGTGTTGTGTCAACATATTAGAGTGGCACAGCAGATGTATGATAAGACTTGTAGTCCCAAGTGGGTGACAGAATGTAACTATAGTCTCTCCATGAAAGAGAAATGTTAAACTAAGTGAGGAGTATGGAAGACTCCCAAGATCAAGAATCTTATTACATAAAAGATATAAGATGAGAAGGTGATAAGTCAATAAGGTTTGACACCTGAATTATTCGAAGTATGAATAGTACTTCTCTAACTTAGAAAGTGTTACCTGACACAGAATTGACACTATAGTCATTAATGAGAAGGACGGTTGGATGTGTGTCATGTATGATAGATTCTATGATGACCCTATGAGAAAGGACTTTGTACTAGTTACTGGTCAAAGTTCTATGGCATCTCCATGATAATAAGACATTATGTGGAGACTTGATGATATGATGTGTGAATAACAATAGTCTCCCTTCATCTGGGATTTTGGGGATGAAATCCTTGTTAGGGGTTTATAACTTGTAACATCCCTGACCTGGGTTTAGGGCTAACCCTATTTGTTTGGCTTAAATAAGTTTCTTAGTACCTTAATATAATTCTCTAAAGTGTTTTTTTATCAGGTGACAAACTTATGTTTCAAGTTTGGTCCTGTTTGAATATTGTTTGAGCAATGCTCCTTTATTTTGGACCAAAGTGCAATTTACCCAAGATAATGGGTTATATTGCAAAATGTCACATGTTGAACATGTCTTAAGTTTTTTAGCATCATAAGAGAGAGAATTATGCTAGTTGGTGTCTTTTGGAAAGCCTAAATTCCAAGTTTGAACTTGTTTGAATAATGCTAGTACCTTGTGCACCAATTTTGGTACAAATTGTAATTTACCCAAAATGTAGGGTTCATATACAAATTACCACATCTAGAGTGTTCCTACTTCCTCTATGTATAATTTATAGGATAGAGAAAGAAGGAGACACCATATTTGAATCATTTTTGAGTGGTAGTATCCTTGGTGATGAAAAGACCACAGAAGGGTTGTGCAATTGAAACCCTAATTTGAGCTTGTATTGAGTGTGTTGGGTTGTAGTGTTAAATGGGAGTCCCTATCGGCCAAGGATCCAAAGAGGAGGCCCCCATATCCTTTTTTTAGCTCTTTGCCTTTGCAAAAACGAGCTAATAACCTCAATAAAGCAATATATATCAGCTTGCAACTTTCCTTTGGAAAGGTTGTATTGAATTGTGAATATAATAATAATGTGAGTGGAAGTGGATTGCCCTAGAAGATAACCAAAGGGGACGACCCTTATCCCTTGCATTATCCTCAAGTTTTTATTTTTCATGGAAAGATAAAGATGTAATGCATGCAAGTACATGTGTCAATCCATGCATGGCCATGTGGCACCTAGTAGTAGTAAGAAGATGACACCTCTTACACTCTATCACATGAACCTCAAGGATATATACCCTCCCTTTCACCTACTAGTGAATCTTTTCGATCTCTATCACTCTCTTTCTCTAAGATATCATGCATAGTATCTCAATGAGCAAGGGGAACTCAAGCACCAAGCTTAAGGTAAGGCCATGGTCATCCTCAACCTTGGTTGAAGCATGATTCTCAGGTTATAGTTATTTCTTTCTTTTCTTCTTCACCAAGTTCTTAACTATGGTCATCCCTTGTATATGGAGGAGTTTTGAACGAGCCTTGGACTTTGGATAAGCCATCTACAACCTTAGGATCGTCGAGCTTTGGATCTTGGAGCTTTGAAGTTGTTCTTGAGGCGGGTTATATAACTTGAACCCAAACATGTTATTACTCACCATCTTTCTTACTATATATAATGATCTACTTTCAATTTTGAGATTTTCTTGAATACTTGATATATCTATGAGTTCTAGTATTTTCTTAGACCTTTTATCCTTGTACTAGAACAAGTAGAACGAAGGTCTAGAGCTTTAATATGATGGTATCACCTTACAAAGTGATATCGGGTTTAAGCACATAGGCAAGCACCTCTAACCCGATAGGGTGATGCACATACACCACTAAAACGATATGGATATGAGTTTATACTTCCTTTCACGATATGGTGATGAAGTATACATCCTATGCATGATATGGTGTCAACTATACACCTCTTGCACGATATGAGGTCAAGCAAAGACCCCATGCATGATATAGTGTCAAGAACCCACACCTCTAAACCCGATATGGTCATGAACATACATCATTAGCATGATATGCTTACAAGTTTACACCTCATGCACGATATGGTGTTGAAGGATACACCTCATGCACGATATGGTGTTGAAGGATACACCTCGTGCCCGATATGATGTTGAAACCCTAGATGGTGATGGTTATACACCACTAGAAAGATATGGTGACGAGAATAAATCTTATTCATGATATGGTGACACACACACACACCTCTAAATCGATATTGGGCTAAGCATACACCTCTAAACTGATATTGGGTTAAGCATACACCTCTAAACTGATATTGGGTTAAGCATACACCTCTAAACTGATATTGGGTTAAGCATACACCTCTAAACTGATATTGGGTTAAGCATACACCTCTAAACCGATATTGGTTTAAGCATACACCTCTAAACTGATATGGTGTTCAGCACACACCTCTAAAACAGTATGGTGGGTAACCCAATACACTAGACGAAAAAAATGGTAAGGTGGTTAATACCCTGGAACATGTGATGGCCAATACACTAAAGTAAGGTGTGGCCAATATCTTCAAGTGAGTTGAGGATGTTACACCCATGTAGGGTGAAGGTGATACACCATATGATTGGTAAGGTTGATACCTTCATGGGTAAGTGTATGAGGGATATGATGATGTCTAGCTCGATATACACCTAACACAATACATTTGTTCAACTTGGCATACATGATTCAACCTGATACACCTTGTAAAGGTGAGGGAAAAACACTCTTAGGAGTGATGAGTGTAACACCAAGTAATGGTGTGGCTAATACCTTGATAGGAGAAACACCTAAAGTGGTTGATAATGGTCAACCCTATATCAACAATGCCTTAACCCAAGATGAGTCCATATCACTTGATGATGGTTGGGTAATTCAAGTATGTGACTTATGGCCAACACACTACATGAAAAATGTGATGAGTTAGTACGTAAAGTATTAGGATGGGAAACACCCTAATACAAGATAAGTTGATGAACTTAAGTAAGCTAAAATGATGAGGGAAGTGATACACCAAGGCATGATATATATCACATCTAGCACTTCAAGGTCGATACACCGTAATGCACCTCAAATCCAATATACATGGATGAGTAACACATGAAGTGTGTCATGTCAATTGTTACATTAAGATGTAACAAGTTTAATGCACTTTGATAATCATAGGCTAACAGACCTTGAAATAGGGTTAAGCCAAGTTAATAAAGTATGAGGTAATCAATATCCTAGTGAGGATGAGAGAGAAACGCATACCTTGTGTTGATAATCATTTAATGATAAATGATGTGAATAAATAAGTATGATTGAATACTTATGATATCAATATATGCTCCTAGAAGTGTGGAGTAATGAATTAGGGTTTGGATTGATAATATGAATTTGAAACCCTATTCAGTTATAAATGGAAACCCTAATCCTAATAATAGGAAGGTTGTATTTCTCTTATTGCATAAGCCTTGTGAGACATGTTAAATACTTGTATAACAAGTATAATGTTTATGTGGTTTGATGACCTAAAAGATATGTGTTGCCTAGTGAGAGGTGACAAGATGTTTAATGAGCCTTGTGAGCCATGTGAATAGTTGTTGCCTAGTGAGAGGTGACAAGATGTTTAATGCACCTTGTGAGCCATGTGAATAGTTGTTGTATAATGAGAGGTGAAAAGATGTTTAAATGGCCCTTGTAAACCATGAGAAATATTTGTGCAACAAGTGTGATATATACCTTGGTCTGAGGACCTAGAGGTAATGATTACCTGTTACAAATGTAACAATGTTCAGTGATGATCTAAGAGTTTGAATAATCAGATCTAGTAATCATGATGATGATGATGATGTTAAGGGATGAGAATCCCCAGTAATATGATAAGGTACTGAGATACCAAGTGTTATGTATCTAAATGTGTTCCAAATATTAGAAAAGTACTTGATAAATGTATTACACCTTTCTTTGTAGCATTTGTTTATGATTGATGCTTATAACTTGATGCACTTAATATATCATTGGAACCATAAAATTTAGTTACCCTGGCCATAGATCCATCAGCGTCTGAATTTTCTAAAATGGTGAAATGGGTTTTTCCATGGGATTACCTAGAGAGCATATTTTTCAATATGTGGGGGTGATGGGCACAAATATCCTTACATCCATGATCTTAGGGATTGACTATATGCCATATCCTAGCATGAGAGTGACTGTGGTCATAGACTCAGTAATGAGCACGGTGAACTGGCATGTGGGTCAGTGTATTGCTATATTCCATAACTCAATAAGTTTATAACTGGGGAAGGTTGTTGGTCTGTTTTCCCCTAAGGGAGTGCATGCTATGGCTGTAACTCTAAGAGAAGATGCCACTATACCCTGGCAAGCTCTTTTTGTAGTTTGACATGAGATGTCAGTGCCAGTTATCTCATACTGACTGAGGCGGGAGAGGTCTTGGCAGCCAGCTCTGTCAATGACCTTTTATGGTACTGACTTGTGAGAAGCTTGTGGTCTGTTGGAGCATGAACGGTATATTTCATCTCCTCAGGGCATAAGTTTAATTGTAATATGTAATCAGCCATGTAGCGTATTTGCTTAAGGATCAAATACAAAAAACATTGGTTGATGTACACTACTTTTATACATCTTAATTTGATAGATGGTATACATGTTTCTTTATATTCCTTGTAAAGTGAATAGATGATTTATTTCTCTATCATAGATAGCGCATTACTTTAAGAGAAGAGATTACTCAGTTCTACTGATAATAGTGATTAATCTTACTTGTTAATATTAAAGAACCTCTGTTCAATTTTATACTATTTACCTGTGATAATAATATTGTTGGCGGAGAGTTATATCTCTCGTTGGGACAATTATCTCACCCTGTAGGATCCACATTTTTTTAGGTGGACATGCACGAGGGGGTAGAGACTGTACTGTAGAGGAAGAACTACAGTAGCAGGGGCAATAGTAACAGCTCAGGTTGAGTGTACTATTTGTCGTGTCTTGTAGATAGAAGTCATATGTGTCATTTCTGTACTCTCAGGTCCTTGGAGTCAGTATGTAAAGGTTTTATAAACAATTTGTGATTTTGGCTTGTATGCCTCGAGGTTTTATGTCGCTTCAGTATATGTTTTGACAAAGCAACCATTATATGTATCCTCGAGATGAGATGGTACAATGTATGTACAATGTGAACCCTGATGTATCTAAAGTTTTGGTTCTTTCATTAAGAGTTTCTTGGAAGAGGATCTCATTGCAAAATGGTTTTAATTTTTAGTGATTTTGGTACTCCGCTGCTTATTGTTATTCTGCAATTATTTACTGGTGATGGCTTGCTTTGATGTCGGGTCGTCACAGGTACATATTACATATTCTTACTTTCTATGAACCTCACTATCTTATCTTGGTTCTATGGATGAAATATGTTCTTTCCACATAGCCTACTCCTAAAACATCTAATTTATACATGTGTCATCCTCCAAACATAGAAAAGGAATGGGACAACCAGATATCAAACCATTAGTTTATCACTTATGTTCATTTCTTCATGGGACCAGCTTGTTGATTTCATTTTTATCATAGGAAACCTTTCAAGTTTCCCCCTTTCAGTCATTCAACCTAAGTTTTCATCTTAGTTATCACTGTAGGGAAATATGGCTACAAAATAGATAATGGAAACAAAAAGTTTACTGCCATATTTCCAATAAACCAGTAGATCACGTCAACAACTATATAATGGAAAGGATGGATTCTAGGATATACATGGTCCTGGAGAAAGTCCAATGACATCATTGTAGTCGTACAGCACTCCTAGTTGCACTGGGATGACATTTGTAGCTCCATAACAGACAATACACTCGAACAGCACCTACAGAAACTCCTTGGTATCTACCACATATTTTGGGATGACATTGTCCTCCTAGCAACAAGAATAGGCCACCTCACTTCTATGAAAGTCCACACGGACCTCCTAGAACTCATGTCATCCTACTAGAATGGACAAGAATGAGTTGTCCCTCTTGTTGGTGTACTAGTCACCAACTTGCTCTCCCACAATTATTCTCCCTTGCTATCCCTCCCTTTACTGGGTAGGATTTGTTCGAGTTCTCTCAGTTACCACAACCAGAGAAGACAAACATTTTTTAGAGGTAATGTGTCTTAGAAGACCCCAATACCCCTCTAATTATAGGAGGGGTTAGGGTCTGGGTTCCTAGTCTGTGTGGGAGTGGAAAGGACTAGAATTTCCATGAAGAAATTGCCCTACGACAGATGAATCGGTCAGATAGCATAGTGAGATGATCAATTCACTCAATGAGTTGATCGCTTCAAATGTTTTCCAATCACGATTTGAATTGACAATTCATTTCCAATTAATGTCCAACATTAATTCCTTGTACTGATCAAATTGAAACAGTTAAACGGTCAACTATTCTCATGAATCGAGAAACTCACCAGAATCTTTGGTTGGCATGACCGAGCCGATTGTTTCACTAAGTGAACCAATTGTTTCACCAACCCTGAGCCGATCAGTTCACCTAGTGAGCCAATCGGTTGGTGTCCTGACTCTTGCAGAATTCAACCAATTCAATTTCCAATCAACCTGACACACTAACCAGTCAGTCAAACACTTGAACTTGATGATTATGAGTCTATTTAGTTAATTGGTTGTTTAATTTAATACTTAAACATATTTAGTAATAAATTTAAACATCAATCATGGGTAAACTCCTCTTCTGGGTGAATTCCTATGTGTGTGCCCCTATAGGTCCCATATCACATTGGCAGTGGATGTCCATAACTGATTTATGACATCACAAGCAAAGAGTGGTGCCTAGTCACACATTAGTGCTACCCAAGTGAATTGAAAGTTGGAGAACAACTTCAACTACAAGTTGTGTATGGTTTTGTACTGTCTGTATAATTCCTTTCTCACTTATATCTAGATTGAACTTGAGCCATGGAGTAGTCATCCTCTTCAACATTCAATCTTGTTCCTTGAACCAGAGCAGGCTATCTGAGATACATGTAAGCTCAATATCACATATTGACTCACATGTGCATGGACATGCATGTCTCGGTCTCACTAATCAAGAGGCCTATGATAATTAAGAGGCCTATGATATCATACTCCTATAGGAGAGGAAAATAGCATTTACATCACTCACATTCAGTCCCCATGTGTCACAGGCACCCAATCATCGCTTTTATGGCAACCCTTATTCATGATTACATTTGATGATGTCAAACCATACCAAACGACATGTGACGAGTGTAGTGACTTTAAGTCTAAGATCCACAATCACCGCCAACACTATGAGATATGACTATGACTACCATTATAATGGATTTCATGTGTCAGTCTCATGGTGAGTCTGTCGGATACACTATTCTCTAACATGTATATGTGTGCTTAGTTTGATATCACATATCATGAATAATGGGTTATGTCATCAACCAATGCACACTCTAATTTTATGTGTTATTGCTGTCTATCTACCTTCCCAACAACATCTGACCAGGGACACGATGAGAATGTATACACTCTTAACATTTATATGATCTCATTGTTCAAGTCACATACTTGAATACATAATTCATTGAGTAATATCATTCTTTAAACATTTATTATGTTACATCATTATCTTATAACTGAATAAAACATAATAAATTGGAATCTTTCCTTTTATTAATAATCAAATTATGTACATATGATGACATTACAATCATCATAAGATTTGCTCTTTGGCATACATACCAATAGACTCCCACGTGCACTTAGAGCCAATCACCCATGAATCTTATTCCAAGTGATCTAACATGTCCATCATGCTTCTACTGTGAAAGTTCCATTGTCAAGGGGTCAACAATATTACTATCGATAGGTACTCTACAAATCTTCACATCTCCTCATTGCATAATCTCTCATATGATATGGAACTGCCTTTGTATATGCTTGGATCACTGATGTGATTTGGGTTCCTTATCTTGTGCAATGGATCCATTACTGTCACGATATAGCTCAATTGCTTCGCTAATGCTTGGAATGACCCCAAGTTCATAGATGAACTTCTTGATCCATACAACTTCCTTTGCTACGCTCAATGCAACAATCTACTCAGCCTCTATTATAGAATTGACAATTATATCTTGCTTGGAACTCTTCCAACTTATAGCTCGGTTGTTTAGGCAAAACATGAATCTTGATTGTGATTTGTAATCATTTTGTCAGTTTGGAATCTTGCATCAGTGTAACCCTTTAACACTAATTCTTCCTCTCTACCATAGACGGGGAAGTGATCCTTAGTCCTTCTCAAGTACTTAAGGATGTTCTTCATGACTGTCCAGTGAGCATCACTTGGATCTAACTGATATTTGCTCGTCTAGCTCAAGGCATACAAAACATTAGAACGGGTACACAACATTGCATACATGATTGATCCAATTGTTGATGCATATGGAATCAAACTCATGTGTTTCCTTTCTTCACAAGAATGGGTACATTGAGCTTTAGAGATAGTAACTCCATGAAGCATGGGCATGTTTCCTCTATTTTAGCTTTCTATGCGGAACTGTTTCAACACTTTGTCAATGTATGTTCTCTAACTTAGTCTAAGAAGCCTTCTAGATCTATCTCTATAGATCTTAATCCCCAAGATGTAGGATGCTTCTCCCAAGTCATTCATAGAAAATGTCTTTCCTAGCCATGTCTTCACCTTTTATAAACAAGAGATGTCACTCCCAATAATAGTATGTCATCTACATACAATATGAGGAATGTTACTTTGCTCTGGATAACCTTCTTGTACACACAAGTTTCATCTTCATTTTGAATAAAGAAAAAATCTCTTTGACTGTCTCAACAAAATGAAGATTCCATCTTTGAGATGCTTGCTTCAATCCATAGATTGACCTTTGTAGCTTATAGACTTTATTTGCATCCTTTAGATTTATAAAACCCTTAGGTTGTGTCATGTACACATTCTCAATAAGATTCCCATTAAGGAATTTGGTTTTAGCATCCATCTATCAAATCTCAAAGTCATGATAAGCTCCAGTAGCAAGCATGAAACTGATGGACTTAACCATGGCCACTTGAGAAAAAGTTTCATCATAGTCAACACCTTGAACTTATCTGAAACTCTTTGTAACCAATATGCCGTTATAGGTTTGTACTTTACCATCCATGTTGGTTTTCTTCCTGAAAACCCACTTGCACCCTACGGGTTTTACCCCTTCAGGTGGATCCACCAGGGTCATACCATGTTGTTATACATGGATTCCATCTCAGATCTCATGGTCCCAAGCCATTTCTCATACTTTGGTCCCTCAGTAGCTTCTAGATAGGTCATTGACTCATCATCTATGACCAACTCATCGCCTTCTTGAGTCACAAGATACCAAATATCTCAGGTTCAAGGAATGTCCTATTATATATATGATGTTCCTGTGTTACTTGAGGAATTTGAGATTCCACAACACTTTTTGATTCTCTGTGTTTGTCTTATGAATCTACCAGTTAAATGTCTTCTTGTTGGTCTCTAACCTCTTCAAGCTCCACTTTTCTCCCACCAATTCCTTTGTAAATAAAATCCATTTCTAAGAATGCAACATTTCAGGCAAGAAACACTTTGTTGTCAGATAGGGAAAAAAGTAATATCATCTTGTCTCTTTAGGATATCCAACAAATCAACATTTATCGGATTTAAGGACAATGCTTCTTGGAAACATCTTCCCCACATTTGATTCACATCCCCAAATCTTCATAGAAGCACTTTGGGATGCTTTCGAGTCCATATCTCATATGGTGTCTTTTGAACCGATTTAGATGGTACTTCGTTTAGTGTAAACATGATGGTTTCTAGAACATAACCCCTAACGGTAGTCGAAAGCTCAGCTAAGCTCATCATTGATCACACCATATCTAGTAATGTGTGATTCCTTCTTTCTGATACCCCATTATGCTGAGATGTTCTAGGTGGAGTACATTGAGATACAATCCCATGGGCTCTTAGAAGGTCCTCAAATTCTTGTCTTAAGTATTCTCCACCCTGATAAGGACAAAGTTCCTTAATACTTTGCCATGTTGGTTATGTAATTCATTCATAAACTCCTTGAACCTCTCAAGAGTTTTTGACTTATGTTTCATCAGGTAAACATAACTATACCTATTGAAGTCATTAGTGAAGGTAATGAAGTATTGATATTCAGCTCTAGAAGTTGTTCTAAAAGGCCCACACACATCAGTATGTATGAGTACTAATAGATCACTATCCCTCTCATTGTTACCCATAAAAGGGGTCTTACTCATCTTGCCCAACAAACAAGCTTCACATGTCTCTATTGATTCCAAATCAAAAGAGTCCAGATAATCATCTTTATGGAGTCTAGATATGGGATTCTCATTTGTATGCCCTAGAGTACAATTTTAAAGGTATGTTTTGTTTGAGTTGTTGAGTTTTAGTATTTTGGTATTTGTGTTGTAGCAAATAAAGATCATAAGAAATTGGGGCAGTGCCATAAAAGTTTCCATCTAGAGAAATATAACACCATCCATTCTTAATATGAAATTCATATGCATCCTCATTCATACAAGATACAGAAATGATGTTTCTATTAATGCAAGTACATAATAGAATTTCACTAACTCTATTACAAGCCCTATGGGTAGATATAGACTATAGGTTCCAACTACAGTGGAAGCAACTCTTGCTCCATTTTTGATTCACAGTTCAACCTCACCCTTTCCTAAAGGCCTGCTTCTTTTCGGATCATGCATATTCAAACATATGTGAGATCCACATCCGATATCTAGTACCCAAGAATAAGAAGTATATCATCTCAATAACGTACATGCCTGAAGTGGAGATCTATATCTCCATCTTCTTCTTCCTAAATGCCTTCAAGTACAAAGGATGAGTTGCCTATTGTACTTTTCTTTCTCCTCATTTTGAGTGTAGAAGAACTAGATTTGGGCTTGGCATCAAAACTCTTCACGAACTTGGTTTGATCCTTGGACTCAACTCCACTGATCACCATCACAGATTTGTCCTTCTTCATTCTTTCTTTGGCATGAATCATCATACCAAGAAAATTTGACATCAGTTTGTCCATACTATTCACATGATAACATGAAATAAAGTGGCTATATGATTTTGGCAATGATTTCATAATCATATATGTGGCCAACTCTTAGCTCAAATAGAATCCCAGTTCTTTGAGATGATACACATGTCCAATCATATTGAGGACATAATCTTCTACTGAGTTTCCTTTTGTTAGTTTACACTCAAAGAGCGTCTTGATGACTTTATTTCTTCGTGAGATCATGGTTCACTTTCCTAAGATGTGTTATCATCTCAAGAATCCCCATATCCTTGTATTGCTCATGTAACTCATAGTTCAAGAAGCTTAGCATAAGGTACTTTATGTCCAAGGCATCGTTGGCATGCTTCCTCTGGGCATCCACCTCAACCTTACATTCATCAGGAGCAAGTATTTCTAGCACTGGTTTATCGAGTACATGGAGCTTGCACTCTTCATTAAGAACGCTTCTCAAAGTAGAAAACCATTTGTGGAAATTTATCACATTAAGTTTGTCCTTCCTAAGGACTGATTGCAATACTGATTTGTTTGTCATTTCATTTTACAAGAGAAATTTTGGATTTTGTCAAAAACCCTTTTGATTTGATTTGATATCAAAAATGGTCAGTATTAATTAGGTCTTTAATTAACCATCACTCTCACTATTTAACTTAAATTGATAGCCCTCATATATCAACTCGGAAGATTGCAACGTATAATCTTTTAGTGGGCCAATGTCCAAAACAATTCAACTATTACCCGGCCAACGCCAACGTCCATAGTCAATTATTAAGGTAGGCATTTTTTACCAATTGCATCATATGCAAGTCTTGGATAAATGATTCGTGCAACTCCTTGCCATAATCATCTACATGATTCTAGTGTTAATCCCATTAAGGACACATGCTTAAGCATGACCCAAAAGCCAACATGATAGATATGCATCCTGCTTGGGCAGAACCTACGTATGTACCATCGCAATTCCACAAGATGGACAACATACCATACTTGAGTGTAACCTATGCTTATTCGATCAAGCTTTTCATATGTGCTACCTTTGGTAAGCATCTAAGAATTAATATTTAATTAAGGGAGTTAGTACTTATAAATACATTTATTTTATCCAATCACCACATATATAGTACGTATCATATCCATGCAATATCCCACAACAAAAATATGCAATAAATAAAAAGTGATGGTTATGGTCGTTCTAATGTAATTCCTTAGAGTCACAAGGAACTACCCCAACCTAGGGTCTACATTACATGCAAAAACCTATTGTTGATGAAGATTTGTGCTTGCCAATCTGGGTTGATTGGTTCAACCCTTGAATTGATTGGTTTGCCTCCTGGCCAGTCAGTTGGTTGTCTCACTGATCGTCTAGTATGTGGTCCACCATTTGTTTGGTCCTCCATCCAATCGGTTGGATCTACTACCTAATTAGTTTGGCCCATCCTTCTTGGTCCTCCTCGATCCTCCAGTCAGTCGGCTCACCTCCGAGACGGTCGGTTGTCCAAGTCTGAGCATCTTCTTCTTCATCGTAACAAGAAAGTTAACTATCATACTATTACATGATTATGGAGAAACCTCGAGTTACATCTGAGGGGAGCAAAGGTAGGAGATAATTAAACTTCTACAATTGGAAGATAAGATAGTGGCTCAGTATGTAAACTAAGATTAAACATTATTACCTAACCACACAACCATGTGTTGAATATTAGGGTTATTGGCCATAACCACGCTACACATCCACCATTAAAACTTGCTTTTAGGATGACACATGTAAATTTTATGTATATATATATATATATATATATATATATATATATATATATATATGTGTGTGTGTGTGTGTGTGTATATATCATATATATATATATATATATATATATATTTGTTTGAGATTATGAGTGGTATTTGATTGGAAAAAATTTATTCACATTGCATGTAATAAATAAATGATAAAACTTAAAATCTGATCATTATGATTGTACCAAAATATAGTAGATCGATGTGGCTCTAATACCATGTATAGAAATATGGCTACATAGGCAGTAGAAACAAAAAATTTACTGTCAGTTTTCCCATAAACCAACAGATCGTGTCAACAACTATATAATGGAAAGGATGGTTTCAAGGATATGCCTAGTCCTGGAGAAAGTCCAGCAAAATCTCCTCTTCGTTGTAGTCGTGTAGCACTAGTAGTTGCACTAGGATGACGTTTGCAACTCCACCACGGACAATAGTCTCGAATGTTTCCTGCAACAACTTCTTAGTCTCTACCATGGACTGCGGGCTAATGTTGTCCTCCTAGCGATGGGCAAAGGCCACCTCACCTCTATGGAAGTCCACACAGACCACCTAGTACTCTTGTCTTCCTACCATAATGGACTGGAAGGAGTTGTCCCTCATGTTGCTATACTATTCACCAACTTGCTCTCCTACAATTGTTCTCCCTTACTAACCCTCCCTTTATTGGGTAGGACTTGTTCAAGTTCTCTCGATTACCACAACTAGAGAATACAAATAATTTTCATAGGAAATCATTGTGTCTGAGAAGCCCCCAGTACCCCTCTATTTGTAGGAGGGGTTAGGGTCTAGGTTTCCAGTCTGTGTGAGAGTGGAAGGGACTGGAATTTCCATGAATTAATTACCCTACAATAGGTGAACTGGTCGGTTCATTGGTGAACCGGTCGTTTGGCATAGTGAGTTGATTGGTTCACTCAATGAGCTGATTGTTTCACATGTTTCCCAATTGCAATTTGAATTGACAATTTGTTTCCAATTAATGTCTGACATCAATTCCTTGTCCAATCAAATTGAACAAATGAAATGATCAACTATTCTTAGGAATTGGGGAACTCACTGAAAGCTTTGGTTGGCATGAGTTCGCCAATTAGTTCACTATGTGAACTGGTCATCTCACCAACCCTAAGTTGATCGGTTCCCCAAGTGAGCTGATCGATTGGTGTCTTAACTCATTTAAAATTCATCCAATTCAATTTCCTATCAACCTGACACCCTAATGAGTCAGTCCAACTCTTAAACTTGATGGTTCTGATTCTAGTTAGTTAACTTGTTGTTTAATTGAACACATAAACATCTTAGTAATCAATTTAAACAAATCACCTCATCACCATGAAACACCAACATCAACATGGTATGTCACAGTCGTTACCATAGAGTATTACATCAAATCATGTAACCCTGGCATCAACAAGATGCATCACTACACCACATAGGGGTATCAGTTAGGGTATTGACCACTACACTAAGGTAGGGTATCAGTTAACCCTAGATACGGCCTACCAACTCAAAGACGAGTATCAGTTTATCACCAAAGATATCGGTTCATCATCACTTGTATCAGGCACAACACCTCAATGAGAGTGTGTCATCCAAGGTACACTAAAGGATATCGACCAAGAGGTGCATGAATAAGGTGTATCTATACCATCTATTAAGGTATCAGCCTCACCATCCCTTGGGGTATTTGGCTCTCTTTAACCAAGGGTATCATCCAACCCATCCATTAGGGTGTCAACCTCACCATCCCTTAGGGTATCGACCTCACTCACTCAACTAGGGTATCGGCCTAAGTTCCCCTTTATGTATGGGCCACATATATTTCCATAAGATGTCGGCCATTAGGGTTTGGTTGTATCGATTGAACCTCCAGGTAGGTGCTTCACACCTCTAACCAAGATATGTCAGCTAAGGAGTATTGGTTTGAAAGGTGTATCAGTTTAGACAAGGCATGTTAGTTTGCATGTTGGGTGGCACACTCATAATGATTTAGTCATTGTATACCTCAAGATGACGATATTACCAAGGCAAAGAAAGGAATGTTTTATGGCAGCAACTTAACAATGTTCTATTCTCAAAAATAGAACGTAATGCTACCAAGAGAACTACTAGCATGTAAGAAAAGACAAGCTAAGAGCAACTAGCAAGATAACAAGTAGAAAGGTGATAATAACAAAGTAGGGTTAGAGTTATATAACATGCCTTAAGAACAACTACCAAGCTTTAAGCTCCAAGGTCAAGCTCCAAGATTCAAGCTTCCCAAGCTCAAGACAGAAGAAGGTCCTCCTAGCTCGATCTCCACAACACCTCCAAGAAGGAAGATGGGACCAAGGTTAAGGGAGAGCAAAATAGAAGAAAAGAAGGTACCAAGGTCCATGGCCAAGAAGAAGAAAGAAGAATAGAAGGAAAGCTAGAACACCATGGCTTATCAAGGAAGAAGATGAAAGAGAGAACCACAAGCTTCTAGCTCACTCACCAAGCTCCAAGGGAGAGGGCTCTTCAATTTCAAGGTCGGCCACCAATGAGAGAAAGCAAGGATTACTAAAAGGGTTGTCTTGCATGAGAAGGAAGAGGTATATATACATGGCCGAAAAGAGAGAGAGCAAGGGGAAGGTGTCACCACCTTAGAACCCTAGAAGACACTTGTCCAAGAAGAAGGGACACATGCCACACCATGTAACAAGGTGATAGGAACTAAGTCTCACCAACTTGGTCACCTTCCTAGGTCATGGCCGACACACCCATCCACCTCCATCACAAACTGATAGGGATGAAACCCTAGATCACAAACTGATATAGCACTCCTCCTAGAGTCACCCCAACCCAATACGGTGGTCCTTAAGGTGCCACAAACTGATAGGGTGTCCCTCAAGACACCCTCAACCAATACCAAGCCTTCGCAAGGCAACCTCAAACCAATAAGGGTATCACCGAGTCTCTCAAGCCCGAGGCAACACACCAAAGAGAAAAGCACACTTCAAACATGTGCCCAAAATATCAACATGAATGTCATCACTCAACCAAGGCCAAAACAAGGCGCCCAACACTTTCTATCTCTTCTAGATGATGCCAAGAGAGAGAAGGAACACTCTAGAGGTGGAAAACTTGCACATCAACCCTTACTCTGAGTAAATTGCAAGTTGCACCAAAACCTCACCACAAAACACAAACATCAAGCAACAAGGCTCAAACAAGGAGTACAAACCTCCAACATGCCCTAATTACATCTTAGATGATTATATCAAGGAACTAAGCAACTCACTTAACCATAACAAATAGGTTTAACCCAAAATATGGGTCAGGGTCCTTACAAGCCATTAACCCCTAATAGAGATTTCACTCCTAAAATCCTAAGAGAAAAGAGAATATGAAACTTACCCTTCTTCCAAAACCTCAAAACACCTTTCCAGGGAGAGACTTTTAGATAATTTTTTTCTCCCACTTGGAATTCCAAAAGCCTATGACGATTGTCTGCATACGACTTTTGTATGTCTTGTGGTGCATTCAGCTGTTGTTGTATCACTTTGATCTTCTCTGTTGTCTGCTGCACAAGCTCATGACCTAGAAGCTGATACTCCCCTATCTTATACCAATACAACAAAGACCTACAACTCCTCCCATACATTGCCTCATATGGTGCCATGTCAATACTTTGCTGATAGATGTTATTGTAGGCAAACTCTTTTAGACTTAGGTGTACACCCCAACTTCTTGAGAACTGAAGAACACAAGCCCTCAACAGATCCTCCAAGATCTGAATGGTTCTTTCAAACTGACCATTTGTCTATGGGTGGAAGGTAGTACTAAACTTCAACTGTGTACCCAACGCTTCACGAAGTCACTCCCAAAAGTGACTCATAAATTGAGGACCTCTATTAGATACGATAGTAACTGGAACATTTTACAAACGCACTATCTCATCAACATAGAAATGAGCAAACTTCTCTACAGTGAACATTATCTTCACAAAGAGGAAATGCACTAACTTGGTTGACATGTCAATGATCACCCAAATGGAATCATAACCTTTAGTTGTCCTAGGTAGACCAACCACAAAGTCCATGGTTACATGATCCCATATCCACTAAGGTATAGGCAAAAGTTGCAACGTCCCTGTAGGCTTCTGATGCTTGACTTTGACTTGCTAACACACAACACATCTTGCATCTAACTCAACTACATCTTTCTTTGATCCTGGCCACTAATACATATCCTTCAGGTTGTGGTACATCTTGGTGCTGCCTGGGTACATAGCATACATAGATGTATGTGCTTCTTCTAGAACCATCTTTCTCAGACCATCAAAATCATGAACCACTATCTTGTGATGATAACACACTATCCCATCTTCCGTCTCATGAAAACCATCACTCTTCTCATTGCTGAACTCTAATCTAATTTGTTGTGTCATAGTATATGTCTGTTGGGCTTCCTTGATCTATTGTCTCAGTGTATACTTCACTTGTAGTTGTGCCAACAAATTGGCTAACAAAGAGACTTCCAACTTGACACTCATCTGATGCAAGGAGACCAACATGTCTCACTTCTAACACATCAAAGAATTTAACTACCTCTATCCACAGATGAAGATTTCATACTCAAGGCGTCTACCATTACATTTGCCTTTCCCAGATGATAATCAATTGTGTGATTGTAATGTTTAATCAAATCCATCCAATGGCACTGCCTCATATTCAACTCCTGTTGTGAAAAGATATACTTCAAGTTCTTGTAATATGTGAAGATCTAACACTTCTCCCCATACAGGTAGTGCCTCCAAATCTTCAAAGCATTTACTACTACGGCTAACTCCAAGTCGTGGGTTGGGTAATTCTCCTTGTATTTCTTAAGCTGTCGAGAAGAAAAAGAAACCACTTGCTTGTCTTGTATCAACACACTTCCCAAACCATGCCTGGATGTATCACAAAAGACGATGTATCCTTTTCCTTGCTCGGGAAAAACCAAAATTGGTGCACTTGTCAACTTCTCCTTTAATGTCTGAAAGGGTCGTTGACATCTATCATCCCATACGAATGACACATCCTTCAATGTCAACTTAGTTAGGGGTAGGGCGATAGCACAGAAGTCCTTAATGAAAATCCTGTAGTGGCCTACCAAACCTAAGAAACTACACACTTCTGTCTGTGTCTTCATCCGTTCCCATTCTGTCATAGACTCTACCTTCTTAGGGTCCACCCGTACTTCTTTTGTGGACATAACATGCACCATAAAAGCTACCTCCCTCAACCAGATTTCACACTTGTTGAACTTAGCATAGAGATGGTGCTATCTTAACACTATCAATGCCTGAAGAAGGTGTTGTTCATGCTATTTACTATCCCGGCTATATATCAAAATGTCATCTATGATGACAACCACAAACTGATCAAGGAATAGTTGAAACACCATGTTCATCCAATCCATGAACATTGCTGGTGCATTGGTCAGCCCAAACGGAATAGTCACAAACTCGTAGTGACCATACCTCATTCTAAAAGCTGACTTTGGTATGTCATCCTCCTTGATTCTCAACTGATGATATCTTGACTGCAAATCTATCTTTGAGAACATCTTCGCATCATGCAACTGATCAAACAAGTCATCCTCGAAAAGGGATACTTATTCTTTATCGTGACCTTGTCAACAGCCTGTAATCTACGCACCACCTCATAGATCGATCCTTTTTCTTCACAAATAGAACCGGTGCACCCCATGGTGACATACTCACCCTGATAAAACCTTTGTCAAGCAGTTCTTGCAACTGTCTCTTCAACTCTGCCATCTCTGTCAGTGTCATCCTATATGGTGTCTGAGCTATGGGTTGTGTACAAAGAACCAAATTGATCTCAAAATGAATCTCATTTGGCGGGGGAACACTTGGAAACTCTTCAGGGAACACATCCTTAAACTCCCTAACCACTGAAACTTCCTGGATACTAAGACACCTCACCTCAATATCCACCACATGTGCCAAAAATGCCTTACAACCTTGTCTCAAAAGTTTCCTTACCACCATAGCTGATACAAGAAATGTCAGGAGAATCTTCCTATCTACTTGGAAGATCCATGTCTCACTACCGTCTACAAACATCACTTTCTTAGTGACCACTAAGTCAAAACACCAAACCTTTGCGATGCTAGTGGTGCAGAAAACCTCATCTTCTTGAAGCTGCCTCACGACACTCCTTAAAACTAGGCAGACCACTTCTTGGTACTTGCATGTTGCTTCTCCTTCATAGGTCATTCTATCCTTTAACCAAACTCCACAAATGCAACAAACCTCTCTTGGTTCTCTAAAGTAGCAGCTGGGGTAGACAACTCAACATTCAACCCCTTCTCAAAATGATGAATCCTCTCGTCTTCCATATCAGCCATGTGAGGACAGAACCTCAAGAACTCCATAAATTGTGCCTCATACTCATTGATCATCATGGACCCCTATCAAATCCTCTAAAACTGACTAAACTTTTCATCCATATACGTCTGAGGAAAGTATCGACTTACATACTCTCATTGAAACTCCTCCCAAACAACCACAACACTAGGTCTCTTCTCCTCCTCTATGGCCCACCAATGGCCAGCACTCCCTTTCAGGAGGTACACCACATGCTTCACCTTGTCCTCTTAAGGGATACTTAGGATCTTAAAGGAATTCTCAAGTTCTTCCAGCCACAGATCCCCATCCTCTGGGTCAGTTGTTCCAGCGTACCCAACCGCCCCAACATGGTGAAGCCACTTAAAAGTCTACCCAGTACCCAAAGACTCAGCATGGGGAACAAGTGCCCTAGGCTGAGGTGTAGGCATCCTGTCTACCATATGGGTCATCGTTGCCATAAACTGCCCAAAAAGAGATTGAAAGGCAGAGTTTTTTATTATGGCTGGGTCAAACTGGGGGATTTCAAGAACCCGATCTTCATGTGTTTGGTTTTTTGCACCACCACCTGATGTAGCAACACTACTCTCTAAAGCATGTTTTTCATTTGCTCTAGACATCTTTAAGTGTTTCTTCTTCTTTTGCATAAGTAGAATTGACCATAATACAGATTGGAGGTCACTAGAACATACACAACACTAGTCCTAGGTCCATGTAGACTGAGTGAACCTAAAGCTCTGAAACCAACCAAGTTGTGAGGCCCCACGTCAAAGAAAACAAAAAAAATCACAGAAAGAGATTAACAACTTATTAGTAGAAACACTAAAAATTAAAGCTTTTTTGCATAAAACTTCCACATAGAAAGAACCTTTACACATGAGTACTTTCATGCCTCAAAGCATTCATAAAACATGTGGTCATCCTATAACAAAGGCATTGTTCCTAAACATATATACATGATCCCATCATATCTAATGTACAAAAAGCACCTAAAGAGAACACGTGTTTGCAAAACACCTACAAAACATTCCCCAAAGACCTGAGTGTATAGGGACGACTCTAGGACTCTATCAAAAAAGACAACCGGCATCACTTCCAACCTTATCAGCTACTACTCCTATGGATGCCACTCAACCTGCTCTACACGATCTCTACTTCATCATGCTCATCCACCTAAAAAGGTTGTTAACCAATAGAGTGAGACACAGTGCCAACGAGAGGTATAACTCTCTGCAAACTCTATTATTACCATAGATAAGATCAACTGAGAAGTAGTATAAATAACAAGAAGGACAACTATTGATGAGTTATGAAACATCTTAATTATTAAAAAGTAATATGAAGAACATTTATATTCTCTATCAACAACATTGTATAAAGATCAAGCAAGGCCTCAACCAATGTTTTCATATTTGATCCAATACAATTATACTACACTGCTAATTATGTATTCATTATGCCCTAAGGATTTGCATCGAACCATCCAACTCCAACCGACCACTATACGAATATATAGTCAAGTCAGTTCCATACAAGGTCTAATGGAAGAGCCGGAATACACACCCTCACCTTCCTCAATTAGCACGAGTACACATGCAGTCACATAATGAGTCATCTGCTTCCAGGGACATTTTAGTCCAACTGTGCATATTTAGCCCACCTTGGTATATAGGTCACAACGCAAGAGAAATTGAGATACAACTTATAGCAATGCCCTTCCAGGTATGACTTACTGTCAATCATGTGATACAATTCTTGGTATGACTTATAGTCAATCATGTGATACAATCTTAGGCATGAGTTACAGTCAATCCTATGATACAATTCTAGGTATGACTTACAGTCAATCCTATGATACATTTATTTTTAGGATATATGGTGGAGTTCCAACTTGCACCCCACATATTCAACAATATGCACTCTGAGTTAAACTCATTTCACCATTTAGCAAATGTTGACGCTGAATGGATCTATGGCACTGGGAAACTACACTATTAGATTTCTTTTTAATTAGATCAATTTCAACATATTTAACCATCAATCAAGTTACAACGTATAACCTCTAAACAAGATATACATAGACATATTACGCAAATGGCTTCTGGCTCTGGCGACTGGCGGTGCGACTCTGGCGGCTCTGAAGGTAGTGCTCCATCTCCTCCATTGAAGAAGGGCGAGCATTCCTCTTCAAGCTCCCTCAGTGCTGAATCTCTCCTCGATCCTAATGCCAAACCTAGTACCATTACTAAGTCTTGGGCAGATCTGATGAAACCTAAGTCCTATGATACTTCATTGAAGAAGATAGACATTGAGATTCAAGGTCAGAAGCTAATCTACCCAGAGGAGGAATCCGTTAGAAATGCGGAGCGCTGGAAGAACTGTCTTGCAGGCTATATTGTTGGTTTTAAGCCTTTCCTTCCCACTCTTGAAAAGTATCTCTCGCAAATCTGGATTCTTAAGGGGAGAATCGAGGTTATGAAACATGGACAAGGCTTTTTCCTGATCAAGTTTTCTAATGAGACTGCTCTTCACAATGTTCTCGACGACGAAGTCTATTTTGTCAGGAACAAGCCAATGGTCTTGATGAAATGGAGACTAGGGGATGCTTTGTGCAAGTTTAAGCTTACTGATATGCCCATTTGGGTCCGCATTCACAATATACCGCTTGAACTTTGGGACATGGATATGTTTTCAAGGTTAGGCTCGTTCCTAGGCAACCTGTTGCATACTAACAAGGCTACATTTGAGCTAAGGAATCTCGAGTATGCGAGAATGTAGGTCCTTATGCCGACAGGGTCAGAGTTTCCGACTGAACTTGAAGTTGAAAGCGACAAAGGTAATTCTCATGTCATCAACTTCGAGTATGAGTGGTGTCCGAGTGTTTTCTCTATTTGCAAGTTATTTCTGCATAATGACTGTAATGCAGTCGGGACTGATAGGAACAAGAAGAAGATCCGGGTCCAAAAGAACATACGTTCTGAAGCCTTAAAAACAACTGAGATTGTGGTAGTGCAACAGAGTGTTTCATCTACTGATAAGATTACAGAAACACAGATTGTCTCGGATGCAGGTGAGTAGTATTTACCCTCTAAGGAGATAGCTGTGACTCTAGATTTAGAAGTGAACTCAGGTGGGGAGCTGCTCGCTGCTGAAGTCTCTAATGTGGAGGCCAGTGGTGAAGAAGATGAATTTCATGTTCTGAATGATTCGTTTGAAGACTCCTCTCTTAGTTTCAATTCTGATTCTTTAGAGGCAGGCCAGCTTGTCGTAGGGGTAGTTGATTTGTCCACTCCTCCGGTGGTTGATACTGCGAGTGTTGAGGATGGGTTTGAGGTGCAGAAAGGTTACAAAAGGAAGAAGGGTAAAGATAATACAAGAAATCATGTGGCTTCTAGCAAAGATACTGTCAATCAAGACATGCTTGCTAATAAATTCGATAGTCTGAAGTTAGATAGCAAAGAAGGCAATGCTTCTTAAGTGTCCCAAACCAGTGAAGTACTGGTTTCAAGAGGTTCAAATGGTTAAGTCTATAAACATTCTTTCCTAGAATGTTAGAGGCCTAAACCTTAAAGCCTCAGCAGTCCAGAATAAAATCTTGGAGTTTAAGCCTAATATTGTCATTCTCAATGAAACTGAAGTGAGAGAAGCGAAAATGGGTAAACTTATGTCTAAATTTTTTCCTGAGTATAAATGGATTTCTAACCATAACTCCCATGTTTTGGGAAGAGTGGTTCTCTTGTGGAAGGAGTAGAACTGCACTGTAAATAAAATTCGTGAGACTGACCAATCTGTTCATGCTAGAATTTCTTGTGATGGTAAAGATCTGCTTGTTTCTGCTGTGTATGGACATAACCCTGATTCTGATAGGGTCAGGATTTGGAGGGAGATTGAAGATATCTATCAGTATGTTGATTCCCCCTAGGTTATTCTTGGCGATTTTAATGATGTTAGGAAAGTGGATGAAAAGATGGGTCAGGACCCCCCTTCTTATAAGTCCATGGAAGACTTCAATCAGTGTTTGCTTAATTGTCATATCTTTGAGCTTAGGCTTAATGGGTTTCTTTTCTCATGGGATAATCATCAGAGTGGCAAGGGATTTTTGACTTCTTATATTGATAGAGTGTTGTATAATGATAAGTTCATGAATGAGTTTGATGATTTTAAAGGTATCCTTCACTCTAATACTATCAATGATCACAAAATCTTGACTCTTGGTATTGGGGATAGGGTGAAGATTAAAACCCCTTTTAGATTTATTAATGCTTGGACTTCAAGGACAGATTTTCTTGACACTGTTAAGAGTAGTTGAACTAATGAAGTAATGGGGTTCCCTACTTTTAAACTTTATTCTAAATTCAAGAAGCCATTCATGTAGAAACTCCTCTTCTAGGTGAATTCTTATGTGTGTGACCCTATAGTCACATTGACAGTGAATGTCCATAACTGGTTTATGACATCACAAGAAAAGAGTGGTGCCTAGTCACTCATCAGTGCTACCTAAGTGAATGGAAAGTTGGAGAACAACTTAAACCTACAATTTGTGTATGTTGTTACAGTGTTTGTATTGTTCCTTTGTCACTGATATCCATATTGAACTCGAGGCATGGAGTAGTCATCTTCTTCAACATTCAATCTTGTTCCTTGAACCAAAGCAGACTGTGTGAGATATATGTACGCTCAATATCACATATTGACTTGCATGTGGTTGGCATACATTCCTCAATCATGCTAATAAAGAGGCCTCCGATATCATACTCTTATAGGAGGTACAAATCCCATCTAAATCATTCATAGACATTCCCCATGTATCATAGTCACCTAATCGTCACCTTTATGGCAACCCTTATTCAAGATTATGTTTGATGATGTCAAAGCATACCGAACGACATGTGATCAGTGTAGTAACTTCAGGTCAAAGAACCACAATCACCACCATCACTATGAGAGATGACTATGACTTCCATTATATTGGTTTCCATGTGTCAATCTCATGGTGGGTCTATCCAATACACTATTCTCTAACATGTATATGTGTTCTTGGTTTGATATCACATATCATGAATAATGAGGTTCTATCATCAACCAACACACACTCTAGTCTTATGAGTTATTGTTTTCTATTTGCCTTCCTTAATAACATCTGACTAGGGACATAATGAGAATGTATACACTCTTAACATATGTATGATGTCATTGTTTAAGTCACATACTTGAAGATATACATCATTGAGTAATATCATTCTCTAGACATTTATTGTGTTACATCATTATCTCATAACCGCATAAAATAGAACAATTGGAAGCTTGCCTTTTATTAATAGTCATTTTGTTTACATATTATGCCATTACAATCATCATATGATTATCTCTCTGAGCATACATACCAACAATAACCATACATCCCAGACAAGAATATGATTATATACCAGATTAGGTGTGACGTCCCCAGATTTTCTAAAACTTAATCTGATGTGTGATGTCCAAATTGAAACCCCACATCAGTGAGCATCCCCATTTAAACACTCCACACTAGGCTAAGAAGAAGAAAATCATAGGAAGTCAGAAGGAAACAATAGTAGCACATACACATGAACAATAATAAAATCATACAATACATGTTCACCATTCAACATATAATTACAATATGAATTGTTACAACATTTGATATTACATATTGAACAACAAACTTTTGCATATACATGTACTACTACTAAACAGCAGGATCTTAAGACAATAGGTCCACCTATACATCCGCTCGCCACACAACTCTCAACTATCCTGGTTCTTCAACAACACATGTCCACAACCTAAATAGAAGATTACACGTGTTACATGTAAGCACAAAATTCAAGAATATTGTACTGATTATGCCTATGTGTCCTTTTATGTACCTCTCATTACTAAGATTGGCAATAAGATAAAACTAATACTTGGCAGCAGTAAACAAATATATGATAAAAGCATACTTGAACAAAGATATATTCATTAACAAAAGAGAATACGTGTTTTAAGCACACGTTCCATTATATGCTTGTGCATCTGCCTACCAATGGATAGATGCATTCAAGCCTTATGATCTGCTTACCAAAGATATAGATCATTGTACATCCGATCTGCTTATCAAAGAGATAGATCACTCACTAGCACTATGCTTATCAAAGAGATATAGTGCTTTATATAATGGAATAGATATATTATGTTTCATGAGTTCATAGGCATAAGTAAGTAAAATAAAGTAAGATAGCATACAAGAACAATCATCTCGTCCAATATCATATGCCAAGTATTTACTATGTGTATAATACAAGCATATTGTATAATAAGCCAAGTAAGAGGTAATGGTGTACCTTGATCACAGATAACCTAAACCACATTCCTGATGTCAACTATATCCTTATTAAAACTAATAAAGACAAGGTCACACATCACCATTAGGTTCTCATCATCTTAACCCTAGTTGACTCATTAGGGTTTACGTTCATTATTATAGATCTTCTTATCTTATCTTTACTTGTATTCTTGTCTTGGAATTATTTTACTAATGTCAATTTCTAGTTATGTTCCAGATTAGTATAGATATATTTGAATATTATGTTGCATAAAATTATATGCACATATTAACCCTAGGATACATGCATTAATCTAGCTTTAGGGTTTTCTCAACATTTTAGGATCATTTAACATGTAACATTATTTATATCCATAATTATGATCTCATAATTAAATATGAGGTTACATACACTAATATGAAGTTACTTTGTAATTTACAAGGTTTCTTGAGCATATTTGTATTTATTGCACATTAATCAGGGTTATTAGCCCTAATTAGCCACATTAAGCAAATTATGAGATTTTGTGCACCAATATTACAATCACTGACATCAGATGCATTATAAACATGATTATGGATTCACTTTATCACTATTTTAGACCATCGTTTGATATTTATTATTCATAAAATAAGCATTTTCACAACTTACATGATATCACTGATTAAAATCTTGATATGATTGTTTCATGTTGTTCTAATCATTTTTTTGAACATTTTGGTACCTTATTTATATTTTTCTGATGAACATGCTATTTAATGTGATTTATCTAAGATCAAAGCATTTTCTAAGATATATATTTTTTTAGAGAAATGAAGGCCGCCACGTGTCCTCTAAGAGGACGCAAATCCTTTGCTTGGTTGAGCCAGCAATTTGTGTTGGGATTTGGTCGGCTCGTGTTGGACCGGTCGTCTCCTGGACTGGTTCGCTTCTTTCTATGTTTCCTTACTCACACTCTCTCTTCCCCCATTCATTGTGGTTCTCTATCCCTTGTCGTCGCCATTGTGGGTAGGAAGGACGGTGAGGAATCCTATGTTCCTCAAGCCTCCTTGCCACAAGAAAACACTGCCATGGACTTCGCTGGGTTAGAAGCTACACCACTGGTCTCGTGGATTTCCTCTGGAGGCTCCCATTTGCGATCCAAATGAGCTCTCCATTGAGGACCACTACTGTGGCCAAGTGAAAAGGGGAAAACCAATTGTTGCACCGATACTAAAAGATGGGGAGTTTGCAAGGTCGGAACTACCTTTAGGAACTCATCTGTGCACTCACTATGCACTGAGGGATCTTTGAAACCCATTCCCAAGCTTAGTCATCATCTCCGACAAACTCAGTTTCATCTTCCATGGTAGCCATAGGAGCTGGGCACAAAAGAGTGGGACTCAACTCCACCATAGACAAGCTTCATTTTCCCTTCCTTATCTTTCTATGATCTCTATTAGAGCTTGGTTCCATTCCTCCTCGCACTGCTTGTGAATAGTAGTGGAGAAGTATAGGAAGTTGGGAGCTAGTTCTCCCTACTCAGTTGGTTATTTTCTCTGACAAAGGGTTCGAACAGTTGGTAATGAATGGATGATTTGAAATACTCGATTCCTTCTTACCCTCATTTCCACGATCTCTACAAGTGGTGAAAGGGAGGACCATCGAAACAACTACTCCCCATGTCTTGTTCTAACTGCAAGGTTAGAGATGACTAGGTGACCCTCGATCTAGCATCCTAGGGTTCTAGATCACCTGCCACTCAAAGCCATCTGTGGCTCCTCTTAGGACAACCTGCAACCACACAATCAAGTATTTTTGGTTCACAAGAGGTCACGCAACCCACCACTTAAAAAGGGGTGCATGACACGGCCAACCTAGGGCAGGAATATAAACATTGGTCCATAAAACACCAATAATGCACATTATTTCATCATATTAAAACTTAAATTACTTCCTATAGGGTCCTCCAATTTCCATCAAATTTTAACCATAGCTATATAATCACTCAAGCTACATCATACTCAAATTTGTTGACAAAACTCAGCTATTTGACTTGCCAACTAAATTCCTCAAAGGACATTAAATATAGGGATCTAAATCATGATATAAACATCAATCACCATCCAAACCTTACCAAAGCACTTTTAACTCTTAAAATAACTATTGATGATGTTTTGAAAAGGGAAAGATTTCAACTCACTAATTACCCGCAAGTATACAGAAATCAATGTAGTCGAGTGTCAAACACACGGAGCTAGGGTAGTTTGGTGCAAACATGTTAACTTTCACTAATCTAAATCGGATTGCAAAGGATTAATTGTTTATAGACCTAAGAAAAGGAAAACAAGGAAAAGGTTTTAAACAACAAAGTTGATTTAATGATTAGGAACTTGAGCATAAGGTTTCACTACCATAACCATTATATCACATGAACACAAGAAATAAGATCAAAGTTTAATAAGCAAGGAGGTGGTCATCGTCATGCATTTCCCAATGCCATGAGATGGTTTTCAACTTCACATAATGCTCCCACATCTATGATAAGTATCAAGCACAACTGAAACCCTCAATAATCCCTAGAAACTCCCGTGGTTAAGAGAATATTGACATAGATCCTACTCCATAATTCCTAATGCATTCTCCCGAAGCACAAGGCAAGCATAAAACATGTATAAAAGGTGGCCAGTCTAGCATACAAATAAGAAAACACCATAGGCATCCATGGAAGAAAGCAAATTAAATAGAAATAAGCATAAAATTTGAGTTTAGGTGATCAATGGCATGGGAGCTACTCTCCCATGCTCAAGAAAAGACCTCAACTCATCCATAGTGAAGATATGCAAATACATGACAGTAATTTCAGAGTTTTGCATGCTTAAGAGAAGGAAAAGCTAGAAAACCCATAGATGCAAGCTAAGGGGAGAGAACTCCATCTAGAGGACGAAGTTCCACCACTAGAAAGCTCCAACTCAGACCAACTTCCTTCCTAGAAAGCTAGAATGAAGAGAGTAGCTCTACTGTACCTTGGAGAAGAAAAACGGAGAAGAAATGAAGTAGAATGAGGGTTCTTCTCTAAGAAACCACCTTCTTCTACCCCAAAATTACCCTCCTCGACTATGGAACTTCTCTTGGGAGTAAAACACTTCAAAATGATCGAGCCTAACTGCCTCATGGGCTCCAATTTGCTTTTAAAACAAGAGGTATTCATTTTTTATTTTTGTAGAAACTGACAACGACACGGCATGTCTTTTGTTGAACACGATGTGTCATGTCATTTGTGTTTGCTCAGTGTTGTCACTGCATTGAGGTACACAGCGTGTTTGAATAAGACACTCTGTGTTCCTATCTTTAGGGAGTGAATCAAATGAAGGGCACACGGCGTGTTTGAATAAACACACGTTGTGTTCTTTGACAGAAAGGTGCAGACGGCCTTCATGTACCAAGAACATGTCGTGTCTGATGAAGGACATGTCGTGTTACCTTTTTTTATATGTACTAGACGCTACTGGAGAATCACACATCATGTTTTTAATAACACACAACGTGTTCTTTGTCCTGAAAGATTGCCTGTAAGTGAACACGTCATGTTCTTAGTAGCACACCATGTCTTCTGTCGTTTCTTCAAAAATTTGCTTTGGATCAACAACAATACTTGGAGAAGTCCCATTGAGGTTGGATCTGAGTTAGGTTATCTCCAATATGCATGTGATAAGCAAAGAGACTAAAAATTGTGGCAAAATGGATATAAATAGAGGCTAATTTGGGACCGAATGAGCTGAAATTGTGTGTGAAGAAATGTAAAAATTTGATATAAAACACACACAACAAATCCCCCTAATCTTGAAGTATTTCTTGTCCTCAAGCAAAAAGAACATAGAAACGCACATGAAAGAATTTTCAAGCTCATGTATAGATTAGTTGAAAGAAAGATATGCAATGTCCAGCCAACAATGATCAATGGTTTATACTCATGGCCATCAACTCAACTTAAACATTGATGAAAAAGATTCTAAAGTTAAGCTAGGGTGGTTTTAATTTAATGAATCAATCAACTCAACAACACTAAACATAATTGGATAACCAAGTCAAACAATTAGTGGATGCACAACACTATTTCTCAGAAATGAAGGATACAAATGATGGTCTTAGCCAACATTAACATAATTAGTTGCACTCTCCTTTTTCCAAAAAATGATATGGTAAATGGATAATGGGTTCCGGCACTCGGCTGCTAATGTAGGCTTATGCTCGCGTGGAGTGTCGGTTGGGGTATTTTACCCTCTTTTTAAAGCATACCACCTAACCATTGTGTCCAAATTGGACTTACACTAGGCTAGCATGATATGTGGGCAATTTAGCCATCTTTTATGGGGTATGAGGGTGAAATGAGATAAAAAAACTATTTTAATTATTTTCCACAACATGGGAGAGTCAACTAAATAGCAACATTAGCTAGATTTCATTTCATCCATTTGTTTTGGAAAAAAAATCACTGAAAGAAAGGTTGAAAAATGCACTAAGAGTTTGGCAAGGGTATCCTATATTCCAAATGATGTAATGATGTTAATTTACTCACCAAAAACAAACCATTACATGTTTTAGGCAATCAATGATAAAAAATTTGAGTGTTCAAGCTACAAGTATAAAGCAGAAATAAACATGTGTTGAAGGCCAAAAGATTTCAACTAATCTATGCATGCTTTTTGGAATTCTTCCAATGACATATTAAGGTGTGAAAGGACAAGATGGTTCAAATCTAGATAGCCTCACATCATACATGATTTTCCCACAAAAGGAAAGAAAAATAAAGGACAACATGAAAGCAAAAAAGACATGACAACATGAAAACCATGAAAAACAATAAAAGTAAATTACATTACCGGCCGGTTGCATCCCCCTAATCTTGAAATCTACAGTGTCATCAATGCATCAATCAAACCTATGAAGGAAACAACCGGGTACCTGTCATGGGGTGGGGCATAAGTGGGATGGGCCAGGGCCCATGTGATCAGAGGGGAAGAACTGGATGACGAGATCATCGTCATCTGGAATATCAACCTGCATCAGGTGTGGAACAAACTCAGGCTACGGCAGCGGAGTAGGTTGGTGCTGCTGTGGAATGGAGTAGTAGCCTTGAGAAAGATGCCAACTATCCATGTGATGAACCATATCATTCATAGTAGAAAATTGTTGACCCATCAGGTCCATGTAGATGTCCATGTGGTCAAACCACTACTGCACATAGCCATATAGATGTCTGACATCAGGCATGGCCCAGGAGTACTCCGTTTGTGTGCTTGTGGAGGGAGGTGGTGGAGCAGTAGGGAGTGTCTCAATATCATCAGTAGCTATAGCTACATCAACTTCTTCTTTAGTGTTCAGAATAACTTTCCAGTTATCTTTATTCTCCAATGTGATATGCTCAGGATCTGGAATGTCAATGTATTGATCATCGTCAAATAATTGTTGAAATTTGGTATTACTGTTGGCAACCCTTGAGATCAATCCTACAGAAAGTAGACATTGAATGTCTACTAGGTTTCTACCTGGTGCAGCCTCGAGACCTATTAGATCAACATCTAACTTCTGTTCTATCAAAGTGATCAAGCCACCAGACATTATGTCTTTGGATTCCCTCTTCTTCACTTTCTTAATGTCTAGGAAACACGTAAGGATATAATAAGCTACATTTATCTGATAGTCATACATCATTCCCCATAAAAAGAAAAGATCTAGTTTTCCGACGAACCCTTGAGTTTCTTTCTTAGCAAAGACTCTTGTACTAAGAAGGTGGTGCATGTATCGTAAAATGGGGTTGTGAATAGTAGACTCCCTAGCTTGCTTGGCATCATGGCGTTCCTCATCTGATATCTCAAACCAGAATTCATCACTATCTAAAGGTGGTGGCTGGCAGATAACTAATGGCCCCTTCATAGTGGCAATCCAAAACTTCACAGAAACGCCTGAAGGTAATCTTCAAACTACGACCCAAAAGGTGGAAATAGATAATGCCATAAGGTTCCATCTTCTTTTTTAGGTCTTTCTCTGTAGTGAGCGTTGTCAAAAACTCATAAACTAAACGGGGAAGTGTTTGATACCATGCAGTATATGTAGCTTAGCCCCAAATCTTACAGGTGCATGAAGACCTCATCCTTGAAGCCGAGGGTGGTGAGAGTCTGCTTGCAAGCAAATCACATAGGAAGAACCCTCCTTGCTATGAGAAATGGGTACATCGGGTCTTCCTCGGGAGTGATCTAGAATTTGGTCATGGAAATGTATGTCGATGTGGAGGAGGAGCTAGTACCATGCTTGCAATTAGATGTTTGCTTAACAGGTGCCATAGTTGCTGATAGGCTTAGACACGACGTGTCAGAGAATAGACATGGTGTGTTCTACTGAGGAAAATTTGACTGTAGAGTGTCGGACATGGGGTGTTTGTTGGATGACACAGGTGTACCTGGAGAAGTTCCGCAGGCTGAGAGGTGGAGGTAGCAATGGCTTGAGCTTTGTGAGAGGAAGAAGATGATTTCTCAAGGAGCAATTCCACCGGAGGAAGGAAAAGAGAGAGGCTTCACTTCTGGTTGTTGGAGGTAGCGGGATCGATGAGCTTAGTGAGGTAACTTGGCAAAGATGACCACTGGAGGTTGTTTCTTCTTGGAGAGAGGGAGAGAGGATGCGGTGGTTGGACCTTGAAGATGAGGATGAGGAAGCAGTGGCTTGAGCTTGTCGGAAGAGAGCACAGCTGCACGGGTGCTTCTTTGGTTGGAGATCGAGCACAGAGGTGACGCTTGAGCACGGCGGTGCTGCTTGAGCATGGTGACGCTTCTTTGGTTGGAGAAGACACGGTGGCTAGAGCAAGGGAGCAAGAGCTCACGGCTGCTAGGTCACGGCTGCTATGGGATCTCACACAACTCGAAAGAGAGGTGTGAGTATGAGAGACATCTCGGTTAGGGTTAAAAAAATTTATTCTTGTCAAAAGACACGGCATGTCTTTTGTAATACACATTGTGTTTCATGGCAGAACTTCCTTTGTGTGTTACAAGACACGTCGTGTTCTACTATGTACACGTCATGTCCAAATCCAGAAATTCTAATTGTGTCTCTTTCACTTATAACTACACGATGTGTTTAAATTAAGGCACATCGTGTTATTTTATACATAAGTTATGCTCCCTGTTGTTGCTGAAGTACACGTCGTGTTCTTTTCCAGATCGAGTATTACTTTGGTCTACTGTAAGAAAGGACACACTGTGTTGTTTTCTGAATAAAATCCTCATTATCTCTGATTCAAAATTGCACTATTAGACACAGCGTGTGTGAATTATGATATGTCGTGTGAGATTCTAGAAAACAATGTTGATTCTGCAAGCTGATAATGACACGACATGTTCCAACTATGACACGTCGTGTTTGACTCCAGAAAGACTTACTTCACAATTGAGTGTGAAGGCACACGGTGTGTCCTAAATTAATACACATTGTGTGAGGCTCCAGAAGAATGTTACCTAGAAAACACACGGCATGTCAAGTGATGACACGTCGTGTACCTAGAAATTTAGCTCGATTGTTGTGTTTCTGTGACTAACAACACGTCATGTCAAATAAATACATGTCGTGTCTTCTGTAGTTTCTATAGAAAACAGCTTCTCGTCAGTATAGCAATAGTTATAGATATGCTAATAGTATTGTCTAGGTTATTACATTCATCCATGACAGGCTTGTTTAAGAAACTAGAGAATGTTCTTGATTCAAATAATAGAAAGGAAATCTATCCTAATGTGGGTTCAACTCCCACGAGGTCCTCCATTTAGAGTCCAGAGTGAGACTCTTGGGTCTTTCCATCAAGAATCTTAGAGGGAGCAAGAGGCTCCCTTGTCAACTTCATCTCCAGATGTGTAGAGCTTGCAACGTTGTCCATTGACCTTGAAAGTGGATAGTTTTCCTTGCATCTCCACGGAACCATAGGGATAAACATGTAAGACTAAGAATGGTTCATACCACTTGGATTAATAATGGTTCATACCACTTGGATCTCAGCTTTCCTGGAAACAGTTTGAGCTTAGAGTTGAATAGAAGCACTTTATCTCCTTCCTTGAAATTTTTGACTTTGATTCTTTTATCATGCCATTTCTTTGTCTTCTCTTTATAGATTTTAGCATTTTCATACGCATCCATATGTTCCTCTTCCAGCTCTTGGATCTGCAACAATCTCTGCTCTCCAGCCTTCTTAAGATCATAATTAAGAAACTTTATTTCCCATAATTCTTTGTGCTCCAATTCTATGGGTAAATGGCATGATTTCCCGTAGACTAGCTTGAAAGGAGTTGTTCTAATGGGTGTTTTGAAAGTTGTCCAGTATGCCCATAATGCATCTTCTAACTTAAGTGCCCAATCCTTTCTTGAGTTGGAGACAGTCTTTTCTAGAATAGCCTTTAGTTGGAGATCTCCACTTGGACATATGTTTGAGGGTGATAGGGTGTGGATATCTTATGCTTTACCCCATATTTGCCAAGCAAGTTTTTGAAGTTTCTCTCCTTAAAATGGTTGCCACCATCTGAAATGATTGTTCTTGGAACTCCAAATCTTGCGAAGATGATCTTTTGAAAAAGTTTGACGACTGACTTTGCATCTGGAGCTTGAGTGGGAATTTCTTCCACCCATTTGGACATGTAATCATAGGCCACCAATATGAACTTGTAGTTGCATGAGGACGAGAAAGGTCCCATATAGTCTACACCCCACACATCAAAAACTTCTATCTCTAGAATTGAGTTTAATGGCATTTCATCTCTCCTTGAAATTCCCCCACCTCTTTGGCAGATGTCACAAACCTTGACAAATGTGTGCATGTCACGGAATAGACTTGGCCAATAAAGGCCAGATTGTAGGATCTTTTTTGCTATTTTGTGGGATCCAAAATGTCCTCCATAGGGAGAAGAATGACAATCTGAAATCACATTACCAACTTCCTCATTTAGGATGCACCTCCTTAAAGGCCAGATTGTAGGATCTTTTTTTCTATTTTGTGGGATCCAAAATGTCCTCCATAGGGAGAAGAATGACAATCTGAAATCACATTACCAACTTCCTCATTTAGGATGCACCTCCTTATGAGACCATCAACGCATTGCTTAAAAAATAACAGATCATCCCAGTAGTAAAATTTTACAACATGAAGAAACTTCTTTTTCTGTTGGTATGTCAAGTCTGGAGGTAGTTGTCCTATAGCAAGAAAATTTGCAAAATCCGCAAACCATGGTGCTTGTGTGGAAGACAAGGCATAGAGTTTCTCAATTGGCAATCGGTCCTCAATAGGCAATGAACTTTTAGCAATTATAGTCAACCTAGATAGGTGATTTGCAACGTTGTTCTTTGTTCCTTTTCTATCTCAGATTTCAATATCAAATTCTTGAAGGAGTAATATCCAGCGGATGAGACAGGGTTTAGCATCTTTCTTGTTAAGCAAGTACTTAATTGCAGCATGATCTATATGCACAATGACTTTGGATTCTACGAAATACTATCTAAACTTGTCAAAAGTGTATGCTATGGCAAGCATCTCCTTCTCGGTGGTTGTATAGTTGATTTGTGCCTAGCCTAAGGTTTTTCTTGCATAGTGTATAGCATGAAGCTTTTTAACTTTTTGTTGTCCAAGAACTTCTCCTACTGCATAGTCACTCGCATCACACATTAATTCAAAAGGAGCACTCCAGTCTGGTGGCTATATGATTGGGACAGAGACAAGAGCTTCTTTTAGCTTGTTGAAGGCTGCATGGCAAGCATCATTGAATATGAACTCAGCATCTTTTACAAGAAACACAATGGTTTTGCAATCTTGGAGAAATCTTTGATGAATCTCCTGTAAAATCCGACATGTCCAAGGAAACTATGGATGTCTTTGACTGAATAAGGAGTATACATCTTCTCTATAGCTTCCACTTTGGCCCTCGCAACTTCAATACCCTTATTAGAAACAATATGGCCGAGTACTACACCGAATTGTACCATGAAATGGCACTTTTCCCAGTTTAGTACTAGGTTAACCTTTTTGCAACGGGCTAAGACTTTAGTTAAATTGCACAAGCAGTGATCAAAAGAATCCCCATCATCATCATCATCATCTAAGCCTCAATCCCAACTATGTTGGGGTCGGCTACATGGATCCTTCGTTTCCATTCAGCTCTATCATGGGTCATATTCTGATTGAGATGTAGAGATTCAAAATCTCTCTTTATAAGCTCATCCCATGTTAATTTAGGCCTTCCTCTTCTTCTATTTATAGTGTTTGGCTCAATAGCATTGCTTCGTATAGGCGCACTAGTAGGTCTGCGTTGCACATGTCCGTACCATCTGAGTCGGCCCTCACGCAACTTGTCCTCAATGCTCGCCACCCCCACTTTATTCCTGATATAGTCATTTCTCAAACGATCTTTTCTTGTCTTCCCACACATCCATCTCAGCATACGCATTTCGGCCACGTTCATCTTGTTGAGACCTTGTTTCTTCACCGCCCAACATTCACTCCCATAGAGCATGGCTGGTCGTATAGCTGTTCTATAAAACTTACTTTTTAACCTGAGAGGGATCTTCTGATCGCATAAAACTCCAGTTGCACTCCTCCATTTCAACCATCCTGCAGTGATCCGGTGACAAACATCATTTTGGACCTCCCCGTCTATTTGAATAATAGAACCTAAGTAACGAAATTTGTCACATTTTGGTATATCTACTCCGTCCAACTTGGCTCCATCATTCACACTGCGAGATTGGCTGAAATTGCAATGCATATACTCAGTTTTGCTCCTGCTAATCATCAATCCATTTGATTCTAATGCCTTTCTCCAACATTCAATTTTATCATTCAATCCATCTTTTGTTTCGTCAATCAAAACAATATCATCAGCAAATAACATACACCAAGGAATATCATCCTGAACATTCTTTGTTAACTCATCCATAACCAGAACGAATAGATATGGGCTGAGTGTGGATCCTTGGTGTACCCCAACTGTAATAGGAAAAGTTGGTGTCTCTCCTCCAGGAGTCTTCACACTTGCAGTAGAGCTATCATACATGTCTTTGATCAAGTCAATGTATTGGATAGGCACACCCTTTTTCTTCAAAACCATCCATAACACTTCTCTGGGTACTCGATCATAAGCCTTCTCTAGATCGATAAACACCATATGAAGATCTCTTTTGCTTTGTCTATACTTCTCCATAAGCCTCCTTATCAGAAAAATAGCCTCTGTTGTTGATCTTCCAGGCATGAAACCAAATTGGTTGTTTGATACCTGTGTTATAGATCTTAACCTCTGCTCAATAATCCTCTCCCAAAGCTTCATCGTGTGACTCATCAGCTTGATACCTCCAGAGTTGTTAAACACTAAAATCATCCATGAATATTTCCATTATATTTTCAATAAAATCGGAAAAAATAGCCATCATGCAACGTTGAAATGTGGTTGGGGCGTCACAAAGACCAAAGGGCATGCGACGGTAAGCATAGGTCCCATAGGTACATGTAAATGTGTGTGACGTCCCTGAATTTTATAAAACTCAATCTGATGTGTGACGTCTAAATTGAAACCCTCACCTCAGTGAGAATCCCAATTTAAACACCCCACACCATGCTAATAAAAATAAAATCAAGGGAGTCAAAAGGAAACAATCAATAGCACATACACATGAGTAATAATAAAACCATACAACACATGTTCACCATTCAACATATAATTACAACATGAATTGTTACAACATTTGATATTGCACATTGAACAGCAAACTTCTACATGTACATGTACTACCACTAAACTACAAGATCTTAAGACAATAGGTCCACATGTACATCAGCTTGCTACACAACTCTCAACTATCCTGGGTCTTCAAGAACACATGTCCACCTGTACATGTGCTACTAATTGTTTCCTTCTGACTCCCTTGATTTTCTTCTTCTTAGCCTAGTGTGGGATGTTTAAATTGAGATTCTCACTGAGGTGAGGGTTTCAATTTGGATGTCACACATCAGATTATGTTTTAGAAAATCCAGGGACGTCACAATGTGGTTTTCTCTTGATCGGGAGGGTAGATTGGAATTTGAAAAAAACCCAGAATACCCGTCCAAATAGCAAAAATAAGAATGGTTTACAAGTCGCTCAAGCATCAAACCGATAAAAGGCAAGGGAAAATGATCTTTGTGAGTTACTTTATTCAAACATCGGTAATCAATACACATATGCCAACATGTGACTATACGTGTTTGTATTAACTCATCATTATCTCCCTTAATGATAGTTGCACCCCCTTTTTAGGTACCACATGAATGGCACTAACCCAAGGGATGTCACTTATAGGATAAATGATGCCCACATCTTTCAACTTAAAAAATTCCTTTTTAACCACTTCCAGCATGTTTTGATTTAAACATCTAGGTGGCTCAATAGTGGGTTTAGCGTCATCTTCCATGTTTATTCTATGCATGCAAATGGAAGGTTGGATGCCCTTTAAATCATCAATAGAGTAACCAATGACATCTTTATATAACTGTAATTTAGCAAGCAATTTATTTTCTTATTCATTAGTTAACTCATCATTGATTATGACTAGAGAAGTGGAATTGGGGTCAAGAAATGCATACCTCAGCCCGAGTGGAAGGGATTTGAGTTCTACCTTTCTCCCAGATATCTTTTGTTCAGCTTTATCATCAAGAAATGAAGTATCTTCATTAATAGCATTTGGTTGAGCAACAGAATATACTCTAGAATTTTTAGAGTCATCATTTGTAGCTTCATCATCATCATAATAGTTCAATATCAATTTAGTATCATTCTAATCTTCCTCCACAATAGAATCAATAGAGTCCATAATACATAGTTCTTCCACTTGTGAAGGTGCCTTCATGGCATTAAAGACATAAAACTCCATAGCTTCTTCACTGACCCTTATGGGACGGAGGATGAAAATTAGAACTGCGCCTCACCCCTATTTGTTTGAATGCTATGGAAAGTCTTCCTATCATGAATTTGTTCTTTGGTCTCTCTCATGATATTCAATGGCTTAAGCAAAGAACTCAGTGTTCGTGCCTAATTAAGGAATAGCATGCATAATGCTTAACTGGGCTCAGGATACTCTATTCATTGAGGCTATATCTGAGTAAGGTAAGCCATGTCAGATGAGCAAGATATGCAGAAGATGGGGGGGCTTGCCTCCTTGTCTCCTTTTACCTATGCTAACCCCTGCCCCAGGGTACACATAAGGAATGCTTGCTCCTTGGTTCGATGCTTCGGGGGAAAACCACACCCCATTTTAATTAGGATTTGTCCCGTAGACAGATGAGCAAGAGAACCCATAGGATTTCCTTTTCCTCTTCCCATTCTCACTTCTGTGGGTTTCCCTGTGAGAGGAAGATCTACGAGAACTCAGACCCTCTTCGGAATTCGATTGTTAACCCCGGAATCAAGGTCAGTGTCACCACCTCTGAGAAGAACAAAAACAGTGGTCCTATCAGTGACTTAGGGCGACTTCCCTCATGTCAGGCTGTTGTCACCACCTCTCCCGGGATTGGAATGATTATCCCTTCCTGATGGGTCTACATTCATCCCTAAATGTCATCATCGTGATGTTCATTGCCCTCCCATCATTTTCTCTCTTATACTCAATGGACGAGATAGTAGTAGATCCAGCCATTACTATATAAGTGGTGGGGCATCAATGGTATTGGACTTATGAATATTCAGACTATAACAATTCCGATGAAAACTCCCTCATGAAGAATCGGATGGAGTTACTCATACTGGACATCTAGGAAAGAAAAAGGATTTCTCTTGTTGTGGGAAAGAATACTCAACAATTGACTTTAAGAACAACTTATTCCAGGGCTCGGGCCCATCTTCCGCCCAAAAGGGTCATTCATTTAAGAAATAGATAGACTCTTCCCCTCTGCTATGGTGCTTGGTCATTGTGCCAATATACCTTTAGGTCAGGCATTGAGTCATTTTCAATTCAATCACTCTGTTGATCACCATGTCCTCATCTACTGCCAAAAACCATGGAAGGGAGAGTGGTATATCAGAGATGTATGTATCTAGGAATCATAGTGCTCAAGATAGCACTACTTGAAATGAAATGATCAGAAGGACATAGTCCTCAAAAAAGGTCTCCCAAAGAGAATGGGATTGGAAGGGATTTCAAGCATGTCTAACACAACAAAATCGCAGGGAATGTAGAATTTACCAATTTGTACATGTACATCCTCCACAATACCTTTGGCATATTTGATTGAGTGATCGGCTAACTGGATAGCCATCTTTGTAGGTTTCAAATATCCAAGGTCCATCTCCTACCACAAAGTAGACAGGATGAGACTAATACTAGCTCCAAGGTCAATAAGACCTTTGTCAAATGTGGTGTTGCTAATCTTCCAAGGCAGAGTGAAAGCTCCCAGATCATCTAGCTTCTCGGGAAGTCTATTTTGAATGATTAAACTCATTCTCTCAAAAAGCATGGCGGTTTCAATTTGGTCTATCCTCCTCTTCTTGGTGAGGATGTCTTTTAGAAATTTGGTATATGACGGCATCTCAGCTATAACCTCATCCAATGGGAGATTGATATGAAGTTTATTTAGAATCTCCATAAATTTTATGAACTTTGAGTCTTCCTTCTTATTTGCAAGTCTTTTTGGAAATGGTGCACTTGCTTTGTATAAAGGTGGTACTTCAGTTGTACTTTTTAGTTTGTCATCAACGGGAGTGTCCATATTTTATTCATCATCTACCTCAACGCTCTTCTCCTTGGGTGGAGAAGGTCTTTGGATTTCAGCTCCACTCCTTAAGGTGATAGCATTTACTTGCCCTCTTGGATTCACCTCTGGTTGGCTAGGAAGGGAACCGGACGATGTGTTATTTTGTTGCACTAAAGCTTTTTGGGAGATTTAGTTTTCCAACATCCTTATATGGGTGGAAATGCCATCCACTTTAGCGGAGAGTTGAGCAATTGCATCTTTTAGAAGTTTTTCATTGCCCCAAAACTCTTCATTTTGTTGTGCTTGAGTAGATATGAATTGCTCCATCATGGTCTCCAAAGAAGATTTTTGGGGTTGTTGCTACTATTGGTAACCCCTATTGTTATTGAAACCTGATGGATTCTTGTTTAATTGTTGGTTAAAGAGTTGTTGTTGTTGTTGTTGTTGTAGTCCTTGTTGAAATTTTTGTGCATTGCTATTATTCCGGTAAGAGAAATTAGGATGATCTCTCCACCCTGGATTGTAGGTGTTGGAATAGGGATTGTATTGCTTGTTCCCATATATCCCAATGGCATTCACTTGCTCTTGGTTGTTTTGATTCATATTAGGAGAAAACAAGTGGAAGAAGTATGTACGGCAAAACCACAAGCTTCACAAGTTACCTCGACTGCTTGAATCTCCATTGTAGTCATCTTCTCAAACTTCTGTGTAAGGATATCAGGCTTAGCTGCAATTAGATCAACTACATCAACACCATGCTTTCCTCCTTGCTTTCCAATTGAAGAACTCAATGTAGAAGATGATTGTACTTTTCTATCCGACCCCCATTGGCAGTGGTTGAGTGCTATATCTTTAATGATATCATAAGCCTCCCTGTAAGACTTATTTATTAAAGCTCCATTAGCTGCGGCATCCAATGTCATGCGGGTGTTGTAGAATAGTCCATTGTAAAATGTTTGACTTAGCAACCAATTAGTCAATCCATGGTGAGGGCAAAGGCGTTGCAGGTCCTTGAACCACTCCCATGTGTCATACAAAGTTTCTCCATCTGATTGAGAAAAATTTGTAAGTTGGTTTCTCAATTGAGCTATTTTGCTTGGCGGAAAATACTTTGCTAGGAAAGCATTTAATAGTTGATCCCAGCTTTTGATGGACTTCTTAGGAAGAGATAAAAGCCACGCCTTGTCTCTATCTCTCAAGGTGAAGGGAAATAGTAGAAGCCTTATTCCATCAGCGGATACACCATTGATTTTAAAGGTGTTCATGTACTCCAGGAATTCAATTACATGAAGGTTTGGGTCTTCGATGGCGGTACCCACAAAACGGGTTTGTTGGATCATCTACATCATAGAAGGGCTAATAGAGAAGTTGTTTGCTTCTATTGCAGGTAGATCAATAGCTCCATAAATGTTTGTGGCAGCCGGCATAGCAAAATCCTTCAAAGGGCGGTTGTCCTCCATGGTTGGTTCTTCTTGTATGATTGTTTCAAAGGATGAAGAAAATGGTGGTGGTGATGATGGTTGTGATCCCCCAAGTTTGTAGAGTTCTCACTCCTCCTTGCTCATCTACGGCTACTAAAAGTGTGTTCAATCTCCAAACCTAAGAAGATAGAGGTTTGTAGACCTCTCTTAGAATGACGCATGCAACCAGATAAGTAGGATTTGAGTGAGATTCACACGTATGAGAGATATTACAAGGTAAAATGTGATAATGTTGATTTAGTCTCAATTACTAGTTAACACTTTTACTCTAACTAAAAACTACCGTAGCTCCCCGGAAACGGCGCCAAAAGCTTGTTGATGATGTTTTGAAAAGGGAAAGATTTCAACTCACTAATTACTCGCAAGTATACGGAAATCAATGTAGTCGAGTGTCGAACATGAGGAGCTAGGCTAGTTAGGCACAAACATGTTAACTTTCACTATCTAAATCGGATTGCAAAGGATTAATTGTTAATAAACCTAAGAAAAGGAAAATAAGGCAAAGGTTTTAAATAACAAAGTTGATTTAATGTTTAGGAACTTGAGCATAAGGTTTCACTACCATAACCATTATATCACATGAACACAAGAAATAAGATTGCTATTTAATAAACAAGGAGGTTGTCATCGTCATGCATTTCCCAATGCCATGAGATGGTTTTCAACTTCACATAATGCTCCCACATCTATGATAAGTACCAAACACAACTGAAACCCTCAATAATCCCTAGCCACTCCCGTGGTCAAGAGAATATTGCCATAGATCCTACTCCATACTTCCTAATGCATTCTCCCAAAGCACAAGGCAAGCATAAAACATGTATAAAGGTGGTCAGCCTAGCATACAAGCAGGAAAACACAATAGGAATCCATAGAAGAAAGCAAATTAAACAGCAATAAGCATAAAATCCAAGTTCACATGATCAATGGAATGGGAGCTACTCTCCCATGCTCAATAAAAGAGCTCTACTCATCCATAGTGAAGATATGAAGATACATGACAGTAATTTTAGAGTTTTGCATGCTTAAAAGAATGAAAAGCTAGAAAAACCACAGATGCAAGCTAAGGGGATAGAACACCAGCTAGAGGACGAAGATCCACCACTAGAAAGCTCCAACTCAGACCAACTTCCCTCCTAGAAAGTTAGAATGAAGAGAGTAGCTCTGTTGCACCTTGGAGAAGAAAAATAGAGAAGAAATGAAGTAGAATGAGGGTTCTTCTCCAAGAAACCACCTTCTTCTACCCCAAAATCTCCCTATGCTGAAAAGTCATTAATAGTACAAAACAACATAGCATGCAAATAAAATGTCTCTCTATGTGAAGCATCATAGGTCATCACACCTTCATCCAAGAGTTTCTTTAAGTCATCAACCAGAGGTTCAAGATAAACGTCAATATCATTTTCAGATTGCTTAGGGCCCGATGTCAACAACGAAAGCATAATGTACTTATTTTTCATACGTAACTAGGGAGAAAGATTGTATATAACAAGCATAATAGACCAAGTGCTATGTTGGCTGCTCGATGTCCCGTATGGATTCATCCCATAGGTACAAAGCCCAAGTCTTAGATTCATAACTTCTTCACCAAATTCAGGGTACAATAAATTAATCTTCTTCCACTGTGGGGAATCAGACGCATGTCGTAGGATCCCATCATTATTTTTATTAACCCGTGCATGCCACCTCAAATTCTTCACATCTATCGGATTGGCAAACAACCGTTGAAATCATGGTATTGTAGGTAGATACCACATCACCTTGGCAGGGGAACCAGTTTTGGACTTCCCCGAAGTCGTCGTTTTATACCTTGACGCCCCACATTTCGGAAAATCTTTCAAATCCACATAGTCCTTTTGAAATAATACACAATCATTCAGGCATGCATGTATCTTCTTAGCCTCCATTCCCATTGGGCATAATAATTTCTTTAACTTGTATGTTGAGATTGGAAGCTCATTTCCTTCAGGAAGAATTTCGTTCAAAAAAGACAACAATGATGTGAAGATTTTGTCATTCTATCTATTATTAGCCTTCAGATTATATAATCTGAACATAGCGCTAAGCTTCATGAACTTAGTATGGCCTATGTATAACGGTCTCTCGGCATCATGTACAAGGTTCTTAAACATGGGAGGTGGATTGGTGTGCTCTACCCCACAACTATCCAGCATCTCATCAACGATGTCTATTAGAACTGGTTCATTTGCATCTACATCATTGGAGGCAATTTCTTCTTCCACACAAGCACTACTATTGACATCTACTAATTTTAGGTTTGAAATCTCTCCATGCCAGTACCATTCTGTATAGCCTTGTATAATCCTGTTGCACATGACATGACTTTTGATTTTTTTTCACCAGTGTTGACTTTCAAGTTGTTACCGCAATGCCTACATGGACAATAGAACCTATCTCCATGTTGTTTCCTATGTTCCTCTACAAATCTAATAAAGATCAAGACCAGCAATATAGTATGGGGTGCAGCGATTTGGAATGGGCATCCATGATCTATCCATTCTATGATCAAAGAGAAAACAAGTATATATTATGGTTTAGAGTTAACAGATTAGGGTTTAGGGTTAAAAGATTAGAGTTTAGGGTCTTATATATAATAAATGGGTGTACAGCCTATCACATTCTTGAACACCTAATCTTACTTGTAAGTGTATAATGTGTATTTGGTTTTCAAGAAAATGTCGGCAGCATTTCCCCGCAGTTCTCCAAGTACACCAATGTGCATGGGCAAATGCCCACCAACATATGTACTTAGAGAACAAATGGGGAAGTGTTGAAGAAATATCATGAAAACCGAATATACATTATAAACTTACATCCTAAGTGAGATTAAGTGTTCAAGAACAGTCCCAAATTGGGGACTATCAAAGATTTACTCCTAATGATTAAATCTTGGATGGGTTTCTAGGACAACAAAATGCATGTATGTATTTACAATAGCAACATCTTATATTCTTAATCATACCCTAGTCTAGGTACCATATTCTATAACATTGATTTCAACATCTCAAATGTCCATGTATGTTCATCATCAAGATAATCATTACACATAAATTAGTCATGACCTAGGGAGGGAGAGATTCATAATTGATTTCAAAATTTCAAACTAGCTCATGCATTATCATCATCAATCTACATCATACAATATGGATTCATGTAGATGTTAGGATGACACGTCACTACAAAATCAGAGATCTAATATTAGGGTTTTAATATCTTAGATAGATTGATCACAAGATTTGAGCGAAATAGTTAATACAAGATTAGGGTGAAATGTGTACAAGATTAGGTCTCAAATTTAGCAACATGCACATTAGGTCACATTTTATTGTTATCAAGTTAAGATATAGTTCAATTTTTTGTCAAATTCAATTCCAGGCTCAAACATGCATAAATGTTTATTGAAATACAAGGGGAGTTGTTTGGGGATATCAAACCTACCTAGCACAAGGGGAAGCAGAAGCTCCTCAAGTGACCGGTGAGCTCCAGCATCCTCAGGCCAGCCCTGATCTTTGGCAGCGATGAGCGTAGAGCTCCTAGAGCGGCCAATGATCACAGTATCTCTGGCTACCGGCATCCTCAGGCAGTGAGCACAGCAGTCCATCGGTGTCTCCCGGCAGCGCGGAGGTCACACTGAAGAGCGGAGGAGTTGGCGGCGGTGAGTAGCACAGCAGCTGATGGCGGCAACAATGAGTAGCAAGCAGCTGGTGGCGGCAGTAGAGGAGCGGAGGAGTCGAATTACCAGGAGTAGAGGTAAACCCAGAATCATGATGAAACAGAGAGAATGGGGAAAAGTTTATTTTTCACGGGTGGTATTAAATCCCTAGTCATCGGTTGTTAACCAAAAATGGATGACTAATTCAAATCTAAATAAAAAAAAGTTGTCCTCGTTGGGGTTTTAGTCATTGGTGTTTAGATAATAAACTAACGCTACAGATGATTCCCCTTAAAAGAAAATTTATCTCACGAAGGGTGATTAGTCGTCGATTGTTGTGAAAAACTATTGACTAATGAGGGGATAAATTTTCCACGGGGGCATGGCGTGAAACATGAGTCATCAGTTACTCGTAAAAAAGACAACTAAATCCAAATCTACACCATCTCATTTAGGGTTTTAGTCATCAGTTTCTGGAGAAAACACTGACGTTATAGAGGGGATAAATTTTCCGTGGGGGCATGGCGTGAAACATTTGTCGTCGGTTTTGAGAAAACTGATGATGTATTAAATGTTTTGGAGGCAAATTATTTTCCCTCAAAAATTGTATTTCGTGGGTAATGTTAGACGTCAGTTTCTATTACAAGAAATTGATGTTGAAGTAAAAGCAGGACCCGTGATTTTTTCTTAATCGGAAGGCCTTCACATATGGTGAAGGATGTCTTAGATAACCGACATTGTTGATCTATGGCATCAGTGGTTTTGTTTAATTGACACCATCAAAGGTGACGTTATATGTCATTTTTGTACAGTGTTTCCTCTTATTTATTCCATGTGGTACAAAATGTTTGATTATGACCCTTTTATGTTGACACATGATAGAATTAAACCAAACGGTGACTTTGTCCCATTAAATGTATACAACCCTTTTTTATCTCTAAAACCAGTAGTCTTATGATGCTTTGTGACCTTAGTGGCTAAGGCCAACCCCTTTTGTGATATGATGATACATGTGACTCAAATCCACTAGTTTTGACCTTTTATCCCCATATATGACTTGTTTGTCTTTCTTGTGCTCTGATCTCAATATGGGTCCTATTCTTATGTTTCCCCTTGCGAATTAGGAAATGTTCTACCCTTATGATTCCCTTGATATGGATGTATGGTATGATTCATATGTTTTACCTTAATAATACGAGTCATGTATGTCGATCATTGAATGTATGTGGGTATGTTGATACCAATGTTGGATTGTGATGCCTAGACTCTAGGGAACATCCACATATATTTGATATGTTTCTTATGTCCTAATCTTACTGACCAAAATCATCTTTTGTACTTGGACCCCTTGTCTTGTTGAATCATGACCTTGTTGCTCCATTATGAGCCCTTTGACCCTAGAGTGCAAGTGATATAAAACTTTTTTTTGGTGAATCAAGACCTATATTGCTTTTTTTGTAAATTTGTACAAGGAAAAAATAAAGGCCTGTGAGATCAAGAACGATCTCACCAAGCTAACTGTACAGGCCATCAATAGGCAAAAGATGAAGAAAAGGGAAAAAAACACAACAGCAAGAGAATTGCAACATCAAACGACAATAGAGAGGATCCTCATTAACCAAGAATTTGATTGGAATAAGTCTTCACTAATCACCAAAGCATAGAAGCCTCCATAGATTTGTTCTCAGGAACCCTGAAGTTCCTTTCCATCTAGACAAGATGAATGATAGAAATGCCAATACAATGGCTGACTTTGCTCGACAGAGCAATGAGATCCTCCCTTCTACCAGGGATGCCTTGGATTAAATTGTCATTGAGATCACACCTCCATAAGAACATAGTAAAGGGACAATCAAATAAGATGTGATGAGTATTCTCGCAATCATATCTACAAAGGAAGCAAATAGAAGGAGTAGATATGCCCCTTCTTCTCACATAGTCAGTAGTTGGTAGCCTCCCATGTGCAGCTTTCCAGGAAGACACAAGAAATCTCTTTGGAAATCTAAAGCTCCAAACCCAAGAAAAGACTAGATCAATCTTTCCAGAGACTCTTATTAGATTCCAAACAATCTTCAAGGTAACATTACTTTCCTTATTAATTAGAATAATATCCATGCCTCCAGAAGGAGAAGGAATACTAGCAAGAAAAGTATTTAGCACTTTATGCAACCTTGATTCAGAAAATCTCCATTGGTTACCAGAAACAACGACATTGACTTTGCAAGAAAAAGGAAGGCCCGATCTAATGATCTCTTTACTTCTGACGCATTCATTCAAGAAAAAATTTTGAGGAGTCCACGAATCCTACCAAAGCCAGGTATTAACCCCATCTCGAATTCTATAACTGACCAGCTTTTTGAAGTCATCAAGATGCCTAATCAGTTGGATAAAATACCACGATAATTGACCAGAAATTTCAATGTTCCAAATAGATCCTTTAGAAAGCTACTTCCCATGGATCCATTTGATCTAGAGGCTATCCTTCTTGGAGGATATACACCAAATATTGAAGATAACAGCAGCTTTGCAAACATATTTAACCTTTTTGATAGCCAAGCCACCCTCATCCTTTGGTTTAGTGACATCAGACCATTTGAATAAATGAAGATTGATTTTCCCTTCAAATTGACCCCATAAGAAATTCCTTAAGGTTCTTTCAATCTCCTCACAAATTGAGCTAGGTAAGGGGAAGGAGGAGGACCAGAAATAATGAATAGAGACCAGAGTGGAATTACAAAGTTCCAGTCTTCCCGTAAAGATAGTTGCTTGGTTTTCCAACCATCTGTTGGATCCTAGATGGGTGATTAGCTGCTCTAGACGGTGGGTGAATAGAGTTGAATGCACTTAAACAAAATTCATTAGACCTTCAAGATATATCATAAGATAAGGTTGCTAAATAGGTCTTTTGATTGCAACTAAAACATGCATAGCAAGGATGAGAGAGATTGAACATACACCAATTAACAAGTTGTTTAGAGTGGTTCCACACTTCAAACTAGAAGTGAGTCAGTCCACTACCTAGAGAGGTCAACCTCTAGGATTTCTTAACCTTGCACCTTCATTATATTCATTATAAGAGATACAATACATGACCACCAAAGGACTTACCTATCCAATACAAAGAGTCTTCAACCTTACCAAGGACTTACCCACTTTGCAAGTAGTCTTCCGCCTTCTTCCAAGGACTTACCTATTCTTGCACAAGTCTTCAGCCTTGTAGGGATTACCCACTCTTCTTGGATCTTCCACCTTTGACCTTACCTTCACTCAAAGAAGCTTCCACCAAGGACTTACCCACTTGAGCAAGGAGTCTTCTGCCTTCTTCCAAGGGCTTACCCACTCTTACTCCAAGTCTTCAACCTTGATCTTCACCAAGGGACGCCTTCCCTTTTTCTTCTTCACCTCTCTTATCCAAGAGAGAGAACCTTCATCTTCATGGTTGAAATGAGAGATAGGGAGGTGGTGGAAGTGAGAGCCTCACAAGATATACATGTAGGACTAGCTCTCTTACAAATCTTCTACTCACTCTAATGGATGTAGCAAGTGATTAAGCTTAGAGAGAGAGAGAGGAGGTTGTAGGAAGCATTCAACTATAGAATAGGAACCTCACATATAGTTTTACAATGAATGCTCCACCTTGGAATGAAGCCCAAGGGGTCCTATTTATAGTTGGGGATGCCTCTTAGCCTTTGGGAACACTTGAGAATGAAAACTAGCCATTTTGTGGCTTGCAACGGATATATTTTCACTTGTTGCAACTCCACAACATCTAGAAGCACTTTTCTGCACTTTTCCGTACAATGCAATCGGTCGAGTTTCGATAAGGGTAACTCGATCGATAGAGTAAAATAAAAAAACGAATATTCAGACCATCGATTGAGTTTGTCCTGAGCAAACTCGACCAACCAATGAAAATCAAATTGGTCATGTACTCCATCGGTCGAGTTCTATGTAGTGTAAACTCAACCGATCAAAAGTCATTTTCAAGATCCAATCAGGATCGGTCGAGTTTGCAACTCACAGAACTCGACCGATGAACAGCTTGATGTGAATTTTGGAAAATGCCTTTTGAGTGCTTAAACATTCGATCTAAGTGCTCCTGATTTTTTCTAAGCTTAATTACAAGTCATACAATCATTACAAGTGATTTACAACATGATTCTAATGGATTTACATCATATTACAAAAATGTGCACTTGTATTGACTTTGACTTGTCTTTTCTCCAATTTGATATGCACAAGTTTGGGCATTTGGAGTGTGTCTATGCCTAATCTAAAATCACTCAAGTAGAGACGTTAGACCCCAATATGTGGAATGGTTAGTCATCATCAAAATGTGGGTTTAGTCAATTTAGACGTGAGTCAACATTGACCTAATTGACCTTGAGTCAACATTATCCCCCTTTTTGAAGATGACAAACCATTCCATAAATATATTGAAAGCATTTAAGTAAAATCATACCTTTAGAGAAACCTAGGGGTTTCAATAGGATTGAGCTCATATGCTCCCCCTCAATTGATGTGCATGGAGTTCTCATACTCCCCCTCAATTGATGTTATTTTTCCTGCATGGTTAGCTTTCATAACATTTATAGAATAATATGTCTTCTACTCATATGTGTTTCTACACATATATGTATTCTCCCATTTACCTTCTCCCCTTTACATGGACATACTTCTCTTCTTCATGTAAGACATGCCTTCTCCCTATTTTGTCAAAAGAAGACATATCTTTCTCCCCCTTTATCATTTCAAAAAGTGGGGGTATGAAGAAATAAGAAACACCACTTGTTAAAGGAAAGGACATAACATAAGTTATATGAGGAGAGTAAAAGAGCACATATAGGGGCTTTTCCAAGCATAGAAAGAAAAGCAAGTTAAAGCATATACTTGAACAACCCAAAATACAAGATAAGGTGCTGCAGAAAAACAATAAATCACAATTTTGTCCCTCAAGATGACAGAATTTTCCAAAAAATTGTCAAGGCTCATTGCAAAGAAATGAGCCTTGCTCAGAAGGTCATTTTTGCATAAAAAACACTACTCTTGCAGCAAAAACTGAAACTGGAGCAAAGTCTGCATAAAATCCAAAAATACTCCAATTTCTACATATAATGTAGATCTATCTGACGAGCCTTAAATGTGGGTCCAAAAGATGGAGACATGTCTAGGTTATCATACTTTTATAATTTATAGTACATGAATGTTTAAGACACCTGCAACTAGCATAGGTTTGAAGTAATTAAGGGGTCGAACACAGGGATCGGAAGAATGGCGCTTCAGAACTTGGGCTTCACTTGTCTAAGAACTTCAAAAAAAGGGGTGCAAGGAAAGTTTGTATGTCACATTAAAAGAATCACAAAGAATCAAATAGAAAATCTTATCTCCAAAAGGAGTTACAAGAAATATTTAAGTTTTGGGTTAAGAGGTTTTTATAAAGGTTTTGTAAAGTAGAATCCGGAGAGATAAAACTATCGTTAAGGTAAAGCACAAAGGAAGAAGACTTAGGCATAACAAGCGGTAGCGGAAAACTTCTTGTACTCTCTTCTCTCAAAGAGGGTACCTCCAACTACGTGTCGATACCCTCTCTCAAGAGTAATGGACATGAGTTGGAGTGGAAAGAAAATAGGGGCGGCCCCAATCCTGGGCACTCTCGTACTCCCGGATCGGACTGAACTCTTGAGTTACAACATCCCTCTCTCAAAGGAGTTGAAACAGGAAACACGATTTGATAGCTAGTCAAAACATGATCCAAGCATACAGGCTAGAGTTTAGATTCTATAAAGAAATTATCCAACAAAAAGGAACCATACACAGAACAATAGATATTAAACTCCACTGATTCCATAAGCATAGATATGTAAAGGGTTTAGCTACAATGTGTAATAAACAAAAGTAAATTGTTGTAAAAAGGGATGATATGTATCAGCCCCCTTGATATAGGAGGTCGATATACAGCAGCAGACCCCTAAGGTATCGCCAACCCGATACCGGGCGGGAGCTCTACCCGATATGCCTGTGTCGGGCGACATGCCATGACAGGCAGGCGTATCGGTCAAGTCTCCCTACCTGATACGGTCGTGTCGGGGTACCACCCTCTTGGGCGACACACCGTGACGGGTGGTCTGTATCGGGTTCAATATCATGCTAGGTTAGAGATGACTTAGGTTCTCGGGTTCCTTGTATTGGGTGTAGGGGGTGAGCCATCTCGGGAAGGAGCCCATCTAGGAATCTGGCACATCGGGTGGCCTTCTTGGTCATATCAGGCTGTTGCAGCTATTGAGACTTGTTCTAAGTGAACCACTCCCGCCCCTCTCGGGTTGGGAGTGTGCTCACCTAGTATCGCCCGGCACTCCTTGGAAGTCGACACACTAGCTCCAGATGTTTTCCAAAGTTAGCTTTCGCGAGGTTTTGACCTGTCCCATCGGAGTCCTATAGCTGTTATTTATAGGATGCGGTTTGGAAGAGGTTGCGGTTCTTGTAGAGCCATGTGTCCTCAATTGGCTTTGTTCACATGGCTTCGGGGATGTTCGACACATGTGTATCGCTCGGCATGTCTTGGCTATCGCGTGCCAGGTTGCGAAGGTATCGGGTGGTTGTGGCAGGCGGCTGCTTCCGATGAGTGGCTTGAAGTGTGTGACATGCCCATATCGGGTTGATTGGTCATGGCGGGTAGAAGCTCTTTGTCGGGTAGGTAGCGTGTCACTCGTCAGATGCCTCCTCATGTGACACGCCCATGTTGGGTTGCTGCCACATCGGGTAGAGACCGCGACGGGTAAGTGGGTGTGTCGTGCGACCAGTGAAGGGGCCGATTCGTTGTAAGTGGGTCTGGATGGGCCTTTTTGCTGATTTTGAGTGGAAAAGCAAGGGAAAGTCTGTAAAAGATGGGAAAAGAGTTAGGAGCATAGTGTGGTTTATTATTATGCAATAACATGATAAAATGGAAAGGAAAATAGTTTAGAAGGCAGGTTTGACAACGGAATATGAGCCATAAATATCCATAAAATGGGTGTTATCAATTCCCCCAAACTTAGCATTTTGATTGTCCTCAATCAATCTGTACTTATTTTAACACTTTGTTTTGCGATACTACTTCTTAATCCGTCATAGTTTTCAGACAAGGGGTTTGAGTGAGTATTGAGATGTCTTAAGGAGATTTATGTCTGACCACGAACAATGGACTTTATTTTTCCTGCCTTATTTAAGCAAAAAATTTCACTTCAGCTTTGGCGAGACTTAGGTGCATGATTTTGAAGTTAGCTTTCACACGAAACAGCTTTTGGGAGTAGAAAGTTGGGTTTTTGGGTAGGCTTAAGGCTTTTTGGGTTTTTCTTGTTTCCCATCGGTCCATCCAGGTACGGGTCCGTTAACGGGCAAGTGGTCCCTGCAGTCCAAGTCAGTTGGCTTTAGAGTAGTGATTTCACATCCTACATACCACTGCTCCAGATCTACCATGCCTAAAGATGGGTACTTTTGGAAAGACAAGTGTTTATTTTTTTTTCATTTGGCACAACTCTCATGCTTTTATTCACTCTCATAAAGCTTTTCTCTCTTTTTGGGATTTTGTTGGGTAAAGGAATCAAGAGAAAATTCATTGTTTGGGCAGCTTTTTCCTTCGCATACACATCTCTTAGCTGCTGCAAGATTATTTTTCGAAATTGGCATAGAAAAGTTATAGTCTTTGTCATTTGAGACTGCATTTTCGGAAAGAACATAAACAAAAACCTACACCACCTTAGACACAGAGAAAACAAGCTGGGAGAAGTTGTATCAAGTTTTTACTATAGAATGTATTTGTACAATTGTATAGAGGCAAGGAGTTGTATATGCAGTATTTTGTATCAGACTTGTATATGTATATGTACACAGGGTATGTTTAAGAGAAAGAAGAAAGACAAAAAGGGAGAACTTTTAGTACCTCCCTCACTGGTATATAGTACCCCCCAAACGTACCCCACACTCTGTCCCAGAGTTGTGAGATAAATAAGGTAGAATAGTGATAAGTCAATGAGGGTTTAGCTGGCGAGCGTGCCTCCTTTAGATATAAGCTCCCACACATATTCTCCGTGTTTGTTGTGGTAGTCTATGTGGTGGAGCTTGTCAGGCATTTGTTGTAGCGTCACCGAGCTAGAGATCCATTCTAGCACATAGATGTCGGAGTCGTTTGATTGTGGAGCTTTTTGTGGACTGTTGTGGCATAATTGAAGCTCGTGTCGTTCGTTCATCGTGTTTTCCAGGAACGGCTGGATCAGCGTTGCCACCTCGATGTAGTATTTTCTTGCTAAGCACTCGAGGGGTGTCAATGCAGTTGATGTACACTGCACTGGATGATCTTTATTGTTGTCCGAACTATTGTAGAAGATTGTTGCTCATGGGCGAGTGTACACCGTTAGGAGCATCCAATGATTGTAGTACAGTATCAAAAACAAGATGATATGTGGCATGATGCTTTGTATCTTTGCCAGAAATGATTGCTTCGCTCTTGACTCATCAGCTATGCAGATATCGTTGAACAACATTGGATGGGTGATGTATGCATGTTCAAACTTTCTCTGTAGTATCTGGAAGTAGGCTGCCACCACCAACATTGCCAGACATCCTCCTATCTTTATCACGTCGCGAAGATCATCAATTGGGACTATGACATCTTCTATCTCATATATGACATCTACGAGGGTAGAATCAGTCAGCTTCTGTAGAATTTCGTTGACCTATTCCTGGGTTAGTGAAGAACATGCAGAACGGTCAAAGTTGTTGATCTTTTCTTCTAAAGAATCAGGTGAAGCGGGGTCTTCAGTTGTAAGAATCTCACACAGAATATCCATCTGCTTGCCTACCTTGTAAATATATGTGGCCATCTCAGCTTCTCCTTATGGAAGGCTGTTGGGTTGGGAGGATTTGTCTTCTTGATCGTTGTCCAGCAGCTTCTTTGGGACGCCTGTGTCTTAGAAATAGCGTCTGTCCTTGATCAGCAGCAGTGCATAAGTGCTTCTGAGCTGATAGAAGTTTTGGCCCTTGAGTTGCCTTAAGTATCCGAAGATGTGTAGCATCTAAATGGCGCGCAGGACTACGAAGGTGTTGTTTCTGCTTCCCTCTTCTTCTTTATATGTCTATCTTCGGGGTGAACGAAGGTGTTTCCTAAGTGTGGGACCTATTTGTTGCAGCAACTGAGGAGATGGACGTCATGATTCTGGAGATCTGCCATGCAAAGGAACCAATTTCTTTGATGCTTGTAGGGGGGAAACACCAGGTTGGGGTTGTTCTCTTCAATGTATTACAGCATGTTGGCCACCTGTGTAGAGTTGTACAGCCCCTTCATTAATCTTCTCGCCAAGGTCGGGGTGGCCTTGCAAATTAGCTGTCGGCATGTCTGATGCCCGCGTTCTAGATCACGGTACCTTGTAGGACCCTGAAAAGTTTCTTTTCGATGATGGCCGGTGAGCGGAACATGTTCCTCAGCGCTCCCCATCGTACGGAGAAGTAGCCATCGCTCCAGATGACGTCTTCTTCATCTACCTGCGATCTCAGGACTTTTTCAGCAACTTCTGGTCTCTAATTGTTAGGTATCTGATTGCTTTTCTGTCAAAGTCTGTCATCTCTAAGGAAGGTATTTCTAATGGTGCAGAGAATGTGTCTGTCGTCGAACTCCTTCCTCTAGGGGGTGTCTGTCGTTAGCAGTGTAGATGTCCCCCCTTCTCCCTCTGATTCTTCAAAAGAGTCCTCCTCGATGTTGATTGATTCATCATTGTCCTCAGCTTCGTCTAGGGAGGCTGAGGGAGCAGCTTCTTCGATGCCGCGGGAACTCTCTTGTCCTACTGGAGCCCCGTCGGCTGTCTTATGCGTCGTTCCTTCCTCGGGCGTTGCGGAGGGCCCTCTAGAGGAAGAAGGAGACGATGTCCCAGAGGAGGATGTCGATGAGGATGGCTGAGAGTCGGAGTCATGAGATGATGGAGACCTCCTCGGCTGTCTTGAATGGGGGTGGTCGTCTCTCTAATCCAACCTCTCTTCAATTGCATCGAGGCGTTAGAGCGCCAACTGCATCATTTCATTAAGTGCCTCTAGTTGGCTGGGGAGGCCAACTAGAGTCAACAGTTGCCGCTCCTGGTCATTGAGCCTTTCCTGGAAAACAGTAAACTTGCGGGTAAGGGAAGCAAAAGTAATAGAGTAGTTGCTTGTTACCTCCCGCAAGTGGTCAAACTCTTGACCCAGAATCTACCCCAGCGATGGAGGGGTTGCGGCTGATCTTCCCCTCGGCCTCCTCACATCCCTCACGCGAGAGGTTCGGTCCGACGAGTGTGTGTCTTCACTTGGGCATTGCTTCAGGGTGGGGCGTTGGCACCTTTGTAGTTTCCCCTGCCTCGCCTGCTTGTAGTAGTGGAGAGGGGCACGGGGAAGGTGGTTGTTGCTCCACCATTTGGTTGTCAGTGACCTCCTCCGCAGCTACCACTGGCGACGCTGGAAAAAAGGTGGGCTAGATAGCTCTGAGCTCTGCCTCGAAGAGCTCAGCGAATGCACCATTTCTGGCATCCGACTGTACCACTTCTTCTACCATTGAAGGCGCAGCATAAGCTTTGGGAGCTTCAGCCATCTCTTCTGCGACAGCTTCCCCCGGGGATTTTGTCGTTGTTTCATCCCCGGTTATTTCGGCGACCTCCACGATCGCCATTACTTCTTCAGCAACTGCGGCGATTGTCTTTTTGGCGGCCGCGGCTGGTTCAGAAGTAGCATTGGCAGCTTCAGGAACGGTAGCCACCGTTTGCGTGGGGGCAGTGGACAGCTCGACAAGAGTTGTTGGAGACTTGTCTCGCCGAGCATTGAGAGGGATTGGACCTCCTCTTGCGGCCACCCTTTCTTGTATTCTTGTGGTGGCGGCGTAAGCGGCTTCAACCTCCACAGCTTCAATTTCTACTGTGGTGAAGACCAACTTCTCTGAATCGTAGTTGATGCAGAGCGAGAGGGCCAGAAGGGTGGAAGTCCTTGCAAATCTGTAGAAGTAGCGGCGGCCCTTCTTTTTTATTATGTTGGCTCATTGCAAGAACTTCAAATCAATCGTGTCATCTCCCTGAGCCCTCGACAGGCTATGCGGCTCTTTTGGGTATCCCAACCCTGCCGCTATCATGTTGACAATGCCACCCATGTAGTACTCCTTGGTGGCATCCTTTATTGGGTAGAGCTGATTCAACAGAAAGCGCTCCAAGTTGACCACCTTGCCCTCCATCATGTACCACATGAGATGGAGTTATTCGGTGTAGAGGTTGTTCATTTCATATTTGTTGAATAGGAGGCACACCACTATTTTGTGGATGATCCTCTAGAAGCAGGAATGGATGGTCACCACCTTGCTCCCCGGTTTGTAGGACGATTCGCCAGTCAGTTTCTTCCAAACATTAACTGGATTGAAGTTGTCGCCTTCGCCGATCTTGGCACTATTGTTCAGCATCTCCTTCTCGGCTTCTGAGGAGGATAAGATCTCATTGAGCAACTTTTCTGAGATGTCATGCTCAAAATTATATAGCTGGCCCTACAGCTGGTCTACTCTATCGAATCTCTCCACTTCCTCCGGCCTATTCTACACCCTACGGAGGGAGGACATGAACTCCTTGGTGAGTTCAGTGTATGATCTGGAGAGGCTGAAGCATATTGTCTTCAGCCCAGCAGCTCCTAAGACGTTGTCTAGTCTATTGAAGATGCCAAGTTGGTGGAAGGAAGGTTGGTGGAAGAATCGGGTCGGTCGGTAGATCTTGGTTGCTACCTCTGTGTAGCGTTGCTAGTGCTCTATATCCCGGGGTACGAACCATACTGGAGAGTGAGCCAGGGGTTCCGTCGTTGATGGGGTTTCCGTCGCTTCTCTCCTGGGCCGCTTCTCAGCCTCGGATGGCCCCGCTATGCTGGGGTTCAGGTGCTTCTGCTCGGCTGTAGTGGCTTCAGCTGTGGCCTCAGGGTTGATCCTTCGACCTTGCTCGTCTACTTGGATGACTATTTGCTTGGTGCGGGCCATTTCTGTAATTATCAAATAAAAGTATAGTAAGTAATAAATTTACTGAATGGGTCACTTTACCTGGTATCGGGCAGCAGGGTCGTGTCGCCCAATACAAGGTAGGTGATTAATCAAAAACTGATATTGGTTAAAACTAAACAAATCCCGGCAAAAGAAAGTTGATATCGGGCAGGGGTAAACGTGTCTTATTGTATGATAGGATCTGGCCGATATAGTTGGTCGATATCATGTATCGTTAACAAAACGAGACTTGCGCGACAGAATTACCCAATATGGGCACCGGCCAAGGGTTCAGGACAATATCGGGTCGGTAAAAAGACCTACCTGATATGTGTACCCGATACGCGTGCCCGACAAGGCATCGCGTGATACTTGTGTCATCCGGCAAAAGTTCGGAGGTCGATATGGTTATAAGACGTCAGAACTCAGAGCTCCAGTGCGGGATAAGAAAGCGCCACCTGATACAAGTGTCTCCCGATACAATGGTGTGTCGGGCGACACGAGTTAAATTTTCCTTGTCAATCAAAACTGGCGATAAGGGCCTTTCCCGACACAACTCACGTGGTATGTGTCGCGCGATACATGTATCGCACGATGCAGTCAGAAGTCCCCGATAGACAAAACCCGGCACAAAGTAAATGGGTGTTTCCCGACACGGGTAACGTGCAAAGTGTATCGCCCGACACGAGGCTTTGCGTGACACTCTTTGGTTGATTCAAAACTAAAGCTTCGTGTCTGATAAAGGAATCGCTAAAACAAAAGATGCGTGATACGATATGGTGTATCGGGTTATACCTGTGTCGGGTGGAAGGCTATGTGCGACACGGGATCATTGGTCAGCACAAGAGCTAAAGCGAAGGCTAGATGCACGATATGGGAGTAGGTAAAAAGTAAATGCAAGTGCCCGACATGGTTAACTGAAGTTATTATATATAGCCGATGCGAGCGGGGGTAAATTGGGTAAAAACAAGGGCACGTGTTGTGCTAGGAGGCAAATCGTTCCCGAAATGCAGTAAAATCAGTCTAATGGTCACGTCAAGGGTCGATTTGGCTTCCTAAGCATGACTCGATCTGGGCGGTAAGGTGCATCACACGATCTTGGTATATCGTGCAACATGGTTCCAATGTTAACGTTCGTTGCCCGATAAGGGCTGGCGTGTGTCGCGCGGCATGGGGTGTGTTGCCCGATACAAGCCTGGGTGATATGTTGCCCGACACGGGTGCAACGTGCGAAGTCTTGTTGTGCGTGCTTAAAGTGGATGGCCAACACGATCAAAAGTAGGGTATCGGGTAGCTCAACTATGCATGCCCGATACATAACTAAAAGAGGGGAAACAAAGCAAGGCAAGGATAGACAAACGAAAGCTAAAGAAAGGAAAAGCATTGATGAGTAAAACATCATTGGCCTAAAGGGAAAACGTCCAGCCTCAGATAGTATTACTTATCAAGGCTATAAAAATAAGTCGGTGGCCCATAAAATGAGAGAGTTTGTGCACGTGGCGCATGCATTCACCCGGGTCTTATTACAATGATAATGTTCATGATGTTTTTTTTCTTACAGGAAAGGAAATAATGTCCTATACTGGGAAAACTAAAGACTCAGGCTGCCTCCTGAGGAGCATTGTAGTTTGTGTCGTCAGCTCAACAGCTTCAAACTCTGCTACTCTGCTCTGTTAGTCATCATTTCAGCATCCTGCAGGTTTATCTCTATTCTTCTCACGAACGCTTCATCTTCATAGAACCTCTTCACTCTATGCCCGTTCACTGGGAAGACTTTTGATGGATTGTCTTTATCATATAACTCCATCATCCCAGATGGGTATATCTTTGCCACAATGAAGGGTCCAGACCATCTACTCTGCAATTTTCTTGGAAAAAGGCAGAAAGAGGATTTAAATAATAAAACTTTATCACCTTCGCTGACATCCTTTTTATTTAGATGGGCATTGTGCCAGATCTTGGTCCTTTTCTTGTAAATCTTGACATTTTCATAAGCACGAAGTCTCAACTTTTCAAGTTCCTGGATCTGAAGAAACCTTTTCTTTCCGGCCAACGTCTGGTCATATTGAGGCATTGGATCGCCCAGAATGCCTTATGCTCCAGTTCAAAGGGAAGATGGCAGGCTTTTCCGTAAATAAGGCGGTAAGGTGTGGTACCCAATGGTGTCTTAAAAGTGGTTCGATACGCCCACAAAGCTTCATCCAGCTTAGCTGACCAATCCTTGCGGGACTTGATGACTATCTTTTCTAAAATCTACTTTATCTATCGATTGGAGACTTCAACCTGTCCTGATGTCTGGGGATAATATGGCGTTACAACCTTGTGACGGATGCCATACTTGCGTAGCAGCGATTCAAACTGTTTTTCTACAAAGTGAGAGCCGCCATCACTAATGACGGTCCTTAGAACTCCAAACCTCGGAAAGATGATCTTGGTAAAAAGCTTGATTACTACCTTGGCATCACAAGTCATGGTAGGGACTACTTCCACCCACTTGGAGACAAAGTCGACAGTGACAAGAATATATTTGAAGCCAAAAGAGGAGGGAAAAGGGCCCATGTAGGCAATGCCCCACACATAAAAAATCTCAACTTCAATCCAATCAGAGAGTGGCATCTCATTGTGGCGGGAGATATTCCCCATTCGCTGGCACTCGTTGCAAGATCTTACAAAAGCATGAGCATCTTTAAACAAGGTCGTCTAGTAAAAGCCTTACTGGAGGACCTTAACAGCAGTTCTTTCGCCACCCAAGTGTCCTCCATAAGGGGAGGAGTGACACTCAAAGAGGATTTTGGGGGCTTCTTCTTCTGGGATACATCTTCTATACAATCCATCAACACAATGCCTGAACAGTAAAGGGTCGTCCCAATAATAGTTCTTCAAATTAGCAAAGAATTTCTTCTTCCGATTGTAAGTCAAATCTGGGGGAAGTTGCTTGCAGGCTAGATAGTTGCATAAATCTGCATACCATGGCCCCTCAGGGTCGATTGACTAGGCTATGTAGATGGATTCGTCGGGGTAGTTATCATTGACAGGTAGCGGGTGATCATCTTCCACCCTAATTCTAGAGAGATGGTCATGGAACACATTCTCTGATCCTTTCTTGTCCTTTATTTCATGGTCAAATTCTTGTAACAACATTGCCCATCGTAACAACCTAGGCGTTGCATCCTTCTTATGCATCAGAATTTTTATCGCCCTATGGTTGGTGTGGACTATTACCTTGAAACCCACGATGTAGGATCTGAACTTATCGAAAGTGTATATGATGGCTAGCATCTCCTTTTCAATCATCATGTAATTTTGTTGTGCCTCATCTAGGGTCTTACTTGCATAGAAGATGAAATGATGTTTTTTGTCCTTCTTTTGCCCTAAGACCACCCCGATGGCAAAGTCACTGGCATCGCACATCAGTTCAAAAGGAAGATTCCAATCAGGGGATTGGAGAATGGGTGTAGATATTAACGCATTTTTTAGGGTCGAGAAAGCCTTCATGCACTCATTCGTGAATTCAAACTTCACATCATTCACCAGAAGGCTAGAAAGGGGCTTTGCTATCTTAGAGAAGTCCTTTATGAACCGCCGGTAGTAACCGGCATGACCCAGAAAACTTCCTATATCGGTAACTGAAGTTGGCGAAGGGAGGTTAGCAATAGCCTCAATATTAGAGGGGTCAACCTCGATTCCTTTGTTGGACACATTATGCCTCAGAACTATACATTCTTCAACCATAAAATGACATTTCTCCCAGTTCAGGGTGAGACTCTGCTCCTCACAACGTCTCATCACTAGAGTTAAATTGCTCAGGCAATCGTCAAACAAGTTTTCGTATACACTGAAGTCATCCATGAAAACTTCCATCTTGTCCTCTAGCAAGTCAGTGAAGATAGCATTCATGCATCTTTGGAAGGTGGCAGGTGTGTTACACAACCCGAAGGGCATTCTTCTAAAAGTGAAGGTTATGTAGATATAGGTGAAAGTCATTTTCTCCTGGTCATCAGGGTGGATGGGGATCTGATAGAAACTTGAATACCCATCCAGCCAATAGAAATAAGAATGATGAGCCAGACGATCCAGCATCTGATCAATGACCGAGAGAGGGAAATGGTCCTTGCGGGTGGTGGTGTTAAGCTTCCTATAATCTATACACATCCGCCATCCGGTGACCATATTAGTATCCACCTCTACTCCATCATCTCCTCTGACTAATGTCATTCCTCCCATTCTTCGGGACAACTTGGATCAGGATTACCCACCTACTGTCGCTAATAGCATAGATAATTCTGGCATCCCAGAGCTTAACTACTTCCTTGCTCACAACTTCTTAAAGCTTCTCGTTTATCATTCTCTGAGGCTGGGCGTACGGCCTTGAGTCCTCCTCCAGACGAATTATGTGCATGCACACAGAGGGGCTTATCCCCTTTAAATCTTTGATTGAGTAACCTAAGGCTTTCCTCCTCAGCCTTAATTCTTCCAGTAGCTAATCCTTTTGGCAATCAGTTAAACTAGAATTGATAATTATCGGGTACATCCCTTCTTGATCTAGAAAATGGTACTCAAGACCTTTCGGTAAGACCTTCAACTCTGGTGGGACTTCCTTCATCTGTTCTCCAGCTGAGTCTTCTCGGAGAGCGGCATACATGAGTGTCTCGATAGGATCCTCATCCTCGGTAGTGTCTTCAACATCTAAATAGGCTAGCAATTCCCTAACCTCAGGATCATCGATCTCTCATAACTTGCCAGTTAAGGCGCGCATGAGTGGGTCCACCATGGCTTTCTCTTCCTATACCTTGTCACACAACTGCTGATAGCTCTTGACAAAGTAGGAGGATTCAAAGAATGAGGGGGCCTTCATACAGTCACTAATGTTGAAATCGATGTGATTTCTTCGAACATGGATTGTAATCATTCCCTCCTTGACATCAATCAGAGTCTGGCCAGTTTCAAGGAAAGGCCGCCCGAAAATGATGGGGCAGCTAGGATCTTCAACTGTATCGATCAATACGATATCGCAAGGGATAAAGAATCGCCCTATGTGGATGGGTACATGTTCAACAACCCCAACTGGCCTTGTAAAGGTATGATCTGCCAGTTGTATCCTCATGTTGGTGCTCACCATATCGGTGAGCCCGACTCTTTTGGTGAGGAACAAAGGCATCAAACTGATGTTGGCCCCTAGGTCAGCTAGACCTTTCCGGGTGATGTTATCCCCAACTTGGAAAGGGATCACAAAGGCCCCTGGGTCCTTCTTCTTCGATGGCGTACTAGCCATAACAAAAGAACTGGACATCTTGTCAAGCTTCACAGTCTCTATATCTTCTCCTCTTTTCTTCCTAGTTATCAGATCTTTTAGGAACTTAGCATAGGTGGGCATTTCTTCGATGGCGTCCAAGAACGGGACGTCCACATGCAACTTATTAATCACTACCATAAACTTTTGTACCTCTTCTTTAGTTGGGCTTTCACCATCTTATGAGGGAAGGGTATGTGGGGTGCATACTTATTTGAGCGCTCTTCAGACGAGATATCTTTAGCTTCCTTCCTTAACTTCTGCGGAACTTCTTTCTCAACGACCTCGATGCTAACTTCCTCGGCGGGTGTTGTTACTGACGTTGTTGTCTTCTCAATGGTTGGTGGTACAACTGTCCCCAACCTCAAAATGGCCATCTTCACAGTCTCGTGGCCTCATGGATTGGCTTCGGTACTTGAGGGAAAACATCCTACCTGATGGTTGATGGTTTGGGTGAGACTCTCCAACTGCTGATCGGTTTGTTTATTGTGTTGTTGGAGCTCCCCTATCTGGGCAGAGAAACCCCCCATCTGTTGTTGCATTAACTTCAAAAGAGTGGTGTTGTCCACAGAACTCTTGTGCATTTTCTCATTGAGGTCATTCTACTTCTTGGCAAAGGACATAAGCTCTGTCATCATAGACAGTCTTTGTTTTTGGTTCTGTTGATAAGTTCTTTGTTGCTGAAGCCTCGCCTGCCGTTGCTGATTTGATGGTCCTCCCAAAGGATTCCCACCCACCAGCTGGTGAGAGTTTTCTGCAACACTAGTGTTTCCATAAGAAAAACTGGGGTGATTGGGCCTTCGATACTGAACAAAACTCACATTCTCAGTACTGTTCTCGTCAAGATCCTCTTCAGGTGCAGTGTGAGGATAGAAATCTGATGTGTGGTCAGGTTCTCCACAAGTTAAACAGCTTCTTACGGCCTCTTGCCGAAATTTTCCCTTGTAGCCTTGCTCTTTAAGGGTCTGAACATCAGTCACAATCTTGTCAAGCTTCACCATGAGAGCTTCCATTACTTTGGACTCTCCAGGAGTGATATGGCTCATTGACTTGCAGTCATATTCGCCATCTTGTTGGTTTGTGGCCATGTTTGCAATGATCTCTTGGGCCCTCAGGGAACTCATTCCTAGGAAGTCACTACCAGCTACAGCATTTAAAGACTTCCTTTCAGCAGGACACACCCTGTTGTAGAACGTGGTGATTAGCTTTGGTTCAGAGAAACCATGGTGTGGGCACTCACGCTGATAACTCAGAAATATCTCCCAAGTCTCGTGAAGATTTTTTGAAGGCTTCTGAGAGTACCTCGTGATCTAGTTTTGGCATTTTATAGTTCTGATGGGGAAGAACTTAGAGATAAAAGCATTGGCAAGATGGTCCCAGTCGGGAATGCTCCCGTCTTGTAGGATGGTGTACCATTCTAGCACCTTATCCCTCAAAGAGAATGGGAAGCACTGGATGTAGATGTGCGTCAACGAGACTTTGTTGATCTTAAAGGTGTTGCACGTTCGCTTGAACATCATTAGATGGTTGTACGGGTTCTCCTCAGAGGAGTTCCCATCGAACCTATTGTGTTGCAGGAGATGGTGTAACATCCCAGGATTGGAGGCCTCGGATAAAAAGATCTTATAAGGAATGATTGGACTACCCATATCACCAAGGTGCACCTCCTTTTCCGAGAGCCCATCATTAAGAACTCCATATTTAAGCGTGCTCATCTTGGAGTAGTAATGGGATGGGTGACCTATCAGGAAGTTGATCCTGGCATGAGCGTGAGTGAGGACAAAGCGCGCAGTTAATGCTAGTGGTGGTCTGTGGGGATAGCCGTCATTCCTGAAACTCTACTAGAGCCTTGGGTAGTGGGCCCAGGCATTACAAATGGTATCAGAGCCAATTCCCCTCCAGTAGGTGGGGGCCCACATGGGCATGGCATGCCAGTCTTGAGTTGTACGGTCCATGCATGTAGGAAAGGGTTGTCCGTGGTTGACGTAGCTACCCTTGTGCTAGTATTCCGTGATCGGGAGCTGGGTGTCCATGGGTCATTGTGGGTCTGCACTGAAATGGGGAAGAGATTATGAGGCCTTATAGTTGATCCTTGACGAGGATGTCAAGAGTCTAAGTGGGGTAGATTGTAACATCCCAAGATTGGAGGCCTCAGATAAAAAGATCTTATAAGGAATGATTGGACTACCAATATCACCAAGGTGCACCTCCTTTTCTGGGAGCCCATCATTAAGAACTACATAGTTAAGCATGCTCAGCTTGGAGTAGTACTGGGATGGGTGACATGTCGGGAAGTTGATCATGGCATGCGTGTGAGTGAGGACAAAGCGCGCAGTTAAGGCTAGTGGTGGTCTATGGGGATATTCGTCATTCATGAAACTCTACTAGAGCCTTGGGTAGTGGGCCCAGGCATTACAGCTAGAAAAAAGAAGGCTTCAGCTCAAAGTTTGTGACGTTCAGAGGCTGTGTCACCACCGGGTTTCTCTCTTCATTCGCCTAAACTTGGTGGAACGATCAGAGAGAGGGAGTCATAGGAAGTTGATTGGCCATGTCTTACTAAGGCAAGAGTGGCCTGGAAAAGAGGGGAAAGCACCTGAAAAGAAAGAAGGATGAAAGAAGTATCAGCATGTTGTGTAAGGTAAGTGCAGTGTATGCTATGTATAGTAAATAGTTGCAGTGTTATATACAAATGTACAAGTCTTTGGCAAAGTGCAAACAAAACTCAAGTTTGTAGAACGGTTTTCATTGCCTATCCCCAGCAACGGCGCCAAAAAGTTGACGAGCCTTAAATGTGGGTCCAAAATATGGAGACATGCCTAGGTTATCAGACTTTTATAATTTATAGTACCCGAATGTTTAATACACCTACAACTAGCATAGGGTCGAAGTAGTTCGAGGTCAAACACAAGGATAGGAAGAATGGCGCTTCAGAACTTGGGTTTCACTTGTCTAAGCACTTCAAAAAAAGGGGTGCAAGGAAAGGTTGTATGTCACATAAAAGAATCACAAAGAATCAAATAGAAAATGCTATCTCTAAAAGGAGTTACAAGAAAGGTTTAAGTTTTGGGTTAGGAGGTTTTTATAAAGGTTTTGTAAAATAGAATCTGGGGAGATAAAACTGTCTTTAAGGTAAAGCACGAAGGAAGAAGACTTAGGCATAACAAGCGACAGCGGAAAACTTCTTGTACTCTCTTCTCTCAAAGAGGGTACCTCCAACTACGTGCCAATACCCTCTCTCAAGAGTAATGGACATGAGTTGGAGTGGAAAGAAAATTAGGGAGGCCCCGATCCTGGGCACTCTCATACTCCCAGATCGGACTGAACTCTAGAGTTACAACATCCCTTTCTCAAAGGAGTTGAAACGGGAAACATGATTCGATAGTTAGTCAAAACATGATCCAAGCATACATGCTAGAGTTTAGATGCTATAAAGAAATCATACAACAAAAAGGAACCATACACAGAACAACAGATATTAAACTACACTAACTCCATAAGCATAGATATGTAAAGGGTTTAGTTACAATGTGTAATAAATGAAAGTAAATTGCTATAAAAAGGGAAGATATGTATCGGCCCCCTTGATATAGGAGGTTGATATACAGCAGCAGACCCCTAAGGTATCGCCACCCCGATACCGGGAGGGAGCTCTGCCCGATATGCATGTGTCGAGCGGCTAGCCCTGTCGGGCGACATGTCGTGACGGGCAGGCGCATCGGTCAAGGCTCCCTACCTGATACGGTCGTGTCAGGGTACCACCCTCTCAGGTGACACACCGTGATGGGTGGTCTATATCGGGTTCGATATCATGTCGGGTTAGAGATGACTTAGGTTCTAGGGTTCCTTGTATCGGGTGTAGGGCGTGAGCCGTCTCGGGTAGGAGCCCATCTAGGAACCTGGCACATCGGGTGACCTTCTTGGTCATATCGGGTTGTTGCAACTACCGAGATGGGTTCTAAGTGAACCACTCCCGCCCCTCTCAGGTTGGGAGTGTGCTCACCTAGTATCGCCTGGCACGCCTTGGAAGTCGACACACTAGCTCCACATGCTTTCCGAAGTTAGCTTTTGCGAGGTTCCGACCCGTCCCATCAGAGTTCTGTAGTTGCTATTTATAGGTCACAGTTTGGAAGAGGTTGCAGTTCTCGTGGAGCCACGTGTCCTCAATCGGATTTGTTCACATGGCTTCGGGATGGTCGACACATGTGTATCGCTCGACATGGCTTGGCTATCACGTAACGGGTTGTAAAGGTATCAGGCGGCTGCTTCTGGTGAGTGGCTTGAAGCACGTGACATGCCCATATCGGGCTGATTGGTCGTGGCAGGTAGAAGCTCTATGTCGGGTAGGTAGCATGTCGCTCGTTAGATGCCTCCTCGTGTGACACGCCTGTGTCAGGTTGCTGCCACATCGGGTAGCGACCACGACGGGTAATTGGGTGTGTCGTGCGGCCAGTGAAGGGGCCGATTTGTTGTAAGTGGGCCGGGACGGGCCTTTTTTCTGATTTTGAGTGGAAAAGTGAGGGAAACTCTGTAAAAGATGGGAAAAGAGTTAGGAGCATAGTGTGGTTTATTCTTATGCAATAACATGATAAACCAAAAGGAAAACAGTTTATAAGGCAGGTTTTACAACGGAATATGAGCCATAAATAGCCATGAAATGGGTGTTATCAATATGTACCATGCATCACAATGTTATCTAAGCAACTCAAGATAGTAGATATGCAATTCAAGGAACAATCTTGAGCATGTATGAGACACGATACAAGCATAGCATATAGATGAGCAAAGATTCCAATTTTAAACAAGGCTAGAACTACATGTATATGAACTACTAGTAGATGTTATCACAAGTTAGGACTACTAGTAGGATCTAGATCATAGCAAGAGATACCAAAAGATACACAAGATAAAGCAAGCTATGAGTAGATTTAGAGATATATCCAAACAAAGAGATAAGCAATTTTAGAAGCATGAAAGGATATAACTCATTAACAGGTATGCATCATTACCAAAGGATGCTTACCACTAAGAACCTCGAGGTTGTATCAAAACAAGATATACACCTAGATAGATGTAGCAAGTTAGAGTACAACGGAAGAAATTTTAGACACAACTAAGAGATCCAAAGAGATCATCATCAAAACCTGCAAAACAACTCAAAGTAAGTAATTACAAGATATAGATGTACCAATTTAGAGCAATTAGAGAGATAGAGTTGTAGGCAAGATAGGCAATTTAGAACATGGCAACATGCATATATAAAGGTACAAAATGAGAGTGCTAAAGAATAAGGCTATTGGTTGAGAAAATCTAGTTGAGAGGGAAATTCTCATTCAATAAGCCAAAAGTATATTCTGTGCATAGTGTTATCAGTCGAGTTATGTGCATTGACAACTCAACTGATGACATCTGTTGAAAACGCCCATTGGTGCCTATCGGTCAAGTTTCAAACAGGACAAACTCGACCGATAGAGCAGTTGTTAAAAAGTAAATATATTTCATAAAAACATATTTAAAGGCATGTTAAATATAAAACCATATCCAAACATGTATAAGTAAGTTAGTAATGCACTATAGAAGCATTAGAAACAATTTTTGAGCAAGAGTGTGAAGAGAAACACAAAATACCACTTTTGACTCAAAAACCACATGCATAGTGCACACGAACTTGACAAAAACAAGTTAGAAATGGTTATAAGCAAGAAAACATTTACCTTTGTTCTTACCATTCCTTTTTCCATTTATTGTCACCCTCTACACATCTCACCTTTCTTCTTTCATGTGGATTGAGAAGTCAATTTGCAATTCAATAGCTCAAGTCAATCCATTTGCAAGTACCTACAAGAAGAAATATGAAATGGTCCCCAATCATATTTTTGGGTCTGGAGGGGTTAGTTTAGAAACCCAAGTCCTATTGCTCTTGGGTGCTTTCCTAAAAGGACAACAAGTAGAATAATGACCAATTTCATTGCAATAGTTGCATTTGCCCATAGTCTTGGAACTAGAGGATTCTCCATGGAATATTGGAGTTCCTTTACCTTTGTTGTTCTTTTGATTACTATCATACCCTAAACCATGTCTACCAATTTGTTTAGTAGTATGGTGTAGGATATCATTAAGGCTCTTCTTACCAACTAAGAATCTTTGCAAAGAAGATCTCAAACTATCATTATCATGCATAAGAGAAGTAATAGTAGAAGACAAATGATTGATATTATCTCTAGCATGCAGAAGATCATTTTCTAAGCAAAGAGCTTTAGTTAAATAAGAATCTTTATCAATATGAAGAGTAGAAACATCATTCTCTCTACTAGTAGAACTAGAACAAGATTCAAGCACATTGATTTTAGCAAGCAAGGAGGCATTTTTTGTTTCAAGCAAAGCAATCTTAGAACGATAAACACCATTTTCATATTCTAATCCTTGCAAAACAAAATTTGTGTCCTTGTTTTCAGATTTAAGAACATCAACATCATGCATGAGAGAATCAACAATTAATGTATGCTCTTCATTAGAACGAGGCATAATAGGTTGAGCTTCTAGAAATCTAATCTTATCGAGCAAACTAGCATTTTCAAGTTTAATAGAGTCTACTTGGCTAAGACAAGCATTTTTGTCATCAAGCAAGCAAGAATTAGCATGTTCAAGATCATCTAGTTCTACATGCAAATTATCAACAATTCTAGCAAGCTTTTTATTTTTCCTTTTATAAGACTTAAGAGAGGCACAAGTATCATGAATAATAGCAATCAAAGATTCTTTATCTAAAGAGTTTATATTTGCCTCACTTGATTCCTTACTTGTTGATGCTATAAGAGCAAAATGGCATTCTCCTTCATCACTAGAGCTTGATCTTGATCCTTCACTTGAATCTTCACTTGAGCTTGAGTTGGAGGAGACACTTGAGCTTGAGTGTCATTTCTCCTTCTTCTTGTGAAGATGGGTCTTTTTGCCTTGTGGGAAATATTCCTTGTAGTGACCCTTCTTTCCACATGTGAAGCACTAGATGGAGGAGGACTTGCCTTTGTAGAATCTACCCTTAGAGTACATGGCATCTTCTTCAACTTGAGAGGATGGAGAGGCTTGATCAACAATAGCCTTGATTTGAGCCTTCATTTTAGCCTTCTTCATTCTCTTGAGTTCTTTTTCTTCTTGTCTTTCTACTTCCTCCCTCTTGTCAAGTGTGGCTTCATGTGCTTGTAGATTTCCAATGAGTTCTTCAATAGGATTATCCCTAAGAGACCTTGCTTCTTCAATGGAAATCACCTTGGGTTCCCACCTCTTGGTAAGAGTTCTATGGATCTTTAAGTTGATCTCTCCACTAGACATAGGATGACCTAGAACCGCAAGACCATTCACAATGGTTTTGAGCCTTGATTACATGTTGGCTATCATCTCCTCCTTTCCCATCTTGAAGTTCTCAAGCATCCCTTTGAGCATGTAGATTTTTCTTTCCTTCACTTGATTTGTCCCTTCATAAGTGATGCATAGCTTTCTCCATACCTCATAGGTTGTTTCACATGAAGAAATCTGGTTGAACTCGATGGGGGTCATGGAGGCATAAAGGATGTGCATGGCTCTAGCATTCAAGGTTGCTTTCTTCAAGGTAGCTTCATCCCATTCTTCAATCCTTGTCTTTGGTAGCATGTATGGGTTGTTCACCATTTGCCACATCTCAATACTTGATCTTTGGATGTAGAATTGAAGCCTTCTTCTCCAATAGAGGAAATTGCTCTCATCAAAGATTGGTAGGCTGATCAAGTATCTCCTTCCTTGGTAGTCACCCATCTTCTCCTACATGTTGAAGTATGCTTGGAGAAGCCCGCTCTGATACCAATTGTTGGATCCTAGATGAGTGATTAGATGCTCTAGAGGGGGGTGAATAGAGCTGATTGCACTTAAATAAAATTCATTAGACCTTCAAGATATATCATAAGATAAGGTTGCTAAATAGGTAATTTGAGTGAAACTAAAACATGCATAGCAAGGATGAGAGAGATTGAACATACACCAATTAACAAGTTGTTTAGAGTGGTTCCACACTTCAAACTAGAAGTGAGTCATTCCACTATGTAGAGAGGTCAACCTCTAGGATTTCTTAACCTTATACCTTCATTATATTCATTATAAGAGATACAATACATGACCACCAAAGGACTTACCTATCCAATACAAAGAGTCTTCAACCTTACCAAGGACTTACTCACTTTGCAAAGAGTCTTCCACCTTCTTCCAAGGACTTACCTACTCTTGCACAAGTCTTCAGCCTTACCAGTATTACCCACTCTTCTTGGATCTTCCGCCTTTGACTTCACCTTCACTCGGAGAAGCTTCCACCAAGGACTTACCCACTTGAACAAGGAGTCTTCTGCCTTCTTCCAAGGGCTTACCCACTCTTTCTCTAAGTCTTCATCCTTGATCTTCACCAAGGGACGTCTTCCCTTATTCTTCTTCACCTCTCTTAGCCAAGAGAGAGAACCTTCAACTTCATGGTTGAAATGAGAGATAGGGAGGTGGTGGAAGTGAGAGCCTCACAAGATATACATGTAGGACTAGCTCTCTTACAAATCTCCTACCCACTCTAATGGATGTAGCAAGTGATTAAGCTTAGAGAGAGAGATGAGGCTGTAGGAAGCACTCAACTATAGAATAGGAACCTCACATAGAGTTTTGCAATGAATGATCCACCTTGGAATGAAGCCCAAGGGGTCCTATTTATAGATGGGGATGCCTCTTAGCATTTGGGAACACTTGAGAATGAAAACTAGCTATTTTGTGTCTTGCAACGGATATATTTTCACTAGTTGAAACTCCACAACGGCTAGAAGCACTTTTCTACACTTTTCTGTACAGTGCAATCGGTCGAGTTTCGATAAGGGTAACTCGACCGATAGAGTAAAAGACAAAGCTGATATTCAGACCATCGGTTGAGTTTGTCCTGGGAAAACTCGACCGACCAATGAAAATTGAATTGATCATGTACTCTATCGGTCTAGTTCTGTGTAGTGTAAACTCGACCAATCAAAAGTCATTTTCAAGATCCAATCAGGATCGGTCGAGTTTGCAACTCACAGAACTCGACCAATGAACAGTCTGATGTGAATTTTGTAAAATGGATTTTGAGTGCTTAAACATTCGATCTAAGTGCTCCTTATTTTTTCTAAGCTTAATTACAAGTCATACAATCATTACAAGTAATTTACAACATGATTCTAATGGATTTACATCATATTACAAAAATGTGCACTTGTATTGACTTTGACTTGTCTTTTCTCCAATTTGATATGCGTAAGTTAGGGCATTTGGAGTGTGTCTATACCTAATCTGGAATCACTCAAGTAGAGACGTCAGACACCAATATTTGGAATGGTTAGTCATCATCAAAACATAGGTTTAGTCAATTTAGACGTGAGTCAACACCATCAAGCCTCTTTTTTAACATGTCAATCAAAGGAAAATAGAACTTCTTGGATAGTTTACCTATAAAAAGAGGAATACCCAAGTATCTTTGGGGCAAAGTGTCAGGTTGAATACCCAAAATACCAGAGATAATATCCCTGTATGCATCAAGACTATAGAAAACTGAGCTTTTCTCATAACTGATACTAAGACTAGTAATCTTGGCTAGATTATCAAGAATACCTTTCAGAGACATGGCACCCACAGCATCAACTTCCGTAAAAACCATAAGATCATCAACAAAAGATAATTGAGAAACACTCAGATCGCTAGAAACACTTAAAGGTTTAATGTTCCCCAAACTGACCTCTTGTTAATAAGCTGAGTAAACATTTGCATAACTATGGTAAAGAGGTAGGGGCTAGAGGATCACCCTGCCTAATACCATTAGTTGGTTTGAAGATGGCAGTGGGTTCACCATTAAAGAGAATTTCATAAGAGCAAGTATCAAAAATTTCTCTGATCCAAACAATCCACTTCATAGGGAAGTTCATAAGCTCTAAAATCTTGAAAAGAGCATGCCAAGAAACAGTTTCATAAGCTTTAATGAGATCAATTTTAACACACATCCTTCCTTTCCTTTTTTTCTTATTAAAGTCATGAATGAGCCCATTAGAGAGAAGAATAGCGCCCTTGATGCTTCTTCCTTTCATAAAAGTAGATGGATTGTTGCTAATGAGAGAAGGGAGAACATCATGGAGCCTATTTGTAAGAACTTTAAAAATCACCTTATAAACCACATTGCACAAAGCAATGGGCCTCCAATTCTTGATAAGATGACAGTCATCATTTTTGGGAATTAGAGTGAGAAAAGTACGATTAACTTCTTTTAAAAGCCTTCCAGAAGAGAAGAAGTCCAAAATAGCGATTATTACATCATTGCTAGTAATAGACCAACTAGCTTTAAAAATTTTGCCATTCATGCAATCAGGTCCCGGACATTTATCAACATTAAGATCTTCAATGACTGAAATAACTTCCTCCTAACTAACATATCTCCCCAACTGAGACTTCTGAGCATCAGAGATAGTAGAAACATTAAGATCAGCAAAATCTCCAGAATAAACATTAACACCATTGTTGAACAGATTGTTATAAAAGTCATAGATATAACTTTTGATCTCCACAAGGTTGTTAACAAGAATACCATCAATTTCTAGAACTTTGATATGATTCCTATGTCTTCGAGTTTTAATGGTTGAATAGAAAAAAATGTGTATTAGAGTCCCCTTCACGAAGCCATTGAATGCGAGATTTCTGCCTAAAGAAGAACTCCTCAATAAGCCAAGCTTCATTAGCAACCTTTCTACTGACAAGGACAGAATTACACAACTCCTCATTAGTAGGATCATTATATAGAAGAATTTGCAAGTCAATAGCTTGTTTCTCAAGAATATTGGCTTTCTTAGAAAAGCTACCTACGATGTTTCTATTCCACTCAGAAAGGATTTTCTTCAAAATTCTGAATTTTGAGTAAAGAACAAACATAGGGTATCCAGATATATCAGTATTCCAAGTTGAAGAAACTAGGCTCAAAAATTCATTCCTCTCTACCCACACATTAATGAATCTGAAAGGAGATAAGACTTTCCTTTTACTTCCAATAGTATGAGTCATAATCCTATGATCACTAGTGATATTAGGAATAAGAACACCATGAAAGTCAAGATATAAGTCCATAAAATCATTATTATATAGGACTTTATCAATCTTGGAGGTAGAAAAGTTCAATCCACCCTGGTGATTGTCCCAGGAGAAGAAGGGGCCACTCATGGAGAGCTCAAAGAGACCACAGTTAGAAACACACTCATTAAAGTCATACATAGACTTTTTTGTAGGCGGTTCTCTCCCAATCTTTTCATTGAAATTCCTCACATCATTAAAATCCCCTAGAATGGTCTAGGGTTCACACCCAATATTATGAATATTTTCAATATCCTTCCAAAGATCCACTTGGTCTTGGTTAGGGTTATGCCCATAGACAGCAGTGAGAAGGAATGACTTATCATCCGCAGCTACTTTAGTATGAATGAACTAATCTGATTCAGAGATCTTAGTAATAGAATAGAATCTACTATCCTAAAGGATGACAACTCTCCCAATGATGTGACTATCATGGTTAGAGACCCAATTGAAGCCACCAAATAATTTAGTTAACAGCTTTTGAATCTTCCCAACACGCACCTTAGTTTCATTAAGAACAATGATATGAGGTCTTAACCTCAGAACTTCCTCTTGGACTTTAGGGGTTTGATGTTGAGACCCCTAACATTCTAAGAGATAATACTTAGATGGTGTTCACCCATAGAAATCGGATGAGGCTAGTACCTCGCTGGCTTGAGATCTATCCTCAGTATGAGAATCAGAAAGTTTATCAAACTTATTAGCTAAAGCAGTAGTACCCTCTTCAGAAGAACCTTTCTTACCTTTACCTCGTGGCTTTCTTTTCCTGATACCTTTAGGAACCTCAAAAATAGGTTTAGAACCTTTGTGCTCCACAGAATTCAGAGGAGTGTCTAAGTTTATAACCTCACCTTCACTAGACGTGGAATCAGAAATGAACATGGATGAATCTTCAAGGGGGTCTTGAAAAACCTCTTCCTCTATTTCCACACTTTCAGACATTTCAACAGTAGGTTTTAGCCCTTCATTTAGTTCTCCATTCAATAGAACAGTACCAGAATCCCTATCCACCATCACATCTGAAACAATTTTAGAAGTAACTTCATGTGGATTCACAACAGCAGCAGTGTCATATTTCAAATCTTTAGAAGTAGCATCATGTGAATTCACAACAACAATAGTATCTTTAGAAGTAACATCATGTGAGTTCACATTAGCAGTAGTAGCAGGTTATCTTAGGAACCCACACCATTTTTTCCTTCGAGATACCAGAGCAATCATTATGACCAAATAAATTGCAAATAGGACATATTCTAGGAGTCCATTCGTACTCCAGATGGATGGTATGTTTCACTCCCCTACTACTCATGACCTCCAAAGAACCAGGAAATACTGAAGTAGCAGGGAGAAAAACTTGAAGTCGAGCATATTCCAGTCTGTGATGATCATAAGTAAACTTGTCTGTCCTCAGTGGAATACCCAAGTAAGAGCCTATTCTGGAGAACATTTTTGAATCCCATAACTCCAGTGGGAGATCATGGACCCTGATCCTAACTGGAATGTCCTATAATCTAAATCTCATCATAACAGCTCCTAGTTTCCATCTTAGAAGAATCAAAGGTTTTCCCCTAACAAACCATTGCCCTCCTTCATCAATAGCTTCAAGATCTTCAGCATTTGAAAACCTGATTAGGAAGAAACCTTTCCCATGACTCATGATCTCAATAGTTCTGTTGAGCTTTCAGATCTGAGTGAGATAGCCTTGTAAGGTTGGAAGATGAACTTTAAAACCAATAATGTAAATTGTAAGGCAATTGCTCCACTTTTTCGCATTCAGATCTGCTTCTTTTTGTAGATATACTAGAGCATCATCCCTCACCTCAATATCCACTTTCTCCAGTGTCGTGATATCATTTTCGGGTGTCTTAATAAGTTTACTCCAGCAGCTTGAGGCATTCGAGTGGACAACAACTCCAAATGATGAAGGAATCGAAGAAGATGAATCTCTGGCGGCACGAGGGCCTCCAGGAACGACGCCATCGAGATCGTCAGAGCCTCTGTGCATTGTACTCGAACTGTTGATATAAAACTTATAAAGGGCATATAAGATAGATGGAACACGAAAATGACTTAAAATTGAATTGTGTCTTCATGATGACCTCTAAAGCATAAAAATACAATCAAATGCATTAATAAGAAATCTTTAACCTAACATGGCCATAAACCCTAATAAATGGAACTAGTTAGGGTTAATGATGAATATCTAATACATGTATGTAATCTTGCTCTGAATCAGGTGTTGCTTCTAGCCTAGATGGTCAAGGATAAGTTAGATTATAAATCTCTAAATCTGGTAAAGGATTTAATAATTATATGACTATAATTTTCTTGCTTAAAATGTGATAAATGTGTATGTTTGTTTACTTGCTCACATATTACTATATAGTATTCTAACATTGTACTTGATGTTTGTCTTGTCAATTTTATAACCTATGAACATAATATAGAAACTCCATTATAAAAACCTTGTGCACCTACATGTAAGGACATGAGGCTGGACATCCTACTTGAGTTTTCAAGATAAGGCGGACCATGTCGATAAAATAGTTAGCTCTTGGTGATTTCCTTGAGATCCCTCATGTAGAAAAGGGTTACCTAATCTTGAGCATCCTTATCGACTCTTCCAATGGGAAGTTAGTCAAAAAGGACATATGATATGTGATGGTAATGGTGTAATTGGAGTAAAATGATATAAAATATGGTCTCTCATTTTGCTAAATACTTAACTTTTTTATTCATATTCGTTTACCTCTGCAACTCTTTTCAAGTTGCAAAGCTTATACATATATATCTTTCTTCCCTATACTCAATACCTTGTGTGTTGCCCCACTTTTTTCACATATTTTATAGGTTTGGAGATGAATATAGATTCGATGGCTTGGTGAGTGATGTTTCAGTGTATTTATTATAAGATCCCTAGTGTACATGAGCAGACTTGTACAATTTGACTCTTGAATATGTAGTTGAAATCTTGTAATAAAACAATATTGCTTAATGTATCTTGTTGAATGTTGAGATTATGTCGGTGCTTTGCTCTTATTATATCTTCATATATGCTAAGATTTTATGCTTCTACATTTGCACTTTGATAATACCATGCTACGGACGAATGCTCGGGTCCTATCGCCATTGACTTTATAGTCATTTAGAATTAGGATTTGGGTAATAAATAGTTTTGTGATAAGAAGTAAGGAGGAGGTAATGGGAGTTGGGGAAAGGAGGGAAATATTATGAAAAAAGTAGGGTGAGAGGAGGGATGTAATTAGGAAAGAGGAGCGAAGTAATGAGGACAGAGGAAGGAAGTAAAGAATAGGAGGGAAGTAAGTGGGCAAGAAATAAGTAATGAGAAAAGATGAGGGAAGTAATTGAGAGTGATGAGGGAGTAATAGGAGCATGTATTGTGCCAATTTTGGTCATTATGTTCCCTATTTTGTTCAATTGTGTCCAGCTTTAGTCATGTGTGTCATGTTTTGTTCATTTTATAATGTTTGTGTCGTTGCAACATTAGAGTGTGCACCCAGTTTACCTTTTTATTTTGCATCGAATTTTTGTCACTTTGTGCCCAGTCTTGGTCTTCCTGTGCCTAATTTTGGTTTTTAATCACACAGTTTTGGTCTTTACATGCCTAATTTTTTGTGACTTTGCATCCATGTTTTTTTGGTAACTTTGTGCCCAGTTTTGTTCCTTTGTTACACCAAATTTGTAACATTTCCCATTTTTGTAACATAGGTGTGAACTTCCTTGTCTTTTCTCTTCGGCACCTCATTTTGTAACATTGGTGCCTCATGTTATGACACCAGTGCTTCATTTTGTAAACATTGGCATCTTCTTCTCTTTATACTTCCTCATCATTTTTTTCCTCTTCCTCCATTACTTCCTTCCTAACTTATCTTCTCTCTGTAGTACTCTCCTCCTTTTTTTTCATTACTTTTTTTTATTACAAGCGAACCCACCCCAGCATGGTAAACTCTTGGGCCCTGAGAGGGTGTGGTCTGGTCACCCTCATCCCATTCCAATCAACGTGAAATGTTGTTTGTAGAGTGCCTTTTGGCGTGATTTGAACTTGGGTCCTTCATTGGGACTTGTCGAGCTCTTACCATTCGGGCTACTCTAGTCAGACTTTTTCTCCTCATCTCATTACTTTCCTCCTAACTTATTGTAGTTATCCCCATTGATTCCCTCATATTTCCCATAACTTCCTCCTCATCCCATTACTTCCATCCTCACTTCTCCCATGATAGCTTCCAACCTCTCTCCTAATTACTTCCCTCCTCTCCCCCATTACTTCCAACCTCTCTTATATTTTCTCTCATACAAATAAGGCATCAACTCTTTCTCCCCCTCTTCTTGTCATCAATTCCCTCCTCTACCTACATCCCTTCCCTCCTCTTTCCTTTTCTTTGCTTCTTTTTTTCTCTCCTAAAATAGAGATACTCACTTTCTCCTACTTTTTCTATCCCTCTCCCACTCATTCTCTCTCCAGCCATTATGTCTACTATCCTCTATGCCACCCAATCACTTCCATGCCACGTCAACTCACAAAAATCACCTTTCCTCACTTAATAACCTCCCAAAGTCCCGAGAACCACCCAACCCCTTATGTTTGACCTGTGCATGATGGGCTTTTGCATGTTAGGGAACTATTTCTATTTGCAAAAGTGGGTTTTTATATGGGACCTCCACACACACAGACACAATTTACTGAATCTCCCACCATACTATTTATTTTTTACTTTGTTAATTCAGTATGTGTGTTGTTTAAAGGGATCTCACTACCATTTTTAGAGTTTTGACTTACTTCGATTTGACTTGGAACTTTTGATGCACCTTAATGAGTTTTAGATCAATTTTGTTTGATCGATCTTACCAACCTATGCACTTACATTTTTTGGTTCGGTTTAATATGATCATTGACTCAAACAAAAACATACCCTATATTTTGAAAACATTATACGCTGACAATTACTTTAGTCAAATTTCTTCAGATTTTCATAAAAACTTGAAAAGAAATATGTCAACTTTTTAAGATCAACTGATGAATAACAAAATTATCTATCTGCTTTTATAAATAATATTTTTTGGATTGGGTTTCTATTTTAAAGAATTCTTAGGATGGATACACAAAATGGTCAACAGTTTCACATGTCGTGAAGACAATTCAGCCCTCATGAACACCCAAAGGAGACCTTGGAGAACCACACAGATGATCTTGTACAAACTCCTATCAAGTTGCCATCAAAGTTTTTAATGCTTGCATGGATGGATATATTGAGAAAGGGTTAAATTTTTGGCACGCTTACGCAGCCTTACGTACATCTCACGCGCACCCAAAACCACCCCTAAAACCACTCATCCACCAATTAACTCCTACTCCTTTCCACCTATTTACTTCACCTACTTTTTGGTCCCCCACTTCTCTCCACCTATTCATTGGTCTCCATCAGTTGTCCTTCACTCCTTCTCTATTCCTTTTTTTTCTTTTTTGAGAGAAAATAAAAGATGGGGGAATTGAAGAAGAAAGAAGAGAGGAGGAAGGAAGTAATGAGAAGAGGGGAAGAGGAGGGAAGTAATGAGGTGATAGTAGGGAAGTGATAAGTGGAGGGGAGATGAGGGAAGTAATGAGAGGAGGGTTAAGGTAGGAAGTAAAAATGAAAGGGGAGGGAAGTATGAGGAAAGAGGAGGGTAGTAATGAACAAATAAGAAGGAAGTTTGAGAAAATAGGATGGAAGTAATGAGCATGTGTATTTCACCATTTTTAGGCATATGTTCATCATTTTTGGATTCTTTTAGTCATTTGTGGATGCAAGTATAAGTTCACCATATTTTGGGTACTTGTTCAACCATTTTTGGGTGCTTTTAGCCATTTTTGGATGTGTCTTCATCATTATTGGGCATTTTTATCCATTTGTGTGTGGGGGAGTATATGCCTATTATGGGTAACATAAGCCCAAACATGTGTATATGTGCCCACGATATATGAATATGTGCTTATTTATCTGAATTCACACGCAACACATACTGATTTGTGCGCCCAATATTGATTTCTATGTGGATGTGTTCCCATTATGGCTAAGATGCCCAAACATGTGTTTATGTGCCTACTTGTCTGGATACACACTCCTACTAATTGACCACTATCACATTAATTTCTTTGTATGGATGTGTGCCCATTATTTCTAGCATGCACCCAAATATGTGTATATACGCTTATTATAGATGAATATGTGCATGCTTATGTGGATACACACACCTACTTATTGATAACAACACTCATATTGTAGATGAAGATGTGCCCACCTACTAATTTGTATGTAGATTCTCACCCATTATGAGCCAACACGCACCCAAATATGAGTACATGTGCCTATTGTAGATGAATATGTTTCCACTTATATGTCCAAACATGTAGAAGGATGAGTGTCTATTTTGGGCTAATATGTGTCCAACTATGAGTAGATGTGCCTATTGTAGATGATATACATCCACTTATATGCCAAACATGCTGAATAAACATCTATTATGGGTAAAATAAGCTTAAAATTATTGAATATGCGCTTATTATGGATAGTAGGCACCTAAAAGATACATGTACTAAATGCTATACATTATTTAGATGAATATGTCTTATTATATGAATACATGCACACTTTTGATCAGTTTGCCCCATTTTTAGTCTTCTGACGCCCACTTTTTTACATTGAATATTTGTTTTAACACTGCACCCACTTTTAAACAATTTGTGCCTTTCTTGGTCTTTTGACTCCCACTTCTATTCTTTTGACACTCACTTTTGCTGTTTCAGCTCTCGGTCGTTATTTTGGACAACTTTATGTCATTTTTTATCAAGTTGAGCCCATTTTTGGTCTTTTTGTACCTACTTTTGATCATTTTATGCTCGTTCATTTTTTCATTACTTCGCTACTCACATTCTCCTTTTGTCACATTAAAATCCTTCATTTACTTCCCTCATCTCCTCCCTTTACTTCCCCCACTTCCCTCCTCCATTTACTTCCCTCTCACTTCTCTCATCTCCTTTATTTAATTCCCTTCTCTTCTCTCACTTCATTGATCTTCCATCATCACTTCCCTCCTCTCTACTGACTCAAGGTCAATTAGGTCAATGTTGATTCACGTCTAAATTGACTAAACCTGTGTTTTGATGATGACTAACCGTTCCACATATTTGTGTCTAATGTCTCTACTTGAGTGATTTCAGATTAGGTTTAGACACACTCCAAATGCCCTAACTTGTGCATATCAAATTGGAGAAAAGATAAGTCAAAGTCAATACAAGTGCACGTTTTTGTAATATGATGTAAATCCATTAGAATCATGTTGTAAATCACTTATAATGATTGTATGACTTGTAATTAAGCTTAGAAAAAATCAGGAGCACTTAGATCGAATATTTAAGCACTCAAAAGCCATTTTCCAAAATTCACATCAGGTTGTTCATCAGTCGAGTTGCAAACTCGACCGATCCTGATTGGATCTTGAAAATGACTTTTGATCGGTCGAGTTTACACTTCACATAACTCGACCGATGGAGTACCTGACCAATTCGATTTTCATTGGTCGGTCGAGTTTTCCTAGGACAAACTCGATTGATGGTCTGAATATCGGCTTTGTCTTTTACTCTATTGGTCAGGTTACCTTTACAGAAACTCGACCGATTGCACTGTACGGAAAAGTGCAGAAAGTGCTTCTAGCTGTTGTGGAGTTGCAATAAGTGAAAATATATTCATTGCAAGCCACAAAATGGCTAGTTTTTTGCCCCCAAGTGTTCCCAAAGGCTTCTAAGTATCCTCAACTATAAATAGGACCTCTTGGGCTTCATATCATGGTTAACCAAGCACTATGAAGGTCCCTATTCTATAGTTGAGTGATCCTACAGCCTCCTCTCTCTCTAAGCTTAATCACTTGCTACATCCATTAGAGTGAGTAGGATATTTGTAAGAGAGTTTGTCCTACATGTATATCTTGTGAGGCTCTCACTTTCACCACCTCCCTATCTCTCATTTCAACCATAAAGATGAAGGTTCTTTCTCTTGGCTAAGAGAGGTGAAGAAGAATAAGGGAAGGCATCCCTTGGTGAAGATCAAGGCTGAAGACTTGGAGCAAGAGTGGGTAAGACCTTGGTGAAGGCAGAAGACTCCTTGCTCAAGTGGGTAAGTCCTTGGTGGAAGCTTCTCCGAGTGAAGGTGAAGTCAAAGGCGGAAGATCCAAGAAGAGTGGGTAATCCTTGCAAGGCTAAAGACTTGTGCAAGAGTAGGTAAGTCCTTGGAAGAAGGCGGAAGACTCTTTGCAAAGTGGGTAAGTCCTTGGTAAGGTTGAAGACTCTTTGTATTGGATAGGTAAGTCCTTTGGTGGTCATGTAATGTATCTCTTATAATGAATATAATGAAGGTGCAAGGGTGAGAAATCCTAGAGGTTGACATCTCTAGGTAGTGAACTGACTCACTTAAAGTTTAAAATCTGGAACCACTCTAAATAGCTTGTCAATTGGTGTATGGTCAATCTCTCTCTCCCTTTCTATGCATGTTTTAGTTGCACACAAATTTCCTATTTAGCAACCTTATTTTGTGATATATCTTGAAGGTCTGATGAATTTTATTTAAGTACATTCAGCTCTATTCACCCTCCCTTTAGAGCATCTAATCACCCATCTAGGATCCAACACTCTCTTCTTTTAACTTCCCTCATCTCTTTCCTTTTGTATATTTATTTTGAATTCGTGTAAGAAAACAAATATTATCACCGACATATAATACTCATATTTATATTTTGAATCAGTTTTCTCAAAAACTATATCAAAATTGATTTTGTTGAAATGTATTTTTTACATGATCTGACGGTTTTTATTTTGTCAAAAAAAATCATCACAGATTATAATTTATTAACAAAATGAATTTTTCTCATCTCACAAAACCTCCACCTACCACCCAATAGTACTCGTTTTTATATTTCATAATATTTTTTCTCAAAAATACATCAATTGTGGCCTTGTTGGAATGTATTTTTGTAAGGAATCTAACAATTTTTATTTTGTAAAAATCATCACAGATCAAAAATTATATGCAAAACAAATTTCCCTCTCAATCAATAAGTGCTCCACCACGTCAACCCCCTCCGAAACAGCCAATGCGTGAGACACGTCACAAGATGGCGCATGTGACCCATTGCACCCGACCGGGCTTGCCCTAAGTAGTATTCTTCACATCGTTATTGGATTTCTTCTCCTTGAAAGACCCTCTGTCCCCTGGCTCTTGATTTCTCTACTAGCACTAACGATTAAACTCGCCTTATAGATCAGCGGCTTACTACCTATTGGTTAACTTTTGAGCTTCCAACCTTAATACAAAAAGTACTACCAAGCAGATCTGTCACAACAAAGCGAAGATAGAGACATCCAGAAGTACATCCTTTGCAATGAACAGATACGGAAATATCAGAGAGCCACAATTCTTAAACTTTGAAAGTGGTCCTGCCACTTCAAATACTGTCATGCGCACAATCACCGTAACATGAGACACAAGGCAATTTATAAAGTGCTAGAACAACGGTACTACCCGCGTAACCGCTTTGCTGTAAAGACAAACCATTAAACAACCCTCAACCACCTTCGCCTCTACCATTGCACCTCACTCACGGAATCTACTAGGAACAGGATTAAGATGATGATAGAAATAGAGTAGCCATGCGCAACAACATCACATGTGAATGCAAATTGCTTCGAGAACGAATGATTCTCGTTGTGAGTGCTTTTTCAATCCTCCAAATTCCAAAGTTACTCCCAAACGTAGTATTGGATTTTCGTTTTCTTTTCGGTCCATTGACCTTTGTTTCCCAACCTTCAAGATATCTCCTTGATTTTCTATCCTGCGTACCAAACATGCCTAAGGGCCCGTTTGGTTGGATGGAAATTCAACACACTACAAACCAACAGCCTGATAGTTCCAATTCAATTCGTTTGGTTGCATGCGGCTGTAAGTTTAAACGGAAAATGAATTCTCACTTATGCACTGTTTATACTAAAAACTAAGGAAGTAGAACCACGCAGAATTTAAGCGTGGTTCGTTTTCTCAGTTACCTGCCAGCGTCTGTGCCAGCCCAATACCGGGGCGGTCACTTGTGTATCGAGCAATGAAGACTTGCTGTAGCAGCCTTTCCGCAACATCTGTTTCCAGGACTGGTTGGAATAGTGGCGAATAACCTCACCTAGGTTAGGTAACAGGTAAATGCTTCTGCTGCAAATTCATACGCAAACTCTATGGAACCAAATGACAACAGGACAACTGAACGAAATATATCCACACTGAACCAAACGAAATGGATACAGTTCCAATTCATGCAGATAGATTTCCTGTTTTAAAACTATTAGTTTGCATTGATTTTACATGAAACCAAACTAGCCCTAAGAGTAAGCATAAGCATACGACCCATCTCTGACAACTACAACGGTTAAAACAGACAATCTTAAATATTCAAGAGATAAATCTGCACATACCAACTAACCACATCCTAAAGTAAACGAAAAGAAAACTATGGCCCCCGTCTCTAGCCTAGTCATTCTATTTATTTATTTATTCAAGGCATGCTTCTCATACAAACTAAGGATGTCCTTGTGTTTGAATTCTTGAGCAATTGGCAATTCAGCCCCAAAGCCTTTCTCGGTCAGTTCCTGTTTATGTTGCTATTTCAAACAGTGAGTTCGGTATAATCTTCAGATCATACAAATTCTTGTGCCAGGACTACAAGAATGGTAAAAATACAAAAGACCACATGTACATTAAGCATTTCAGGGCATTGGTTCTGTACTACAGTAGTTAGGGCCCACCAAAGCTCACAAGAGCAAGCATAAACATACAACCCATCTTTGACAACTACAAAGGTTAACTCGGTCTTGAATTTTTAGAAGAATGCACATACTTATCAAACATTCATGTAGCCAGCCTTGCAATTCCTAAGAGTGAACGCAAAGAAAATCCCGGTGATCTATCCTGCCAACTAATTATAAATAATGTCTTTATGTCCATCCATTTGTTCAAGACACGCCTATCATACAAACCAAGAACATCTTTTACGTTTGGATACTTGAACTGTAGCAATCCAGCCCCAAACCCTTTCTTAGTAGATTCTCGCTTCAGTTTCAGAACAGTGAATTTAGTATAATCTTCAGAATCAAAAGGTAAATACAAAAGACGACATACACGTTAAGCATTGCTGAGCATGGGTTCTACACCGCAGCGGTTCAGACCCACCAACGCCCACAAGAGTCCGCACAACCATACAACCCATCTCTAACAACTACAAGGGTTAAATCAGGCAATCTAAAGTATTTTAAAGAAGAATATACACACATTCAAACCAAACACATTCATGTGGCTAGCCTTCTCATTCCAAGCGCAAAACCAAAAGAAAATTGTGGTGGTCACCTCTATCCTACCAACTAGTTACGAATGATACACTCACGGTTGTTTGTCTATTTATTCAAGACATGCTTCTCATACAAACCGAGGATATCCTTTTTGTTTGGATTCTTGAGCTGTAGCAATTCAGCCCCAAACCCTTTCTTGGTCAGTTCTTGTTTCAGTTTTAGAATAGTGAATTTCGTATAGTCTTCAGATTCCTTGTCGAAGTCAGGTTGACTTGGGGTGTTATTTTCTTCTCCTGTGAAAATAGACCCACCGTCTTCAGCAATGGCAGCCTTCAAAGGGCTGGTTGTGCTCTTGGTACGTCTTTTTCTTCCCTTTGCTGGTTCTTGATCAATATCCATATCTCGGACAGATTCCACACCAGCATAGTCATCTACTCTAGACCTTTTTCCGTGTGAAGCAGTCCTGAGCTTGCTTCCTAAAGCAGTTTCATTCAACTTCACAGAGGCAAGTTCCTGGTGAAGTACATCCAATTTACTCTGCGTTGATTGTAGTTGCAAGGACAACGTTTCAGCCCTTTTATTAGCTTCAGCTCTAGCTGTTCGTTCTGTTGCCAGAAGGCTCTCAAGCACTTGAACGGTACTTGACCTTTGCTCATTGTTCTGGTTCATCATCTGCTCAATTTCTCGTTCTCGTTCTTCGACTCTTTCCTCTAGAAGGATAACCTTGCGATTGGCTTCAGACTCAGACAAGTGCAGTTTCTTGGCTTCAGCCTCCAGTTCAGCCTTCTCCCTCTGTAGTGTTTCAACCATCCTCTCAGTTCTTTCTATTTGTGCCAACCTCTCCATTGCCAACTGTTGAACCTTGCTTCTTTCTTTATTAGCAGCAGAAGCATCTGCCCTAGCATTATCAGCCAATTCCGTAGCTCTCTTTGCTTCTCTTTCAGCAGCTTTGCACCTCATGTCAGCTTCTTCAAATTTCTTAAACTCAGAAATGTATTTCTCCTCCAAGTGAAACTTCTCCTGTTCCAGAACTCTGGCCTCGTTCTCGTATGACTTGGATGAGATAATTGCATCTTCCAGCTTCTGTTCAAGCTCTTTCATTTTTCCCTTGAGTGTCAAACCTTCAGATTCCTGATCTCTCAACTTTGACTGATGTGCCTGCATTTTCAATACTTATAGGTTTACTTATCAAAAAAATTACATGTGCGAAAGTACAAGTCTCAAGTCAACAAGCGATATATACCTGTAGTTGGGTTAACAGACTGGAAACACGAGCCTCAGAATTCCCTAGCTTGATCTCCATGTGTTTCATTTCATCCTCCTTAGAGTGAAAGATAATATGGGAAAGTTTGAAAATCTCATAGCTTTAAATTAGAGACTCGAACAAAAGTGAATGCACCTCAAAAACAGTAGTTTTAGCAGGAAATCATTACCTTATTAGCCAGTTGAACAGAGAACTCTGCTCTTAAAGAATCTTCCCTTTCTTGTGCTTTCTTGCTTGTGCGCTCTTGTGCTATGGCAGCTCGCTCGAGAGCAGATTTTGCTTCCCCAGAAGCAATGTCATACTTCCGCTTCCATTCAAGAGCTTCTTCCTGAGCAGACATAGCTTGTTCGCGAGCAGCAGCCAATCTACTTTCAACAGTACTTGATCTGCCTTTAAGAATCGTGATTTCTTTCTTGTATTTATCCTCCTCGGCAGAAAACTCAGAACAGATGTGTTCGTATTTCAATTTCCAGTCCGAAGCTTCAAGTTTAGCAGAATCAAGAGCTTTTGTTAGAGTAGCAAAATTTTCCTCCAATGACTTTTTCTTGGTCTGCAAATTTGCAATATGATTCGAATAGTCTTCTGAAACCTTTCTCTTGTCAGATATTGCCTCTTCATAACGCTTCATGTAATCCGCCCTATGCTTCTCATTAGCATCAATCTGTTTTCTGTACAAATCCAACTGATCTTTCATAGAACCCAATTTTGAATTCAGTGTTGCTCTTTCGGTTTCTAACTGACTGCATTGCCTTTTAAAAAGAGCCAGAATAGGCCCATCCAAGCTGCAAATTGTGAAAAAATAAAAATGCCATATAGCTATGAGATTTAAAGTTATTGCATATATGAAAACAGCACAAGACAAACCATCGTTGTAAAAATGGAACCAGCTTCTGCCATTTTGCAGGACCATGGCATGCATCATTGTACTCAGATATAAGCTTATTCAAAACCTGCAAAAACACGGAATTGTCCAAAGGATTAGCACCATGCATCACCGACCATGTCCTTTCATATTATAACAATTTATTCCAACCAAAAAAGAAGTGTCCGTTAAATACACTACCTAAACCTGATACGTAAATCAGCAATACAAACATTTGAAGATCTGGTAATATGTCACAAGCATCAATGAGCTTCGTAATCCACTGTAAAACTCACTCACCAAGAGAATCATAATAACAACATTTAGGTTGAAAGCTCACCCACCCACCATCAATGACACCAATACTCCTATTAAATCGTCATTTTTGCAATTGCAATTTTGCCATATTGGTGCAGCAGCTGCAATCATTTTAGGGATGGTTAGGCCAGGTAAGGTCTGTTTTGGTTAATTAAGTTGGATTCTGATCAGATCGGGGCAATTGAGGTCAATTAATGAGTGATTTAGATGAATTTCGTCTAATTTGTTTATAGAGTCAATATTACACTTAGTAAGATTTAACTAAATATACATAAATCCTTTTACAAAGCACTTGAAAAGTCAAAGCTGAAAAAAGGTGTGGCCTACCTAGGCTAAGCACGGGCATCTAGAATCTAATGTTGGGACCATTGTTTAGCCGCTTAGCTATGACAAAGACCTTGTCTTAAAAGGATTGCTAATAAAAATCATAGCTCAAAAAAAGTGCATTTCATTCATTTAGGTAGTACGAGGTTCAAATGCATGCATTATTTGGCTTTTGAAGCCTCTAGAGATGTAAACCAAACCAAAGCCATAGGAGTCTTAACGTATTTATTTGATAATAGATTTATGAATTCAGCTTTAAAAATTCACACACTATAATCAAATGAGGATTAATTTTAGTTAAATGGTTGAATCATCTTATCAATTTTCTTTTCTGCAAACCAAACACATTAGTATGGGGAGATCAAGTCCATGTATAGGAAAAGGACAGCATTAGGAAAAGGTTTACCCTGCATATGTTTGAATAGAACGAAAGGACAAACCCAGATGGGAAATTGCCCAACTCAAGAAATCAATCATCCAACAACAGCTCATTTGCCTTCACAAATGACTGTACTGGCAACCAGCAGAACAACTCAGTACAGGAGGGAGGGTTAAACCATTATAGCTAATATAAGATTAATAAATCAATCAAAACAAACAAGAAAGATTTTCTTTCCCTCTTTTTTTAAATTTTTGTTCTTCACGTCCAGGGCTGTGTCATGGATCATCAAACAAGAATTTAAAAATGAAGAAAAAACAAATAATACTACTAACGCAATCTTTTAAGAAGAACAAGGAGAGAGGCGGATAAGACCTTGCAGCCACTTGAATGTCAGGCGGGTGTTGCTTTGAAAATTTTTTATTTATGTGTCTCTTACAAAAGTACACACAATTGTTGGTGCAATTAGGAATTAATTGTTGTCAGTTTAAGAGAACAACACGGCTTTTCCTTATATAGGGGAGTAGGTGGAATGGATGTCATAAGTACAAGAGAGGACGAGAGCCCCATTTAGCCTATTCTAGTACTCCCCCCCCCCCCCCGACCCCTTAAGCTAGAGGAAATCACATGGTTCCAGCATGGCACTCATGTATGAAAATAAGGTAGAAGGTAGAGGCATGTTAAAGATGTCTACAACTTGCTCTCTTGTCTTCACTTGTGGAGACAATACCTTTTTGGCCTTCACTAGATCACCAACGAAGTGGCAGCCTACCCATGGTACAAAATATCCTGCCTTGAGGTGAGGCTATCCTATTTGTTCCTCGAGGTTTACACTTCAGTGTACTGGGCTGAGGCTCGCCTCAAGGCACTGAGGCTACAAAGCTTGGCTGAGGTGCAAGTCTTGATCTTGGACAATAATGTCTTAGATAACCACCAAATTATTTGCCTTTGAGAAAATTACATAAAAATTATTTCTTAAATATATTGTTATTAAGTTTGTAATGAACTTGCATAATTTATATTCGTTCACAGGCTTCCGATATGGATTTAACAATCTTCAATTCTAAATTTATCTTTGTGCTACCTTTTTCTTTACTATGTTAATGATTTTCAACTGTCATTTCTATCTATATCGGTTCCTTGTTTCTAGATATTGTAGCTTTGTTGGATGTAATGCGGTCACCTGGGGGAGCAAAAAGTAGAATGTTCTAGCTCAATCTAGGGCAGAGGTTGAATATTGAGCTATGGCTCATACTGCTTGCGAACTTGGGTGGGTTTAAGTTCTTCTGAAGGAAATCTTTATTTCTGATGATGCTCCTATACCACTGTAATGTATCAATAAGCTATATCTTTATTGCTAGCGGTCCCACCCTCCATGAATTAAGCATATAGAGGTAGATTATCATTTTGTCAGTGAAGCTATCATGTTAAAACGTATCTCCACTCCATCCATCAGAATTGAGTAGCTTGCTGATATATTGACCGAGACTCTTCCTAAGACCAGATTCACAGCTATGGTGAACTGAGTAGCTTGCTGATATATTGACCAAGATCTTCCTAAGACCAGATTCACAGCTACGGTTAACAAGATGGTCACAATTGACATCTATACTTCAACTAGAGAGACAGTGTTAAGTAAACTTAGTTGTAGTCCAGTTGTTGCTCTTTATGTTTAGTCCCATATCTGTTATGATTGCAGAATGGACCTCTCCTTACCATAGTCACAATAATACTCCATTTTTTTCAAAAAAAAAAAGCGTTTAAAATGTGTATTATTCATCTACCATATATGGCGGCCGTTTTAAACTCCAAACCGAATAATACGCTTTAAACGCGTTTAATTCACGTTTTATTTGTGTATTGCGTTTTAAACGTGTTCAATACGTTTCTTTGCCATTTTATATAGTTATGTACCTTTGCTTCACATTTATTTTTTCCACATCCTTCTTTACTTGCAGCAGGGTTCCACTAAACCCTCCAACTCTTCCTCTATCCCCCGGCACACCCTATGCCAGGAGGAGTAACCCTCAATATTCTAAATGAATGCTCCATCTTCCTCCTCCATTCTACCCCCTTCTTCCCCGATTTGTGCATGTTGCTTGTTGCTCCCCCTTCTTCCTCCACCATCCCCTCTTCCTCTCTGATTTCTCCCTGTTGCTTGTTGCTTCCACTTCTTCCCCTTCTTCCTCCTCTGCCGTCCCCTCTTCCTCCCTGATTTCTTCTTGCTGCAGCAATTTTCATTTCTTCCCATTCTTTCTCCTCCATCGTCCCCTCTTCCTCCCATTTTCTTTATCTTCCTGCTGCTTCCAACTTCCATGTTCCACCTCTTTTTCGTCCTCTCTTCTTTATCTTCCTCCTACTTCCTATTTGTCCCTTTCTCCTTCCTCCTCTCATTTCACCCATTTTTTCATTTTCTTCTACTTTTCCCTGTTAGACACTTAGACGGTTTGTTTCCTCTTTATAATATACCATCCTCCTATTATCCATCTTGGCTATATTCTCCTTCCTCCCTGATTTCCCCCTTTCTTTTGCTTCCACATATCCTCCAACATCCTCATTCCCGTTCCTCCCATTCCCAGTCTTCAATTACTTCCCCTTTATCCACCATCCAACATCCTCATCCCCTATTTCACGCTAATTTTGTTTTTTGTTTATTTTCATTCCTTTTTTAGCTCAAGGAAGTTGGGATCATTGGACGTGTGAATTTGACACAAGTCAAACTATAGAGAGTAATAAGCTTGTCAGCCCTCTACAACATCCACTGACCATGTAACCCTTCTTCCTTTTTCGTTCACTTCTTCTTATTTGCAATATCAATTTGCAATCAGTTATCCGTCCATCGGGTGATTATTCTGAAATTTATGATATATCTATGTATTAGTCAATCTTTCAATATTAGGGCAATCAGTTTGATGTTTAGTCATTTTAAATCATTATATGGGAATAGGAGAAAGATTTCTCTCCCCCTCTCCCATAACCCGTGGCGGAGGCCGGACGCCCAGGAGAGTGATAAATAGGCAGCTAGAAGCAGGCGCCCAAAGCACGGAACCAGGGTGATGCATAGGCAGACTAAAGGCCGCTCTAGGCCTTGACCAGGCGGCTGGCCTGTGCGCCACTCAGGCAGGCACCTGGGCGCTTTTAAAACACTTACTTTGATCATTCTTGTCATTATTGATGTTGGAATTTTAATGCAAATTTGCTATAGTACATTATTCTTCATTTACAATGTTTGATTTATATTGCAAACATAGTTCTGTTTCATCTTCTCCATACATAATGGTTGATTCTATAATTTAACATATTCTGATTTCATCATTGTTCATATAAAATGTCTGCTTCCATAATTAAACATATTATGCTTTCATCATTGGTCATGTATAATGTTTGATTCCATATTAAAATTGAAGTTTGGGTTCAATTTTGTTCTTATTTTCTATTTTTCCTTTGTTTCTAACAGTTTCCTATTATGACTTACTGTGACATTCCTTTTTTATCAGAATAAAAAATTGTATAGAGAGAGGCTCGATCTAACCCTGCCCCAACAAGAGCTTTGCCTAAAATCAATACAAATTTAAGGTTGAAAGAGGATCGTTGCCTTTACCCGTCAATAAAAAGTTAGCATCGGGCATAATTTGCTTGTTCATCTGTACAACGGTTAACATATTTTGTATCTGACAGCCAGCCTAAAACTCAATACAAAATGTATAAAGATTTTTCATTGTTGTAGGCAATCTATAGATAACAGGGCAGGTGCATACACAAATCTAGGGGAAGGCAAATGCAATGACAAAGTTTCACTCCATATGGTTGGACCATGAAAAACATATCATAGATCAAATGGATCTCAGGCTCCCGCCACATAAGTGTGTACCAGTTGGTGTGCTGCTCATACAAATGGCTTATGTAGATTTATCAACTAAATCCAACCATACAAATTAAAAGAATGTAGATTAATCAACTAAATCCAACCATACAAATTTAAAGAACATAGTCCAGATCAGATGGACTTAAAAATTACAAACATATCTCGTGTCTATCATGAGATAGCTACAGAGCATCCAAGGTGTGTAGAATTTGTTGCTACTTAGAATTATTTAGATGATACACATTTAAATGGATAGTCTACAAATGCTAAATCGATATGATAATTGGAATGTATCTGATCTAAGTAGCAAACAACAAATCTGAATGATTCGAAAATGTATTAAGTATTGCAAAAGTGTTAAAAAGAAAATGGTTGTATATAATTTATAAAGAATGATTGTGTATATATGAAAATTTAAAATATTTTTACCAGCTGACACATAGAATTGGTTAACTAAGTCCAACCTTATAGATTGAAAGAATGTGCTTTATAGGTCTTCAAAACCTCATAACCATATCTCGGTTATCTCAAGAGAGGCACGCACGTATCTCAGAGAAGTACGAGAGTCAAGCTGAGATGCACGCCTCGGAGCATCAGGGACCGTCTTGAATGCCTCAATGCAATTTTGAAGATTGGGTGGTTGATGAAGGAACACCTTTGTTTGATGATCATGAGGCTGAAGATATGCTTGGGCAACTTGAGTAGGCTCAAGAAGCACACAAAAGAGGCAAGAAGGTAAAACCTATACATATATCATACATATACGTTGCTAATTAGAATACTACTATTACTAGTTATACATTCTAATGTAATCGAACAATTGAGAAGTAATCAGGAAGACATGTTGAAGCTTCATCTTCTTCTAGCAGTAATAACGGAAATGAAGAGCATGATGACAAGGAGATTGAAGATGGGAAATAAGGATTGGATGAGGGACTACTGACTATCTGATGTTAATATCTATTTAAAAGGATTGGCAATGTCATTCTCAAGTATACCATATCCATTTTGTTTGCAAACACTTGAGATCCATTTTAGTTTTTGATGCAACTGACTTTTGTAAATTGTTTGTGTGTTATAACTTGTGTGGTGCTTTGTGTGGACTTATTGGTTGCTTATGTATTTTTTTGCTGACAAATGATGATATGATGTATATGTATGGGTCCTTATTTATGATTCTTTTGAACTTTTGATGTCTCCTTCATTCATATATTCATATTGTTGATTTCATGTGTGACATCATGTTGATGTTTTTCGGTAACTGACATTTGAACTAGAGCTAGGAAGCATGGATACTTCAAATAGTCCTTGTACCCGTGATGAACAGGGATTAGGTGTTGACACTTCTTAGACACTCATGGATACATAGTGGATACTTCCTAGAGTGTCCAACTATCTTTTTATGTTGGAAAAGCAATGGAAATTTCACAAGTCATCTCCCTATGTTTCCTTCCTCTTGTGAAAAGGGAAGGTCTAGAGACATGTACGCATATCTAAAGGAGATCAGATGCATCCCCCCCCAACCTTTGTTAGACAATTAGTAGATGTCACCCCTAATGCATTCTTCGTTGCACTTTGATCGTTGGTGAGAGAAGACCTCTATCAGCAAGGAGAAATGCAATTTGAAAAGAGGTGCATCTATAGAATAGCTATGGAACACATTTCAAGGGAAGATGCAAATCTATAGTATGTGTGACTTCCTCTTTTGTAGCTATTGCCACTTTACTTATCGTTTTTTGTTAGTACCACTTCAAAAAAAAAAGTTGTTGTCGTTTAAGTTTATTTCCCTTGTCTGCATATGAAACTAGGAAAGTATATATCATCATCATCATCATACACTAAACCTCAATCCCAACTATGTTGGGGTCGACTACATGGATCCTTCTTTTCCATTCAGCTCTATCATGGGTCATATTCTGGTTGAGATGTAGAGATTCAAAATCTCTCTTTATAAGCTCTTCCCATGTTAATTTAGGCATTCCTCTTCTTCTATTAATTGTGCTTGCCTCAATAATATTGCTTCGTATAGGCGCATTTGTCGGTCTGCATTGCACATGTCCATACCATCTGAGTCGGCCCTCGTGCAACTTGTCCCCAATGCTCGTCACCCCCACTTTATTCCTGATATAGTCATTTCTCAAGCAATCTTTACTTGTCTTCCCACGCATCCATCTCAACATACGCATTTCAGCCACGTTCATCTTGTTGAGTCCTTGTTTCTTCACCGCCCAACATTCACTCCCATAGAGCATGGCTGGCCGTATAGCAATTTTATAAAACTTGCTTTTTAGTCTGAGAGGGATCTTCCGATCACATAATACTCCAGTTGCACTCCATTTCAACCATTCTGCAGTGATCCTATGACAAACATCATTTTGGACATTCCCATCTGTTAGAATGATAGAGCCCAAGTAACGAAATTTATCACATTTTGGTATATCTACTCCGTCCAACTTGGCTCCACCATTCACACTGTGAGATGGCTGAAATTGCAATGCATATACTAAGTTTTGCTCCTACTAATCATCAATCCATTTGATTCCAGTGCCTTTCTCCAAAGTTTAACTTTATCATTCAAACCATCTTTAGTTTCGTCAATCAATACAATATCATCAGCAAATAATATACACCAAGGAACATCATAGTCATACCACCTCATAGTCATACCATACTTGTTGAGGCGACTAACTAGTTGATGGGTCGCCATGGGGCAACTAGCCAGCCGCCCACGAATAGGGCTTCAGCTTGGCGCCCGTCTAGGCCGACTAGCCCGGGCCAAGCCACAGCTAGGCGGTCGCATAGTAAGGCATGGGCCCAGGGCCTATAAGTTATTATTTTACTATTTGTGTTTGTCTTTTACCATGATTTGAACAGAATATCAATTTCATTCACACTACACTAGTTTATTATATAACTTTTATTTTAGTTGCAGCAATTTAAAAAAGTATTGTAAGTCTGAATTTAGCAACGGTATGTCACTCTTCCCTTTCTAATTATACTTTTGGAATTTAAATACATTAAATTGTCTTCACTGAAAATTGTTTGTGGTGTTATCATAGTTGTTGAGGCGGCTTGGGCGTCGCCTAGTCGACCGATCACCCAAGGGGGGTCCGCCCAACTTCAGGCTTAGCCACATAGGCTTTTTGGGCGTCTCCTGGGCCAATTGAGCGGCTAGGCGGCCACCTAGTCTGCCTGGGTGACCCACCAGCCTATTGGGCAGCTGCTTGATTGAATGTCGCACTGCATTGAATTTTTTTTAATTTTTATTTTATAATATTTGTATTTTGTGATATGTTTTTCCTAATTCAATATTCCATCCCTAATCATGATAGTGAACCTAAAATACTAACGAACAATTAGATTGGGCATGTCTTGAAACAATTTATTGATTCTAGTGTACTATACTTCTTGTTGTCTCTTTTGATATTGAATTTGTCTCATTTACTTACTGTTATGGTGTCATTTTAATAAACTTGAGAGGGCTGGATAAGTAATATATATATATATATATATATATATATATATATATATATATAAAATCAGTACATCAATAATATATATACGTATATATATATACATATGTATAATTTTGTGTGAAAAAAACACCGTCTGGGCGGCCGCCTAGTCGACCTGGGCGGCCATCTAGGGACAACCACCGCCTAGCCGCCTCAAAAACTATGGGTGTTATGACATTATTTACCAAATCTGGACTATTATATGCTTGGCAAGGAATGAGGCATCGTCGTATCGGCAGTATTTGCCTAAAATACAGACCAATGGGTTAGGTGTAGAAATAAGCAAACTAATCATTAGGATCACAAATATCGATATCTATGTGGGCTTACCGCCAATATCGCCAAATATCGAGGGTACACTCGGTGAAAAATGCACCACTTACCAACCGATAGGGCGGTATTAGCGATATACAGCCTGATACACCTCAGACATGAGTATCCTACTGTTGATGTTGTTTTGAAGTGCAAAGATTGGAGACTATGGACAATTTTTAAGATTTGAGCTCAAATCAGCCCTAAAGTGTGTTTACTTAATTTCTTGCATTTCCCATCATTTCTAACCCCTCCCCTCTCTATTTCCTTCTATTCTCACCACAAATGTTCACCAAATACCCCCAAATTCTGGATCTATTCTAAAAATACCTATGATTAATGTTGTTTATCACTAGATCTATGATTATATTGTATAGATCTACTAATTTATCACTAGATCTACATAATTAGCACACCAATAATTACCATCACCGTGTAATTTCACTAATTAGAGTATTTAATTTAGGCTTAGTAGAAGTTCTATCAAAGACTAATATGAACATATATAACCAAAAGTATACTCAAAAAATACATATATCTCATTTATTAATTAAAAATGCTGAAAATAAAAAAAATCATTTTATCTATTTAATTGTGCTAATGTTGTATAAGAAGAATTAGTATTTGGTAACATATCACTTGTCTTTTTATTAAGTAAATACCATATTTCATAATATTAAAACTAATATCAAACTTTTATTTGTTTTTTAAATCTTGTCTTCAAAATATATCTTAAAAAATAGTGTGTCTGATTCTATATATACATAAAGGTATTATGCACTTAATATATTGTATGCAAGGTTGTCAGACTCGAACCAATCAACGAACCGGTAAGGCCTCTGGTTCCCGGTTCACTGGTTCAACCAGTGGTCAGACCAGTTCAACCGGTGACGTCAGCATGACGTCACTCATAGTTCTAATATATAAGAGTGTCTTTGATACTCATGGAAAATATCCCTGCAAAAGATATGAAACATGAATAATAATAACAAAACTGCTCACAAAAACTCGATAAACAGACCAAATAACAGATATTATTCTATTCATGGACATTTATATACCAACATTTATATAGTATTCAAATTCATTAACAAAAAATAACAGCAACAATGCATTTACTTGCTAAGTGAGAGAACCAGCCGGTTGGGCTAAACCAAGACCGGTTCGCCGGTTCAAACCGGTCGGTTCACCGCTTTGATGTTTGGTCAAACAATCGATTCAACCGGCTGGTTCGATTTGGTTCTAATAACCATGATTGTATGTGATTCTATAATACATAAAACTATTTATATTGCTCACTTAATGGGTTATTTTAATTCATATTAGTATTGTACATTTGTAACTTTTTGGTTAAATACTAAGTTACTAATACATCATTTGCTTTGTTTGTATGTTTGTCTTTTTCCAATGTTGACGTTTGACTTTTGAGAAGATGTCTTCGACTTCAAGTGACGTTGAGGGTGTTGCAGTCAGTGATGTTGCAAATGATGTGAAATTCGCATGGACGCATGTTGTTGGGGTTGGGATTAGAGCAAAGATTATCTACAACTACTACAGGAAAACAATTGGTGGGGGAATTACTAGATTCAAGTGTCACATTACTGGTGGTGGAAAAAATGTGGCAATGTGCCAGAAGTGCCGCCCAAGTGTTAGGAATGACTTCAAGAAGTTGATGGTTGCAAATAGACAAAAACAACAAAGGTTGAAGGTGGTTGAAAAGGTTTACACATATACACTCTTTGACGTTATTAGGCCCACAGGTTGAAAAGGTTGCACCTCCTCCAACAGAAAAAGAATATGACATGGCTCAAAAAAACTTTTCAAAGGAGGAAAAGTCGAACTGGCAAAGACTACAGCGGTGCATTACCACTTGAAGCTACAACTACGTGCTCCTACGGCTACAGCATTGATTATTATTATGATATTCTTGATTCATTTGGGAGCATGAGTATTTCTGATTCTCAATCTCAACATGATCATTCAACATTAGGCTTTGACGATATGCTATTTGGGCAAACATATGCACAACCCTACCCATCTTATTCTCAATATGGGTATGGGTATTCTGGATATCAAAATCAGCCACACCACAACCAGAAGCAAAAGTAGAACATCATATTGTATAAACATATACCACAAATGTCTTGGTCCCACATGGAAGTTATCAATACCTCCCTTGCATTAATTAAGAATGGAGGGCAAACATAGAGTTCTTCCCCCTAGGTCCGAAAGCAAGAGAAAATATCTCAAAGAGTTAGAAGAGCATTTTCCAAAGATTGGGAGGACGGAATTTGTCAATGATGATGTGTATGAGAAGCATGTGACTACATACAACCTCGCTTATAATGTACATTTCATGACCGCAATATCTCACCCATATCAACTCATCACTATATGGAGAACCGGCGCAACACTCAACATACAGTTGATGTAAGTTGATAAGTAAATGTGTGTTTCATATATTGTAAATTGTGTATTATTGCATAATTGTGTGTATTTAAGTTTGTGGATTGTGCTAGTAAATTTCAGATCTTAATTCCTACATTTTGTCATCGAAATCACAACAAAACAGGACAGATTCATCACCTCCCACATGATGGATCCCCCCCCACACACACACCCAATATAGAATTTTATTGCATAAAGCGATGCATTTAGGTGTAGAGATTACAATTGTAAAATTTCATGAATTAATTTGTTCGTTTTGGTGTCGAAAAGGCAGGATTGCATCTGTAGATATTTCCATCGATCAGCCGGTAAATACCTATTTCCAAGTTGTCGAAATGAAGTTGGTATCTGTGACCTCATTCCTCGATGCTTGGTTACATGCTTACATTAGTGGATTTAGTTAATATATTGTATATAAATATATGTACATAATTATTATTATGTAAATATTACACCTACAAAGAAATTATTACATTTATGTTTTTTACAAGAACAATTCAGTGAATAAATTCTTCCAACAAAATCAATGTGAATCATACATACAGAGACAAAGGCATACATCCACAAAGCACACACATGTGCATGCACGCACGCACGCATACATACACACATACATACAAAGTTCTAAAGCTTGTTTGTAGGATATTTTCTAGATTTATCCAGTATCAGAAGCTATTATATCAACATCAGATGTTACATTAACACTTATAACCAAATCCTTTGACACATGTGGTCAAGGTAAGTCATGATCATGAAAAAAGAGACCTAAGATTTATGAAGACCCCAACAAGTAAAATGTCAATGTGCCCCAGGTGTCCACACTTAGTGTCCCCTTTGATTGTATTGTTTAGATCCTTTTTGTGGGTCTGAAGTCAAGCCTTAAATGTCCATTTTAGATCCTAGTATTCAAATAAAAGATTGTCCACGTTAGACGTCATACATATATTTAGACCTTAAAGCCTATATCAGCATGTCATGGGCCTCAGTGACAAAGGCACGGCAGCCCATACTACTTAATATGGTGAAGACCATGCTATTGATATCCTTATTGGGCATCGCTTGCAGCTATAGAAAAGAGTAATATTACCTTCATAAAATCTCCTCTATTCTATCATGGAGAACCTCAATAACCTAAAAAGTAAAGAATGAATGATGGAAATCAGCATGTCAAACAATTCTATCCCTTGGCATGGAGGCACTCAATGTGTTCGAGCTTGGGGCTTGTCACCCTAACAACTGTGCAAGTAGCTCAAAACCTAACACATTTATGATTGCGCAAAAATGTAATCCACCAAACATATTCATACTTGAATCACTTGGTCAAAGTTAGCATCGGCAACATGGCAAGCAGCTCTCAATTTGTTCTCCATGCGATGAATGGCATTCGAGCATTGCAATTCAGCTTCTAGAAAAGCCTTTCTAGAGAATTCCTGTCCTTGAAACAAGGTAATAGGTCAGAAATATCATAAGAAACAAACATCATAATTAAACTAATGGTAATAGAAGATATAAAATGCTGATATAATGGAACGCTCATCACAAATATACAACATTTTAAGGGTAGCTAGAATAAGATGTGTTGCATCAGCACTAGCCTAATTCCATTATAACCTAATATACAAACAAGAATAGGGTAGTTAGTCTGTGTGTTGTGTCAGCAGTAGCCTATACAATTCAATCAATCTGACAAGGGTTTCTATGCAAATAGCAATGTCAGATCATAATGACCCTAGCTTGGATAGGTCCAACAGTTCTGTGTGTCTGAATACAAGTGCAATATCATCATCAGCATGTCACCTGAAACTCCTTTTTGAAGAATTCTTGAAGCTGTTTTTCATACTTCTGACGAATCAAGCCTGCTCCGACAGCATTCATGTTAAATGCATCAATGGACTTCTGAACTGCAAATTCATGTGCTTCTCTTAGATGTGCCTATAAAAGAAAACAAATCAGTATACAAACAGAATGATAAACATAAATACACTCGTTCTAATGTCTGACCTCTTCAGCTGGCTTGGAATGATCAAATGAAGATTTGTATACATCAGAAGCTGTTGTGAATGCTCTGTGACATTCCAGCTCTTCTACACTCTGCCAACTTCAAAATTTAGTATTTACTAAAATAATATCCAGCAACAAAAATAATAAATAGGAAAATGATCAGTAATGTAATTTGGTAAATTCAAAAGGCATTTGGCTCTGAGAAGGAAAGGAACAAGCCGCATTTGACGTGACTCCTCTTTTGTTAGCTATTATAGGGCCAGTCCCATAAAGTTGGTCCAACAATAATTGGATTTCTTTTCAATTAAAGATAGAAACTTATTTCTTTTCATTTAAGTAGAAACATAGCACTCTACATCATTGTCTCTATAGTTTATATTGTGTGGAATAGAAGATATGATGGGGATGAATCCCCTTAGGTGTAGGTTTTTCTTATTGAAATATAAGGGGCAGCTCCCCTTTCCTATAAATAGGATAAGGGGGAAGCATACAGACACAAGACTAAACCCTAATGGGTCAAGACACACTTGGGCCCATATTACAAATAGACTAAACAACCTAAGTAACTAGAAACAACTTAAGTAAATAGACTCTCTAACACTCCCCCTCAAGCTTAATCCCATATTATGCATACACATAATAATATATACAATCATATATAAGCAGATAAACATATCTATACACATATATGCATGTATGATACAAATTAGAAATATAATATATATGCAAAAACCATTTGCTAGCTCCCATCCTTTTTTTGCTAGCTCCCATCCTTATGAGAGAAAAAATACAAAACCAACTCCAAAATTCTAAACCACTACCACTTCCACACTAGCAGTTGTAGTCGGTAGTCGGCACTGATTGTGATCGCAATGGTAAGTCAACCAAGTCCTCGGCTCCACGAATGAGGCTTACACGTATTTGTTGCCCCATGCCTCATGCTACTAATGCTTTCTTACAAACATGAGGGCCACGTCTGACATGGACAAGTTGGTGGCGGGCATACATTGATGTGTGCACTTTGGGCACCTCGAGGTGCGCTTTTAGTATACACACTTATCGAACCATGGTTCTAAATCATCAAACAAAATGTTCACAATAACACATGAGATAGAATTCACACAAGCTTAACACTTTCCATCAACTTGGACATGTATATATAAGAGTATGTATTGAGCACAAATGTGTTTTAGAGTATAGTGACTGTATTGATTAAGACTTAGATCTATGACATTAAATATCTATTTACTTGTTGATATATCTCTCATTCTTTAGAGTAATTATTTTCTTATTCTTGAGATTATTGTTAATTAGAATTTATTAGTTATTGGTACAATAAAATATATGTATATTGGCGACTTAACAATAAATATGTATATACACCCATAATAAACTGTAAAATATGTGTATTTGAGGGGAGGAATGTTCATAAAATCATGACAAATATGTATATAACATGAAAAATAGACATAAATTGATTTTTTAATGCCACCAAGGCGCTCAGGTCCGGCACCTTGTGGTCTTCCTACCTGACAGCTATGACGAGCAAGAAATGAAACCTACTAGTGTTGGCTTGCAAAATGATATTTTGTTAATCTCAATTAGGATACACTGATCCTCTTTATATAGGAATGTTATAGGTATGGCGCACAGCGTACCACAGCTACATACTAAGTTAACAATATATGACATATAACTCTAATACCCCCCCTCAAGATGGATAGTGGACATCGTGTAGTCCAAGCTCGTTACACATATCCAGGAAAAGAGATGGCGGAAGCGGTTTGGTAAAAACGTCGATTGTTTGTGCTCCGTCTTGACATGAAGAATAATGATCTTTGTTTTGACCAAGTCCCTGACAGTCCACCTCAACGTGCTTGGTTTGTTCAAAAAGTACGAGATTATTGGCGAAATGTATCACTGCTTCATTGTCACATTCAAAACAACATGAGCATAAACGTGGATTCAAATCTTATTAAGAATTCTTAATACCCATTAGGCATGAGTTGGTCCTTAACATTAACCACATTATTGGAGCGGGCCACCAGCAATTATTTCTTGCTTTGCCAGCTAATCAGATGACCAGCCAAGAATACAATGAATCCACTAGCAGATGTCCGGTCAAGGAAGAAAATGTCCAATTTCGATGACGTTTTGGTGGCCACAGAAATAGAATTTTCGACAAATTTTGATAAATGCATTCCTGGCGTTTTGATAGCAAAATAAACGAATTAATTTATGAAATTTTACTAGAATGATCTACTAGTGTAGATCTACTCAAATATGTAATAATATTTCATATTGGATAGGTGGGGGTGGGGTGTCGTCATTTTTTGAGAGAATGTCCCTGAACTGTTTCGATGGGCATTTCGATGGGGATTTTTTATGTCAATTTTCAATGGTGAAATCAATGAATTAAGTCATTGTAGTTTGCAAGCACAATATATAGACTTTTAAAGACACAAAACTGTGCAAAAAAAATGCTCTAGGTAGTACATAGTATATGAAAAAGTAGAAAAAGAAATCGATGATCGGCCTGTTTTGAGAGTTTTTCAGCCAATTTCGATGTCTGATTGCCATGGAAACAAAAATTTCGGTCAAAATTTCAACCATTTCGTTGAAATTTTGAACATAGTGTCCAGTCATTAACATCACTTCAAAAGTCCTTTCCTAGAAACTCCTTTATGGTATAACGGAATTCTCTGAATAGAGTTCCAGTGACATAGTAGAGGATTGCTCATGAATTGGCTGACCACTTCCACTGGAAGGAGATTTAAGATGAGTGACGGTCAGATTTACTGATAAGGAGGAGACTGGCAAGAATTTGTGTGTCTTTAAGCTTGTCTAAGACATATATCTGTTGGGAGAGTTCCAAACAAGGAAAGGAGAGAACCTAAATCCCTCAAAATACAAGAGCTAGCCCAAGTCTTTAGTGTGAAAATGTGACTTGAGAGCATAGTTTTTGAGGCGGCCAGGCGGTGGTTGTCCCTAGATGGACGCCCAGGCAGCCCAACCCACCCAGGTCGACTAGGCGGGCGCCCAGGCAGTGTTTTTTTACACAAATTTATACATATGTACATATATACGTATATATATTATTTCTGTACTAATTTTTTATATATATTATATATGATATATGTATGTATTACTTATCCAGCCCTCTCAAGTTTATTAAAATGACACCATAACAGTAAGTAAATGAGACAAATTCAATATCAAAAAGAGATAACAAGAAGTATAGTACACTAGAATCAATAAAATGTTTTAACTTTCAAGACGTGCCCAATTTAATTGTTCGTTAATATTTTAGGTTCACTATCACGATTAGGGCTGAAATATTGAATATTGAATTAGGAAAAAAGCATATCACAAAATACAAATATTATACAATAAAAATTAAAAAACAATTCAATGCAACCCGGCAGTCAATTAAGCGACCGCCCCCAATAGGTTGGAGGATCGCCCAAGCAGACTAGGCGGACGCCCAAAAAGCCTCTATGGCTAAGCGAAGCTGGGCGGACCCCCCTTGGGCGACCAGTCGACTATGTGACGCCTAGGCGGCCGCCTCAACAACTATGCTTGAGAGAATTCTTAAGTGGCAGAATTCCACCAGTGTCACTACCAGTTGACAACATCATCAAAATAAACTTTGAAAACAATTATGCAAAAAGTAGACTTCTAGAAAAATAGACTATGGCCACTAAATGACCAATGAAAACCCAAGGATGCAAGAATACCACTATACCTGTCAATTCATGCACGTAGTAATTGCTTAAAATGAAATATAGATCGACGTAGTTTACAGACTTTGTTGGCAACCACCTCCCACAACAAATAACATGGTCACTACAAGTAGACTTCTTCTGTCAGATAGTCGTGTAACAAAATTATGTGTCAAGTTGTAGTATTGAGTCCGGATGTGCAACCAATGAGAGCACAATATGCATGAATTCAATGAATGTGACGAAAGAGAAGGTTTAGCAGGCATCCACTCTAAAAATATGTTCAAGGCCTTGATTTTATTCTGGAGACCAAAATGGAGTATGTGTGAAGCCTTTGGTGATCAACCTCGCTTTTGAGACGCTCCATCGTGCCATCATAATTCTATTTCACCATGAATTTCCAGCGATGACCAGCAATATTAGGAGGGACATTAGACTATGTAGGATTGGTATGTCGAGTAGTCATTTCCTCCATCGTCACAGCACACCAAACTGTGATCGTTGAGCCTTTTGATAGGTTTGTGGCATCTGGATACTATCCATAGTAAGGGCAACAGTTTTGGCGGACTTGATGAGTTTAGAAAGACAACAAGTAAAGAAAGACACCAAATATGAGAAACGGTATTCGAACAATGCAACAATGAGTGCCTTTGAATACAACCAGTGGCAAAAGCATATGTCTAGGACTGTAATGCTAATGGCTAAGCTCGAGTCTAAGGATCGAATTGCCTCCCATGTTGATGGACCTTAGTAAAGGTAGGAACCACAATCACAATAGGAGAATAAATATTGCTCTAGAGGCACGTAAGAGTTTTGTGAGTAACTTGTTATTTCATGATCTAAACGAGAAAGTAGGAAAACAAACACATTGGATTCTTAAAAAAGTGACATTAGTTGATACATACATTCACGAATTTTCAGACAAGAACATTTGTAGTCTTTCCCGAAAGAAGAGTATACCTAAGAAAAATGGTCATAATCACTCACGAATGAAGTTTGTCAGCCTTGGGGCCAATGTTGTGTACAAAGGTCGTACACCCATAGACACATAGTGGGAGCTGAAAACACGTCCCAGACGGATCCTCCCCTTAGGAAAACACCGAGTGTGCAAGAGGGAAGGACAGCAATCTGTCATGTCGACAAAAGCAAGGGAAGATGAAGAGGAAACCCTCCATGTTGTTGTTGGAAGAAAAGAAAGCATGGATGCAGACGAGAGGAGGCAGTGGTTGGATTTGAGAGGATTAGGGATGTGAAATTATTAAGGACCCCGCCTAGGCCCCCCTTTGGAGGAGGTGTCCTAGTTCGGGTGCGGTTAGGGCCTTTTACGCCCAATTTTGGCCATTTTGACACTAAATTAGGTAAAATCGAGTCTGAATTTAGTAAAACTAGTTCATGTAAGGTCGTTTAGGGATATTAGGTTGGTGGAACAAGACTTCAACAGCTGTTTAAGTGGGAGTTTGTGGAACCATCAAAGAAACTTCAAGGGTTTTCACAACTAAACTTCAACGCAAGTTCAACAAAAATTAGGCTAAAAATAGTAATTTTGTGATGAAAATCGATATCTTTCATCAAATCTAACTAAAAATACTATACATGTTCCTATTATCGAGGGAACCGCCCCTGTACACGGGCCACTTTTGTGACCCCCCCCCAGATAGTAAAAAACCCTTAGGCCATAGGCGCCCCACCCACTAGGGAACCAGTTAAAGCATACAGTTGACTGACTTGCACGACGAAAACCATTTTGGAGGCAGTCGCTAGGTTTCAAACCCAAGTCCCTTTGTTAGGGGATACCTAGTTGAACCGCTTGAACCACTCCTCCTTGGCTACACAATACATGTTTACATATAGTCATCGATATTGGTTTACATATGTAGGAAACATATGGTTACATACTATAGAGTTCTTTAATATATAAAGTTATGACAATAAACAAATTATAAAATTAAGTAGAACTATGGTAGATCAAATAGAGAGGGGGTGGATTCTACTAATTTTAGCTTAGAATTACAAAAATAATATCAATATTACCTTACCTAAAGCTCAAACACTTTCCCCCTACAGAGCAAACTTCACAAAACAACATAAGAATGTCGCCAACTTCGATGATGTCGAGGAAGTTGGTGAATTTTTAAATGGACCTGAGCCAACTTCACCTACAAATGGGTAGTATTGACGACAAGGCCCGAAATGCCAACGATGTTGTAGAATGGGGATGTTTTTGTTGATCTGACATTGACAGTTGTCTACACCGACAACATTTAGCCCAATGTCTACAATTTTTTGTACAGTGATGAGGTTAGTCTATGTTTGATTCATGTAAATTCAAGTTTGATTTAGCTATATTAGGTCTTGTTTAAGTAAATAAGTGCAAGTTAGACCTAAGTTATGTCAATTAAGTGTCAATCTAGATAAATTTAGCACTTTACATTGATTAAGTTTAAGAAATTAATAAAATATAACTAATACAATACACAAACATGTCTAATTTAAAATAAAATCAAAAACATCAAAAGGTTAATAAAAACGCCTGAGTTGCCTATGTTGAGGCATAGTCAAGGAAGCACGGACACTTCTAGACAGCCCCCGTGTCCGTGTCGGACACATTTCGGGCACGGACACTTCCCGGACACGGCCCAAAACGTTTTGGACACGGCTGGGACGTGTCCAGTTCAATTTAGTTTTTTTCAGCACACCGGACACAGCTGGACACTGCCAGACACTTCCTGGACACTTCACTACAGCAGATGCTGCTGTAATACCATATTTGACGATGCAAATTTTGAATATACAGCTGTTGTTCATGTCCTATCACTGAGAAAATGTCACATAGAGCCTGATCACAATTACAAGCAAATCTGTTGAAAGAAAAAACAATATGTAAAGTCTAAGCACTGAATCAGATACTATGAATCAAATTATGGTCTAATAAGCTGGTTAAATGAGTAATATGAACCTCATATATATAAATATTCTGTAATATACTATATTTACAAAAACCACGTGTTTAGTTTTGTTCTTCACATTATATCTACTACACACACAAAGACACACCTCTACATACATATAAGATTATATATATAAATATGAATCAAATTATTGTCTAATAAGCTGGTTAAATGAGTAATATGAACCTCATATATATAAATATTCTGTAATATACTATATTTACAAAAACTACGTGTTTAGTTTTGTTCTTCACATTATATCTACTACACACAGAAAGACACACCTCTACATGCATATAAGATTATATATACATAGATACCTTAATCTGGACAAACTTAAAAATAAATTCCAGTTCATACATCATACATCCACACATATTGATATATTAAAAAACATTTTCCCCTCATCCAATGCCGTGTCCGTGTCCTACATTTTTGAAATTTGTCGTGTCCCGTGTCCGTATCCGTGTCAGTGTCCGTGTCTAGAAACGTGTCAGTGCTTCCTTGGGCATAGTCCTAGAGGTCATCACCTAGTAAGATTGTCAACGGGGAGGGTAAAGGTCTACCCTTATCCTTACCCACTTCAAGCAGATAAGGGTAAGGGTCATTGCCAACCTTATAATTCCACTTACCCTACCCTTACCCTCTTCCCCCTTGGCTAAACGGGGAGGGGTAAAGGTAAATAGGGAAATACTATGACAGTATTAGGTACCATGCAATCGAGAGAAATCTATATTGAGTTTGTAATCATCTATACACATAAAACTCCCCCTAAATCATATTGACTTCCTTTTACTGATTTAAGTAGTTACTAGACGCTTGTCAAGGACTTTGCGCTTGAAACCGCGTATACTTTTTTGAAAGAAAACAGAATATTGTGCAAGTGTTAGAAATTATTAAAAGGTGATTCCATTCTTTTTAAAAGAGAGTCAAAAATAATTGCATCGTAGCTAGCAACACCACAACAGGAAGTGACATAGATAGACTCCAACAATCCTTTTAATAATGAATATTGTTTTAAAAAAGTATTAGAAGGTGATTCTATTCTTTTTAAAAGAGTCAAAATAACTGCATTGTAGCGAGCAACACTACAACCATACTTGTCAGGGCAGCTAGTCAGTCCTTTCCACCCAAGGGAAGCCTGGGGGCGCCTAGGCGAGAGCCTGGAGGCCTAGGCATTTCTAAGTGTTTTTCATATTTGTTTATATTTTTTTCCTAGGTGTTCTTCATATTTGTTTCTAGGTGTTCTTTATATTTGTTTATATTTTACATATATATAAATGATTTTGCAAATACATTTAGCCATACTCAAATATATGCATCACGATACACATTTGATTGGTTATCCCTAAGCTTAATCAATCATAACTTCACCTACACCACTTGTCATGACCTAAGCTAGACGCATTCAGCCTTAATTTGACCTATCATGATCTAAATTGGACCTAATTTAACTTAGTATGGCCAAAATCAGCCTAAGTTAGACCTATTTTGGCATAACATGACCTAATCAGGCGTAACTTCACCTAGTTTGTCCTAGGCTGACCTAAGTGTAGCCTAATTTGACAAAATCAGACCTGGTTACCCAAATAAGACATGATTTCCCCAAATCAGACCTATTTCCCCCCAAACCTTAACTTGATCTAATTTGACCAAATTCAGATCTAATCCTTGATAATTTGGTCTTTAAATGTCTTAATTTGGGCCTAAAAGCCCATAGGCATCCACTTTAGTCATCTGAAAGCCTACGCGTCTAGTTTAAGGCGGCTCACCTAGAGTCGGGGGGGAGGCGCGCCTAGGCGGAGCCTGGATAACTATGACTACAAAAGGAAGTGACATAGAAATAGACTCCAACAATCCTTTTTAAGAATGAAGATAACTCGTCAGTCCATAAATGTGTTGTGATTGTACTACAAAGTCATCTTTATTGAAATGTTGAATCTTAAACATGTGCAATGAATTAGGACATGTAACATATATAGATAACTATCGGACAGCCTAGAGATTCAAACACAGATACAAGCGCGTCTAGAAATCATTTATATTTATTGCCCTATGTTTCTATAATACTACCTTATATCTTAGCGGGTATTGGGTGAATGGGAATGGGTAATGCTATCCATTACCCTTACCTGACAAAAGAGTGAATTAGCAAATAAAGGGTAAACGAGTGACAGGTAAGAGAATTACTTGCCCTATAGGTGTGGAATCTATGGATAAAGGATGAATGGGTATACCCTTACCCATTGACAGCCCTATCATCTATCCGCCTATACAAGTACACCGCACGTATACACTAAGTCATATCCTCAGGCCAATTAGGCCTACTATAACTATATACGACTTATATATCTAATAGCAAGCATGAATCAAACATTGTCAAACACTAGAAATTGCAGCCCACAAAATCAACTTCTAAAGAAAAGGATCTGCAATGGGAATTTCAAATTCATTGATAGTGTTACTTAAATAAACATTAAGCAAACAATACTCCAAGCTCATAGTTACCTGCCACGAGGTGGTTATTGTTGGTACAGCTCCCTCATTTAGAGCCTTCAGAAAAGCCTGTGTTAATCCAGCAAGAACAGGACCAGTCATTACAGTTGCCCCGACTTGCTTCGGCTTGGTCCTCTCAAATACAAACTTTGTGAATGCATCGAGACCTTCTCTAAACTCAGTTCTTAACTTCTGAAGCTGCAACCAAAAAATAGCTCTTAAACAAATATGAAAGGTTCAAGCACAACACTGGTACTAACAACTATAGGCATAATAATGTTATACGGGAATTTGATCGAGTTGTTGAAGTTCTTTTTCATCATTTGATGGTCGCTTGAGTGTGAAGCATTCCCTATCAGGAAAAAGAGCGCGAATAGATTCTCTAATCTGTAGATCACAAAGTACAATGTATTACAATTTGTAACCTTATGGCTAAGCTTAAAGTGAAAAGTTGTGTCAAAACCTCATTCTTTGCAGCTACTTCTCTTCCACCTTGTACAGGCCTTAAAGCTAGCTCCAAGTAATCACGTGGGGTAATTTTCCTGTTGTCTTCTGCCAAGTCTAAGTAGAAGTCCTGAAACCATAAGCCATTTTTTTTAAAGAGAGATAAATATCCATTTAAATAAAAAAGAAAAGAAAGACATCCGCTGAGTATTCTTGTGTAGTTCTTTATTGAGTATTTTGTTAGTGAGTGGAGAAATGTAGCTACCCTTAAAAGCCAAACGAACACAGGAGAAAATTGTCCAAGTTCAGACGGTGAAGATCTTCCTTCAGAAGCTCTAACACGTATTCGTTTAGTCATCTCAGTTACAAGAGATAGACGATCAAGAGCAGGTTCGTCTATACCACCCATCTAATGAATAAGGGAAAAAATATGCCCATGTCAGTGTCAATTTCCACAAATAAGCAACATAGACATTAACTTCAATAAAATGCTGATCTTATGAGGATAAACAATTAAAGAGGAGAAAATTTACCTGGTTATAGATAAACATGCTTGATAGAAGAACTGCCAAAGAAAATATCTGTGTACTATAGGTTCCCTGTAATAGAAATAGCGAAGAACAGAGAAACTCAATTACACAATAGTTCAATCTTTTACCTTATCCAAGCAGGACTACAATATCACGTATCTTTGTGGGCAACTATTTTATCATGTATTATCTGATAGAAAAGGTACCAAGGTCAAAATTTAAAGAAAGTTTATCTGATGCAGCAAATTTATTCACTATTAAAAATGGGCATCTGATACCGCCAGCCATAGCGCATCCTGACATGAAAATTTGAGGTTTTTAAAATAGATATTGCAGTGGGATGCAAATTGTTTTGTAGTTTTCCTTTGATATTTGTGACTAGGGTTGGCACACACTCCAGAGTATACAAACAGAATATGGAAGACTTTGGACTTTGTTGAATGTTACTTAATGCCTCACAAGAACAATAGAGATGTGAACCATAGCACATCAATGATATCTATACAATCTCTCATCAACCAAGTAAGTTCTACAAAATACTTTTGCTCAGTGTGGTCGATGTAGTGATGTAGGAAAAGAGTTCAAATGGGTGTTACTGATAAAAAGGAGAAATGTAAGAACCAAAAGGACCATTCCCTGTATCAAAGGGTAATTCATTATTAGGCATACTTGGCATTCAGATAACCACAAGGCACAGGGTCATCAATGGTCATCAACAAAGTCAAAAGGATAGCTTCAACCTTGCAAAACATTGTGATTCAACAGTTGGTTGTTACTGCCAACTAACTTTTTGTTTACCGAAATAACTTTATTTTTATATAGCCCGTTTTTATAAGGGTCATATGCCATACGAACAAGCTAAAATGAACGTCAACGCGTCTTTGGGGGAGAGGGGATCAACCTTGCAGCTTTTTCTATATTTCATAGACCACATTTCTGTACATTAGATTTCTCGTGGCTTTGCAAAGAGCCAAAGGAAAAAAGCATGCTATAACCTAGAGGTAACTAGAGGAAGATTTAGCTATAACCTGATATTTTCAATATCACTGTACAAAAGTAATAGACATTATTTCAAAGAGAAACTACAGTGCTTTAGAAACTAAACATATAGAATGACTGCAACTCATACATCAATATAAATTGATAAATGATGGCCTAGAACTAGATCATTGCAACCATATATCAAAAGAATACTAACGCTAATTATGTGACTAACCGTTTGGTCATATGCATCAATCCCTTCACTGTCCAACAATAAAAGATTGTATTCTGACCCATCGATAGCCATTCTTTTTATAGGTGCACTCCACATCCACAGACCTTTAGTGCAAGGGCGATGTGTTGAAGCCACTTGAAAGCCACTGCTTCTTCCTAAAAGCTAAGAAATGTTCACATAATCGTCAGCAAACTTTCAAATAAGATATCCAAAAAAGAATGTTAGTGTACAGCAAGAATACTTACAATCAGATTACAAAATTATCTTCATTTATTACTAAATTGAGATTGCCTAAAGTAGTTGTCAATGTGCATTAATAGTGGTCCTAATGTAGCAGCCACCTCCTACCTCCTCTTTGGCCACCACATTCATCTGCGTCCCCTTCACCCTGCCCCAACCTCTGATCATTGTTCACATTCCCATGAGCCATGACACTCCAGCCTCAGTCCCCACCTCCCCTCTTCTCACACATACACACCTCATCCCGTGTCTATGTAACATCCTGATCTCCTGCCCAAGTTAAAACTCCTTATGTAGAGCTATTCATAAAAACAAGCTTCTTTGAGAATTTTTTTGTAAAATCAATTTTAACGTTAAAATAATCTATTATGATTTATTTAAAAGCTTTTATATATTGAAAATGTAATTGCAGTACTTTTTGTCAAATTTTGAAAGAAAAAATTTGGTGGGTAAGCACACAAATAGGTAGCTGGGTGGCAAGCAAGTTGCTTATGGAGGCAAGCATGTAGCTGTGTAGCAAGGTAGCTAAAGCAAACATACTACTAGGTAAGAAAGTAGCTTAGTGTCATGCTCATCTCTTAAACACCTAGCACATCCTAATATTTGACGCATATCCTACCATGTATCAACTAATCCTTGATAGATATCTTAAGATGACACATGCATCCATTTGTCATATAGCCACGAATTTAACTCTCTTAAGATGACACATACACATCCATGCGTCACTTAACTACAAATCATCTATATTTTGATGACACACATATACCCATGTGTCATCCATATACTTTTTGCAATTAAGACCATGCTACCCTCCACCATTCCTATAAAAGGAGCCCTCATCCACCCCAACATCATCACAAATTCTCTCCTCTTTATCCCAAAGCAAAGGTGGACGTCCCTTCTCCCTCCTTTCCCATCTCTTTCACCATAAACCTCCCATCTCTCACTAGATTAGCAAACCACTCTCTCTTTCTCTATGTTAGTGAAAGGAACCACCTCCCCACAAACACTCTCTCTATAGAAACCTACTAACTCCTTCCTCCACCATAGTAAGAGAAACCCAATACTATGTCTTCCACAATATCCTTTCTCTAGAATATATAAGCCATCTCTTAGATCACCATTAATTAAAAGTAGGGTTTAGTATCATGATTTAGTATGGTCCTCACTCTTTATAATAGTTGCTTATGTCAATATCATCTTCACTCCTTATCATAATCCCTGGTATAAACATCAATAAAAAGTATGATTTAACATGGTTTAATATTGTTTAGTATGGTACTCAATTCCTATCATAATCAATGATATCAACATCAATGAAAGGCATGATTTGCACAAGTTGGCATATGCTTTCTAAAGAATGGGTAAATGATATACTATATACAAATATTTCATTAATAAGCTAGACTTTCTTTCCATAGCCTAAGATTTTACATCAAGTTAGGATCCTAGATGATAGTTAAGCATGCCTTTGTGCATTCTAGTTCTGTTCTCATTTGATTTCCCTTATTTCTCCCTATTATTTGAGTCATGTGATATTGTTAGAAAGTGGAACTCCATCAGACATTTCTAAGGTGACTAGAAGCATGTTTCACTGATGCCTATAGCCAATAAAGAGGAAAGGTTATTTAATTGGTTCCGTGTTCGCGCGGGGGGACTCCCTAACCTCTTGCACGCTTCTGGCCAAGATTTATCTGATTCAATTCCACAATCCCACAAGTTTACATTTTAGGTGTCATAGTGAAATACTCAACTAATAATTCGTTTATTCATGGCTACCTTTTGACCTCTTTAACTTTGACTGGCCATCATATTAAGTTGTATATCTTTGATGATGTCCCTTTACTTCTAAATCTTATATTGGGAGGTGTGTTGGTAACAGAGTCGGCATGTCTTGGTCGGGGATTGATACATTTGGGATCTGAATCTAAGTCCTTTGGAGTCAGGGATGGATGAGTATAATGCTATACCATACTCAGACCCACACTTGGGTTGGTCATGTAGAGTCAGGCATGATCATGTTAGTAATGGGGAATAATCTCTTGTAAAGATTAAGCATGCTAACTAATGATACTCCAAATGGCATTTTGTGCAAGGAGCACCCTCTTCCGGTCTTGGAAAGGCGACCGGTGGCTGCATGTGGTAATCTGATTCATTGTATAGAACATGCAGTGTGCACGAGTGGCTGGGGGTGTGCCGGGGTACTTACAGGTGTTTTGGTGACCCTAATGGACTAAAGTCTTGGCTAAGCAAGTTTTTGTGGTTGCAGGCCAGTTGCCCAAGGTAAATTGACACCTTCTCTGAGAGTTGTAGTTAAACTCGTTTATGGAATAAGGTCCCCCTTTTTATTATCATTATACCAATAATCCTGATTATGCTCCACAGTATCGGTCTAACATTTTGATAGAGTTGTCATCTGATAAATGCTTTATGAATATACATACATACACATTTCTTATGCTCCATGCTAGTAGATGGTCAATAATTTTGGTTTAAACTTTTGATACTTTAGTTATCTGAATAATACATTAAGAATACAGTTATATTAATAGTGTCTTGCTGCTTATCTCTATTTTACATTTGTCTAACCCATACTCTCCCACTTGGGCTGCGACATATTCTTTGATGTTGCAGATTATATTATTTGTAGGACCTTTCCTTGTGGAAAACTCATCTTGAAAAGATCATGAAGGGCGTCAAGAATCAATGACGGATCAAGCTTAATTTTTAAACTCATGTATCATTTTTTTATTGATATAGGAGATAATGTAAAAATACCTTTTGTAAGAGTGTAATATTTTAAAATGAAATATTACTCATCTCACTCTTGTGCTTTGATTCTTGGTGCCATAATAACGACTCAGATTCAGCTACTTGATTTTCGAAGGAAGAAAATCAGGTGGTTGAATCGGAGACGTTACAGTCTACCCCCTAACCCTAGCCCTCCTTATTCACTTTTGCACAGTCAAGTCGTAGTCGCCAACAGCCACAACAGACCTGTACGAGCTGCCAGCCACCAGATAGACGGACCACGGCAGTCCTCACAAGGCCTTCTAGTCACCATCCAAATCCTACACAGACCCAGTAGCCCTTACAGTCTAGGAAGCACAAATACTTCCCTGCGGCAGTCGTGACCGTCCTACACACATGCCAACCACAGACACACTATACAGTGAATACGTCATGGACATAGTAGGGACACAGCATGGACACCCCATAGACATGGTAGGCTCAACCCAATTCCCTATTTACAAGAGATATAGGGAATGTCTTCGCCCACCCTTTCATCTAACACACCACCAGCATGTCTCCTCCCCCTTTACTCTAAATAGCCATTGATGACCTATTTAACAGAAATATAAAGAATGTTTTCGCCCACCCTTTCATCTAACATACCACCAGCATGTCTCTTCCCCCTTTACTTCAAATAGCCATTGATGATTATATATTATACATCACGGTTGTCGATATAATAATCGTTCTTATAAATGTTAATCAATATAAACAATGCCTTCTCCCACCCCTTCATCTAACACACCACCAGCATGTCTCCTCCCCCTTCGACGCCGATTAGCCATTGATGATTATATATTATACATCACGGTTGTCGATATAATTACATTCAAAAAATGCCTAGAAACCCCATGGTTGGCCTAGCATAGTCACAATATACTCGAACTTTTTGAAAAGGTCGTGTTTTAAACGTGAATTTTTCCCTAGATGTATGACAAGGTTGAATAACTCCCAATTCCCGACCATTATGTTTTTATTCTTATATTATCGAGAACTATTCATGTTTATTCTTTTCGGATTTATACGTTCTTTTCCCGTATTGTAAACTTAGTTTGAGTGCATGTGTGTGTGTGTTTGTGTGTGTAAAGATGACAGTATAGTAGAATTGTAAACCATTAGATGTTAGTCTGTAAATCATATATATATATATATATGTATAGAGAGAGAGAGGGGTTAGGAAGTGTGTACCGGCCGGTACATGCAAGTTATGTGTACCTACCATGAAAATGACATATGTGGAATATATTTATTCAATCCAACCTTATGGACTGAATCAAAACTCAGTAGATTAGATGTGTTCAAAAGATCACAACCACACCTCATGTGTATCATGAGATATAATAATATATCATTCAACGGTTTTTGCAATTTCTGCAACTTACTGTTGATTAGAATATATGCATTTTCTTTCATTTGATGATCTAGGAACATCAGTTTGAAGGGATTTTTGATACACATTTTATCTAAGAGGTATGCATCACATCCATAAGGTTGGATTACTTTTTGTACTTTTGTAATCATCATGAATGAAGATGGGTACATGTACGCTACATGTACTCGAGTAAACAATTCTTTTAGCTATGTAGCGATCCGGTGAGAAACATCCTTCGGTGAGAGCATGAGAGGCATTTGAATAACTACAAATTAGTAACTATTTTTTAAAATCCAACCGTATAGATGGAAAAAGCATAATTTCATTTACCTTCTCACAAAAATCATTGCAATCAAACATTGTTTACATGTCCATATGTACAACATACACTTTTTACATCCAACAGTCAGCCTGAATTCAATATAGAGCGTTGAAAAGTATTTGGTTGTTGTGAATGATTTACAAATCGAATGGTGATAAAAATTTATAGGAAGGTAGGCATTAAGGTATACTTGTAATCTGTACGGTTGGATTATGAAAAATTGATCTATGTGGAGAGTTATTCAAATGCCTCTCATGCTATCACCAAGATATGTAATATGTACGGATCGCACGAATACACTCAAGTGTGTTTGCATATCAAGACTATTTTTTGCAAAAATGTAAACGTTGATCTTCACTGTCATACTACAACTAGGCTACATACAAATTTTGAGCCCATTTGGATGAGTGTAAGTCACTCATCCAAGGGCAACAAAATCGACGCGCAAAACTAATTTGAAATGCATAATTTTTGCGGTCTTCATAACATGAGCTATACATATCCAAATGTGCTCAAATTGTGCGTATGAGTTGTTCAGAAGATGTTTAAGAAGATCAACGGATTAGATTTTCAAAAAAAATAGTGCATCATGAAAAACTACTTGAGTGTATTCAGCTCCGAATACACTCGAGTGTATTCTAGCCTGACTATATATATATATATATATATATATATATATATATATATATATATATATATATATATATATATATATATTTGTGTGTAAACAATTAGATGACAATAAAGTAGAATTGAAAACAATTAGATGTTAGTCTGCAAATCCTAAAGAAACATTGACTACTAAACTTGATAAATAATAGAAAACATAGTAATATGATATGACATTATTCTAATGCAGTCTAGATATGGCTATACACAGTCTACTACAACTGTACAGAGCGCCAAATTATTAATGGGTGAAAGAAACATTATTAGACCAAATAGGTATCAAACAATATTTTAATCTAAAATAGTAAAAAAAATTATAAACTTTACAGATGTACAACAGAAGTAGCTAAGTAGAGAATAAATACTAATTACCAAATGTATTACTATACGTATTAAATACTACAATTGGAGCATTACATCTCTCAAAAGTAGTGTTTTGATCTTTTTTTAATATTCACCGTGTGATTGGGCCCAGTCTAGCAATACCTGATGTGACGCACCCTGTAGTGGACTTCAAAACAATGACCTGAAGCAGGTTAATCGGGAAAGATAGGTCGCATAACTGCAAACTACAAATGTTTGGAAGCCCACTCCATTTAAACTTGCAACTGGGCATATGCCTGGGCACTAAGGCAGTTGCTTCGTCCGTAGTTACTCATGGGTATGTATATTGCAATTAGACCTAGCTAGGGGTGAGAAAACTCATATAGAAATCTGAATTCAGCAACTGCCAAGCAAAGTAGTAAAAAGAAAACTTAAGGAGTATTTAATATCTAATAATTATGATTTATGCACTTAACATAATATAAATATATTTTGAACATTAAGACACATGTAAATAAAATTGGTACTCAGACGTAGGATTAGACACATGTAAAAACAAAAGGTGGCACACAAGTTAATGTGTGGATCAAGGCACAATCCTTTGTGTCGATTTGAGACCTAGGTGTTTCTTAACAAGTATGGCCCAAGTCATCCTGTTTTATGTGCCCTCATACCTCCTTTTCGGAGGATTACCCTGAATGATTGAGATTAATAATGTTTCTTGCTTCTAATTAAATTGCAGTATTATTTAATCGTTTAGGCCCCACGTTAACATGACAAGGGCGTGTATGACCTTATGTGTAAAGATATAGGAATCAAATTGTGAAACGGTCTACCTTATGACACTCCTGTAGCTAGTGTGCACGAGATACAAGCAGTTGAAAACTTCTAGTACTAACTAGTATTCATGTTTCACTGTCGTTAGTTTGAAAATCACAATGCTTCGCATCAAAGATGACAGTTTTTAGCAACAGAAGACTAGACACAAGAAGATAAAAAATTGTCATTTCACCATGGAATCTTGTACAATCTGTTTCGGGAGCATAATTACACCTATATGATGGTTTTCCAGTTTGGTTTTGTAAAGCCTGTAGTTTAGTCCCATGTTGGCTACATGTCAAGTTTGTTGGGTTAAACACCTATACATAAGGATTATGCCTTTTTAGAAGGCAGACTTAATGGTTGAAATCTTTTGATGAAATTATTTTTCCTTTTATCAGCTAGATCTAATTAGTTGATTTTGATTATTAGGTTGTAAAATTTTTTTAAAAAAAACCACAACGAAATGTTTGTCTCCCCAATAGTGAACTTGTAAATACAAACAACCATTGAGTGAAGAAAGTAACCAGAAGCCAGAGGCAATGCAGTCTAGTTTAAGATCACATATTATATACTTTTCCCCCCTTCACTGATTACAGGTACATCTGTCTTCACTCATTTCTATATTGTCAGAGATATCATACATGTAAGTCATGATGATCAGACAAAGAGAGCTTTTCCCGAAATCAGCATGCATGTTATCCTTAACTTTTATAGATACTCGTTAGTGCACCATATACAGAAATACACAATTTCTAGAGTTATGATCCGTGAGAAGAGAATCCAAAGACACCACATTTCCTATAACAGTTGAGGAACACCAAGATCAGCTACGAGTGCTCTGTTTTTTTCTTTATAGATGAGCTGGGAAAAGTAGAATCCTTTTGTCATAACTATTTTTCACAACGTTTTGCTAAGTTTTTGTGCTTTTACTATTTTTCGCTAATTCTATTATTATACATTTTGTTAAGGGTGTAAATATTTAAGTGAACATGTCATTTTATCATCTAGACAGTTTCAAGGGTTTGAATAGTTAAGTGAACAGGTCTTTCTACTGAATAGGTTTTTTCCAGGTCAGTTATTATGTGTGTATGCATGTCCAGTCATGGGAGTGCTGACAAAAATTAACTCAACATTTGGGAATATACAAATATGGCTTGGTTGCCATGTATGGGATATAGCAGATCGAATTTCACTATAATATCTGCTGAAGTGGCAGTTAGAGCATGAAAGAATACACACTAATGACCGTGCACAGCCACATGTGCAAGCTACAGCGAAACCAACGGAGCCAAACGTTACGTGAGGGCGTTGCGGAATAGGAATCCACGATGTATTGGTTATCTACTGTTTGTTTCAGATCCGAAATTGATGGATCACGTATTGCAATTATCTGTTATAAATACTACTACACATCAAGTTAAACGGTGTGGCAAATTACAATCAGCAAATCTTAACATGGTATCAGCAACCATGTCGATGGCACCTTCTGCCTCCTCTCCCCACCCCTCTCCTTCCTCCATCGACCAACTTCCTTCCCTCCCCAACTACCATCAGGTCCACCATCGTGTGTCCCTAAAACTGACAGCCACCAAGTACTTGCTTTGGCAAATCCAATTTCTTCCTCTGCTCCGCAGCCACAACCTAGAAGGCCATGCCACCGGAGTTTCTCCTTGTCCTCCGTCTTTCCTCCCCAATACATCTTCTGCTGCTGTTGCGGCCCCTGATTCTGCACTCCCGGATCCCGTCCCCAATCCCGCTTATTCAGATTGGCTCCGCAAAGATCAACTTTTACTTTGTTGGATCCTTGCCTCGCTGTCAAAAGACCTTCTCCATGACCTAGTTGGCGTTACTATGTCCAAAGAGGCGTGGACAATTATGCATCAAGTGTATGGAGCTCCCTCCCATGCCCGTGTGGTGCAACTCAACCAGCAACTGCACCAACTGAAGAAAGGAGACACGCCAGTTGACACCTACCTCCGTCAAGCAAAGTTAATTGCAGATCAGCTCGCCGCCGCTGGCCAATCCCTTGCGTCAGCCACCTTCAACGCCATCGTCTACAACAACCTCGGTTCTGAGTACATAGAAATGGTAGCCACTTTCTCCGCCCGTGTGACTCCTCTTACCTACCCCGAGCTTGTCAATCAGTTGACAAGCCATGAAATCCGTCTTCAATTCGAGCACATGTCCCTTGCTCCCATCGCCAATGTTGTTGAACCATCTCGCGCCCCAAGTCTGCGCTTCTACAGTCCTTCCTCTTTCAACTCCTCCCCACGTGGTCGTGGCAGAAACAGTGGGCGGCCGCATGACCCCTACTCCATATGTGGTATTGGAGGACATAGTGCCTCCCGCTGTCGTTACCGCCCATCAAGGCCACCGCCAGCGCAAGGACACCATGTGTCCAGTCCCTGGTCGCCTGCCTACGCAACACCACCGCATCCCTGGCCGCCTGCCTAAGCAGCACCACCGCATCCCTGGCAGCCTGCCTATGCAACATTGTTGCACCCCCCTGTGGCTCCCAGCGATGCACCAACGTTTTTGTATGAAGCATAGTCACAAATTTGGTATTCGGGATACGTACGGCCAAGTCAAAAAATTCGAAAATCGGGAATTATGCGGAAAATTCGAATAAAAATTGGTCAACGTACGGTAAAAGTTCGGTCAACTATTCAAAAAAAAGTCGGCAAAAAATGGATTATATATATATATAAACATACATATACACCCACACATATAATGATTGAAAATGACTAAACATCGAACTGATTACTCTAATATTGGAAGAAGGGGAAGAAGTGGGAGCAACGAGCAGCAGGCACAAATCAGGGAAGAAACGGGGAGAATGGAGGAGAAAGATGGAGCATACATGTAGAATGTCGAGGGTTACTCCTCCTGGTGTCGGGGGATAGAGGAGGAAGGTTGGACGGTTTAGTGGAACCTTGCTACAAGTTAAAAAAGACGTGGAAAAAACAAATGTGAAGCAAAAGTACAGAACTATTTAAAACGGCAAAAAAACGTATTAAACGTGTTTAAAACGCAATACGTGAATAAAACGCGAATTAAACGCATTTAAAATGTATTATTCGGTTTGAAGTTTAAAACGGTTGTCATATACGGCACGTGAATAATACGCGTTTTTTTCAAAAAAATAGAGTATATTGTGACTATGGTATGTCTAGAATATGAGACTAATTGTCTTATTATTGAGATGATAAAAACAGAGTACAGTGGTTCTCTTTTATAAGACAAGAGAAAGACACATGGTTTAGATATAACCAATATGGGATAAAACAAGACAAGGAAAAGAGAGAAATAGACTAAGTAAAAACACAGGAAAGTCTATATACTAATACTCCCCCTCAAGCTGGAGCATAGATGTCAAGCATGCCCAGCTTGGATGTCATATCAGTGAAGCGCTTCTTCGGAAGAATCTTTGTGAAGATATCAGCAATCTGCTCATCAGTATGAATGTAAGGGGTAGAAATCTGACCAGATAGAACCGCCTCACGAACAAAGTGACAGTCCACTTCAATATGCTTCGTGCGCTCATGGAAGGTAGGGTTGCTAGCAATGAAAGTGGCTGCTTTATTGTCACAATACATAGGAATAGCAGATGAATCAGAAACTCCAAAGTCCTTCAGCAGGCTCCGAATCCAGAATAGCTCACAAGTAGTATGTGCCATGGCACGATACTCAGCTTCAGCACTAGAGCGAGCAACTACAGACTGCTTCTTGCTTCGCCAAGTCACAAGGTTACCTCCCACAAAGGTACAGTAGCCAGAAGTAGACCGACGGTCAACCTTGCTGCCAGCATAATCAGAATCAGAATAGCCAAGGAGTTTGCAATGCCCATTTTTTTTGTAAAGTAGACCTTTTCCAGGAGAACTTTTCAAATACTTCAGAATATGACAGACAGCATCCCAATGGCATTGTCGAGGCTTATCCAGGTAGCGACTAACCAGTCCAACTGCAACAGTGATATCAGCCCGAGTAACAGTAAGATATATGAGTTTCCCAACCATACGTCGATACTGCTGATTGTCAGGGTAAGCAGGAGACTCCTCATCATCCCAGTTGATGTTGGGATCCATAGGTGTGCTAGCAGGTTTCGCACCCAAAAGACCAGATTCAGATAAGAGGTCCAGGACATACTTCCGTTGAGATAAGCAGATACCAGAAGAAGACCGGGACACTTCTATCCCAAGAAAATACCGAAGTGAGCCAAGATCCTTGGTAACAAAGTGTTTCTCCAGATAGCGCTTTGTAGACTGAATACCAACAGAATCGCTGCCAGAGAGAATAATATCATCAACATAGACAATAAGAATAACAATACCCGCAGACGTATTTTTCACAAAAACAGAGTGATCAGATTGGGAACGTCTGAAGGAAAAGTGCTGAAGAATATTGCTGAGCTTGTCAAACCACGCTCTAGGGCTCTGTTTCAAGTCATAGATAGCCTTTTTTAGCCTGCAGACTTTGGAAGCCTCCCCCTGACACACAAAACCGGGAGGTTGTGACATGTATACCTCTTCATGAAGATCACCATACAGGAAAGCATTCTTGACATCAAGTTGATACAGAGGCCAGTCAGAATTAATAGCAACAGAAATCAGAATCCGGACAGAGTTCAGGCGCGCTACTGGAGAGAAAGTTTCAAAGTAGTCAACTCCATAGGTCTGGGTATACCCCTTTGCCACAAGTCGCGCCTTAAGTCGTTCGACAGTATCGTCAGGATGGTATTTGACAGTGAACACCCATCGGCATCCAACTGGAGAGCAATCAGCAGGTGGCTCAACTAGGGTCCAGGTATGACGATCAGTAAGAGCCTTCATCTCTTCTTCCATAGCCTGACGCCACGCAGGATGGCTAAGAGCCTGAGTAGCATTCTTAGGTACAGATATCGCAGACAGTGCCGCAGTGAAGTTAGCAAAATTAGCACTCAAATTATCAGTAGAGCAGAAATTTCCAATCGGATGCATAGTGCAGGTACAGGTCCCTTTCCTCAGACTAATAGGAATATCAAGATCAGAAAATACCTGCGAGGATGGTTGATCTGGCACCGAGGAAGAGGACGATGGAGGGGCCATGGAGGGAGCTGTCGGCTTCGGTCTTCTTTGATAAACTTTCAGAGGTGGCTTTTCAATCAGATCCTCAGAAATAGCAGGTACATCGTCCATCACAGGTAAAGGTGTATCAGCAAGTAAATCAGAAGTGAGCGCAGAACCACCCGTGGAGTAGAAAGGCATATGCTCAAAAAATACCACATCCGCAGAGACAAACCACTTTCTAGAAACAGGATCATAGCACCTATATCCTTTCTGAGTGCGAGAATATCCCAGAAAAATACACTTAGTTGCTCTAGGATCCAATTTAGTAAGACCAGGCCGAAGATTTTTAACAAAACAGGTGCTCCCAAAAATGCGAGGCGGGACAGAGAAAAGAGATGCATCGGGAAACAGAATCTGAAAAGGAATCTGATTGCCGAGCACAGATGAAGGCATGCGGTTAATTAGGTAGCAAGCAGTGGCTATCGCCTCGGGCCAAAAAGCTTGGGGAACATGAGAGTGAAAGAGAAGGGTACGAGCAACCTCGAGAAGATGACGATTTTTGCGCTCAGCAACACCGTTTTGTTGTGGGGTGTAAGCACAAGAGGTGTGATGGATTGTGCCCTGACGACGACAGAAAGAGCTAACAGATGTTTGCATGAATTCCAAAGCATTATCAGTACGAAGAATTTTGATAGGCTTAGCAAATTGAGTGCGTATCTCAGTAAAAAAGTCAATAATTTTTTCAAGGATAGTGGATCTATCTTTAAGTAAAAACAGCCAGGTAGTTCTAGAAAAATCATCAATGAAGCTCAGAAAATATCTAAAACCGGAAGTACTAGTGACAGAGCAAGGACCCCAAACATCAGCATGTATAATATCAAAAGGTGCTTTAGAGCTGATACAAAATTTTTTTGAAAAAGTAGCACGAGTTTGCTTGCCAAGCTGACAAGTTTCGCAATGAAAATCAGAACTAACTATATCTGGTAACACGACTTTTAATTTGCCAATAGAAGGGTGTCCCAATCTATAGTGCCACTGGATGTCGGTCACCGATGATGTCAGATATGCAGCTGTCTTTGGCTTGTCCAGGTAGTAGAGTCCATCCGGTCCCTCATGGCCCGAACCAATCGTCATCCTCGTGCGCAGATCCTGAAATAAAACACCATCCGGATCAAATGTAATTGAGCAACGAAGGCTCTTCACAGTTTTACTCACAGACAGAAGATTAATAGGAAACTTTGGGACATAAAGTGTAGAGCGCAGAGGCAGACGACCAGTAGGACAAATATCACCAATGCCAATAACAGGGGATTTAGAACCATCAGCTAAGGTAACAGGAGGTATAAAAGAAGTCTGCTGCAGTTTAGAAAATAAAGCAGGATTGCCAGATATATGACAAGTCGCACCAGTCAATAACCCAGGAATTTTTACCAGCCGTAGTCAGAAGAGCAGCACTGCCAGTATTTGAAGCCTCAGTAGAAGACGCCAGACGAGCCTGTAGGAGTTTTTCAAACTCGGAGCGGATCCAGTCAGCCGTCGGCGGAGCAGGTTCATCAGTTGTCACTTTGTTGGCCCACTCCGGTTTGCCATATTTGATCCAGCACTTGTCTTCATTATGGTTGGTACGTTTGCAGTGAGTGCAATAGCGGGACTCAGCTTGATCGGATCCAGTTCCACGACCAGGAGCAGAGAACCGTCCTCCGCGACCACGACCTCTACCACGGCCACGACCACGGAAGGAATCACCAGAGCGGACAGCAAGAGCAGCACCGTCAGAGGTGTCAGGCACAGGTTGAGACACAGAGGGTAGACGCTGAACCCGTTTGAGAACATCACGGAGAGTAGGCAAAGGGTCGCTGGAGAGAATCTGGTCCACAACACCAGCGAAGGACGCAGGTAGGCCGGCGAGGAATTGAACTAACATAAGTTCATTCCGTTGTCGGTGCACCTCTTCAATATCAGCAGTCAGAGGGTGATATACCTGGAACTCATCCCAGAGAGCACAGCAGGAGTTGTAGTAGTCCTCCACGGAGTCGGTGGCCGAATACTCCTGTTTAGCAAGCTGTTTGAATATCTCGAAGACCTTCTTCGGATTCTGCTGGTGAGAGTAAACATGGGAAAGCTGGTCCCACATTTCTTTGGCAGTCTGAAGTCGAAGCAAGGACTGGCTGATTTTTGCTTCAACACTATTCACCATCCAGGTCATGACCCCATAGTCCTCTTTGGACCATAGATCATAGGCTTGCTTGGTTTTCTCATCAGCGTCTGCAGCAGGAAGATCAGGGCCCTTGGTAGTCAGGTGAGAGTAGCGTCCTTGGGATTTGACATATAACCCGAAGGAGGCAGCCCATAGATGATAGTTGGAGTGATCCAACTTCACCGTAGTAACACAGAGAGTGCGTGGCGGGAGATCGGAAGTCGCCATCGCAGCAGTAGCAGAAAAAGAGAAGCAGCACGGGCACAGATCCAGACAGTAGTCAGCAGCAGTAGTAGACAGCAGTAGAAGTCCAACACATGGACTAGTAGCAGTAGATAGGAGATCCGAGCATGGACCTCAGAAAACCCTTATAGGGCAGGAAGAAGGAAACAGAACCTACGCCAACATGGAGAAGAGATCACTCCACCATGAGGCGTAGGCAGTCAGAGCCGGAAACTGGTTTTTAAGCCTTCAACGTGCCAGACTGGAAAGTGACCGGGCTGTACGTAAGCTTGTCGGAAAGGAAACGGAGACCGAAGAGAGAACCTGTGGTTGTCTAAGCCACAAGGAAAGATGTGCTTAGGGTACGGAGGTTAGAGAAGAGGGAAAGGGTGGTGGTTTGTGGCGGTGGTGGCTGTTTGCAGCAGGGCCGGCCGGCGGCAGGGGGGGTCGGCGGCGGGTGGAGGAGAAGGGAGGGGGGGGGCTGGCGGCGGGTGGAGAAGGGAGAGGGGGTGGCGGGGTAGGCGGAGAAGGAGGAGGGGGTGGCTGGGGAGGGCGGGGAGAGGAGAGGGAGTGGCGGCAGCAGCAGCCGGTGGAGGAGGTGGGCGGCGCGTGAAGCAGGTGGGTGGCGGCTGGAGTAGGGGGGGGCGGCTGGGGTAGGGTTAGGGAGAAAGGGCTAGGGTGGATCGGGTGGCTCTGATACCATCTAGAATATGAGACTAATTGTCTTATTATTGAGATGATAAAAACAGAGTACAGTGGTTCTCTTTTATAAGACAAGAGAAAGACACATGGTTTAGATATAACCAATATGGGATAAAACAAGACAAGGAAAAGAGAGAAATAGACTAAGTAAAAACACAGGAAAGTCTATATACTAATAGTATGAAGCCTGGTTTCCAGATTCCGGGGCCTCCAATCACGTGACCACCAATCCACATCAACTGCACCATGCCACAGCATACAATGGACCCAAACAACTTCATTTCGGTGATGGAAAAGGTATCACAGATATTGGCTCTGCCCGCCTCCGCTCCGCATGTTGTCCCCTTCGTTTAAATCATATCCTCTGTGTTCCTTCTATCAAAAAGTATTTATTATCTGTTTCTCATTTTACTCGTGAATCGTGACAACAATTGTTATTTTCAATTTTTCCCATCTCATGTCTCTATGAATGATCTCCAGACTCACAGGCATAGTTGTTCAGGCGCTCGCCTGGGCGCCGCCTAGTCGACCTGGCACTCAAGGGGGGCCGCCTGGTCTCTCTTACTGGATTTGGAGTTTTGGGCCTCCGCCTGGCCCGAATGGGCGGTCGCCTAGTGCGACTGGGTGAGCCGCGACTGGGTCTGGCGGACGCTTTTTTTACTACCCGATGACTATTTTTTTTTAACTTAATAAACCCAACTCTCCCGTGACTATTGGACTCCCTACCCCTCCCCCCGACTTCCCACCGTCCCTGTTTGCGTGAACCGCAAACCGCACGGCGCAAGGAGCCGCGCAGAAAGCGTCCAACCGACGGACAGACGGTGGTCCTCCCTCTCCGCTTCCGCCTTCTGGTGATCGATCAAGGAGGTTTCTTCTTGGTTCTCCTTCCTTGTTATCTCCTTCTCTAAAAACAAGAACCCGTGTTCATTGCTTTCTCCAATCCCCCTGTTCCACGTCTACGTCCACATCGGCGTCAACCGTCAAGTCTTCGTAATGGAAGGAGATGGTGAACCTGTGACACCTGTTGGAGAGTTTCTACCACAGTTCCTTCACTTGGTGAATGATCCATCAAGAAAGGCTAAATCCAAAGACCTCGAGTGGAAGTATGGATTTTGACCTAATCCGGCGGACAAGAACACGTTGCAATGTGGATTTTGTGGGCACGTTAGCAATGGTGGGATCAACAGATTGAAACAACACATCATCGGCGGCTTTCCTGACACTGTGAAATGTTCTAGAACTACTCAAGCAATCGGTACTGAATTGAAGGAGTATAGAGAACTTGCCAGGAAGCGCAAAGTTGATACAAGTTTTAATGAGAATGTTGTTAACTTGGACAACGAAAATGAGAATGCATCTGCTCTCGTTGTTGATGTTGTTACCAATACTGCTTCACCTGCCAATCCCATTGGCACTTCAGGCCTTGGATTCAAAGTAGAGGGTTCTCTTGATGCTTTTGTGTGTCCTAGCCCTGCGGATGTTGTAGCCCAAAGGAAAGCAGGTGGGAAAGTACAGAAGACGATTGAATCTGCATACAAGGAGGCATTACAAGTGGCCCATGATAGCATAGCAGCTTGGTTCTACGAAGTAGGTATTCCTTTTAATGTTGTTAATTGTACTTCCTTTGAGGTTATGTTAGAAGCAGTTGGACAATATGGCAAAGGATTGCTTCCCCCCTCTTACCATCAAATCAGATTGCCCCTCTTGGAGAGGCAATATGCACAAACAAAGGAACTAGAGAGAGAGCATGAGAAACATTGGAAAATGTTTGGTTGTACTCTCATGTCTGATGGTTGGTCTGATAGGAGACAAAGAGGGTTGACTAATTTTCTTGCTAACACTCCTGAAGGTTCATTTTATTTGTACTCCATTGATGCTACTTCTGCAACTCATACATCTGAATACATGTTTACTATACTTGATGAGGCAATAGGTAAAATTGGGGCTGAAAATGTGGTACAAGTCATTACAGACAATGCCACTAATTATGTGAGTGCAGGCAAGAAGTTGATGAATAAGCACAAACATTTGTTTTGAACCCCTTGTGTTGCGCACTGTATAGATTTGATGCTTGAAGACATTGGGAAGATGAAGTTTGCCCCAATAATCACAAAGGCAAGGAAGGTGACTGCTTACATTTACCAGCATACACGCCTCCATGATGCGTTTATCAAGAAAAGCAAAGGGAATACAGAGATCATGCATCCTGGGACAACCCATTTTGCTACTTCATTTTTTACTCTTCAAAGCATGCTTGGCCACAGAGAGATGTTTGCTTTGTTCAATTCTACTGCATGGGAGCAAAGCAGTTGGGCGAAGACCAATCAAGGGAAAAAAGTCTCAGCTATTGTACATTCTAGACCATTTTGGAACTGTGTACAAGACTTAGGGCTTCTCAACCCCTAATGTAGATTTTGAGGCTTGTAGATCCTGATGAGAAGCCTCCTATGGGATACATTGTAGCTAGTATTGAGAAGGCAAAAGAAGAAATCATACTAAATTTTGCCAATAGAGAAAGAGAGTACAAGCCTATCATTGACATAGTGGAGAAGAGATGGGCATTTCAGATTCTTGTTAAATCCATTTGTGTACCATAAAGCTAGAGTTAAGCAGGAATCAAACCTTGGGAGTTATGATTCCGACTTTGTTGACTGTCTTAAGAAGATGGTTGATGGCACCCCACAACAAGACAAAGTGTCTAATGAGTTGGATTGGTACAAGGAGAGTCGTGGGATGTTTGGCAAAGACATTGCCATTCTCCATAGGACAATGAAAACACCATGTAAGTTATGTACTTTATTATTTATAAAATTATACTTGTTTACTTGAGCTTTAGTTTGTTATTGATTAGATTGTATTTTATAATAGTTGTTTGGTGGGATTCCTATGGGGGGCAAACACCATCACTTCAAAAGATTGCTAAGCGTATCCTTGGCTTGTGTTGTACCTCTTCTGCTGCGGAGAGGGCATGGAGTACATTTGACTTTGTAAGAAGAACTAAAACATTAGAAATTTGCACTTGATATTTGACACTTAAATTTATATATGTATACTTCAAATTACTCACATAGTTACTTTATTATGTAGATTCACACAAAGAGGAGGAACAGGCTAGAGGTTAAGAGAATGGACAAACTTGTCTATATTATGTATAACCGACTTCATTTTTTTATTTTTTTTTAAATTGGTCATTCTATTCATCCCGTGGCCTGGGCTCGATCCTGGGACCTCTCACTAACAAACTGAGTGTCTAACCATCTTGGTGTCTTCTGTTAGACACATAACCGACTTCATGAAAGGTTCAACCGTTCAAGAGTAGACGGATTCAGAGCCTAGAGAAGAGCTACGATCCTATAGCTCTAGATGAATGAAACTGGAATAGTGAATGGATGACAGGTGTGCCAGAAGATCTTGTTGTTGTTGAAGGTGTTAGATTGAGCCAAGTAGATGTTGTAATGGGTGCTACTGAGTATCAAGCTGGGTCTAGCAGACCGAGAAGATCAACCAACACCAACAGAGCTCCAATGGAACTCAGTGATGATGATGTTCAGGAAGAGGACGAAGAAATAGCTGATGATGTAGGACTAGAGGATGATGAAGGTGGTGATGGAGAGGAGGATGCAGAAGACAATGATGAAGATCCGTTTGAGTTTTATAATCATTTCATAAATTTGTTTTGCATTTCAGACTTGAGAGTTGAGACATTTTCATTTAGTCGCGGTTATCATGCTACTTTATAGGTTGTTTGAACTTGCTTGGAACTATGGAATATTTTGCAACTTTTCTTATTCATCCATGTCTCATTACTTTTTGAATTTATAATGTTTGTATTGTGTGTTCTGTCATTTTTTCTTCTAATTCAAGTCAGTGTTGCAGGCCTGCAGCAATGAGTTTGAGGTATAGAATGTCTCAATTCTCAAATATTTATCGTTTTGCTGTCATTTTAATAAATATAAGAAGGCTGGATAAGTTTTACATACATATATGCATAGTAATATACATACCATAGTATATAAATAATATATATAAGGGGGGAGAACTCACCGCCTGGGCGACCTAGTCGCCCTAGGCGGCCACCTGAGGAAGGTCACCGCCTGGCCGCCTCAAAAACTATGCTCACAAGCCACTCTTGCAAGGTCCATTTAAAGATGGACTCTACAGCCTCGCAGGTTCTCCAGTCACCCACCTCAATACGAGTGTTCCTTTTGAACGTTGGCATCAACGACTCCGTCACCCGTGTTCCCGCACCGTCCGCAACGTCCTCAACCAGCATCAGCTACCATTTACTGCTTCCACCACCAATAAGTGTGAATGGTGCCTCATTGGAAAATCTGCTCGGCAACATCTTCCACCTACAGCTTCACACAGCAGTGCGCCATTAGATTTAATTTTTGCTGATGTATAGGGCCCTGCTCCCCTTGCGTCTTCAGAAGGGCATTATTATTTTCTTCTTGTTGATGATTACTCTTAAGTACAGCTACCCCTTATTTTGCAAATCTGATGCTTTTAATATATTTCAGCAGTTCCACAAATTTGTGGAGCGCCAATTTAATTCCACAGTCAAAGCCTTACATACTGATGGGGGTGGTGAAGTTTGTGCTCTCACTCCGTATTTGCACACCCATGGTATCCACCACCACATCACATGTCCACACACCCACGAACAAATGGCAGTGATGGCACATTTTTGGGTTACACGCCGTAGATATCGATCTATATGCATGTCTCAAAAGGGAATGTTAACTGGGTGAAAAGTACATTTCTTCTCCTTTACATACGTAAAGTTCGTTCTTTTCACTTAACATTCGAGAAGCTTCTCGATAAAGTAGAATTTCTTCTTTGTGGCGTGAAGTGAGTGGTACTTCTGTTTTTTTTCACTTCTAACAGTAGAATTTCTTCTTTGTGGCGTGAAGTGAGTGGTACTTCTGTTTTTTTTCACTTCTAACAGCTCTCTGTTTCTGACAAATTTAGTAACCACCCCCGTGCAAAAACAAAACAACAGAGAAAAAGAGGGCGATAGCAGATCTTTTTATGCGAACATAATATCTCCTCCGAAAACTTACAAATTACTGTTAATTGCCCGTCAGTACCAAGTTCAGCAAGGAATTTATTTTACCCCGTCAACAGAAACCCTAGACCGTCATAGGCAACGAAATTGCCAGAAATAAGGGGGAACAGAAAGGGAATGAAGTAGAGGAAATAAAGGAAATGGATCAAGACAACTACCTGGTTAAGAATGTAACTTTTTCCTTGACGAGCCCTCCCACAAACCGAGACGACGCCAATGGGTCCTTTGACGAGCTGGAGAGCGGCGACGGCCTCAGGGTCCATCTGGAACTTGCCCTTCTCGTCGCAGTATACCAGCCGTAGGGGCCTCTGTGGCCCGACGGTGCCGACGTTGGAGGAAAAGGAGGGAGAGTGCGAGTACGATTGGTTCGAGCTCGGGGTCTGCGGGGAGGACTCCCCCGCGCTGGGGGATGCAGCAGCAGAAGACTTCCCCCCTCGGAGAAATGACATCATTTTGTCTTCTTCTCACTTCACAGCAATTGGTTTGAAGAGATCCTCCTGCTAACCGCGGGAGGCGGAGCCTCGCGGCGGTGGTGGTGGCGGAAAGGTCGGGCAGGGCAACGCGGGCGAAGGGACGAGGGTGAGGGAGGAATGGGGAAAGTGGGGCGGGGGGAGAAGAGAGAAAAGCGGGGCAGAACTGGATTTTTAATAATGAAAACGGTGCTGTGTGATTGGAAAGTAGCCCGCTGGGCGGTCAGCAGACAGCTATTTAAGATCGAAATATCCAGTTTGCCCCCGAGGTTTTGCTTGCCCCAATTGTCAGGAGGGCTTGCGTTGTTATCAAGCTCTTTGATTTTTGGTCGGTCTCTGGCGGGAAACTAGAGGAATCTATTCTGTCTGCCCGTTGGGCTTTTGGACTAAACAAAAATTCCCACCGACGGTTCTCCTTGCCGTTGGGCTTTTGGGTTGACGTCGTTTGTCGTGCAAGAAACAATGTAAATGGATTGGGCGTCACAGGGGAGCGAATTATTTCTTGCCTTCCTTTCAGCCCAGCCATTATTTCCTTTTAGTTTTAGCCAAGAAAAAAAAATTATTTGGTATTTTACCGGGCGAGAGCGCGACTGGTGTTGTTTAAATTTTGAAATGCCTATTCTAGGCTTGGCTGAAAAAGCTATTTATCATATGCCAAACCATACCATAATTTAGTATAACTATACATTTTTTCGGGTGATGGTTTGGTTGGAAAGTAAAATAACATTTTTGGTGTGGATGTAAATGGGAACCTGAACTGGTTCTATTGGAGAGTTGGTTCACGTCACTACGACCCGCCTCCGCTGCCATAGAGGAATATGCTATTGTTTCTCTTCCACTACCACAGTGAAACTATTGTGGTTTCCATCTCCATGACAACTGAAACCACTGGAACCTTTACGACGGCCACTATACCCTCCCCCATCTCCACCTCAGCAATATCCAGCCTTTGCTACACCTGATTTGGCCTTGTTGACGTAATTCATCCTCCATCTTTTCTACCAAACAAACCACTCAAGAAAGGTGGAAGACACGGAGAGAATTTTGAGATTTTCATTTGGACATGGAGCACGCAGCCGACTTGTGTGGTTATATCTGCATCGTAGATGGCCCCATGGCCCAGCGATGAAAGATGATATATCACTACTACAGAAAATGTTTTTTACAACGGGAGATAGACAACAGTTCTGATGATTGTGTTGTAGTTAGCATATTTATCACAACAAGCCCATTTTTGTGTTGTATATTGTATATTTTATACAACACAAGTCATTTACAACATGCCAAACATGTTGTAGTATAGGAGGATACTACAACAACTGCTAAAGTGTTGTAATAGGTTGTAGTATCACAACATATTCAAAACCGTTATAAAAGATGTTATTTACACAACATATTTTGACCCGTTGTAATAGTCACATGTTGTAATAGACCATCATTACACAACGCAGACTCACCCGTTGTAGTATGTATTAATTATACAACATGCATTTACATGTTGTATTTGGTACATGTTGTAATAGACCACCATAATACAACATATTAAAACTCGTTGTTATATCCCAACATGAGACAACAGACTCCAACCTGTTGTTATATATTATAATTACACAACATGTTGTAACATGTTGTAATATCCACACATAAAACATCATTGTAATAGACCTCCATTACACAACGTAAACTAAACCATTATAATATACTATAATTACACAACATGATATCACATGTTGTAATAGCTACATATTGTAAAAGACCATAGTTAAACAACACATCATATTCACATAATTCTCTGAATTTTTCAATTATTCACGTATGATATGTGTGTGTGTGTGTGTGTGTGTGTGTGTGTGTGTGTGTGTGTGTGTGTGTGTGTGTGTGTGTATATATATATATATATATATATATATATATATATATATATATATATATATATATATATATTCTATAGTTTTAAACATCACTATATAATTTTGATATTGTATCCATTAATTTTAAATACTTCTATATGCATTTATATTTCATTAATACATAATATTTATAAATACAAATAGAAGTATTTAAAATTAATGGATACAATATTAAAATTATATAGTGATGTTTAAAACTATAGAAATAAAACATATACATATATATATATACATATATATATACACACACACACATATGTGTGTGTATTTTATGTGCACCAGCGTGTCTTATATACTACCATATTAGCTTTTATTTTAGTATTTTCTTATTTTTATTGCTATATTAGTTTTCTTTTTTTTCTAAGTTTACAATTAAATGCATGTATATATTTTCTTTATTTTTATAATTTTAAACTTATTATATAATTTTAGTACTATATTCATTAATTTTAAATACTTTTATGTACATGTATAAATATTATGTATTAATAAATATAATATTCTATTAATATTTTTATTATCTTCAGTTATTATTTCAGATATATGACTAATTTCATATAAGTTAATGTAGATTATATTTATTTAGCAATTTAACATATATATGTATATATATCATAATAAAAAAATATACATGGTATCATAATAAAAAAATTAAAAAAAGAATAACATCGGCCCGCCCAACGGGTAGCTGGGGGCGCGGCGCCACGTGGCAGTCCCACGATGAAGACGCCAGTCAGACCGGCGTCTTCATCGTGGGACTGTCACGTGGCACCACACCCCCAGCTACCCGTTGGGTGGGGCCGAATTTGCTTTTTTTGAGCCAATAGGGGTGAAGACGCCATTCAGTTCGGCGTCTTTGACCCTTTCTCTCTCCCAAACTCGTCTATTCGAGTAAATTTGTTCCAAACTCGTTCATTTTGGTCATTATTTACCGCTAACCCATCTATTTTGATTTTTTTCCCTCTGATTTATAGGTGTCACCCAAAAAAAATTCTCGGCTCTTCCTCTTTTCCTCCGCGCGCCATTTCCCCCAAAATTGCGATCAGCAGTTTCACCACAACCCCCGTTTCATACCCGCAAGTTTCAACCCAAACCCCCCATTTCACACCCGCAAACTGCCCGCCGTCCCAAAGCGCCGCAGCTAGAGATCGACGACGACTGCTAGAGACCGCAGAGCTCACCGCTGCTAGAGACCGGCAGAGCTCACTTGCGGCAACTTCCCCGCAAGATAGACGAAGCCTATGTTCCCAGGGGCAAAACCGTGTTATTCTTGTCAGTCCTTTTGGAGCAAAACGATCGCTTCTATCTACTTGAATTGCCGCTCGGTCCTTGACAATTTTCAAGTTGCTGCTGAATTTGTCCCTTTCCGATGGCGGCTGTCGCTGTGACTGCGGGCAGGAAGGTGAAAGGCAGCGACGACAGGAAGGGGCTGAAGAAGGAGAAAAAACTCGACTGGCCTCAAATCTCCACTAAATCAGATCTCCAAATGATTTCACTGAAGAGCAACCTCCTATTCAGGGTACGGTGTCGTTGTCCAGTCGCATAAATTCCGCAATTGCTTCCTAGCATTCTTAAAACAGTTTTATCGAATCATGCGTAAGGAACACTTCTGTCTGAAATTATCATTTCTGGCATCGGGGAGGGGACGGTGGTGGGCAGAGAAGGTACACCCGTATTGCAGCAATCACTCGTCGGCTGTCACTTTGAAATTCTCTTAGATGCCAAAGTTTCATCACACTTTAAGCCAGAAACTGATTCATTGGGTGCAAAAAATTATCATTGGTTAAACTTTGTTGGGTGATGAAGGCACTAATGTCTAGAATGTGATGAACCTATTCTAGACCTAGACTGTGTCACTTCTTCATTGCCAAATAATGCTCCTACGCCCCCTCCTCTCTGTGTGTCTCTCTCTCTTATTCAATATTCACTGTGATTCTACTGAGTCCCTTCCCCCATACCATCTCCCCCTCTTTAGCTCGGCTATCCTACAGCCACCGACCAAGTCGTTTACTGCACCAATTCTGTTTTGTAATCCATAACAGTGTGCTAATGTTGTTGATGGAAACACACTATTTTATTCCAGTATAAATACCAGAAGTGATGTCTACTTATATGTACAGCGAAATGGAACTGGAAGGAGAGTATGGGAAAATAACATCTCTAATAAAATGAAACAGTGGATGAAACATAAACAATTTATGTTACAGTTATAATTCATTATATGTCCTCGAACGGGATTTACAATCTGTTGTAATTCACTGCTTCCATGCTTGATAAACTACGTGACTAGGTGATTTTGTTAAGAGGGAAAGATGCACTTATTTGGATGGAAAGAAAATGTTGATTGGGTCTTCGTGCAGGGAAAGCTGAGGGGAGAACCTGCCAACACAAAGTGATGTTTTATCTCTTGGCTAAGTTTGTGTAGGTGTTGAGGAAGCATATTGTAGCACATCACACACACACACCAGTTCCATGACCATCATCACCAGCATCCCACACAAAAAAGGAAGGAAAAAAAATCTCTTATGTTCATTCAAACTAGTCTTGAGCAAGTCAAAGTGCCAAGCATGTTTTGGTCCTAGCCAGATCAGATCAAGACCTAGTTTGAGACAAATGTAGACAATTTATAGTTTGTGTACCAGTGGGAAACTAAACCAAACCACATGATGTATCAGTTTGGTTTGCTTTGCAGCATGCCAATAATTCTATTCAGCATGGTCTGAGAACTTTTCAAAGCTGATAGAATCATTTTAGTATGGGGTTGGATGGGCAAGCTCAACCAACTGAACCGTGCCTACTTGGAAGTTTGATATATTATGGAAGCTGCAAGGGTATAAGTGGAAGTAGATGTGAGTGAAGTTAGGTATATTAGTTCTCCGATGTTGATTGTTCGTGGCATGACTTCATTTAGTGAATTGGTTGGATTGCCAGCCAGTGACTCTTGGGCGTGTACCTGTATTGGGCTCAGTGTTCAGAAAATCGGCCTAATCGGCCGAATATTCGGTTTTTGGGGTCTGCCGCTCCGAATATGAATAATCGTCCAATAATCGGTCCAGGACCGATTAATCGGCCGTTCGGGGGAATAATCGGCCGATTAATCGCCGATTTTCAAAATCAAATGCTATGAATAATTTTTTACATTAATTTTTCTAATATTAGTCCATTACTTATTAATGTTTCTAATTACTTATTAATGCAATATTAGTCTATTACTTATTAATGCAATATTAGTCTATTACTTATCAATGTTTCTAATTACTTATTAATGCAATATTAGTCTATGACTTATCAATGTTTCTAATTACTTATTAATGCAATATTAGTCTATTACTTATCAATGTTTATAATTACTTATTAATGTGATATTAGTCTATGACTTATCAATGTTTGTAATTACTTATCAATGTTTTCTTCTCTAATTTCATCAATGTTTCTAACTACTTATGAATTCAATATTAGTCTATTACTTATAAATGTTTCTAATTACTTATCATTGTCATTATTATATGGTCAATGTATAATTTACATATATTTATGATTAATATTTTAAAAAAAATCAAAACCGATTAAAACCGAATATTCTCCCGCTTATACTCCCGCATACCGTATATACTCTATTTGGTACCCTCTCCGCCCGTACACCGATTACCGCTTTTCAGAACAATGATTGGGCTAGTCTCTTTAAAACTTGAAACCTTATATCAATTCAAAATTTTGAATTCATATGATATGAAACATGATTAATTTAATATTTCAAAAGCTTCCATAAGTTGGCATCTAATTGAAGCCAACCTGGTTGATAGTACTCTGTCTAGACTCTTTTTCTGTCTTTATTATGTTTAGATTTAGTTAAATTTAAAAAATTCCAAACCGGTAAGATGGGTGCCTTGTATGGTTTAAGGATTAAGACAGTAGATCTTGCTGGTTTTTGTCAGGATGTCCCATAACTAATGGTCTAATATTGGTTATGGACTCTCTGAAGGCACTGGGTAGGTTTGATGTTATGTGATATACAGAGAAGTTATGAACTGTACAGAGATATTATGTGTCTATTTCTTTTTATCACCAATATGGATTAACATGTTTTATAGGTGTTTCTATTGCCATTTTTGTTGTTTGAAACATAAAACACAAATTTCTCCTTCGTGTGTATCAAGGGAAGGGGCAATGGCATTTCTAGAAAACTTTGTACTTCTATTTTCCGATCGTGTAATATTTCTTATCGACAATAACATCATTCATTTCTGGTCAAAGCTTGGGGAAGAGCAGGCCTAAAATTAACTTGGGAAAAGCTTATAAGGAGAGGTTTTGAATCTTTACATCTTGATGCAAACATAACAGAGCTATTTTGAATAGAAGGATCCATGTGGCTGACCCCAACATGATTGGGATTGAAGCTTGGATGATGGTGATGATGATTGCTGTGTCAAAGCTTTCTCAGGTTCATGTGCATCTTGTCCTATCATATGATTCTAGTGTTCTACTTGGTTTGTGTACACCCTCCCCCCCACCCCCACCCTCGCCCCCTAGATTTTGTTGTATTACACATACTGTTATCAAGTAAACAGAAATCCAACCATATTGAAGATAACCATATTGAAGTAGGATACATGGATATTTCTTTTCTGCCTAGCTTCATATGAAGTCATATTCTTCCATAGATGTAACAAATCTACATATTTCCTTATTGGCTCTTCTCACGTTAGATCTACCTTTTTCTTTTATTTTAGGTTGACTCCAACGATAGATTGAAGTAGTGCACTGGCCAGTATACTTGCCCCTAGGAAGCACAATGTTGACTTTGACTATGGCCATGAACACAGAGTTTGTGATTTCTGAATATATTTGACATAGTCATGACACTGAACACAACAAGATATATACAGTTAAAATTATGTACTTACTACTTAATATATATGTATTAGTGTTCACTTTCAGTGTCAGGCAGTGGAATCGTTCTCAAATATTGTAAAATACAAGTAGTTAGAGAAGTTGAAGTAGGACCGTGCATCTATTTTGTTATTGAAATTATAAATATTTCACAGTGACATTTTCATTCTTCCATACAAAACTTGGGAAAAGCATAAATGAATTGTCAGCTAGCAGAAGATGCTGAATAATTTGAAAAACTTGCAGTTTTCAAGTGAAAAGAGAACTAGATATGAATGTATTATTCCCTTTAAAGACAGAATAAAAAAAACTTGGTCAAAAGGTAGTACTACCTCCAATTCTCCAAAAGAGGGAGTAAGCCTTATATACTTTAGATTTGCACCTTTTCTCAAAGAGTACCCGTTTGCTAGTTATGCAGTTGAAACTCCAAAGTTTCCTCCCTTCAAGTTGCATCTCTCCCTCAGGCCATTTGGATTAAGTTTCATCCATTCTAGAGTTGCACCTTCCTTTAACGTGTATCCAGTTACCTTCACGCAATTGAAACTCCAAAGGGTTCCTCCCTTCAGGCTGCTACTCTACCTCAAGGCCATTGGAAGATTTTCTCACTAGAGGAACAAAGTTGAATCAGAGGGGATGATGAATCTGCATCCTTCATCTGCAATAAGAACACTAATTGGGAATGATCTAATGTGGATAGGGGGCATTCGAGCTTCTCTTGGGTCGTTGACTAGTTGCCTCTAGGTCCCGTGACCTTCCCATGACATAGCAGGAAGGAAAATGCGGATGTCACAGGAGAAGTATTTAGCATGTCACAGAATAAATATAATAATTCTGCACAAGGTTCGAGATGAAGTATCCCGTGTGTATTCAAGTGCCACTGTCCAATATGATTGTTTTGAAGTGTCCAAGCTTTGTAGGCTTGCACGTCAAAACAATGTAAGGCTACCCATCCCGTGATTTTCTACATTCTAACTCTAATGCAATCTTTCGTCACCACCTTATAAATCTATCCTAGCATTCTCACTTTCTCATGCTCAACATCTAATTTCATCAACCAGCACAATGCCTTCAACAAGAAACATATACCAAATAATACACCAAGAAACATATACCAAATAATACACCAAGAACATACTTTGCTAGCTCATCCATACGTGAAATTAATAAATAGGGACTCAAAGCTGATCATAGATGTAAGCGATTGTTATAGACAATTTCTTGTGTCTCCCTTCCTATCTTGACATTAGCTATTAAAATATCGTATATACCTATAATCAAGTAAATATAATAGACTCAGACCCTTCTTCTCTTTCAGACCAACCAAAGAACTGTCAGTACTTGATCATGAGTGTTTTTCTAATTAACAGGAGACTATACACAAGTTCTTTCTCTTTTTACTTTTGCATATGCCTCTGTATAAAATATAACCTCCTCCATCAATTTTTAGTTAGAAAATCAGATTGGATGTTCCATAGATCTGAGTTTGTACTTGATAATCCGACCCCAATGCTTCATGTCATGACTCATGATTTTAATGCCCATGTAGCTTGTGTTTTTGAATATTGGTTAGTAATACTCTGCATTGTTCCCTTGAAATACTTATCTCAGTAGTCATTTTTCACCTTAGCAAAAAAGACTGCTTAATCACAAGCTTTTTCTTTAATTGTTGGAGATTATATAAAGGTCCCATTTATTTTCCTTTATTCTTTTTTAATGGACCTTTTCTTTACATAACTATAGGTCTCAAGGAAGCACAAACACATTTTTAGACACGGACACTGACATGGGTACGGACACGGGACACATCAATTTCCTAAAATATAGGACACCGACACAACATTGGATGGGAGGATTTCTTTTAATAAAAGTACATATATGAGTATATGCATGCACGTGTGTATTGGACTTAGAAAAATATATGAAAAATATTTGCATATGTTTCGTACATTTTGTGCAAATGTAGCCGGTCCCAAACCCGGGTAAAGGAGGGTTGGTGGTAGGTTCACAACGAGCCATAAAAATTGTCACTCTTTCTATGACATGGATCCCTATAAATTTTGTGTTGGAGCGTCGCTACCTAGCATCTGGAGAATGATCGGATATGAACTGCCAAAATGTGAAATTGAATGGAGAAAGTGATTTGCATCCAGTGAAAAATCCAGGTCTGGTCAATTCAGAAGAGTCACTGAGGGCTCGCTCTGGTAGGACCCAAGGTGAACTAAAGCCACTGAGAGTTCTTGAGGTGTGGTATATGTGATTTCTTTGGTTAGGTTTCCATTTGTGATTTGCTTTGAATCCTAGTGCAGCTTGGTTAACAGTTTTAATATATCATGTGAAGCCATAAACAGTTTTTAATGGAACTTAGGTTTTAGGCTTTGGCAGCCTCTGGATTGCGATCTTTAAGGTATGTGCGTGAAGTGGATGGTATTGATCAAGTTGTGGCACTTGATAATGACAAGGGTTTGAGTCTTCCACTCTCTCTTTTTGTTTCATCTTTTTCATTGTCATGCTTTTTTTTCCACTTCTAATTCCATGGTTGGCTTTCTGCTGGTGACTGAAATACATTTTCTAATTCAGCATCTATAGAGGCATGCAAAAAGAATATACAGTTTAATGGTGCCATTGCGTCGGCAAAAGTTGAAGCCCACCTAGCTGATGCAAGGGTATACATGTTGACTCATCCTAAGGAGTTTGATGTGGTAAGTGTGACATTCAATACCCAAGATATATGCGCATCATAGGTGAAGCTTTATTGGGTACTCATATTATTGATACATCTTTAGTTAGCTTGGGCATCTTCAGGCTTGGATCTTGGGTTTTCAAAATACGAGTTTGTTGTATTTAGATATTAGTTTGGTTATCCTCGTGATACTGAATGCATTTTTACCTTTGTGAAATACTTAGATCTGTATTTTCTACTTTCTTCATACTTCAATTAGAATGTTCTCTCCACTTCATTGGACACCTTTCTGTCCAAATCAGTATTTGATGTTATAAAATGAATTTAGTATTTGATGTTACAAATTAGTATTCGATGTTATACATTAGATGAAGAATTAGTATTTGATGGTATAAAATGAATCATTTTGTTAATTTGACAGTCTCTTCTTTACATTGAGAAATGGAAGGGCCTTTCTGTGTGCGCTTTCATGTACAAATGATTATTACCATGAATCAACAAAGTTCTAGAATTAGTATTTGATGTTATAGAATAAATAAGTACGATCAGCCGGAGTAGATTTCTGTATTAGAAACATGATTCCGATGATATGTTCTGGGCTGTCTCTGCTCCAACCTTTTTGTTGAAGGGCCTTTTCTCTTATTTTTCTCATTTATTTGAATGAGGCAATTTTTTTATAACCAATAATACAGAATGATGTTTGTATTTCAAACTAGCGGTATCTTGAAGTTCTCGACGAGTTTGTGAACTTGATCATTTCTCTTTGTGGCAATAAAACGACTACTGGATATTGTATTTATCATACAGTCATTTCCTCATCCAGTTCAAATAGGTGTGAGCTTACTTAGACAAGATTTAAGTTTGTGTTATTCTCAAACACAATTATTCCTTGCATCTGCAGGTTGATCTTGATCCTTATGGCTCCCCATATGTGTTTTTGAACTCGGCTGTCCAGTCAGTCGCCGATGGTGGCATCTTAATGTGTACTGCAACAGATATGGCTGTCCTGTGTGGGGGAAATGGAGAAGTCTGCTATTCCAAGTATGCTTTATTAATTATGTTTTGCCAAACAAAATGAGTATCAATTAGTTGGACTAATCTGGCGAGCACAGGTATGGCTCCTACCTGTTGAAAGGCAAATATTGTCATGAAACGGCTTTAAGGATCCTTCTTGCAAGCATTGAGGTAATATAAAGTTCAAGACATTTTCTGATTTCTTTTAATGTAATTTCTGTTCATCTTTTTAATCTACCATATGTATCTTTGCAGAGCCATGCAAATCGTTACAAAAGATACATTGTTCCTATCCTTTCTGTGTAGATGGACTTCTACATCCGAGTTTTTGTCCGTATATACATGTGGGTTCCTTTGCACAGTTCCTAATCAGTACTGCCTTTCATCTGTTGCTACTGAACTTCGTGAATCCCTTCTTTCTCTATAATAATTGATGTACAGATCTGCAAGTGCATTGAAAAATACCCCTCTTAAGCTCTCGTATGTGTATCAGTGTGTTGGGTGTGATTCATTCCATCTACAGCCCTTAGGAAGAACAATTACCACGGTACTTTTTCCACTTGTTTCAGCTTCTTCCTGTCTGCATTTACTCTCTCTACTATTTTATCAGATGAACCTATTCATCTATGCTAACTTTTGCTGTTCCAATTTCTTGATTTTTTAAGAATAGCAGTGTAAGGTATCTGCCGGGCTTTGGTCCCTCGGTTCCGCAAGACTGCAGTGACTGTGGCAAAAAATTTAACATGGGTGGGCCGATATGGTCTGCTCCTATCCATGACCAGGATTGGGTAGCATCCATGTTAGGCAGTGTTAAGAGCATGAAAGCAAGATACCCTGCATATGACAGAATATCTGCTGTACTGGCCACAATATCGGAGGTATTTCCAGTGACAGTCATTGATACATCTTATTTCCTTTGATTTCGTGCTGCTAGTCCTTTTTTGGCCACTAAACCCTAAGTTTTTTGTGATTTTTTGAATGTCTAAACATAAGAAATCAAACCATTTGATGTGTATAATTCCAACCCCATGGCACATCTGAACATATGTGATAAAATGATTTAACCCAAGTTGTTTGAATATACATTATGTTGACACGTGTGCGGGAGACACTGTAATCGTTGTTGTTTTGATATGTACACCCCCGTCCTATATATATAAGAGAGGAGGCAGTTACAAGGAAGCGGACTAGATGCTAACAGGCCAGGGCTAGATACTGTTACAGTTATAATTCATTATATGTCCTCGAACAGGATTTATGAAAACATCTATCTTTTTTAGTTGACTTTGTTTTGATTTCTCCGGAATTGCTCCTCCATATTTATTTCTTGTCAAATTCTTGAGGGGGAGGCTTATAATTTAGATTACATGCCGAATGATCATCTTGATATGCTTCAGAAACTTATTACTTCACTGTCTTAATTACAAATAAAATTGTATGGAACTCTTATAATCTTCCCAGTTTTGAGCCTAATGTTTTCTTGGTAGGAAATACTTGTCCAAACCTTCAAAGGACCTCCACTTCTAGGATCTTCTTTCCTCTTCCCTTTCTTCTCTAGAGTTTACCTTGCAGTTCAGGCTCAATCTTAAGAGTGTCCTTCCCTGTTGTTGCTTCTACTGCCTGATGTGAGTAAATCTACTCCACTCTACTGCTGCTTGTCGTTGCCTATGCCCATAAGTGCATAGGGTTCTCTCCGTTTTCTGCTGCTATTGTCTTCTCTTCTCATGTTTGTCGTGCCCGTTACTAGTTCTGACAATATATGCTTTAAAGTTTAAAGTAAACATCATGAAGCTTGATGGACGCAACAATCATTCTTGGTGCCACTCTCTTCATATTTATGCCATGTCTCAAGGGAAACATGAGCATCTTAGTCCTCCTGCCCTTGCTAAGCCACTTTCTGGTAAAGATGGGAATTTGTTTGACATTGAGACTAAAGCATATCATGATAGGACTCTAAATGACTACACAGTTATGATGTGGATTCTGAATAGTGCAAAATCTAAGATTAGTCGATCACTCCTATGCTTGTCATCCGCCCGAGAGATGTGGGACCGACTTCCGACATTAACTTTTATAAGAAGAATCCTCTGATGCTGTCAGATATGTACAAAATCTTGAATCAACTAAGCCTATCATCTGATTCATGCATGACCATTTTTCCTCTATCAAGGGGCCTCCGGATGTACTTGAAATCTACCATTCATCAACTACTTATTTGTCCACCCTCCATAACCAACGTCAGCAGCTACAACTCATTCAATTTTTTTGTCGGACTTCCACATTATTCTTCTAGTCAGATACTTGCCATTGATCCAGAATCGGAACTATATGATGGGTACAAGCATGTACAACGCCTTCCTAATCATACATCTGATCTTTGACTTTGTCTATTGATTCTTCTGCTCTCGCCATGTCTTCTAGTCGTGATCCAAGCAAAGGTAGAGGTCGTCCCTCAGCAGGAGTTGGTCATGATCTAGGATGGATTGGTTCCCAACACTGTAATTTCTGTGGTTTCACCAACCACCGAGGACAGATGTTGGGCAAGATGGCACATTAGCGTGAAAGATCAGGAGTCGTCAGAGGTTGACACTTGACAGTCCTTCCATTGATACTACAGATGCGATTCAAGCTAAGGTTGAGCGTAACTCAAGGAGAGACTTGGCAGTTGTACCACTGTCGAAAGACCTTCAGTATTTCATCAGCAAAGGGACCCCTTTACACTTTACAGTGCTCAGCCACCTTTTTACGTGACTCTTATCTTTTCTAGGATATGTGCATGAGGAACGGTCACTGGGGGTACTGAAGGACATGATTGTATCTATAATCTGGATTATGTTGTCAAGTTGTCTATTGAATGCGACACTTTATCTAACTTTGCGTCATCTCTATGACGCACTATAGCCTAGGCCATCCTTCTGCTGAGTAGGTGTGAGTTCTGTTGCTCGATTAAAACTCCATGTCATTTGAGTGGAGTTGTGTCAGCTTGAAAAGCAGATTCGTGTTGTCTGCCCAAGTAAATCTTGGTTAGGTTGTTTGTCTTTGTTGGTTCATCTCATGTGTGGGGACCTTGCAAGGTCCCAAGTCTATCTGGATACATGTATTTCATTACTTTTTCTTGATTAAATCTCTAAAGAAACCTGGCTATATCTCTTAAAAGGTAGATCGCAGGTGTTCGATATTGTGAAACTTATTTTAAAAAACTGTTGTTCACATATTTTAGAAAACAAAATCAGTCTTTTAGTCATTATAGGTGACCAGAAATAAAATGTGGGGAGGGGAGAGAAGGTGGGTCACATGTTCATCTGAAAAATGTAGAAAGGATTGAGTGGCCTGTTGACCGGTAGAGTAACGGAGTTAACAGTTTGGTAGAAATGAAAAATAATATACCCACAAGTGATATGGATGCAATTATCAGAACGTGGTGATAGATTTGTTAAGATAAGGAAACATAATGTATTTCTCTGAAATTTACCCTATTTTTTATTGTTATAAGCTACCATGATATTGTCGCCAGTTGTCAAACACGAGTAGTTCCTGAGAGTTGTTTCCAAAATAGCTTTGGGGTTTGATATATCTAAAAAATCTTTCGTGTGAGGCTGCAATTTAACAAAGGTTCCTTTTGGAAGGGTGGCATTCTTCACTCTTACAAAATCCCCCTCTTGCAAGAGCAAGTTTTGCATCATCCAATATGGCATATAAACCACACCTTCTTCAGCAATAAACCATGCCTTTTTCACTCTTATAACATTTTTGATTCTATTTACACATACCTTTTATTAAGTTTTCTGGCTATTTATACCTTTCCATCCTCTTATTTGCTAACAAGTTCTCACAATTATTTGGATAACAAATTAATATTTATTTTGTATAGTGTCCAAAGCAGCCGAACAATACAAATTGCGGGTATTATGTGCTGAAGTATATGAAAGACATCTTTGATGCGAGAAATAGAAATATTCCTGAATGTGTAGCTACTTAACATTATATTATTTTAGTTTGTTCAAATTTCTAAATAAATTGAAAATATCACAATATGTTGATATATTTGTCATATGATTGCAGTATTATTCGAAGTATATTGGTCGTTGCTTCAACCAAGAAGAAATCGATGAGGTCCGAAACGAGTGGGCGACATGTGTTCTTGAGCACACATAAGATTATGTGACATGTGGGGGAGACATTTGTTCTTTACCATAGACTAATGTGTGAAACTTTTTTAGTTAGTTTTCATTTCGATTCTAGAGTGGATACTCAATACTTTGTATTATTGAATCGTTGTATGGATGATTTAATATTAATTAAATTTAGTATGAGTTTCTTTCAAGGTTTGATGGAAATTTTGTTCAACTATGTGTTTGTTTGTGAAATGAAAAAGTATAATTGCATATTTATTATAATTTATTAATAATATGGTTAATTTGATCAATACAATTGGTGTGATATATGACCTTTCAAACTCTAATCAAAGACAACATTTAATAATATGTTGTAAAATGTATGATTCTACAACAAACAACACATGTTGTGTTATCCACACCTATTACAACAGGTTTGTCAGGAAAAAATACACCTATTACAACAGGTGTTTCTAGTGAACTACAACATGCATAACATGTTGTATAAATTGTGTATATTACAACAGACACACACCATGTTGTCTAAACAATCTTACTACAACGGTTAAATGTATGAAAAGACAACATACTCCAACTGTTGTATAAATATGTATATTACAATAGGTGCACTGCATGTTGTAATAGACCTACCTATTACAACGGGTGTGTTTAGTGAAAGACAACATGCTTCTACTGTTGTATAATATATATTACAACGGGTGAACCACATGTTGTAAAAAATACCCCTATTACAACGGGTGTGTTTTGTGAAAGACAATGTCGTTCAACTGTTGTATAATATATATTACAACAGGTGCACCACATGTTGTGTAAAATACCCATATTACAACAGGCCATTCCTTAAAATACAACATGTTTCAACTGTTGTATAAAATACATCTATTACAACATGCGATCACATGTTGTGTAAAGCACCCCCCATAAGACCACGCGATCTAATACAACGGTTAACACTTGTTGTAAATTGAGAAAAGGAACTGTTGTAAAAAGCATTTTTTGTAGTAGTGTATCTTACGTCGTTGAGAATCTCAGAGTTGTCATCCCGTCATCCATGGCCACAAACGGAACTGCAGATCGGCTATACTATGTGGTCATGAATGCCATGACAGATGGTAGTACATGGTGCAGGTGTAATGAGTGGGATCCAAAGGGGATCCGCTCTCTACTAAAATTTAAGGAATAAAACATACATTCCAAACACACACAAAATATATGCTAGAATATGTATAAAATTTTCAAATCTTAAATGATGGTATACAAAAACACCAAAGTATAGTAGCGGAATAAAAGTTTCTTGACTATTATCAATTTTACAAAAGTACATCATCATCTCTCATATAGAGTTTACATGGATGTTATAATATAAGGATCTAGTAGAGGGAAATCTAAACCATATCAAGTTTGTCTTCAGGCATCAACTCCTTAAGCTAGGTCCATCTCAGCATGTCAAGTCATCCATGTCCTACGCCTGGGGTTAGAAGCATGCCCCAGCAAGAGGAGAAAAAGTAAAAGACATCATCAAAAGGATGGTATGTGCATACTAAAATAAAATTGAGCAATATATGGAGTAAAAGGACATAAAGTAAAGAATGTTTCTTATAAAAGAGAAAAGGACCACTCAAGTGCTGGGAAATACAAGCACAAAGTATAGCAGTAGAAATAAAAAAAATTATCTATATGTATTCCCATAACAGCAAGATTGTATCAACTACTACGAAATATGAAGGACGGTTCAATGAGTTTATACTCGGTCTTGGAGCAAGTCCAACAACTACAACTCGTTGAAGATGCAATTATCTTCTAGTTTCTCTTGGACGGTGGTTGTGCATCTCCTGGTCTTCACCACAGACAACGGATAGGACAACTTCTATTGCGTCTCTTATGGACTTGTCACGGACTGCAGGTTGATGTTGTCCTCTTAGCAGTAGCTAAAGGACTCTTACATCTACAGTAGCCCACATGGACCAATTAGAATTCATGTCGTTCAACTAGAACAAACAAGGAGTTGTCCCTCTCATTGGTGTACTAGTCACCAACTTACTCTCCCACAACAATGATCATTGGTTGTTCTCTCTCGTGACTATCCCTCCCTAGTCAAGTAGGACTTTTCTGAGCTCTCTTGGTTACCACAACTACAAAGGAAAACAATTGTCAGAGAAATTGATTCTCAATTGCATGTGTTATTGTTTTGATCTAGGAAGCCCCCAGTACCCCTCTATTTATAAGTAGGGTTTGGGCCATGGTTCACAATTTGTTCGGGATCTGTGTGGGAGTGGATGGGATCGCAAGATCTTGAATTTTCACAACTTGTGAAATGCCAAATGGTCGTCTGGTATTGTGAGACGGTCGTCTCGTACTTCCAGACGGTCGTCTGGCAGTTTCCCAATTGCATATGAAATTGGTAATTCGTTTCTCGATAATGCTAAACATTAATTCCTTGCATCACAAGTATTATGCAATCAAAACAAATTTGGCAAAGTATCTAAAACCTTCCTCTGGCCTAACTGAGTGATCTCGTACATGCGATATGGTCATCTTTCTCACCCAGAAGGTCGTCTGGTGAGCCAAGCCGAATCAGTCGGTTCACACCTCAATTTGGGCAGAAATTAGCCAATCCAATTTCTGATCAGCCTAACAACCCAAACAGTCATCTTAACACTTAAGACGATTGTCTGGTGCACCAAACAGCCATCTCACCCTGTGAGACGATTGGTTGGGGTGCATTCAACTGATCTATTATGTAAATTGAGTACCTAAACACTTTAGTAACCAATCCAATCATCATTTAAGATTAAACTCCTCTTCTAGATTAGTTTCTATGTGTGTGACCCTGTAGGTCTCGTGTCACATTGGCGGTGAATGTCCATAACTAACTTATGACATCACAAGCAAAGAGTGGTGCCTAGTCACACATCAGTGCTACACAAGTGAATGGAAAGTTAGAGAACAACTTCAACCTACAATTTGTGTAAGGTGTTGTAGTGATTGTATAATTCCTTTGTCACTAATATCCAAAGTGAACTCGAGGCATGGAGTCATCATCCTCTCAATGTTCAACCTATCATATTGATTTACATGTGCATGTGCATGTGTTTCTCAGTCCCACTTATCAAGTAGTCAGGATATCAATCTCTAGTAGGAGGGACAAATCCCATCTCTATCATTCACAATCAGTCTCTATATGTCAAAGTCACCCAATCATCACCGTTATAACAACCCATGTTTCAGGACTACGTTTGATGATGTCAAAGCGTACCCAACGACATGTAATGAGTACAGTGACTAGGAATTACAATCACCACCTTCATTGTGAGAGATGAGTATGATCATCAATGATAGTTTCCATGTGTCACTCTCAAGGCGGGTCTGTCTAGTACATTGTTCCCTAACATATATTTGTGTGCATGATTTGATATTGCCATATCATGACTAATGAGATTCAATCATCAACAAACCCACACTCCATTCTTATGTGTTACTGGTGTCTATCTACCTTCCACAGTAACAGTTGACTAGGGACATAATAAGAATGTACATACTCTTAGTATTTGCATGATATCATTCTCCAAGTCATGTACTTGAAGACATACATCATTGAGTATTGTTGTTCTTTAGACATTCATAATGTTTCCCCATTATCTCATAACTGAATGAAACAGAATGAATTGGAATATTGCCTTTATGGGTACTAATCAAATCCTTTATGGTATATGCCATGTAAATCATCATATGATTTGCTCTATGGACATACCTTACCAACAGACTCCCACCTGCACTTAGAGCCAATCACCCATGAATCATATTCTTAGTGATCTAAGCATTTCCATTGTGTTTTTGTTGCGCTAGTGCTAATTTAATGAGTTAGCAACACTTTGCTCATAGTTGGTATATTGCATGTTTCCTTATGTCTTGGTTGTACGATTTCTCATATGAGATGGAACTGTCACAATATGGTATCTGATATTCCTTGCCTAACAAGTAGCTCCATTTTTGTCACAATATTACTACTAAGTCATCAATAGTTGGAACATCTATAAGTTCATCATATGAACTTTTAGATACATATAGTATCACTCTATGTTCACAACACAAGTATACTCACCTTCCATTGTATAATAGAATTAATGGCTATTAGTCTGGAACCCTTCCAACCAACAACATTTCTCTTTTAAACATATTTTATTTTGGGATCACTTTTGTCATTTTGGAAGATTGTATCAATGTAACCTTTTACATCCAACTCTTCCTCTATTGCTATCTTTAAATACTAGCAATCTATCATTAAATACTTCTCAAGTATTGATGGATATCTTTGATGACTTTCCAATAACCCTTATATGAATTTAATGTCATATTGTCATGTCCAATACATACAAGATTATATGGGATAAGTACATTTATAGAATTCATGATAGATCCATTTCTACAACCTATGGCATCTTAATCATGTCATTTCCATTCTTTACAAGAATCAAAACTTTTGGGTCATGATAGACTAATCTGGATCCTCTCTCATTGAATCCTTCCTCGTTGAACTCCTTCAACATATTGCTATTGTATGTGCTCAAACTTATATTGTGAAACATTCAAGAACTATATCATAGGTCTTGATCCTTATCTCATAAGATGTTTTACCTTATCCTTCATTGTTGAATGTGTTTTTCATGCTAGTTTTCAATATTCACAATATTGAGATGTTATTCCTCATCATGTGTGGAATGTTCATATATGCTCCCACTAAATCTTTAGTTATCACATATTTCATCTCTTATCTTGATTCAAGTTAAACTCTTTGACTATCTAGTCAACTTAAAGATCCCTCCTCTGAGATGCTTGTTTCAATCCGAGATCGATCTTCATAGTTTATAGACTTTATTTGCATCCTTGAAGCTATAATACCTTTTAGGTTGTGTCACATACACATCCTATGATGTATTCCTTTAAGGAATTAGGTTTCTATCTTCATATGCTAAATTTCTTAGTCTATTTTAGCTACAACAACAAGCTTGACAATCGGTAAAGGAATTTCTATCATGTTCAACAATTGAACTGATTTGAAAAATATTTTCACCCAATTTGTCCTTTTATGTTATCCTTGTAGGGTTTTTTCACAAGAGCCTATTGAACCCTTTAGGTATTACCCTTTTAGGTGGCACTATCATGGTCCTACCTTGTTAGCTTACATGGATCCCTTAACGGCCTTGAGACATTACTTAGATTATGGTACTTAATGGCTTCTAGTTGACTAGTTGGCTCATTTGTTATGACTGGCCTATTTGAGTTGTTTGGATACACAATCCTTCAATTTCAGATGTGTCTTACTAGAACTATTTATTCTGTGTTATATGATGAACCAGAGATTCAACAATAACTTTTGATTCTCTTAGTTTACACTGTACCCTATTTTTGATCTCAAACATTTCAAGTTCTACTTTTACTCCCATTAATTATTTAGGAACTCAGTTACCCTTTCAACAAAACAATTTTGTTTTTGGATTGGAATTAATAGTAATATTCAACAACCATAGTTTATGGATAAACCTTCTCAAGAAACTATTTTCTCAATGTAGGTTTCAATCCTTTAGACATATTAGACATTTCCAAATCATATCATATATGATGTCTTATAAAACAAATATGTGGTACATGGTTTAGTGATAGGTATATATTTATGAGGGTATAAGAAGAATATATTAATTGGTAATTATATCATGAATCATCATGGTACAATTCTTCATTCTAACACATCATCATGTTCAGATGGATTTGACTTGTGATACTTTATCACAGTTCTTTCCTGAAGGTTCTGTGAAGTACTTCAACATTTGATCTCATCAAAGTTTCTCAATACTTTCATCAAAGTTATACATCATTTATAATCTCCTTGAACATTTCAAGAGATTAATGGTTCTATTTTACTGAGTACATATCATCATATTACTGATACATGAAATTAAGTATAAGCAATTATTTACAACATTCATTCCATAAGATCTTCATGCAACACATGTATGAGGTCTGATGGAAGGCTTATCCTCCCGCTACATCTAGTGAAGGATGTCATGTCATATTGTGCATAGATAAGGCTTTGCATGTTTCCTTAGGTTCGATAATGAAGGAAATCTAGATTAACATCTACATGTATTCTAGACATGCATTTCTTATGTACGTCCAAGGTGACTATTTCTAATGATAGTCTTGAGTTATCAATTACAATCCTTTGGTATTAACGTTTGGAAAAATTTATCCAAAATTCTTTCAAAGTAAATACATTAGATATTTGGGCATTTCCACACAAGATCATATATATTGAAACAGAAACAATAATATATCACTTTATTGATTTATCATCATTGTCATACAAGATGTTTTAAAGTAAATGTTTCTATAAATAACAATTCTAATAACTCCATTACATGCCCATGGGGCTAAGATAAATTTAAATGTAGACTAAATCCTCCGCAACTTTTGCTCTGCCTTGTCCATCTTTGTCCTCTCATGAGGGCCTTCACTTCTTGTCAGATCTTGCACATCAAGTATGTCAAATCTCTATTTGGTATCATATAAAAAAGTGAAGAAGTGATTAGATTTATCTTATAACATTTATACTTGAAGTGTAGGCCTCAATGCATTCTTTCTTCTTCTTTAGTTCCTCTAACTAGAGTGGAAAGTTTCTTTTGCAATGTCCAAGCTGTTGACAATGGTGACAATTGCCTCTTTTCTTTACTCCTCCTGTTGCTTTGAGATCTGAACACTTGGACTTCTGGCTAGCTTTAGAACTCTTCTTGGCTTTTCCCTTGCCTTTAGACTTCCTCTTTGTCTTTCTGATCATCATAACAAACTTGGGTTTGTCTTTTTTCATTTGTCCCTCAACTGTTCTCAACATGCCCAGTAACTCTGTCAATGATTTGTCAAAGTCGTTCATGTTGCAGTTCATGACAAACTGACTGTAAGATTCTGGCAGAGACTGTAGAATCAAATCAGTGGCCAACTCTTGACTCAAGAGATTCCAGTCTAGCTAGGTTCTCCACATACTGAATAAGCTTGAGCACATGAGGACCTACTGGATCTCATTCTGCCATGTTACATTTGAACAATGCCTTAGAGCCATTGTATCTCTCTTATCTTGCCTGATCTTGGAACATGTTCTTGAGATGTGTGACCATCTCAATCACATCCATGTTCTCATGTTGCCTCTGCAACTCATAGTTCATGGAGCGTAGCATCGATTACTTGACATCCACAACATCTTCAATATGCTTCTTGTAAGAATCCTTATCAGCCCTAGGTGCAGTCGGAGCATCCGCTAGATGGTCGCTTGGGCCCACCAAGCAGTTGTATGGATCCTTCACTTTGTCCTCCAGATGATCAACTCATCTCATGAAGTGTTCATCTCGTCTGGTGATTATTATCTTCAATGTCGTTGCAAGAAAAGAAACTATCTCATTGCTACTTTATTACATTTTAAAAAGAAACCTCAAGTTACATTCAAGGGGAGCAAAGGTAGAATTAACTTTACATTTGAAATAAGGAGGTAGAGGTTCGGTACGCAGAGATAAATAGGAATAAAGCCATACCATCCAGCCACACACATATATTGGGTTATTGGCAATAACCATGCTACACATCCACCACCAAAACTTCTTGTAGGGCGACGCATTTGCATATATATATATATATATATATATATATATATATGTGTGTGTGTGTGTGTGTGTGTGTGTGTGTGTGTGTGTCTATATAATATATATATGTATATACATATGTATATATACATATATGTATGTATATATATACATATATATATACATATCTATATACATATATATATATATATATATATGTGTGTGTGTGTGTGTGTGTGTGTCTATATAATATATATATGTATATACATATGTATATATATACATATATGTATGTATATATATATACATATATATACATATCTATATACATATATATATATATATATATATATATATATATATATATATATATATATATATATATATACATATAAAGGGGTGAGAGTTCAGGGTCTTCCTTCTTGGGGTTCTAGGGTCCGAGGCCTCCTTATCGTAGTGGTAGCTTGTTGCACCCGCTTTAGCCGTAGTAGGCATTTAGGGTTTTGTAGGGCTAGGTTTAGCTATTGAAAAGCCACTTAGTAATCCCTTGGTTGATGATTTCAATCTCTCACCCACAAATTGAGTGCATCATATTCAATTTTCTTTAAGAAATACCTAGGTTTGAGGCCTCCCTGTCGCAGTAGTCTAACTATTGACAGGCCATTAAGAATCAACTTATTGAAAAGAGAATAAGATTGCTCGATAAAATCATTATTTATATCAAGCTCCTTTGGTTTCAAAAATTTTAAGATTTAAGCCTTAGATCTCTTTATTTTTTATAACTATATCTTCACAAGGCTATTTAAAAAATTTCCTCAATAGAAATAAGAAAATATGTTGAATAAAATGTTTAACTCACTAACAGGCATCTACGAAACAATAAATACCCTTCAAACCATAAATGAAAGCAATTCAATGGAAAATAAAAATAATTTCATCATCGATAAAGAAAAGCTAAGAGAAGAATTTTTATCTGAAAGAAATTAGTTCAAGACAAAACAATTTTATGAAAACTTTGATAGAAAAGAAAGAGATTACATTAGAGAAAAATGGTATTCACAAATTCAATACCATAGAAATATATATATATATCTTTGAATGGTATAAAAATTATTATATCAAAGAACTTAAATAAAAAATCTATAGGCTTGTTCCACCGTGGTATGAGTCTAATAAGTCTGACAGTAAAATTAGACCATTGCATCATGAAAACCCTCCTAAGAACTTGCCATTCCAAAATATTACAAACAAGAGTAATCTACAATCAAAATAAGAAATTTCTCAATCTTCAATAATAAACACATGATTGATAAAGTAAATAATCTATCTAAAACTAAAAGTAAAGAAAGTGAAGAGTACTCTGTAAAGGTATTAAGCATAGAACAATACTTCATTCTTGAAACTATTAATAATGTTAAAAATGATCAAGAAAAAATAAAATTATTTTCAAAATATATCAAAATGAATAAAAAAGAAATCAAATCTAAAGGTAGTCCAAACCAAAATATTTCATATGATACTAAAAGAATAACTGAAAAACAACCAACTCTAAGAGACTTCAAAAGAGAGCAAAAAATTATTAAAAAAGAGATAAAAGATTTAAAAGAAACTAAAAAGACATATGAACATTCAAAAAGTCAAGATAAATCCAAAAATAAATCCCTAAATAGCATCCAATAATATATAAAAAGGAAATGGAAGGGAGATGTTATAATAAAAATAAACCCAGATTTCACTATTAAGAAACTAGCTTTATTTGATTCTGGAGCAGACATAAACTGCATTAGAGAAGGTCTAATATCAACCAAATATTTTGAAAAAACCATACACATTGTTAATTCATGCACCAATGAAAAATTACAAATCAATTATAAAATCCCTAATGTCCATGTTTGTATAAAACATACATGTATTAAAACTACTTCCATGCTAGCTAAAAATATAACTGAGGATATAATCATATAATCCTGAATAAAATACTACCTATTATAGTGGATACAAAAGGAGTACATGCTAATATACATGGAAAAATGATTACCTTTAAGTTCAAAAATGAACCCAAAGTATCATTTATACAACAAATAAACATTTCAATCAAATACAAAGAAAACTTCTTTAACAAACTTAACACAGAAATAGAAACTGAAAGAATTCATAATAAAATCAAAAGTAGTAACTTTCAAAAACTAATAATAGAATTTCAAGAAAAAGTTGAAAAAGAAATCTGCTCCACACTACCTTTAGCATTCTAGCATAGAAAGAAACATGAAGTTACTTTACCATACATTAAAAATTTTGATAAAACTAAAATCCCAACAAAAGCCAGACCCATCCAAATGAATCAAATACGTTTAGAAATATGTAACAATGAAATAAAAGAACTTGAGACAAAGAAATTAATTAGACCTAGCTCCTTTCCATGGAGTTGCACTGCCTTTGTAACATCCCTGACCTGGGTTATGCCTTAACCCTAGAAGTTTTGCTTAAGTAAGTCATTTAGATTCTTGTCTTTATATTTTTAAAAGTAATTAAGACTAACAGAGAGCTTATGTTTCAATTTTGGTCCTATTTGAATAATGTTGAAACAATATTTACCTGTTTTGGACTAAAGTGCAATTTACCCAATTTAAGGGGTTACCTTGCAAATGTTACATGATAAATGTTTCTCAAGTGTTATAGCATCATAAGAATGAGAATGATGCTGAGGTATGGCTTCCACAAGCCTAAGTGCCAAGAAGGAGCTTGTTTGAATATTGTTTGTGCATTGAATAACTAGTTTTGGTGTAATTTTCAATTTACCCAAAACCTAGGGTTGGATATGTAAAATACCACCTCTATTATGTCCCTATTGTTTCTTGGTATCATTTATAGAAAAGAAAAAGAAAGGGACGTCTTGTTTGAACCACTTTTGAGGAGAGATAATCTTGATAATAAAATAATCAAGAAATAAGCATAAATGAAACCCTAATTTATTTTATAGCAAAAATAAATATATTAATTGAAGTGCCCATCAACTCAAAGGCTTTGGTTGAAATCCTATAGTGCGAGGATGTCCAAATGCCTTGAGTAGCACCGAAATATCCTAAGTAGGTGAAGAAATCCACTCACATTTGTTAATTAAAAAGTAATGTCCACTAAAAATAGATAATAGTATTATAATGATTAAGGTGCTTAAGTGGTTGCTTTTAATTCAAGGATAATTGAGAAGATATTGAGGGCAAGGAAGATGTCTTCGAAGGCAAGGAAGGGAGGGTGCATTTGGCAAGAAAGTGGATGAATGTTCTCCTACTTTCTCTCTCCTAGAAAATCAATTATATGTACTCGATTTTCTCTTTACTTGAAAGGCTATTTTTACAAACCACTTTCTTCCCTTGCTTTGGCCAACGACCAAGGAGCTTAGGAGCAGGAGGAAAACTTTCCCCAAGCTGAAGGTAAGCTCCATGATCATATTCAACCTTGAATTGATGGTTGAAATCGGATTTCAACACTCATTTTCTTCTCTCTTCCATCCAATGCTCAACCTTGGATATCTTTTGCATCCAAAGAGTTGGAAACGAACCTTGGATAGTTGAAGGAGATTCTTTCACCATTAGAGACGAGAAGCTTGAGGCTTTGAATCTACTTTGAAGGTGGGTTATATAACTTGAACCCATCAATGTTATTATTGTTTTCAATTCCTCGCCATATGTTGATCTTTTATTTCTTCTTGAATAAATGACGAACTCATAATATATATGACAGTAGAATTCAGAGGTATGAAGCTTGATGATGATGGCATCATCTTAGCACACACCTCATGAATATCAAGAACAAACGGTTTCAATTTTGTGGTCAAACAGTTTCAAACCGTTTGGTGACCAAACAGTTTCAAAACCATTAGAGGTCAAACAGTTTCAAACTGTTAGAGACCAAACGGTTTCAATGGATTCAAGGATCAATTGGTATCATGACCTAATAACTTCAAACAATCAAACTCAATTGATTTCAGAACCCTAGCTCAATTGGTTTCAAAACCCTAGATCAATTGATGTCAAAACCCTAATTTAGGTTTAAACGGTTTCAACTCTGATTTGACCAAACGGTCTCAAACCGTTTGAAGATAAAGATCAAGACCATTTGAAGGTCAAGTGACCTCAAGACCGTTAGAAGGTCAAGTGACCTCAAGACCATTTGAAGGTCAAGTGACCTCAAGACCGTTTGAAGGTCAAGTGACCTCAAGACCGTTTGAAGGTCAAGTGACCTCAAGACCGTTTGAAGGTCAAGTGGCCTCAAGACCGTTTGAAGGTCAAGTGGCCTCAAGATCGTTTGAAAGTCAAGTGGCCTCAAGACCATTTGAAAGTCAAGTGGCCTCAAGACCGTTTGAAAGTCAAGTGAACTCAAGACCATTTGAAGGTCTAAACGGTCTCAAACCGTTTGGAGGTTTAGGGTCAAAACTGTTTGAAGGTTCAAATGGTTCAAACCATTTGAAGGTCCAATTGATTCAAATCATGTGAGTACTAAGGACCCCATAAGTGGTTGAAGAGTATCTCAAGGTCGATTTCAATGGAAGTACCTCTAAAGTATTTAGGTGATTAATACATTTAGAGTGATTATCAATTGATGCCTATGAAGGTAATAAATTCAATACACTATGATAAGCATAGGTGTATGTACTTAGTGAAAGGTTAAGCCAACTGAATAAGGTATGATGGTGATGTGTGTTTCTAGTACATGGAACAATGATAAGTATGATTTAATACTTAAATAATGCCATGTGCTCCAAGATATGTGGAAGCACTGACTTAGGGTTTGGATTAATGAGGTAATCATAAAACCCTAATCAATGGAGAATGGAAACCCTAACCCTAATTTTGGGTAATGGGTTGAGAAACCCTAATTGAAATGAAATAGGAAACCCTAACCCTGATGTAGAGTGATGTTATGTGAAACCCTAATATAGGGTGATGCTATGTGAAACCCTAATACAGGGTGATGTTATGTGAAGCCCTAATATAGGGTGATGCTACGTGAAACCCTAATATAGGGTGATGTTATGTGAAACCCTAATATAGGGTGATGTTATGTGAAACCCAAATATAGGGTGATGTTATGCGAAACCCTAATGTAGGGTGATGTTATGTGAAACCCTAATATAGGGTGATGTTATGTGAAACTCTAATGTAGGGTGATGTTATGTGAAACCCTAATTGATAAAGATGGGAAACCCTAACCCTAATGAGGGAATAGTGATGTTATCTTATATTACATAATGTTGATATGTAATTGATATGGTTGTTATCAAGTATACTAACCATGTAGGTATCATGAGATGATGAGCATAACCAGGTATGAACTATGATGTTAATGGGCCTTGTGAGCCATTATTTTATTTGTTGCCTAGTGAGAGGTGACAAGAAATTGAATATGCTTGGTGAGCTATGTGAGATGCTTGTGTAACAAATATCATGAATACCTTAGTCAGATGACCTGGAGGTAATAGTTACCTTATAGTGGTAACCATGTTCAATGATGAACTAAGGGTTTGAATAACCAGATCCAGTAAACATGATGATGGTATTGTTGAGGTATGTGAATTCCCAGTAATGAAATAAGGGATTGAGATCCCAATGTTTTATAAAGTTATGAAAAGTACTTGATAGAAGTATTACATGTTTCTTTGTAGCATTTGTCATAATAATTCTTGTTTGAAAACTTGACTGATGCTAAAATAATATGGTAATGTACTTAAATAATCAAGTGGAATTTTATCATGTAGAAGCCCTGGCCATAGATCCATCATCGTCAGTAGCTGGTGATGGTGAAACAGATTCTCATACGGGTTAATCCGGAGCGTATATTGTTGAATATGTGGGGTTTCTCCTAGCCGAAAATGGGAGGATTAGAGTGCAACTACAGCTGTAGACTCAAGATATGTATAAGAGCATGGTGAACTGGCCCATGGCTCAGTGTGATAGAGCATGAATGCATTCATGGCTCAGAGAGCACAGTGAACTGGCCTGTGGCTCAGATTTACTAGCGTCGGGACCTGTACCAAGGAAGGCTAGAGTATGGGTAGCCTATGAGAGCTCACCATGTGACTGAGGTCACTTAAGCAAGAGACTACGGTCCTACTTGTGGTCTCGTACTGACCGAGATGGATGAGATCGTGGAGTCTGGCTCTTCCATTGATCTTGTATGGCACCGACATTGGGTTTCACAACCGAAGGTTGGATTTGAGCGGTATGACTCACTTCCTCAGGGCATAAGTATGATTGTAAAATGTAATCAGTCGTGTTGCGTATTTGCTTAAGAATGAAATACAGAAATCATTGATTGATGTTATATTGCTTACTATATCCTAAATGGATAGATGTTATACATGTTCTTCATATTCCTTATTAAAATGGATAGATAATTTATTGTTTTATCATTTATAGCTGTAATGCTTTAAAAGATGATATTTCTCTATTTTGCTTAATAATGATTAAATCATGCTTTTCAATAGAGAATCCTCTGCTCATTTTATTACTGTTTATCTGCATTAATAATGTTTCTGGCGGAGAGTTATATATCTCATTGGGACAATTTCAATTGTCTCACCCCCGTGGGATCCAACCTTTTTAGGTGGATGGGGATGAGGTGGTAGAAACCATACAGCAGGGGAAGGACAACAGCATTAGGGGCAGTAGTAACATCTCAGGTGGAGATACTGACTGTCGTGTCTTGTAGATATGAGTCCTATGAGTCATCTATGTACTCTCAGGTCCTTGGAGTCAGTAGTTAGTGATTTTACGGTCGATCTGATATTTTGGCATTGAATGCCTCGAGGTTTTATGTTGCTTATGTGTAGATTTAACATAGCAACTGTTGTATGTAATCCTCAAGAAGAGATGGTACATGGTATGTACTTTGTGGACCAGAATGTATATATAATATTTTGGTTCTTGTTATAAGAGTTTCCTGGAAATGGATCTCTTTGCAAATGGTTTTAATTTTTTAGTGATTTTTGTTAATCCACTATTTATGTTTAATTTCGTAATTAATTACGCAGTGATGGTCTGATTTGTGGTCAGGTCGTCACAATTTAGTGGTATCAGAGCTTAAGGTTCGCTGAGTCTACAGAGACATAGGATTAAGGTCGTTGAGTCTATTCTAGTGTCTTTCAACTTATCTGATAGTGACTTCTACTCTCAGGAGAAGAAGTAAAGCTTGAAGATGGCTGGATCACATGAAGAACATGCTGCTGAAAGCAGTGTTGCTGCACCAAGAGGAAGTGCAAGGGATCAGGCTAGAGAAGAACTGGTACCTGAACATCCCCAGTTTGACCAAACTACACTAGAAAACCCAGCTTTCCATGCTCTGTTTGGACAGTTCATGGCGACTATGACACATATGGCAGATAGGATACCACCACCTGCACCTAGGGCACCAGCTCATAATGAGGGACATGGAGCTAGCAAGACTTTTGAACGACTTCGACGGGTAGGAGCCACTGATTATGATGGTATAGCCGATCCAACAGACGCAGACTTGTGGCCGACTGAGTTGGAATAGGCCTTCAGTATTCTTAATATCCCCGAAGCAGAGAAGGTTAGGCATGCGGTGTACCTATTGAAGGGGAGTGCTGGCCATTGGTGGGCTATAGAAGAAGGCAAAAGGCCAGGTGTTGAAGTCGGATGGGAAGAGTTCCGACGAGAGTTTATTAGTAGATATTTTCGCAAGACTTACCTGGATGAGAAAATCTCTCAGTTTGAGCGGATAAGGCAAGGAAAAATGAACATTAGTGAGTATGAAGCTAAGTTTATAGAGCTTCTACGGTTCTGTCCGCACATGGCTGCTACAGATGAGGAGATGATTTAACATTTTGAGAAGGGTTGGAACATTGATTTAACCACACTAGTATCTGTTCTAGAGAATAGAGAGAGGTTTGCCACCTTTATGGAGTCTGTTAGGTGGATAGAAAGGTCTTTGACTGAGAAGCGTCAGGCCAACAGTAAGAAAGTATATACACAGTTCTAAGGATAGAGGTCTGAAAGTTTTAAGACACTAAGGTTTTCTACACCAACAACACCACTGAGGTTTAATACTCAGACACAGTGGACATCCAGCAAGGGTAGAGGTCGTAGTTTACCACCAAAGGGAGCCCACATCTCAGCATCAATGTCAGTAACAGGACCATATAGACCACAATGGGAGAACAAAGTCTGTTATAAATGTGGGAAGATGGGACATCTGATGAAAGATTGTTTAGCTAGAGATGAGAGTGTAACCTAACCACCGAGGCAGAGTCAACAAGACTCTCAGAAGCGATAGTTTAGTAGTAGCACACGAGGACATGGACAGGCGTCCCAAGTTGGCTCATCTATATCCAACAATAGGGCGAGTGGTCGACAACCAGTAACGACAAGATTCTATGCAATGAATCAGCCCGAGGTAGTGGTCAATCCACGAGTTGTGACAGGTCAGATGGAATTATTTCATTCTAATATGTCTTCATCTTGCTTCATATCTATTTTGATTGATCTGGGTGCTACACATTCCTTTATCACTCGAGAAGTGATTCATGACTGTAATATGACTGTCAGTCATAAAGCAGATAATTTGTTATTAGAAACTCCATTAGTTGGATCTACAGTGTTACAGGAGGTATGTTTTCTCTGTGTTCTTTCTTTTTCAGAACATAGCATTTAGGTGGATCTTATACCACTTGAGATGTATGGGTTCGACATAATTCTTGGGATGGACACCCTAGAAAAGTATAAGGTTGTCTTGGATTGCGGTTCTAAGTAGGCTATGTTCACAGACAATGGTGTTACATGAATCTTTCAAGGGGATAGAAATATTCTTCCAACCTGTCTAGGGTCGGCTATGGTAGCTGAAAAGCTGATGCGACAAGGATGCTTTGCATTCTTGGCACATGTGGTAGATACCAGAGCAGAGAGTCCTAGTCTTTCTAAAGTTCTGATTGTTAGAGAGTTTGAGGATGTGTTTTCTGAGGAACTTCCAGGTGTTCCTCCACCCCGAGAGATTGATTTTGAGATTAATCTAATCCTGGGTACACAACCAATAGCTCAAACACCTTATAGAATGGCACCTGCTGAGATGGCAGAACTCAAGAAACAGTTACAGGAGTTTCTTAAGAAACACAAGGAAAATTATCCGACACATGATTTAGAATTAGCTGTTGTGGTTCATGCATTGAAGATCTGGAGACATTATCTCTATGGAGAGACATTCCAGATTTTCACAGACCATAATAACCTAAAATACATCTTTTCATAGCATGAGTTGAACATGATACAACGCCGCTGGATGAAGTTAATCAAGGACTATGATTGTACAATTGATTATCATCTAGGAAAGGCTAATGTAGTGGCTGATGCACTAAGTAGAAAATCATCATCACCAAACATAGACAAAGCACAGTTGAACTGTTTAGTGTGCTTTAAATGAGACATGCTTGTCTCTTTGAGGCAAAACAATGTACAACTTAAAGTATCCTTGTTAGCTGGACTGTTAGATGAGATGCACATAAAACCTACTCTGAAACAACAAATCAAAGAGGCATAACAGGATGATACTGTGATTCAGCAGATCAGGTCAGGGTACGGTAATGAGAAACGAGATGGGTTTCATGAGTTAGATGATGAGGTAGTCTGTTACCATGGTAGGATGGTAGTACATGATGCCAATAACTTAAGGAAGTTAGTCTTGGAGGAAGCTCACTCATCCATGTATGCAATGCATCCAGGGAGCACCAAAATGTATCATAATTTGAAAGATATGTATTGGTGGCCTGGATTGAAGAAAGATGTAGTTGAGTTTGTTATGCGGTGTCTGGTATGTCAGCAGGTTAAATTCGAACATCAAAAGCCCATAGGAACAATGCAACCTTTACCTATACCACAATGGAAATGGCATCACGTAACCCTGGACTTTGTGGTTGGTTTACCAAGAACATCCAAAAGTCATGATTCCATTTGGGTGATAGTTGATAGGTTGACTAAGTCAGCAAATTTTCTTCCTATTAAAACAACCTATACTGCTGAGAAACTTGCACATATCTATATAGATGAGATAGTGTGGTTACACACGGTTCCAACTACAATTGTTTCTGATAGAGGTCCCCAGTTCACGAGTCATTTATGGGAACAACTACATAAAGCTTTGGGCACGCAGTTAAGATTCAATACCGCCTTTCACTCATAGACGGATGGATAATCTGAGAGAACTATACAAACTTTAGAGGATTTTCTTAGGGCATGCGTCCTTCAATTTGTAGGAAGTTGGGATCTACACTTGAGTTTGATAGGATTCACTTACAATAATAGTTATCAGCACAATATTGATATGGCACCATATGAAGCATTATATGGTAGACGTTGTAGATCTCCTTTATGCTGGTATGAAATAGGGGAATATCAACTTTTGGGTCCTGAATTAGTGCAACAGACAACTGAAAATATTAAAGTAATACAACAACAGTTAAAGGTTGCACAGGATAAACAGAAATCATACACTGATAAACGGTGAAGACCTTTAGAATTCCAAGTTGGAGACAGAGTATATCTCAAAGTCTCACCTTAGAAAGGTGTTCTTAGATTTGGGAAGAGGGGTAAGTTAGCTCCTAGATTTATGGGGCATTATCCAATCACTGAACGGATTGGAAAGGTAGCCTATAAATTGGAGTTGCCACCTAAACTACATAGATTGCATCCAATATTCCATATATCCATGCTGAGAAAGTGTCACCCTGACACGGAGTTAGTTTTGCAACATGTGGAGGTAGAATTAAATGAAGATATATCCTATGTAGAAGGACCATTTGGAGGTTTAGGGTCAAAACCGTTTGAAGGTTTAGGGTCAAAACCATTTGAAGGTTCAATTGGTTCAAACTGTTTGAAGGTCCAATTGATTAAAACCATGTGATTACTAAGGACCCCATAAGTGGTTGAAGAGTATCTCAAGGTTGATTTCAATGGAAGTACCTCTAAAGTATTTAGGTTATTAATACATTTAGAGTGATTATCAATTGATGCCTATGAAGGTAATAAATTCAATACACTATGATAAGCATAGGTGTATGTACTTAGTGAAAGGTTAAGCCAACTGAATAAGGTATGATGGTGATGTGTGTTTCTAGTACATGGAACAATTATAAGTATGATTTAATACTTAAATAACGCTATGTTCTCCAAGATATGTGGAAGCACTGACTTAGGGTTTGGATTAATGAGGTAATCATAAAACCCTAATCAATGGAGAGTGGAAACCCTAACCCTAATTTTGGGTAATGGGTTGAGAAACCCTAATTGAAATGAAATAGGAAACCCTAACCCTAATGTTGGGTGATGTTATGTGAAACTCTAATATAGGGTGATGCTATGTGAAACCCTAATATAGGGTGATGTTATGTGAAACCCTAATATAGGGTGATGTTATGTGAAACCCTAATGTAGGGTGATGTTATTTGAAACCCTAATTGATAAAGATGGGAAACCCTAACCCTAATGAGAGAATAGTGATGTTATCTTATATTACATAATGTTGATATGTAATTGATATGGTTGTTATCAAGTATACTAACCTTGCAGGTATCATGAGATGATGAGCATAACCATGTATGAACTATGATGTTAATGGGCCTTGTGAGCCATTATTTTATTTGTTGCCTAGTGAGAGGTGACAAGAAATTGAATATGCCTGGTGAGCTATGTGAGATGCTTGTGTAACAAGTATCATGAATACCTTGGTCAGATGACCTGGAGGTAATAGTTACCTGATAGTGATAACCATGTTCAGTGATGAACTAAGGGTTTGAATAACCAGATCCAGTAAACATGATGATGGTATTGTTGAGGGATCTAAATTCCCAGTAATGAAATAAGGGATTGAGATCCCGATGTTTTATAAAGTTTTGAAAAGTACTTGATAGAAGTATTACATGTTTCTTTGTAGCATTTTTCATAATAATTCTTGTTTGAAAACTTGACTGATGCTAAAATAATATGGTAATGTACTTAAATCATCAAGTGGAATTTTATCATGTAGAAGCCCTGGCCATAGATCCATCATCGTCAGTAGCTGGTGATGGGGAAACGGATTCTCCTACGGGTTAATCCGAAGCATATATTGTTGAATATGTGGGGTTTCTCCTAGCCGAAAATGGGAGGATTAGAGTGCAACTTCAGTTGTAGACTCAAGATATGTATAAGAGCATGGTGAACTGGCCCATGGCTCAGTGTGATAGAGAATGAATGCGTTTATGGCTCAGAGAGCACGGTGAACTGGCCCGTGACTCAAATTTACTAGTGTCGGGACCTGTACCAAGGCGGGCTAGAGTATGGGTAGCCTATGAGAGCTAACCTTGTGACTAAGGTCACTTAAGCAAGAGACTACGGTCCTACTTGTGGTCTCGTACTGACCGAGACGGATGAGATCATGGAGTCCGACTCTTCCATTGATCTTGTATGACATCGACTTTGGGTTTCACAACTGAAGGTTGGATTTGAGCGGTACGACTCACTTCCTCAGGGCATAAGTATGATTGTAAAATGAATCATCCGTGTAGCGTATTTGCTTAAGAATGAAATACAAAAATAATTGGTTGATGTTACATTGCTTACTGTATCCTAAACGGATAGAAGTTATACATGTTCTTCATATTCCTTATTAAAATGGATAGATGATTTACTATTTTATCATTTATAGCTATAATGCTTTAAAAGATGATATTGCTCTATTCTGCTTAATAATGATTAAATCATTCTTTTCAATAGAGAATCCTCTACTCATTTTATTACTGTTTATCTGCAATAATAATGTTTATGGCGGAGAGTTATATCTCTCACTGGGACAATTTCAATTGTCTCACCCCCGTGGGATCCAACCTTTTTAGGTGGACGAGGACGAGGAGGTAGAAACCATACAACAGGGGAAGGACAGCAACATCAGGGGCAGCAATAACATCTTAGGTGGAGATACTGACTGTCGTCTCTTGTAGATATGAGTCCTATGAGTCGTCTCTGTACTCTCAGGTCCTTGGAGTCAGTAGTTAGTGCTTTTATGATCGATCTGAGATTTTGGCATTGAATGCCTCAAGGTTTTTTGTTGCTTATGTGTAGATTTAACAGAGCAACTATTGTATGTAATCCTCAAGAAGAGATGGTACATGGTATGTACTTTGTGGACTAGAATGTATATATAATATTTTGGTTCTTGTTATAAGAGTTTCCTGGAAATGGATCTCTTTGCAAATGGTTTTAATTTTTAATGGTTTTTGTTAATCTGCTGTTTATGTTTAATTACGTAGTGACAATCTGATTTGTGGTCGGGTTGTCGTAGCCTTCTATGTAGAAAATGCATCCGAAATAGAAAGAGGGGCTCCTAGGCTTGTCATTAATTACAAACCTCTAAATAAAGTACTCTAATGGATCAGATATCCAACTCCTAATAAACACGCCTAATAAAAAGAATACATGGTGCTAATAACTTCTCAAAATTTGATATGAAATTTGGATTTCGGCAAATACAAATAAGTGAAAAAGATAGATATAAAACTGCCTTCACAGTACCTTTTGGTCAATATGAATGGAATGTTATGCCTTTTGGGCTAAAAAATGCTCCATCAGAATTCCAAAAAATAATGAATGAGATATTTAATCCACATACATCTTTTAGTATAGTCTATATTGATGATGTACTTATTTTCTCTAAAGACTGTGACCAACATTGGAAACACCTAAACACATTCCTTCAAATAGTAAAACACAATGGACTAGTAGTTTCTGCTAAAAAGATGAAACTATTTCAAACAAGTATTCAATTTTTAGGTTACAAAATAGAAAAAGGAATTGTATCACCTATAATAAGAGCCATAGACTTGCTAACAAATTCCCAGATGAAATCCTAGAGAAAAAACAACTCCAAAGATTTTTAGGATGCTTAAACTATATATCTGATTTCTATGAAAATCTAGCACTAGATAGAAAACTCCTTACAGATAGACTAAAAAAGATTCCACCAAGTTGGACCATAGATCACACCAAGGCTATTCAAAGAATAAAATCAAAAGTTCAAAGGTTACCATGTTTAAATATTGTTGACCCATAGGCCTATAAAATAGTAGAAACAGATGCATCAGATATAGGATATGGAGGAATTCTTAAGCAAAAAATTGATAATAAAGAACATTTGGTTCGATACACCTTAGGAGTGTGGAACAAAACCAGAAAAAATTATTCAACTATAAAAAAAAAAATATTAGCCATAGTTCTCTCTATTATAAAATTTCAAGGTGACCTTTTAAATAATAACTTTTTATTAAGAGTAGATTGTAAATCATCTAAATTTGTCTTAGAAAAGGATGTTAAAAATCTTACCTCATAGCAAATATTTGCTAGATGGCAAGAAATATTAGCTATATTTGATTTTGATATAGAATTCATAAAAGGAGAGAATAATTTTTTACCTGATTTCTTATCGAGAGAATTTTTTCAGGGAAATTGTCTTAAAAAAGACTAGCATAATGACATCAATTCTGGCTACTAAACAAAGTCCTCCTGCAGTAACACAGACAAAGAGGGAGAAGGAAAATATAGAAAATATGGAAGTTGATTCATCAACTAAAACATCCTCTGAATTTATCCTAAAATCATTTGAAGAGGTACTTATTCTTGAAAATGAGGATCTCTCAAAAGAAATCGAATATATAATAAATAAATATTTTCCTGAAGGATACAATCATATTCCCACCCTACATGGGAAAAACCAAATATACTATGAGAAAATACTTTCAGAAATAGGAAGAGCAAAAGTTTTTCATAATTATAGAGATAAATCCACAAAAAGAAACTTGCAATTTTCTCAACTAAAAATTCAAAAAATAATCACATTATCTAAATGGAATAAAGAAGGAAACCCTAATATTCCAAGATGATTCAAAACATTCTATCAACCCCAATATTACAACTATTTGGATTATTAAAATGCTTGGGAAAATATTTTATATGTTCAGAATACACTAATGAGTCACACATGGTCAGTAAAATGGTCATTACAAACCAAATTGCCTAATTGGTTTTTCTATAAATTCTACCAAAATTTTGGGGCAATAAGAGAAATACTCCCCACAATATTAAAAAAAAATATTATGGGCAACAATCTTATTGAGGAAGATCTAAACATGATGAATTATATCTCTTCTCATGGAATACCATGGATTATATAATGGAAATGGGAGAAAGAAATAATTGAATTACCACCAATTCTAGAAAGATAAATATACGTCAAATGGTGGGACAAGTTTATTATTGATCCCATTTTAAAGGGAAAATTGATTCCAATACTAGTTTCTGGATCCCAACATAACCCAAAAACTAAAACAAATAGAATGTTTTCATTTAGTCAACTAAAGCAAGAGTTGACAAGGAAAATTCAAATTGAAAATCCAAATATTGAGGATAATCAACTACAGTTGATGGTCTTTGAAGAAATGTCAAAAGTTATGGATGAAAATAGTCCAGAGGAATCAAATAAATCTAAAATCGAAGAAAATGGAAAAAAGAAAGCAAGTGAAAAAATAGTTACCGCAAAGTAAAAAAGTTTTGGTAAAAAAGTAACGAGTAAAAGGTAAAAGTAAATAAAAATAACAGTCTGGTAAAAGATAAAAGGTGAATAGAAACAATAAGGTGGTAAAAGTAAAAGCAAAATATTTGATACATTTTGCTTAAGATTCCATCTATAAAAAACGAAGTCACTTAAACATGAAAGTGACATCTCCATAAAAAATAAATGGAGAAGAGGACAAGAATATTTTATTTCATGAAAAGCATCAAACACTTGTATAGGACACAAGGTTGAATGAATAAGTGGCAAACTCATCAAATTGGCCACTACATCATCAACAAACACTTGTCAAAGACACAAATGGTAGAGAGCAAGTGGCAAGACAAAGAACTTCATCCACTCCATCCCAAGTGCCTATAAAAGGCAAAGAAGTTGAAGAAGAAAGCAAGAGTTGTGATAGCCACAACACTCTTCCACCCAAAAACCTCCCCTTGATTATTGAGCTTAGTTATTGTAGTAAGAAGTGTCTTAGCTCGAAATTCTCCTCCTTAGATAATTTCCAAGTCTTGTAATCCGTCCTCCACTTCACTTATATTGTAATTTCGTCTATATAGTCATGTGTTCTTAGTTTCCACATATTTTCTGAGTGTAAACCCTCCAGTTGCCAATAAAATTTCCATTTTGTTGAGATCAATTGTGTGTGCATGTTCTTCCTCTTTAAATCATAATCAAATATCATTTCTTTGATTGAAAGCAAGATCAAGGAGATTCCTAAGCATAAGTGACGTTCCCGACGGTCACTCAGTGAGATCAACGACGTGCTATGCGCCAACTGTAAGTTCCCTAACATTATTTAATTAAGTTTACGCAAGCATTCTTCATTCATCCTAAAGAAAATTATATACACATTATTCCCTAAATCACAAACCTTAATCTACCTCTGATCACCTTAATCACAAACCCTAATCCACCTCTAATCACTCACTTCTATCAATTATCCAAACGCAAATCAGCCCTTCCTACTCCATCAATTATTCTGAAACTCCACCAATACTCCAACACCGCATTACACCAACTCTCTACCAACCAACCACCACACACACACACACACACACACACACACACACACACACACACACACACACACACACACACACACACACACACACACACACACACATATATATATATATATATATATATATATATATATATATATATATATATATATATATACACACACACACACACACACACAGAGAGTATAGAAGTGGAAACAAATATTTTATCTATATGTATTCCCATAACAATAAGATCGCGTCAACTACTATAAAATAGGAAGGATGGTTTAATGAGTTTATACCTAGTCCTGGAGAAAGTCCAACAACTATAACTCCTTGTAGTTGCAAATGTCTTCTAGTTGCTCTTAGACGGTGTCTCTGTGGCTCATGGTCTTCACTACAAACAACATACAGGACAACTTCTACTTTGTCTCATGTGGACTCGCTACAGACTGTAGGCTGATGTTGTCCTCCTAGAAACAACCAAAGAACTCCTGCCTCTAGAGTAGTCCGCACGGACCAACTAGAACTCATGTCATTCAACTATAACAAACATGAAGGAGTTATCCCTCTTATTGGTATACTAGTCACCAACTTGCTCCCACAAGAATGATCCTCAATTGTTCTCTCCTGTGGCTATCCCTCCCTAGTCGGGTAGGACTTGCCTGGGCTCTCTTGGTTACCACAACCAGAGATGACAACAATTGTCAGAGCAACAAATTTTCAATTTTCTATATTATTGTTGTGCTCTGGGAAGCCCCCAATACCCCTCTATTTATAGGTGAGGTTTGGGCCAGGGTTCCCAGTTTATTCAAGATCTGTGTGGGAGTGGAAGGGACCAGAAGATTGTAAATTTTCACAACTCGTGAGAGACCAAATGGTCTTCTGGCAGTCCAGACGGTCGTATGGTACTGCGAGACGGTTGTCTCATACTGCCAGATGGTCGTCTGACAGTTTCCCAACCACATACAAAGTTGGAAATTTGTTTCTCATTAATGTTAAATATTTATTCCTTGCATCACACATATTGTGCAATCGAAACAAATTTAGAAAAGTATATAGAACATTCCTCTAAACTAACTGAGTGATATCACATATGTGAGACGGTCATCTCTCTCACCTAGACGGTCATCTGGTGAGCCAAAACAAACCAGATAGTTCACACTAGGGGTGGCAATCAGGTTCGGGTTGAGCGGGTTCTATTTCGGGTGATTTCAGGTCAATACTTTTTGGCTAGACCCTAAACTTGCAAAAGATGGATTTTTAGGTCGTAACCCTTGAACCTAACCCGATCCGCAAATAATTTTGGGTCTATCGGGTCTGACCCATAAATCAACACCAAGACAATAGTTTTAACAAAAATGATATGATTTGTCTAGTCATTGATAATTCCCAAGTGTAATTAATAAATTTCATTGTGATAAACTTACTATGTGATTGAGAAACACATATAAAGCCTATTGTAGCTTGTTAGATACTTTTCAATACAAATTCCTAATATAATTAGTATAATAAATCATTCAAATCAATACAAAATCATGTAGAATTGTCAAAATAAACTTCATGATTGATGGATTAGTAAATTAATGGGCCATCAGGTGTCTTAAAATATAGTATTTGTAATTTTATTTGAAAATATAATTCTAAATTTCAGGTCAATTGATTCAAATTGGGTCTAAAGTCCAAACCCAGACCCGACCCTAAATTAATTTCGATTTCTTCAGTTTCGGGTCAATTTCGGATTGGGTAGAAAAACCTTAGATCCTAAACTTGCTTAAAATTTTGGGTTTGGGTCGGGTTGATCGGGTCAGGTCTTGTTTTGCCAGCCCTAGTTCACACCTTAGTTTGGGTAGAAATTAGCCAATTCAATTTCTGATAAGCCTGACAACCCAAACAACCATCTCAACACTTGAGACGATTGTATGTGTACCAAACGGCTGTCTCACCCTGTGAGACAATTAGTTACGGTGCGATCATATTATATGTTGCATCAATTGAATACCTAAACACTTTAGTGATCAATCCAATCATCATTCAAGATTAAAATACTCCTCTACATGAGTTCCTATGTGTGTGACCCTATATGTCCCATGTCATGTTGGTAGTGAATATCCATAACTAACTTATTACATCACAAGCAAAGAGTGGTGCCTAGTCGCACATGAATGCTACCTAAGTGAATGGAAAGTTGGAGAACAAATTCAACCTACAATTAGTGTAAGGTGTTGCAGTGATTGTATAATTGCTCTGTAACTAATATCCAGAGTGAACTCAAGGTATGGAGTCATCATCCTCTCAATATTCAACCCATGTTCCTTAAACCAAGAACATACTATTTGAGATAATGTGACCTCAATATTGTATATTTTGCATGTACATGTGTTTCTCAGTCTCTCTTATCAAGTGGCCAGGATATCAATCTCCAGTAGGAGGGAAAAATCACATCCCTTCACTCGCAGTCAGTCCCCATGTGTTAAAGTCACCCAATCATCACAGTTATAACAACCCATGTTTCAAGACTGTGTTTGATGATGTCAAAGCGTACTCAAAGACATGTGATGAGTGTAATGATTTTAGGTCTAAGAATCACAATCACCACCTTTACTATGTGAGATGACTATTACTACCAATGATGGTTTCCATGTGTCACTCTCAAGGTGGGTATGTCTGATACACTATTCCCTAACATGTATCTGTGTGCTTGGTTTGATATTGCCATATTATGACTAATGAGATTCAGTCATCAACCAACCCACACTCTAGTCTTATGTGTAACTGGTGTCTATCTACTTTCTATAGTAACAAATGAATAGGGACATAATAAGAATGTACATACTCTTAGTATTCATATGATCTCATTCTCCAAGTCACGTACTTGATGACATACGTCATTGAGTATTGTCATTCTTTAGACATTCATAATGTTTCCTCATTATCCCATATCTAAATGAAACAAAATGAATTGGAAGCTTGCCTTAATGAGTATCAATCAAATCCTTTATGGTATATGCCATGTCAATCATCATATGATTTTCTCTATGGGCATACCTTACCAACACCAAGTGGGTATCAAGAGAAATGAAATTTCAAACATATGATAACAACATAGATACTTGCCAAAAATAAAATAATAAAGTTGTGCCACATAAGCACATATCATGAAATTATGGCACATAACCCATCATCATTAACATCAACCTGCATGAATGTGATATAATCATAGCACTAGAACAATATAAATAACAATGGTGGTCAAGCCTCATAAACTTGAAACATGATAGATAATGGCACATAACCCAACTCCCCAGTATATAAAGTGTGGCACAAAACCCGGGTACGAGGCACATAACCTCCATCCCAAAAATATAATAAGGGCACATAACCCAAAAACCAAAGAAATTACACTACTCTAGGGCTACTGAATCATATAACATGCTTAATGTAGAGGCAAGTAAAAAGTACAATCAAAATAAACAAGATTGCCATCATAGAAATGGACAATATAAGCATCCACCACATAAGTGGGCAAAAGTAACACATGCCATCATGTAGAAGTTCCATCATGAACCAAGTATAAGATTGAGTCAAAATAATATCCTTCAGAGTATAATGATTCACAAAAATCAAAACCAAGTAATATATTCTCAAGAAAAAGAGATATTGTGTAGGCTATTGTCCATAGGACCAAGAGGAAGAGGAAAACAAGTAATTGCTCAAAATAAATAATAGGGGATGCAAACACACATTAATCTTGATTCCTAACTCTTCACCAGTCTAGTTTGTTTCTAAGATCACCTTTGCCTAATTACAATTTATTCAGATGTGTTAGGGTTTTATAAAGCATAATGTGAAAAGAAACCCAAATTTTAGACCTTCTTGGAAAACCTCAGATTTTGGACTCAAAACCTAGTCCAATAGATTTATTAGTTTCTCCTGATCAAGAATACATGTTTACTTAATTTGGAATTTATATGATTAAGTTGCAATTTTAGGGCTTTTATGTGATTTATTAGATTATCAAAAATCAACCATAGAAAATATAGAAATCAGGCTCTCAAACTATTTTTATTAGAAAGATCATATTTTTATGATTCTAAAACATATTTATTTATATTTTTGGACCAATAGAGTATTAATTATGATTTTTGTAGTAGTCAACCAATCAAAAACTAGAAAAATCCACGTAAGCAAAGAAATTCACGAGAAAGGGATAAGAGAAGACAATCCCATGTGACTTGGCCCAATCACATGCAACCAAGTCACCAGTCAATACCCGTGTGGCTTTGGACAAAATGAAAAACAAAATAGGCAAATAGACTATTATGCCCTTGGGTGAGAAAATAAAGAAAAGAGAACACTAGAGGGGTAGAATAGGGAATCCACAAGGTGGATTCATCCCCTGCCTTGCTCATGCCATGGGCATTGAGTAGAAAGTTGGTGCTTGCTAGAAATTGGGAAAATTCGTGAGTGGTGGCGATTTGAGAAACTAAAGGCATAGAAAGGAAGTGGAGGAGGAGACGAACCTACCCCTATGTGAAATTGATCGGAGTTGACGAGGAGCTGAAGAACCAACAGTCACATGTTTAGGGTGAAGAACTCAATCATGATGTATGTGTGAGGATACTCTGAGCAAATTGGCACGAGAGAGAAATTGCATAGGTGCTAACGTAGATGGAGGCACCACTATTTATAGGTGTGGTGTAGTTTTAGGGTTTATTCGATGTGGCCGTGAGAGAGTTATGCTCCAAACTTTGGGCATTTATTGAAAACACAGTGATAGTTCTAGAATTAGGTATGGATGTCTATAGAATCAAGTGAGGAAAGTGTAGGATGAACAATCTCAAGCAAAGATCGATTATGGAGAGATAGAAATCTCAAAAATAAAAAGCAACAAGTTCTACACCTGTTTCCTTTTTGGGATCAAGATAGAAGACAATCGTGAGTTGTTGGATCGTAGATCCAACAGTCTAGATTATGTGCATCCACTGACCGAGAGAAAGAAAGGTGTGTGACATATAAATGCACTCCAAATCATATTCAGACTAGAGTTCTATTTAAATTATTTTTCTTTTTTCTCTCTCCTCATTTGAGGATGCAAACAAACTCCAAAATAATTGAAATTTGACACCTATCTTATCTTGGATATGTAGAATCTGAATATGGCCTTACTTTTTTCTTTTGATGACTCTAGATATTTTATTTAATTCTTTTAAAGTAATTCATACTTTCTCTTTCTTAATGCATTAGAGACTTCTAGAATTACCCAATTAATGTGAAACTTCACCCACAAGCAAAGCTAGGTATGTTAGACATGAATTTGACATCAATTTTATCCCTTGGAGTTATTTGATATATTATTTAGTATTTTGGGCTTTAATTACATTTTCTCTCTCCTAAACACATTAGAACATTAAAGATTATCCAAATTAGTTTAAAATTCCCACTTAGCCTTATTTTAAAGTACATATTTCGAATCTAAGGTTAGTTTTCTCTTTTAGGGTCATTAAATATATTATTTCATAGTTGGAGGAAAATCACCCTTTTCTTTTCTGAATAAAATTGATATAGTTATTATTATCCCAAATTCATGAAACGTGGCCTTCAAGGCAAACCAAACCCAAAGAAAGTGAATATGAAGCTATCCCTATCCAATTGGTATTCCTTTTATGAATTATGTCTAATTAATATATGTGGCCCGTTATTACTTTAGTTAACATATTACTTCATCATCATTACTATTATTCATCCAATTGAGTCTCATACCTTCACATTACAACCAAAAGGGTTATATATTATTATTGTGCATGAAATTCTTTATATTTATTATTTAACTCATCAAATTTATCAATTCCTTATTTATTTGAATTATGTATCAAAATTCTCAATTATGGACACCTAATTCTTCTATGCATATTATTTTTCTTAACATCATGCATTAAACAACATTTTCTCATGTGACATATTTTGTTGGTCTATAGATTATTATGAGACATTAGGTCATTAATGTTTTCATGCATATATGTTAGAGTGATTTAATCATGTCTTAACATATTATGGTTACAATTAACTACTATTAGGTATATCTTCATCCTTGTTTGGCTAAGTCCAAAGAACTAAACTTTCTATCCTTCAAGGCATAAGATCGGGGTCAAGAGGCTAGGTTTCAGTTTGTGACAACACTCCACCCCTTCAAAGGATTTCATCCTTGAAATCTAATCATCATTACTTCACAAACCAACTACCATCCACCCCTTAAAAGGTTTTACCTAATTAGTCAAACTAAGCAACTCTTAAAGATATTAGGGTTTCATATGAATCTTTTAATTGTGAATACTTTTTATTTTGTTCATTAGTCAAGCATCTAACTAACAAGTCATACCAGCCTAGGGTTGTGCTTTAGGTCCTCGCGTCTCTAACCTAACAACCGTAAGGTTCACATTATCAACCAAAAAATCATAGGGTATAGAGGGTAGGTCCACTACACCTTTATATTATACCACATATTCCTAGTCACCTCTTCATAGACAAATATATTATAACTAATTCTAGGGTTTCTCCACTAAACTTCACATATCTCTTTATCGTGACTTGGCTCAAAAAAACATTGACAAAATCAGAGATTTTTTTTTGTACATATAGTATTATAATAAAAATATTTTTTTTGTTAAGAAACATACGAGGTAAAACAACGATGTTGGCCAAAAATCATTGCAGAACCCAAGTCATAGTTTTTCTACAATAAGATCTCCTTATCCTACCAGTACCTCATTCTCATAAAATGACTCTATCCTCAATCCAATACTTCATAACATCCAAAGATATATGGCACCATTAACCTATATGGTAGGATAAGATCACATGGAACCTTATCATTAGGATTTACTAAACATGTGTCTAATGTGTAACTCATATTATTGTAAATCATCTTTTCATCATCTCATGAAGAACATAGGTCAAATATAGGGTCACCTAGAGGGGAACTATGTAAGGAAAGGGTTCTAATTAGGGAGACACAATTTAAATAGTCATATTCCGACTACCATGGGCTCTGATACCATGTTATAAAGAGTGGGACCCAGAGGGGATCCACTCTCTACTAAAATTTGAGGAATAAAACATCCATTCCAAACACACACAAAAGGTATGCTGGAATAGGTGTAAAATTTTCAAATCTTAAATGATGGTATACAAAAGACCAAAGTATAACAGCAGAATCAAAGTTTCTTGACTATAATCAATTTTACAAATGCACATCATCATATCCAATATAGAGTTTACATGGATGTTACAACATAAGGATCTAGTAGCTGGAAATCTAAACCATACCAAGTTTGTCTCTACTCATCAACTCCTTAAGCTAGGTCCATCTCATCATGCCAAGTCCTCCATGTCCTACACTTGGGTTGGAAGCATACCCCAGCAACAGGAGAAAAAGTAAAAGACATCATCAAAAGGTTGGTATGTGCATGCTAAAATAGAATTGAGCAATATATGGAGTAAAAGGACATCATGTAAAAAATGCTTCCCATAGAAGAGTAGAGGACCACCCAAGTGGGTTTCAAGAGGACTTGAATTTCAAACATATGATAACAAAAGAGATACTTGCCAAAAATAAATCAATAAAGTTGTGTCACATAAGCACGTATTATGAAATTAGGGCACATAACCCATCATCAATAACATCAACCTGTATGCAGGTGAGATAAGCATAGAACTAGAAAAATATAAATAACAATGGCGACCAAGCCTCATAAACTTGAAACCTGATAGAGAATGGCACATAACCAAACTCCCCAATATATAAAGTGTGGGCACAAAACCAAGGTATGTGGCACATAACCTCCATCCCTAAAATATAATAAGGGCACATAACCCAAAAACCAAAGCAATTACACTACTTTAGGGCTACTGAATCACATAACATGCTTAATATAGAGGCAAGTAAAAAGTATAGTCAAAATAAATATGATTACCATCACAGAAATGGACAATATAAGCATCCATCACATAAGTGGGCAAAAGTAACACGTCACCATGTAGAAGTTTCATCATGAACCAAGTATAAGATTGAGTCAAAGAATATCCATCAGAGTATAATGATTCACAACAATTAGAACCAAGTAATATATTCTCAAGAGAAAGAGATATTGTGTAGGCTATTGTCCATGGGACCAATAGAAAGAGGAAAATAGGTTATTGCTCAAAAGGAATATTAGGGGATTCAAACATACCTTAATCCTGAGTCCTAGAAACACTCTTCACCAACCTAGTTTGTTTCCAAGATCACGTTTGCCTAATTGTAATTTATTCACATGTGTTAGGGTTTTATAAAGCATAATGTGAAAAGAAACCCTAATTTGAGACCTTCTTAGAAAACCTCAGGTTTTGGACTCAAAACCTAGACCAATCAATTTATTACTTTATCCTGATCAAGAAAACATGTTTATTTACTTAATTTAGAGTTTATACGATTTAAGTTACAATTTTTAGGGCTTTTTATATGTTTATTAGATTCTCAAAATTCAACCATAAAAACATGAAAATCAGACTCTCAAATTATTTTTATTAGAGAGATCACATTTTTTGATTCCAAAACATATTTATTTATAATTTTTGGACCAGTAGATTGTTAGTTATGATTTTTGTGAAATCAGCCAATGAAAAAACTAGAAAAATACACGTAAGAAAAGAAATTTGGGAGGAAAGGATAAGAGAAGATGGACCCGCATGACTTGGCCCAATCATAGGAAGCCAAATCACCGATCAATACCCATGCTGCTTCGGCCAAAGAAAAAAAAAGCAAATAGACTATTATGCCATTGGGTGAGAAAACAAAGAAAAGAGAACACGAGAAGGGTAGAATAGGGAATCCACAAGGGGATTCATCCCCTATCTTGCTCATGCCATGGGAACATAGTAGCAAGCATGTGCTTTCCAGAAATTGGGCAAATCCACGAGCGGTGGCAATTTGAGAAAATAAAGGTACATTAAGAAGTAGAGGGGGAGACAAACCTACCCCTATGTGAAATTGATCGGAGTTAATGAGGAGGTGAAGAACCAGCCATTGCAAGGTCAGGATGAAGAAATCGACCGTGATGGATGTGCAAGGAGACTCTGAACAAATTGGTGTGAGAGAGCAATTGCATAGGTGATAACGTAGATGGAGGCACCAATATTTGTAGGTGTGGTGTAGTTCTAGTATTTATTCTATGTGGTCGTGAGAGAGTTATGCTCCAAGCTTTGGGTGTTATCAAAAACACCACGATAGTTCTAGAATTAGGTATGGATGTGTGTGGAATCAAGCAAGGAAAGTGTAGGAGGAAAAATCTCGAGAAAAGATCGATTATGGAGAGTGAGAAATCTCAAAAATAAAATCAACATGTTCTACACCTATTTCCTTTTTGGGCTCAAGATAGAAGACAACCATGAGCCGTATGATCGTGGATCCAACAGTCTAGATCATGCAAGTCCCCTGACCGAGAGAAAAAAAGGCGTGTGGCATATAAATGCACTCCAAATAATATTCAGACTAAAGTTCTATTTAAATTATTTTTCTCTTTCCCTCTCCTCATTTGAGGATGTAAACAAACACCAAATTAATTGAAATTTGACACCTAGCCTATTTTGGACATGTAGAATCCAAATATGGCCTTTTTTGTTTTGATGACTATATATATTTTATTTAATTCTTTTAAAGTAATTCATATTTCTCTTTCTTAATGCATTAGAGACTTCTATAATTACCCAATTAATGTGAAACTTCATCTACAAGCAAACCTAGGTATTTATAAATGAATTTGTCATCATTTTTTTCCTTGGCATTATTTGATACATTATTTAATATTTTGGGATTTCATTACACCTCTCTCTCCTAAACACATTAGAACATTAAGATTGTCCAAATTAGCTGAAAATTCACACATATACTTAATTTAACATGTAGATTTAAAATGTAAGGTTAGTGTTCTCTTTTGGAGTCATTAAATATTTTATTTCATAGTCGGAGGAAAATCACCCTTTTCTTTTCTAAATAAAATTGATATAGTTATTATTATCCCAAATATGTGAAACTTGGCCTCTAAGCCAAACTAAACCCAAAGAAAATATATATGACATTATCCTTATCCAATTGGTCTTCCTTTTATGAATTATCCATAATTAATATATATGGCCCGTCATTATTTTAGTTAACATATTACTTCATCATTATTACTATTATTCATCAAATTATGCCTCATACCTTCACATTACAACCAAAAAGGTTATATATTATTATTGTGCATGAAATTCTTTATGTTTATTATTTAAATCATTAAATTTATCAATTCCTTATTTATTTGAATTATGTATCAATATTCTCAATTATGGAAACCTAGTTCTTCTATGCATATTATTTTCCTTAACATCATACATTATACAACATTATCTCATGTGGCATATTTTATCAGTCTATAGATTATTATGAGAGCATTAGGTCATAGTTATTTTCATGCATATATGTTAGGGTGATTTAATCATGTATTAACATATTAGGGTTACAATTTTCAGGGTCAAAAGGCTAGGTTTTGGCTCGTTATAGTAGAAAGTTGGTCAACACGACAATGTTGGAGAGGAAGTTGAATAGGGAGAAGCAGAAAGCCCATTGTGATACAAAGAATGATTGAGATAGTGATGATTGGCTTTTTTATGTTTCAGTAATGGGATGGAGAACACCACCAAGATTAACCATGACACCCTGACAGAAATTATAGAGTCACTCGTCCAAACATACCATACACCTTGCATGGCAGGCACAATGTTTTGGTTGATTTGGGTGTCCATGGCACTTCGTCATGGATCTCTAGTTGTTGGTGGTTATAGATATGTTTGGGTGGCCACAAACCACTTGCGTCGTGGGAGCAATGGGTTGGTGACTGGACGGACCATAACATTGCCATCCCTAACCTATACTTACCTGTGTGGGCTCTTAAATCATCTTTTTATAAATTTTCATGCATCCATTAAAGCAAAAATGTTAGTCACAAGTACAAAAATAATAGATATAGAGATAGTCAATGGTACAAGAAGTATTGTTCATCAAAATAATAAAGGTTGATGTGATGATCATGGGAAGAAGAGATTGTATGAATCATGATAAAACTGAGATGGGTTTCCCATGTGACAACCTAAAAAATCAAAATATAAAAAAAATTGGAAAAAAAATTCTGGTCAATATAACACCATAAAAAAAAGAGCATAATGGTTGTTTACGGACACCAACCTGTCCCCTTGCGCTCTCTCACTCTGGCGATTAGGGTTCCACAAGCTGTGGACGTCCACCCCCTTTAGATTAGGGTTCTCCCTTTCATGTTCAAGTGTGAGGCGTGCTTTGGGTCTTGGATTCATGGAGATGGAGCTGGCGGACCGTTGTGCAGGACTGAATCTATCGGACAAGGAGGAGGAACCGATTGATGGCAACCTGTTAGGCAGGGGTGAGGATGAGGAAGATCATACTGAATTGGCACTGGTGGGGCGCCTTCTCACAGATCACACCTTCAACCTGAAGGCTATGGAAAGGACATTGACTCAGGCATGGAGTCTACATGAGACGGTGGTGTTCAAGAAGCTGGAGGGCGACACCTTTGTAATGCAATTCTCGCATTGGCGAGATAAGCAATGGGTTATGGATGGCGCCCCATGGAATTTTGATGGGCGTCTTCTACTGTTCAAAGAGGTGGATAAGGAGGAACAACCAGGGAACCTGCAAATTAACCATACACCCTTTTGGGTACGCCTCTACGACCTACCCATGAGGTACAGAGGGGAGACGATGGTGCGGGAAATCTCAGGACGCATAGGCGTTGTGGTGGCAACAGACAGAGACGAATCGGGGTGGGATTCCTCAGTCCGCATCTGCGTGCTGCTGGACGTCACCCGCCCCTTAAGGAAAACCCAAAAGCTCAAGGTTAAAAGTAGACACATCGTTGAAGTGGATGTAAAATACGAAAGGCTAGCAATGTTCTATTTCAATTGTGGCATGATAGGCCACGTAGATCGGGACTGTAGCAGCTATGCGGAAGGAGGCGAGCAGCAGCAGCGCTGGGGAAGATGGCTGTGTGCATCTCCATGGAAACAAAAATGAGCAAAGAACAACAGGGAGGAAGCTAGGGGAGGGACACGGAGGAAGCTGACATTCAAGAAAAAGGAATCATCAGGTGTGGAGAGCAGAACGGAGGGGGAGGAGGAAGGGAGTAGTATAGGGGGGAAATGAGGGGTGATGGAGATAGGCAGGAGGAGGGTGCCATACAGTGATAGAGAGAGCGGTAGGGAAGGGAGGACGGGATGGAGATGCAAGGCGATGCATGGAAAGTTGGAGGCCCGATGCGACGTCAGGTGCGACGGGGCGCCGTCAGGAGGCGGGGGGGGGAGAACGGGTGGTGACAACAGACGATGTGTTAGGCGGACAAAGGGGGGATCAATTGGACAGTGGGATAGAGAGCACGACGCCGACAGTGAGGGGAAAGGTAGTGTGTTTCCACACAGAAGGGGGGAAGGACACAACAGCCATTACGGCAGAGGAAGCAAGTGAGTCTCGACAACATGTGGGCAACGACACAACAAGGGGGATAACGCGGGAGGAGTCGACGGTGCATTATACAAAACATGACCTCTTGGGACTGAAAAGATGTGAACGCATTGATGAGAGTGCACCGGAGATGGAACCTTTGGAAACAGATGATGCAGCGCCCAGACACGATGAACCAGTAGAACTCAGGAAACAGCAGGCCGGTTTGGAGGGTGAGTCTTCTCGCGTACAAGAACGCCAACAGAGGGAAAGGAAGAAGGTAGAGATCGATCTAACTGAAGGGGATGCAATCCATATCAGGTATGGGGAGGAATCAAAGGAGCATGAGAGAGTGCACGGTCAAGGACCAAAGCACAACGTCGATCGCAATGCAATCAAGAACAACGTTTCAAAAAGAGTTATAACGAGGGCAAAGAGGAGAAAAGAAGCAGGCGTGAGAATGAAATAGGGGAACAAATAGTCCAAGGGGAAAAAAGACATCAAACATGGGTCTATAAGATGAGTAGGGGGTGAGACTAGGAATTCCAGAAGAGGAGGTGGTGTGGGAACAAGCAACAGGAAAGAGGGAGAGGAGTGGAGAGGTGCGTGACATGGACCTTGACGAGCTACCTATGAATGATTCGGGAGGAAATAGATACAGGATGCACAATGAAGAAGAACTGGACAGATTTGGGGTCATCAAGACTCAAGTAGCGGAGATTGGCGGAGCCCAATCCCACGAAGGCCAATGAAAATCTTCAACTGGAACTGTCAGGGGTTGGGCGACCCTGACACGTGCAAGGCTCTCCGAGCTTGGGTTTGGAGAGAACGTCCAAACATAGTTTTCGTTATGGAAACTATGATCGCTGACAGGAAACTAGAAGATGTAAAGAGGAGCTGTGGTTTTATTGATGGCTTGTGCATTTCTAGCGAGGGGCAGGCAGGTGGTTTGGGCTTCTGGTGGAAGGATGTAGAAGTGGAGGTGATCAATTATTCTCAAAGGCATGTGACTGTTGCAGTCAAGAATAACATCAATGGCGTAACGTGGAGAGCGGTGGGTATTTATGGATGGGCAAAGCAGGAAAATAAGTGTAAGACTTGGGAGCTTATGAGGAAGATAAAGGAAGAGGTAGAGGTCCCAGTTATTTTCTTTGGGGATTTCAATGAGATAGTGTCAAATACTGAGAAGAAAGGGGAGGGGGTCCACCCAAAGAAGATAAATTCATGCAGAATTTTTGAGATGTTATAGATGACTGTGAGATGATGGATGTTGGTTTTGAGGGGAATGCCTTCACATGGAAACGGAGCCTTACTGAAAGAACACTTGTTCAGGAGAGACTTGATAGATTCCTTCTCGAGCTTGAATGGAGGAACATCTTCACATATTGCAAGGTATTCCATCTGCCCATATACGAGTCGGACCATGCACCTATTGTTCTAAAGGCGGACAGGAGGGACAACAATAAGAAGAGAAAAGGACATTTCATGTTTGAACTAATGTGGGTGGGGGAGGAAAGTTGCACCACTATTATTAAGGAGGCTTGGGAAGCTGCTGAAGGGAGCGAGTTGACAAACAATTTGATGAAATGCAAGGAGAGCCTAAAAGCATGGGCATCCGAAAAGTTTGGATAAAGAAGAAGGAAGGTAAAGGAGCTGGAGAACGAGCTTAAGGGGATGCAAGCTCTTCCCCTAGATCAAACAAACCTTAACAGGGCGGAGGAGAAATCAAAAGAACTACAATATTAGCTACAAAAGAATGGGGAATACTGGGTTGCCCAGGCACGTGTAAAAGAACTGAAAGAGGGAGACCACAACACTGCATATTTCCATCAAAAAGCTTCAAACATGAGACGAAGAAATAGGATTGAATGCTTATAGGATGAGCAAGGGGTCATGAGGTCACAGGAGGAGGACATCAAAGAAATCATTATAAAACACTTTACACAACTTTTCCATACTAGCAATCCTACGGGTTTTAAGGAGGCTACTAAGGGGCTGCGGGAGATGATATCGGCAACCTAAAGGGAGGAACTTGAGAGGGATATCGTGGATGAGGAGATATGGACAACTCTAAAGCAGATGCATCCAAATAAAGCCCCCGACCCGGATGGTATGAAGGCAATGTTCTACCAAAACTATTGGGGAATTGTTGGGAAGGATGTGGCGAGCTACATCAAAGGGTGGTGGAAAGGGGAAAGAAGTATAGGGGAGGTAAATGATACCCTTATTGTGCTTATTCCGAAGACCGACACGCCGAAGACAATAGGAGAATTCAGACCTATTAGTCTTTGTAATGTGGTGTACAAGATAGCCTCTAAAGTCCTGACGAACAGGTTGAAGCCTCTTATGAATACCATTGTGTCAGAGAACCAAAGTGCTTTCGTCCAAGGAAGAATGATAACCGACAACGCTCTCATAGATTATGAAGTGTTCCATTCTATGAAAAGAGATAAGGGAAGGAAAAAAGGCAGTCTCACATTGAAATTGGACATGTCAAAAGCATATGACAGAGTGGAGTGGAGTTTTCTAGATGTCACTATGGAGAAGTTGGGGTTTGGGCTGAAGTGGAGGAACAAGGTCCAAGAATGCATAACGTCCGTCAAGCACACTTTCGCCTTTAATGGAGACAAAACCCAAAGCACAAAGCCTACACGTGGACTTCGCCAGGGTGACCCTCTTTCCCCCTACCTTTTCATTATGTGTGTGGAAGCTTTCTCAACTTTGATTTCTACTGCTACTCGTGACAACCTCTTGCACAACATTAAGCCAAGTAGGGGGCACCCTGCATCTCACATCTTTTTTTCCGTAGATGATAGTATACTCTTTGCTAGAGCAACCACTGCTGAATGTCTGAAGATAGCTGAGATTGTCAGCCAATATGAACAGTCATCGGGTCAAAAGATAAATTTCTCAAAGACGGAGGTCATTTGCAGCAAAGGGATAGAGGCGGATAAATAGGAGGAGTTGAGGCAGCTCCTTGGAGTGAGAGTAGTGGACAGACACGACATCTATTTGGGTCTCCCGACAGCCATGGGAAGGTCCAAGAAGCAGGTGTTCAACTACATTAGAGAAAGGATCTGGAGGAAGCTCCAAGGGTGGTCAGAGAAGTTGTTGTCTAAAGCAGGGAAGGAAGTACTCATCAAAGTGGTTGCTCAAGCCATTCCCACATATATCATTAGCATTTTCCAGTTGACGGCGGGTACCATAGCTGAGATACAGAGGATGGTTACTAGATTCTGGTGGGGAGCAAAAGACAAAGAGAGGAAAATATCATGGATGAGTTGGGACAATATGTGCAGGCCAAAGAGACAGGGGGTCTTGGTTTTAGGGACTTCCACACCTTTAACCAAGCCCTCCTGGCAAGGTAGCTGTGGTGTTTAGCAAACAACCCAGAATCCCTAGTGACTAGAGTTCTCAAAGCTAGGTATTTCCCAAGGACGACCATATGGGAAGCTAGATGGGGACATAATCCTAGTTTCTCTTGGAGGAGACTGTGGGGAGCAAAAGCACTTTTAAAGGAAGGAACACAATGGAGAGTGGGTGATAGCACAAAGGTGAATATTTGGGAAGATGGTTGGCTGCCTAAAGAGGAGGAAATGCTAGCACATTTTAAAAGGGAGAATGGGCCATATTTTAACACAGTCCGAGAGCTTATGACAGAGGATGGTACTTAATGGGACGTAGGCAGACTCAACGAGTGTTTTCCAGAGAGCTATGTTAGAAGAATATGCACTTTACTGTGCAACATGAGAAATCTAGAGGATACATTGATGTGGTGGCCTTCAAGGGATGAGGAGTTCTCAGTCTGATCTGTTTACTGGTTAGGGATGCTGGGGAAGGAGGAAATGAGAAAGTTTGCATATCAACGTGGGGATTCGCTATGGAAACATATATGGCATGCTGGTTAGAGTCCCAAGATAGCCCACTTTCGGTGGAGGGCAAGCATGGGCTGCCTAGCGACGAGGGGCGTCTTTTCGACAGGCACTGCGTGGAAGAGGGCACATGTATGCTGTGTGGGTCTGAGAAGGAAACAATTCCACACATGTTCTTTCGCTGTCCCAATGCGGTGGAAGTGTGGGAGAAGACACCGAGAGGAGTGCAAACATGGGTGGATGATGTTAGAGATGAGGATATCATCTTGTCTTTGAAAGTTGCATTAGAGGGGAGGCCAATGCACGAGACTGAACAGCTAGTGGCGGGCATGTGGATGGTGTGGAAGGCTAGATGCATATGGACCTTCCAAAGCAACGACGTACGCAGCGACTACCTGCTGCGATGTGCATTGACGACGGTGCGTCGAGGGGGTCAGTGACATGTTCGGGCGGGGGGGGGATAAGATGGGGAAGTACCATGCAGGAGCAGCGAAGTGGAGAAGATGACGCACACCCGAGGGACGTGAGGATAGACAACGACCAACAAATGATGTATAGGGAGGACATGGTTGGAGGGAGGGGCGAAAGGGACACCGACGTTCAGTAGGTGGGGAGCGGGGATGCATGTGCTCATCATGGAGAAGAAGGGGAGGATAACAGAGCGTCACATGAGGGACGCTGCATGTGGAGGAAGCAACCACAGGGCAAAATCAAAATCAATGTGGATGGCTCGGTGGGTGAGGATGAAGGGGCAGGAACTGGACTGGCAGTAAGGGATGACATGGGGCGTCTGGTGGGCATAGCGGGGGAGAAAATCAACCCAGGGACAGGCGTCATCATCACATAAATGCTAGCAGTGAGAGCAGCACTGCTATGGGCAAAGAAAGCGGGTATGACATAATAGAAGTGGAAACAGACTCTCTGGAGGCAGTCCATGTATGCACTAGCAAGAAGCTATGACGGGACTACCTAGGAGCGATTGTTGAAGATGTCAAGGCTCTGCAACATCAGTTTACCGCTTGTAGTTTACTTTATGTCAATCGTAGGTGCAATAGGGTTGCTCACGAGGTAGCCAATTTAGCACGTAGAGGTCAAGTAGCTAGTTTTTCTTTTTCGCATTCTTTCCCTTCGAACCTATCATCTCTTGTGAACCTTGATTTAATTGGCTAATAGTAGTTTTTTCGGGGAGCCCACCTATAGGGTTTCCCGTCCCCCTTTAAAAAAAATATATAACACCATCAAAATAGTCCTCAGGTTTCATCCTCGGAAATCTCCATAGTCAACTCAAGTAAGAAGGCTCCTTTGATAGGATATATCTTCCTCATTTACCAAAGAGGCCCTTAGGCATTTGGGGTATTATGCATTCTTGCTAGAAAATGTCATGTTGATCATGAATACTACACCAACATGGGAAGAAGTTGTGATAGAATTATCATAAAATCTCCTACTACATTCACACTAGATGTTATTGTAAGGCCCCTAAACTTGCTTAATGAGTTGAATAAGCTTAATTATCATAATTGAATTCTTATAAACCTAATATAACCTTATTATATGATTTGAAATCATAAGACAAGATTAAGTTTCAAATTTGGTCCAATTTGGACACTGTTTGAGCAAGTTATGCAATTTTATGCACATTTTGGACTTTTCTGCAATTTACCCAATTGAGAGGTTTTCTTTGCAATTTATCACTTGAATTATGTTCCTTGGATATTCTCTCATCATAATTGAGCTTTTTGATCCATGGGGCACCTATTTAGTCCTTGGTTTGAAGGTGTTTTTTCCAAGGGTATTTTAGGGTTTACCCCTTCATGGATGAGATACCTTTAGTAGCTATCAACTAATGAATTATTTGTTTTGCTCGGAAATCCAAGAAACGAGGGATAAGGATGTCTCTATGGATGGTGGGGGATCTGATTGTATGTGTTCTTGTATATTCTTAATAGTTTAAGTCCATGGACACTTGGAAAGACTTAAAGTTTTATATACTTATCCCTAAGCACCAAAACGAGCCATTTTCTCTCCACCACTTCCCTCCTATGAACCTCATTCTCCCTATGTGCTGATGTGAATTTAATATCCAAGTAAGAAGAAAGAGGGGATCTTCTTGGAAAAATAATATAGGGTTGCAATTAACTTCCTTTTAGGGTTTGAAAAGCTTCCTTCTAGCGATCTTGACCTAAAAGAGTAAGAATCCCCTTCTTTCCTACATTTATTTCTTTGTTTTCCTTCCTCCCACATTTCTACAGGTAGAAACCTTGATTTTCCATGGTATAAATTGATCTAAATCTCTAAAATCCTACCTTTCTTGCTCCTTATGCTTAGGGTTTGCTCATTTGATGAAGAAAGGTGCTAGATGGACGAGTTCATAGCTCAAGCTTGGATTTTCTACCCTAACTGCTTGAGTTTTCTTTTGTTTGGGGTTTCATCTTCTAATTGGAGGCAAGTTTTATAACTTGCTCCACGTTTATTGCTTACCATAGGCTTTCTAGCTCATGTTCTTGCTTTTAAATGATGATCCATGCACTAAAAAGTTATGCTTGACTTAGATTTCAATTTTTATGATGTTCCCTATTCTGATTTTAGTTCTAGATGAACCTGTGATTATGTGTACATTATTATTAAGGTATAATATGACTTGTATCAGGTTTGTTTGACAACCTATGGTGCTAAGCACCTATCAACCAATGGTCAATTTTAGGGTTTAAAGCTGATTTCTTCTATAAACACATGATTCAATGGTGGTACCATTGCAACAACTGATGGTGTTATATTAATGACAACTGATGGTGGTGACCAAGGGTTTCAACTGATGTTCACCCTTTAGGTCAGGTGTTGGCCTAATTATAAGCCTAATGATTAACAACTATGTACCCTAATGATGCTATCAATCAATGGTAATATTAGTTTGATATTTGATGTTGATTAATGAATATAGTGTTGATCTAACAACCTATGGTGACTTAATGGTCACTAATGATGGTGGATCAGGTCTCCACAACCTATGGTGACTTAATGGTCACTAATGATGGTGGATCAGGTCTCCACAACCTATGGTGAGTTAATCATATAGTTGTAGCATCAATTAAGCCTTAGATCAACGGTTTCTTGGGTCACTTGATGCAATGGTTAGACCTATACTGTAATTGATGGTTTTAAAATATGAACTTGACCCAATGGTCAAGATCTAATGTTTATTCCTCCAATAAAGTGGAATGATGTATAATGTAATATGTTGGTCCTAATAATTTGATTTAGATGATTTCCTTTATATAATAAACTTAAGGAGCTTACTTGTGGACAATGGATGGCTTGTTTTAAATGAGCAGTCGATTGTGGGTTTTACCCTACTCTCAATATAACTTTTTGTGTTGTTAATCAAGGGATGTCTTGGGTTAGATTGTGACTCTTTCTGGAGAACAAATCAATGACTTCATAGGTGGTTTATCCAAGGTGCTTACTTATGTAAACAACCAATGGTCTTACATTTTAAACATCCAATGGTTCTGGGTGACATTGTGGTATGGTGATATGGGTTGAATGATGATGGAACAAATGGAGGGTTACCCTTAATATGGTTGTCTTACCTATTCACTCATATGAATAGAAGGGTTGATAATCATATTGTGTTGATATGTAACCCTAATGAGGTATAACTTGTTATACCTAGATTTAATATAACTAAATGATGGTAATTGGGTGTGAATAGTCCTTGAATGACTAATACAATCATGGAGTACTCTCTTATTATTGTTGAAACCTTAGTATGCTATAACCCAATAGTTACACCTTGATTTATGTGCGATTTCATACGTGAGAATAGTATGGAATGTGATGGTGATGCTTCACCCTATGCATCCATGATCTAATGGGGATGCCGTGAGTTAGGGTTTGGGTATAAGTGTTGATTAGTAACATAATATAATTTATCTTGTTGACCCTAACTCTAATACAAATAGATAAAGATGAGTATTCATGTCTAACATTATTATATGATGGAATGATGGTGGAATAACCTCCTTAACATGATCATAACCTTAATGTGTTAATTGGTGGTTATCATAGCCACATGGTCGATACTTTCTTATGCTAAACATGTGCATTATAAATATGATGAGTGTTAATCATATCTAGATTCCTGGCATGTTGATGTAATAAAGGAATGTTTTTAATGTTAATATAACCCTATTATGATTGTTTATGAATATCTCATAGCTCATTAATGCAATATTGTGCTAATTTGGTGTATTATATGTAAGTGATGTTGTTGAGCCTTGTTATAAGACATGGAAAGATAATGATGATCTTGTTGGAAATAGTATGATGGTCTTAATGACCTTTGGGCATGGTTGATCCCTGAATGAGGTGTAATCCTCTTATGTTGATAAGGGTTGATACCCTGTGATATTGTGAAAAGGATTTATATCTTGTGACAATATGATGGTCTTAGTGACCTTTGGGCATGGTTGAGCCCTAAATGAGGTGTAATCCTCTTATGTTGATAAGGGTTGATACCCTATGATATTGTGAAGAAGATTTATATCTTGTGATAGTATGATGACTAGTGTGGTCTCATGAATGGCAAGTGAATAGTACCATGTGATGATGAGATGATAAATTATGTTTCACACATTTTATATCTTTTAAAATTGTGATATTTATATGCTTGCTAGTAGTGAATTAGGGGTTGTATGTCCACTTGTTTGATGCAGCCTTAATTCACCCAATTGGCATAACTAATCAAGTGCAACTCTAATCATGTAGTGCCCTGTGCCGTAGAGCCATCTTCAATGTCAGAACTTGCTGGATGTTGAAATGAGTATTCCTAAGGGAAACTTGGAGCGCATATTGTTGAGTATGTGGGGGTGGTAGGTTGAGGATATACCCTTATAATCCAAAATGCAGATTGTGGAGGATGGCTATGGTCATGCCTCATACATTTGATGTGATTGAGAACAGCTGTGGTCGTGTCTCAGTGATTATAACATGATGTGATTATAGGACAATTGTAGTTGTACCTCAATGATGGGTTTTGAAGACCCTAGATTCTAGCGCCATGATCTGTACCAAAGTGGGCTAGATAAAGGACTATATGTCACTATGGTGGCAACTTTGACTGATATGTCACTACCTTTTTACTCATACTAACTGAGGGGAAGAGATCTTAGGATATCGACACTCCTAGATCTTTTACGGAACCGAATAACCCTTCGTAGGGGTCGGTCAGACTTTGAATGGTACGATTCAAATTCCCCAGGGCATAATAAAAGATGTAATGCAACCATGTAGCATATTTGTTTAGGGTTATACATGATGCTTCACATTGGATGATAACCCTTGCTTGTTATCTTTACATAAATATGATGCTTAGTGAAATTAAGAGATAGTAGATATACTTAGGTTGTGGATATGCTTAAGATTGTAGATGCGTACATATAGTAGCTATGCTTATCTTGATAACTATACTACTAATGCTGATTATAATCATGATGCTAGCTATCTCATGTTGTTAGTTATGTTTAGCATGCTAGACATGCCTTTCTAGCTAGAGATGCATATACTGCTAATCATTCTTATCCAGATAGTTGTGCTTATGTTGTTAGCTCTTCTTATGATGTTGATATGTTCAACCTATTAGACATGCTAATGTTGTTAGCTATGCTTATATGGCTAGACTTATTCATAATGATAGAGATTCTATGTTACTAGACTTGCTCATGATGCTAAATATGCATATGCTACTGAATTGCTTATATTGTCAATAAGATAAAGGATGATAGTCTGGATAATGTTGATAGTTACTATGTGCTCCTTTATGTATTTTGTTAATCATGAGTGCTGCTGAGATTATTTGTTATATTTGATTAAACTGCTTAAACCTTTTAATTACTTAAAAATGTTGTAATCAATAAACGTTGTTAAAGGTTATATCTCTTGCTGGGACATGGGTCTCACTCTTGTAGTTCACCACATTTTTTTAGGTAATCGGAAGTGATGAAAACAAACCTGTGGTAGAAAAGAGGAGCTATAGTAATGAATCTTTGAGAAAGTTGATTAGATGTCTAGTGTGTCCTACAGTCATCCCTGTACTCTCAGGTCTGGGAAGGTAAAGTTTGTATATGGTGTTTCAAACGAATCCGACTTTTGTTAGCATATTAATGCTTGTTTGTGTGGCATATATGAATATTGTTCTCATGTGTATATATGTTGTGGCTAAGGTGATAGAACAATTTGTATCAAATTCTTGGCATAGTATGGATACAAGAAAGACGTTGGGCTCTTATTCAAACGTTTCTGAGCAGGTGTTGATGTTGAAATCGGTTTTAATTTACCCATAGTTTTGGGTATGTGGTTAATTGGTGATTGGTTGTGTTTTATGTTTTGAGTCATCTCGTTTAGTGTAACAGGTTCTCATAGTTATAACCTCAATTTTGCTTGTATTTAAATAGATTGAAATGTAATTTTGCAAATAAAAGGGACTTGAATGGAAATTTGTATGCTTTGTTTCTAAACAATGGATTGCTTTGAAAATTTCCCTTGGATGCATGATTTCATGGTTTATACTATTTAATAATCCAATGAAGGATAAAAGGGAAAAAAGATTAAAGATAATCCCATAACAATTGAAAGGAAAAAAAATAGAAGATAATTGTTTGCATATGTGAGAATTGTGTATAATTCTCTAGAAAGTGACATGGATGATCACTATTGATTAGATTATAGTTCCACTTGGTTTCTAACAAGAAAATAAATCAAAATAAAGAAAATATAAGAAAAAGAAAGAGAAAAAGATGAATTTTAATGCATAATATATGCCTTATAAGTGGATGACTTGCATATGAAGAAAAGTCCCTTTTATTTTTGAGTTTTGGTCCCAATCTTTGCACATGAGTAGTGAAGTCACTAAAGACTTTCCCTTAAAATTTGGGATTAAAAGGATGCATGGTTCAGGAGATATGTATTTAAAAAAAAATCCCTAAAGTGATCGGAATATCATTAAATGTTACAATTTTGAATCAAATTAGAATTTCTTTATTTAACCTTTTATCTTAGTGCCTGAGATGTGGGCCTTTGGATCTGATATCCAATGGTGGAGTGATCATCCTCTACCTTCAATCAAGTAAGGAAACAAGAACACAAAATAGGAGGATTTTGAGGGCATTTCCCTCGCAACTCAGTGCATGAGCAGATCGGGAAAGTATCCTATACAGTTTGGGAGATCAAACTGAACTTGCCACCCCAAATTTCACTGAGTTTTGAGGCTTATAGGAGATTCACCCAATCTCCCTATACCCTGCCTCTATGAGTATAAATAGGGGAATACATCCCCTCTGCAAACACCCTGAGCGATCCCGAAGATCATCCTCAACTTTCTGAGCTTTCCTCTACGTCCAATTGCCTCAAAGGACTTGATCTTCACCCTGGTTCGATTGGGACCCCTCATCAGAGTATCCCTCTGTCGTCCCGATGACTATGATCATTGTTCGAGGAATTGGAGGCACCATCAGATTCATAGGAGTGCGACGAAGGTGAAGGAGATTGTGGTACCTACGGTAGTGATCTAACAACCGAAGTTAATACCATTGTTGACTGCCCTGTTGTACTCACAAGTGAACGAAGGTGGAATACAATGAGTTGGAAATTTACCTACTTGCACCTGGCCCTAAAGTAGAGAGGTAAGGCCTTTTGGTCATTTTCCACATTTTAGTTTGGTCTAGCGGCTGTCGCCACGCGAACTGGGGAAGTCGAGTTGGCTGAAGCCCATTAGTTCAACCCACCTGTGTTGGCAAGACAACTCTTGGGGCTCGTTGCTTAGTTTTTTTGGGGGAGGGGAATCCAGGAGGTGATCTTATTCAACATGCCCTCCTTGTGTAGGGATAATAACATTATTACATATGGACCCTACCAAAAATGAAACTTGGCAGAACTTCAGCCATTACAGAGAGGGGAAGGGAGAGATTGACCCATAGGGTTGAGTGGAGGATCTGTATAGATACAATCATCCTGGTGGTTTTTGAAATGATGTTTAGCAAGAGCATCAACTAGGGTAATACTTTCTCTATCAACCTTTATGATGTGCACATCCTCAAAAGCATATGACTCCTTTATAAGGTGTGTCCAAGGAGAGAAGGTAGGAGACTAATTAGCATGGCCTTCAATTGCAGAGACAACTGTGGCACTCTCAGATTTTATAGTAAGTCGGACGTGTTGCCTCACTTTTTCCACCTGAAGGGCAAGTAAAATAGCTTGTAGTTCAACTTCAATTACTGAGATTACTTGGATATTGTGAGCAGTGCCTCTGGCCCATTTTCCATTCCAATCAGAGTACAACTGCAATTGTTGCACTGTCGCCGTGAAATGCAACGTCCACCATTGCCAAACACTCACCTTGTGGTAGATCAAACCACTCTACAATGTTCCTATTCGTAGATTGGTTGACACCATGTATCTTCTGTATCGAGCCAACAGCTATGGCAGTGCATAGAGCATGGATCTGGGACAATTGTCATTCAGTGGAGATGATGGAATCCTCAAAGAAGGCCAAGTTTCTTGCCTTCCAGATGGTCCAACATGCTATAGAAAATTTTGTTTTACATGCTACGTTACCTGACATGTTCATTTTTCCCAGTCCTGTCTGTAGTTTCATTCTGGGTAGATGGCTCCATATTAGCTCTCAATTTGAGCCACACCTCCATTGTATATGGACAACCCCAAAGTGCGTGAATGGTGGTTTCTTTTTCTACTTTGCACATAGGACAAATTTCATTGTCTGTGAAAGTGCGTTGCTTCCTTATCACACTGGTCAGATGGCTTCATCACCAACAAGCCACATGAAGTTACATATCTTGCTAGGTACCTGCAACTCCCAAACAGAGGCCCAAATCCGATTCATGGTCTCTTGATTGTCTTTGTGGATGATGTTGTACGTCGATATCGTTGAGTATTTACCTCAGATGTCATGGTTCCAACTCCAGGTGTTTCACCCATGGTAACCAGAGGTGGGGGAAAGTTTGTGATCCGACCAACACAATCCTTCGACAGATAAGAGTTAAGGAAATCTACATCCCAGTTGCCACTAAGATTCAATACGCTAGAGACCTTCCGATCAGTGATACTATCTTTAATAGGGAAAAAATAGATATTCCCCAAGTTTGTGAAGCCAGGTACCCAATAGTCTGACCAAACCAGTGTGTCATCACCATTGTTGATGGTTTTGATACAATTAGCTTTGACAAATTATATCCCTGAGTGTATAGCCTTCTAAAAGGGTGTTTCATGTCCTCCTCTCTGACTGCTGGAGCTTTTGTACTTTCTCTATAGAACCTCCCTCCATAGTGAGTTTTTATAATTTATGAATCTCCATGAGTTTTTCCATGGAAGCGCTTTGTTCCAGGCTACCATATACTTGACCCCAAAGCCCCCACTCTCCATACTGGAGCAAAATTTCCACCATGAAACAAGGGAAATTGGATGTGAGTTGTGCCACCCTCCCCAGAGAAACTTGTGCATGGTTTTGTCCAGTTTCGTGCATACACTAATGGGAATTCTTGCAGTTTGCATCACATAAATGGGAAGGGAGGTTAGTACTGACTTAATAAGACACATATGACCTACTAACGACAGTGTCCTAGCTTCCCACATGTTAATTCTTACTTCCATATTGCTGATTAGATACTAGTAGGTTGATTTGTTGATTCTGTCCTGGAGGAGGGGAAACCCTAACTACCTTCCAAAATAAGTAGTTTTAGGGATTCCACATGCAGAGCAGATAGTAGTTCAGGTAGCATGATCTACAGAAGTAGAGAAGAAGATCCTTGATTTATCAATAAAAATTTGTTGACCGGAGGCAGCTTCAAACATGGTGAAACACTGGTTAATGGCTGCTATTTAGTCTATAGAAGCCTTTGTGAAAATCACTATGTCATCCGTGAAACTTATGTGTGAGATATGCGAGGGCCCATTGCTTAGTTGGTGGTCTACCAGTGGTCTAAAAATGATTTATTTAGAAAAATCATAACTAGTTGTAGGATTATCCAATGGGAACAAATAATATATGGTTTCTGATTAGAAATATTTGTAGAATCCAATAAAAATATGACCAGGATCAAAATATGCTTCTAATTTGAAAACACATTAAAGAACCCTAATTTTTTAGAATTGATGACCTTAATATGTCCAATTGTTATTGTTGATCAAAGATTGATATTTTATGAATAAAAAGAGAAACTTGAAAGTTATTTGAGTTTAGCAGCCCATAATTTGATAAATTAGGGTTTTCTTGAAATAAAAGGTGTATTCAATGAAGAATTAGGGTTTGTAACCTAATGAGACATGAAAAGTGGAAACTAGGGTTTGGGAAGCCAAAAACCATAATGAAACCCTAATGTTGACCTAGAAACCCTAACTTGGGACCCAATCAGTCTTAAAGATGATTTGGATAAATAATTATACATGGGTGAATTGGATTAACTTTCAGGGTAACTTGCGTGGTTGATTGGTTGACTGCATTATCTTACTTGGACATCTAGACTCCTGACCAAGGTATGTGGTTACACTGATGACTAATCGGTCTAGTTTTCGACGATTTCTGAAGTTTTACCCATTGCTTGAAATTTAGTGCTTGGATGAAGTTTTATGCTTGCTATATATAAAGTGACTATGTCTATCATGATATAAATTTTATAACTTTCTCAAACCCGCATACTAACTCTGGAAACGGTGAATGAAAAGATGAATAAAGTCATGGTGATTATTAGAGGGCCAAGCCCCGGGTTGGGAAGGTTAGACCAAGGCCCACATTGGGAAGGTCAGACCAAGCCCTAGGTAGGGAAGGTCATAAAAGGGCATGCCCCAGATTGGGAAGACCTAATGGCACCTAGCTCCAGATTGAGAGGTGGTTAATGAGGTACCTAACTCCATATTGAAGGTAGCCTAAAGTCCACTGTAGGGACAAAATCCTAAGAGAAGGTATACCAGAGGTTGAGTAAAAATGGTTGAGAAGTTATAAAGAAAATGTAAATGTTTGTTTTGTAACAAATAATTGTTGTGGTTATGTTGTTACAAGTATATGTGAACTTTTGGTTCCCCCACACAGTATAATTTGTTATATTGACTGATGTTTTATTTGTAGGCATTTTAGGATAATATTCTATTCTGCAATTCTGATGAAACCGGGTATCCAAAATGAAGACACAAGATGAAGAAACATAATGTAAACATGGAGGTTATAGTTAGATTTTATTTTATGTTGAAACTTTAGATATTCCATCAGTTTTGTACCAAATTCCTTTTTATTAGTAACATTTATTAATTATTTCTGGTTAATTTCTAAACTTGCGATCTTGTATTAGTGATAATGGCTCTTTCCCTATTGGTCTGCCTGAATAGGGGATAACAGGGGGAGGGGGTCGTTACATTAGATATCCCCAAAAATATAGTCAAATGGTATTTAGGTGAAACAACTCATTTTTAAGACAAATACTATCAAAATTTTTAAGCTTTGTTCACAAAATAATGTTATGCATGGTGGTATCATGGTGGAGGAATGTGTTTGAAAATTAATCTGAGAAGGGAAAAATGAATAAAATGAGCATTGTATATTTGGTATAATTGTTGTAAAAGGGACAAAGTTGGGTGCAAGAAAATCCCAAGAATGCACTGAGGGCCAAAAAGGAGTTTGTTTTAGTTGATAGCCAAATGTATAGGAGAACTTGTGAAGGGAATGGATTTTCTAAAAGTTACAACCCAAGTAATATTTAATACATGGACTCATGTAGAAGTTATAGGCAATGGAAACTCAGTACAAGTGTGCGCTCTGCAAACATTAGCACCAATATTACATGTATTCAATGGTTTGGAACTCTGTGTGCATGACCACAATCACATTTTCACACTCTTCACAAGTTTAGTAAATGGTTCTATTTTCCAAAAAGGAAAATAAGGAAGATCTTATACACAAATTCATGCCAAAAGAAATATTTCCTATTTGTTAAGGAAGAACTTATACACAAATTCAGGTTTAAAAAGACTATATTATCAATTTAATCATTCAATATTTTAATATACATGTATTTTGTTGCATAACATATATCACATGCAAATTTATTTTAGCTTTTGTGGGTTAGACCAAAGATCCTATTGTCTTGCACCACCCATGTATTTTCTCATTGTGCCTAAAGTAATCCAACACATCCTAATATATATCATTCATTTGGCTTTATTTCATATTTATCTTAAACATATATCTTTTTATTTGCATTTCTCTATTCTACGTATTTTCTTACCTTTTTCATTGTCTAGACTTATCAAAAAGATCAATCCCTAGATTTTTTCTATGTAGTGGCTTACACCTCCTTGGAAAACCCTAATTATGTTTTCAACTTTGTTTCTATTTCAATCAAGTTTATGTGTATATGGTAATCTAGGATTATGGAAAGCCTAATCTGAGCTTATTGGTTTTTGAATTTAATTTCATGATGCTTTATTAATGTTTCATTATAGCTTCAATTAAATTTTGGCTAAGTTTTTTTACATATATAAAAATTGTAAAGGATTTTAACACGATAGATAAAAAAAGTTTGTACATGCATGCCAAAAATGCTAACAACACGTAAAGACATGTACAAGATCAGTCCAAGACATGGTTACATCAATCGATCCGAGTATGAGATCCATGCCCTTGATTAACCCCTTAATCCTATTTTCTTAACTTTATCATATGTTTAGATGCTTGCTATAGCACGTTCATAGTTGAAAGGCATTTTTCTTGTGGGCTTATGTACAAACCACCCTAGGTTGAGGGTTTCCTTATAGGTTGTGCATAGAATGTTGTTGTTTTCTTCTCTCATTTATTTAGCCTTAAGTGGAATTACTTGGGTGGTATAACCTAGCCTCAACATTTTCTCGTCAGTTGAGAGCCGATGAGAGTGGTCTAACATTCAATTGCTAGAGGTCAGATGGAAGTGTGCTTGGCTTGTCAATCAATTGAGAACTAGTTGAGCTTTCTTGCCTTTTGGTCAGTTTGTGTGTGTGCCTAGTTTTTCATTGATTGAAGACCAACAACATTGTCCTATCCTTCCACCATTAGAGAATCAGTGGAAGCATTAGGTTGTGTGATTCTCTATGTTTTTGTTAGTTTTCTATTGACGACGGCTGGTTGGCTGGGTGGTGGGTTAATGTCATTTGAGTACCAATGGGAAGCCTACACCATCGATATCAATAGTTTTATACAAGCGCTCTACTGATGGTGCTATGCGGTGTGTCTTATGATGTTTTTTGAAAAGCTTGAACCAATGAGAACAATCGAAAGGTTTCCAGCTTGTATGTGCCAATGGGATACTTGATCATGCATATTGATGGAACGTTAGGGTCTGTCTATCGACGGAATGGTTGATCGATGAATGAGAGTACAACCTTTTTTTCCCATGACATGATAGTTTGACTAATTTTCTTTTTCCTTTGGAGCTGTATATACTCTCTAGAGTTACCTTCTTGTCTCACTCATGTGAGCTGAGCCTAGAAGTGCTATTACAGAGATAGATGCCACTCGATTGACGACAACCTATGAGATTTTTGTCTTCATCGGTCTTTGCCTTCAACATGATCTCCCTCATTTTCTATACTAATGTGTGTCAAGCCATCAAATGGCTTATGAGCTCATATTTGGGTAAGTTGAACCTCAATATTGTGATCCTTTGGTGATCTTTCGGCTTATTGTTCTTTATGGACATTTTTCTAGGTGGTTTTTCTCAAGGTTTTTGGCTGAAGAATCTTACACCTTGTTTTCTTAGTTGCCTTTGGTTGTGAATCAACAACTATAGAGGGTAAGGGGAGGCAATCATATCTTGGAGAGTTTTCCTCCGACATTGGAGTTTGTCATAAAGCTTAAAGCTTTATAGTTGCTTTTCATTTGTAGACTTGTTTTTCCCTTGTCACACGAGTGATATAACCTTTGAATTAGTTACATAATACTATTTGTATGTCATAGATCGAGCTATTATATACCCTATGAAAAAGATGGTAGCTTTATGTACCTTGAGCCTAGACCAATGGGTTTACGGAGTGCATGATGAGGTTACATACCAAAGGATGGTTATTCATTGTTATATAGTGAGGATATAAATTATTATGGTAAGAGAAGCTTAAGATTTATTTGTTGGTGCTAAAATATGATTTGCATGTTTATAAGATGTTAACTTGCAAGTTGATCTTGCATATTGTATGCCTTAAGTATATGTCATTATTTATTATAATTTTGCTATGTTGTTGGCATACATAAAGATATCTCCTTCATTGTAAAAAGGAATATATTTCACTACATCCCACTATGAATACCTAATGTACAACAAATGATGGTTTTTAGGATACCTGGTATCCATCTTTATGTTAGAGGAATGAGTTTATGAGAAATGTTTTGATGTGACTAGAGGTGTAACATGTGTGTCGTATCTTGCGGAGTTGAACCATGATGGTGAAATGTTTCATATCTTTTGAAGTTATTACTACTTAAATATTTGCTTGTCATTGGCAGTTTTCTTTATACTCTGGTTGATGTAGTCATAGAGCAATGAACCTAATCATAAAAATGAAACATAAGTTGTAGAGACATGAGTCTGTAGATATATTCCCATGGGTCTTTAGGGGGTATAGTGAAATTTTTTAATTTTATACCACCATGGAATTGTGTGAATATGCTCGGAGTCATATATTAGTGAATATATGGGGACATTTAGGATTGTTATATCCTATCATTTTCAAATAGATTCTAGGACTTGGTACAAGGTGATGGTCTGATGGAAATACATGAGGAATATGATGGCAAGATGAAATATGATATTTAGGGTTTTTATTATAACATACCAAAACCTAACATCTTGATTCTTGAAACCTTAATCACATGGATAAGAGGTTTGTATGCTTTTATAGCTAGTGTTGACCAAATAAGGTTAAAAAATATATCTTGATACACTTGTTTGTAACTGTAATGAACATTTAATATACATAACATGAGATGTAAATCCTAACTATGGTACTTGTGACCCTGATCGTGTATTTGGATATGTGAATACTAATAATATGATGACTTGTATATATGGAACCTAACCATGGAATAGTATATAATAAGTTTGTTAAATATTTAATATATGTCACCTTGATCACTAATAAGCAGTTGATTACATAATCCATGTTGACAATAATGTGTCTTATACATGTAATATGATAATAATTGGATATTTAAATTGAAATAACTAATGTGCCATCATATAAGTTAATGTTGAATCAATGAACTTAAGGGATAAATGAATAAATAATAGAAAGTCTGGTAAAATAATACATACTAACCCCTTTGATAATGATATAAATATAATATGAGTCAAAATAATGAATGTTGATGATCTATATGTAATATTATTATAAATATAAAGATAAATGGACGAAAACTCTAATTGTATTGTATAAGGAAGTATAAAAAAGGTAAATCTAATATCAAAATCAAATCCTTTGGGTCCTAATTGTTTAATAATACAAGTATCATATTAATTGAACAATCTTGAATGACTTAATTTAAAAAATAAACGAAAATATGAGATAAGTGTAAAAATATTAAATAAGATATTTGATGGCTCTTAAAGTGGAAAGTAATGCAGAACAAGGATTCTACATATCAAATTTGGCCTAAGTGCCAAATTTGGTATTAATTAAGATTTTTTGAACCCCCGTATGATTTAGGAGAGAAAATACATTTTAAATACTCCAATATCCTAAATATTAATTCAATAATTCTTGCTTTCCTAAAGTTCTAGATTAGTTGTTGTCATGATGATTTCCTCTTTATATGGACTCTCACTTTTTCACCAGATTCTAATCGTGTGACAAGTGGGTTATCTCCTACCATCCATTTACACACTATTTGTCGACGTTCCTTCTTTTTCTTCACGCACAGTAGTGATGATCCTCTCTGCAATGTCGATTTCCCTCGCTTTCCTCCTTTCTTTTATCTGACTTTCCCTTCACATTCTCCCATTTTTTTGCATCCTTTGATCTTATGTTTTATAGGGTTTGACAATCTGTACTATCTTGTCAGCCTCAATCCTCGTTAGTTCCTTGTTTCTCTTCTCAAAATATTTCCTTGTTATATCGAACATCCCCCAGAGCATCCATGTGGCTTGACTTACCTGAACCAACACTCATAGCTCCATGGATTCCCCTCCATCTGTATATCCAAACTCCATCTACCACCCGGGGACTCTTTGAGATCATCAGCTAGAGTCTCACCTCAGTATGACTTGGGCTTGTACAAAGTATCTTGCAGATACACCACATACCTTTTTGCACCTACAATTGTGTCATCATTGTGATATATTCCTTTAACTTCATTTCCTTCTACTTTTATTACCTAGGTCAATTCTCAAAAAATTCTTCACAATTTTTTTTGATTTGTTAATGGAAGGGTTTGGGGACTAGATGCAATAGTGTTGTCTCTCCAGTTATGTTATTTCCTATTTTCCTTCTGACTTTTGTCCTTTGCTACTTCCGATCGATTATGGAGAGAGGTGATTTGGGCACTCCATGTTGTTGCACCCTCCTTGTCATAGTTTGATAGGTTAAAAAAGAGGCGAGGAAGAAGACTGGCATTCCCTTTGTCTCCATCTTGTCATGTTTTACACTTTTGGATCAAAGTTTCGATGTTCCAGGTCAACAACTCATCTAGGTTTAGATGATGATCAACCTTGTGCTTATGTTTCCAACACTGTCCTTCAACTTCCTTTTTGGTTGGATTTGAGATATATAAGAGGTATTTTTTGTTGGATCAAATGGCTCTAGAGGATGGTGAATAGAGATAAAAAGCACTTAATTAAACAAAATCAATTAGACATTCAAATTACTTTCAAGAAGTAGGATTGCAAATATGGAATTTTATGTGCAATTAAGCAAATACAGAAGGGATGAGAGAGATTTAACAAACACAAGAACAAGCTATGTAGAGTGTTTCCAATTTCCAAACTAGGAGAAAGTCAATCCACTACCTAAATAGGTCAAGCCCTAGGATTTTGCAACCATTGCATACTTATATCCCATTATAAGACATATAATTAAGGCCTTCATTTTGCAGGGCAAGGATACCTAGCCTTTCCTTTTTAAGGACCAAAAGGAGACAGCAAACCAACCAATGTCTTACCTATCTTTGAGGTAGAGTCTTCAACCTCTACAATGCCTTACCCACTCTTGCAAGCAAATGGGAACCTTCACCAAGGAGCTCCCCTTTTTGCACCGAGTCTTCCACCTTGAAGGAATTACCCACTCTACTCAAGGATCTTCAACCTTCACCTTCTCCTTCAACTTGGATAAGCTTTTCACCTTCTCCTTCACCTTAGAGAAGCTTTCATCAACTTTTCTTGAAGAAAGGGTTTGGGAAAAAGGAAGCTTTGAGAGCTTAACAAGAGTACAACGGAGTATCTCTCTCACACATAACCTATCTCACTCATATGGACGTTTGGATTTGTAAACAAGATAGATAAAGGGTCTCTAATGGACAAAATGCACTCAACTAAAGCTAGGAGCTTGAATAGGATGAAGGAGCAAACTTGGAATGAAGTACAAGGGGTCTTATTTATAGTTGGGGATGTCCACTAGCCACTAGAAGCACTTAGGACTGATTTCTAGTCATTGGGGTGTTGCAACAGATCTATTTTTGGATGTTTGCAACACTCCAATGGCTAGAATCACTTTTTCTACACATTATGTATAGTATAGTTGATCGATTTTCCATAAAGGTAATTTGACTGATAGCACCATGCGACAAGCTAATTTTGAGTTTTTGATCGAGTTTATCTTGGATGAAACTCGACCAATTGCTTAGAATCAATTTTCCTATACAGGGTGTCAGTCGATTTTATCATGAGGTAAACTCGGCCAAACCTGGATATTCCCAAAATTCATCAAGGGTGTCGATCGAGTTTATCAAGGATGGAACTCGACCAAACATGCACTCTGTAATGAATTTTAAAAATTGTCATTAGAGTGATTAAACATTCGAATTAAGTGCTCCTAAAATTTCCCCATCTTAGTTACATGTCATATCATCAATACAAATGATTACAAAAAATATCCTAAGTCGTTAGGGATATTTCCACAAAAGTGGATTTGCATTGCTTTTGACTTGAACCTGATCAAGCTAGGGCTTGATTGAATTGATCCTTTTCGTGTACCTAATACCTGAAATCAATCTCAAATAGACATATTACATACATATGAATGGAATGGTTAAGTCATCATCAATATATGGACAATGGATAACACTTATGTCAACATTCTACCCCTTTTTGAAGATGACAAATCATTCCTCAAAATATTGAAAAGGATTTAGAATAAAATTTTTACCTTGTGAATGGTAAGGGGATACATGCATGAACAATAGCAATTGCTCCCCCTCAATTTCTCTATTCCTTCACCTGTATGGTTAGTATCTTCCAAAAAGCAAAGTTACCGTAGCACACATATATACTATTGAGTCCTCTTACAAGTCACATGATAGTTTAGAGAATAGACTAGAAAAGGATCACAAATCAATATGATTGAGCTCACTTATCCCCCTTTTCCATATCAAAAAGGTAGGGGGTAGAAGATCTAAAAAACACGTCTTATCCATAGGCACAAACTGCACAAGCAACCAATCTTAGCAAGCAACAAAATAGAAAACTAAGAGAGAACAAGCAATTTAGACTCATAATCAAAATATGGAAACACATACCAAAAAATCATAAGATAAAGCCAAGCATAGAGTTAAGGTACACATAAGATCAGATTACAACAACAAGCATGCCCACTCTAGATGAAAACTACAAAACCAACGACAAATAATGAGATATGGAAATAGTATGCCTTAGATACAATGCTCAAATGTTCAACACATGAAGGTCTACAAAATATATATATATATATATATATATATATATATGGGTATATCTTCGCTACCCGTGTGGGTAACTAAGATTCGCTACCCGTGCATCCGTTTTGTAATAGGAAGGTATGCATTTGTAATGAGACAGTCCAAATTGTAATAGACAGACTCATTTTATAAATACAACGTGATGTTTGTATTCTTCGTCTGGAAATAGTAAAATATATATTTATGACTGTAACAACGTTGTAATACAAAATGAGTCTTTGTATTACAAATTTGATCGTCTCATTACAAATTTGAACTGTCTCATTACAAATGCATGCCTTCCCATTAAAAAATTGATGCACGGGTAGCGAATCTTAGTTACCCATACGGGTAGTGAAGATATACCCTATATATATATATATATATATATATATATATATATATATATATATATATATATATATATATGAGCACCCTATAGACTAAGAACTAAACATCTAAGTCATCTATGTCAACAAGGTCGTTGTCATCATCATCATCATCAACATCATCATCATCATCATCATCATCTGGCTGGTAGTCCTCATTTCCATCTGAAGGTGCATCTAGAGCACCAGGTGTAGCCTCACCATCATCTCCAGCATCATCACCATCATCACCATCATCACCATCATCCTCATCCTCATCCTCATTACCATCAATATCCTCATCAGTCATCTCGGTGTCCTCATCAAGCATAAAAGAGTGAGGACCATGCCACTTGCATTTTTGTTCTTCCCAGGAGATGCCACACTCGAGTAGAGCCTTTGCTTGCTCATAATTGGGTATAGAAACCCAATCATAGCTAGAAAGGAAGGTAGCTGTTACAACCCCAACTTTTGGGTTCTTTTGGTGAGAAATGTAATTTCTCATATTAAAGATATTTGAAAAAATAATGGTATAATTTGTTTTGAATAAATGAATTTCGTTTACAATAGCTTTGATGGCTGTTTTGTGGGCTTTATTGGCTATTGGGCCCAATAATAAGGAAATGAAAAAGAAAATTCAGTTATTAAATAAGTAAATGAGAAAACTGAGAAAAGAATGAGGTAGAAACCTCTAGAAGGCAAAGGGATGTAATCCAAAGATGAATATCGTGCCTCTTGGGTTCCTTGGGTTCCAAGGAGTCCAAAGTTGCAAAGAAAATACAATAAGAAAAGAAAAGATCAATTAAGTATTTCTCTATTAAGAAAGAAATTGAAAACAATGGTAAAATGTGGAAAGAAGTATAATTGAGTTAGCCTTAGTGGAATTTCGTATCCCAAGGATCCCTAATGTTAAAAAGAGTACCAATGAGGAAAATAAAAGAGAAATAAAGAGAAATCCTCAAAAAGAGATATTTTAATAAGAAATAAACAAAATAATGAGAAATAATGGATATAGATGCATCTAGAAGGATAATGAGTATCCATTAAAAAGGGTTTCGAAATATTTGAGTTTCTTGTGATCCAAGGAGCCCCAGTGGAGAAAAGGAAAAAGAAAATACCAATAAAGCAAAATAAGAGGATAATGTGATGCATAATGAATGATTTTCATGGTATTATTAAAAGGGAGATATTTTCTACTAAAAGAGAATGTAATTTCGTGGCCAATGAATTAAAAGCCAAGAGCATGGATATTAAAAGAGATAATTCTCGAATTTCCTAAAGCATATGGATAAATAAGGAAATAAGTAGGAGAGAGAAGATTACTTCTCATTGAAGGAATAGGATTCCTATTGGGAGGGAACTTGTTTTCTCTTGGATGAACATTCTAGGGAACTACTATCCACCCCTATATAAGGGGTAGATCCCATGGTCGAGTTTGAAAAGGATCCCACACACCCTTCCCTTTCTTTCTTCATCTTCTGCGTCAAAACCCTAACCGAAAGGGTAGAACAATCCTAGAGCAAGCTAGGGGTGGTGGAATCGTCATGTTGGAGGTGGGAAGCTTCCATGACAACCCTAAGATGATTGGCTACCAACCCAACGCCTTTGGTTCTGCGTTGCTCCAGCCATAGGCCTACAAAAGTGCAGCCAGCACAACAACAAACAAGGGCTGGTCATGCTTAGAAGCAGCCATCCTAGCCGCGCCCTGGGGGTGCTCTGCGTGAGCCAAGGTGCGGCGGAGCTAGGGCTTTGACTTGCGGCAGTCCTCAAGCCTCCAGGAAGGAGAGACAGGCTACAAGAGAGCAGCTGCCGGTGGCTAGGGTAGGTGGCACGAGGTAGAATAAGAAGGAGGAGGCGTTGGACCATTCTGCCCTCCGCGGGCTGAAGAAACCTTGACTTAAACGAGGGGCAAAACTAACTTTTCAAAATGTTCTCCAAACAACAAGCAACATTGCATGTGTGGAGGCAACGCGACACCCTCTGATTGGCCCAAAGTAAGTAATTTTGCAAAATTCATATCTCCCTAATAGTAGCTCAGATAAATATGCATAAAATATGAAAGTTGTTCTGAAAAATGAGGGGAATCCATTAAAAATATATTTGAAGCTAATTCTGATTTAATTTCGAAAAGTAATGGAAGTTATTAACTTTAATGGATTAAAGATTAAGAAACCCTATTTTGAGATGATTAATGTGTTTAGAAGAGTTTAATGGATGAGTAAAGTTGATATTAACCTGTTAATGATAAAAAGGAACATTAGGAACAAAAAGGAAGAACTTTTCACGTAATTAGTTTAATTTAGAGTTTCATGTGCATAATGAGCCTTGAAACCCTAATATTGGTAAATGCGACTCTTAATGGATTTAATTATTCAAAATTGTGAATAAAGTTAAGATATGGTGATTCCAAGCTATTTTGAGTATAAAGATTCCTAATTATTGATAAATACCCTTAATATAGTAATTAGGGTTTTCTAATGGATAAAGGTAGAATTAGTTATAAATAGAGTTCATATGTGAATTAGACCATAATGAATTATGAGTTGTTAATCTGAAAGAAACTAAAGGTGATAATTGAGTCTAATGACCTTGAAATAACTTAAAAGGATAAAGATGGTAGTTTTGGTATAAAAGAGAAATAATTGACTTTATGATGTTGAAATTAGGGTTTGTGAACTAAGAGAGCATTAAATGTGATAAAGGTATTATGGAGGCTAAAACCCTAATAAAACCCTAACATGGCCTAGAAAGCCTAAGGTGGAATCCAAGTATAGCTTTAGAATGTTCTGGATAAACTATAGCACTTGGATCCCATGCATTAATTTCAGGATATTGTTGATTGCTTGTTGCTTGTTCTTTATCCTTATTGCTTGGACAATCGAGTTGCTTTGGATCAGGTATGTGGTTAATTATGGTTAATCACATTAGTTTCTTGAGGGCTTTCCGTATGTTTCCTCACATTGAATGCAACCTAAACAGTTGGATGTTCATACTTGCAAAATTATAAAGTCACTATGGTTATCACAATTACCAATAAGTGTGTATTCTCGCACCTACATGCCACCATGATGGATGATTCAAAGAGGTCAAGCCCAGGAGGGAAGACCCATGGGCACCATGAGTGGTGACCCCAGGCACCAAGCTCGGGATTGAGAAGGTGGCCTATGATATTGCATGACTAAAGGGCACCATGAAGGGTGACCCCAGGCACCAAGCTCAAGATTGAGAAGGTGGCCTTAAGTCAATGGCAAAAGAGAAACCCTAAATGGGGTATGCCAGGGTTAGGGAAAAAGCAGTGGAGAATGTCATACTAAAAAGTGTAAATTGGCTTGTTAATTAACTTGATTGTGATAATTAGATTGTTACCTATATTTGCAAAATTTTGGTTGTCCCCACATACCAACATATTCTGATATGCTGACGGACATTTTGTTTGTTAGCGTTTTAGGTACAAGATTGAAAAGGACAAACATTAAAGTGGCATATGTGGAATTAAATAAGAATTAAAGTACAAAGGAGGATTAGTTAAAATAGACTCCTAAAGCGGATAGAAGTAGATATCTCAATTTTTGGAAAAGGTACGTAAAGTTTTATTTTATACCAGTTTTCAGTTTAGTTGGTAAAATTTATTAATTGTTATTGATTATTTGTCGAACCTTTGATCCTGTTAATTGGGATAATGGCTCTGACCTCTGGGTATCCCTTAATTGGGGGTTACCGGGAGGTGGGGTCGTTACAGTAGCAGTAGGTCCAACTGTAAGGGAAAGAACTTGAGAGGTAGCAGGCTGAGAGGAAGTGGGGATAGGTCCACCATCAGAGGTAGGGGGTACATCAGAAGCAATAGGTGGAGGGGTCGGGTAGAACTGAATTAATGCATAAGAGGCATAGTGGGCACCTGGGTAGGGCTGGTAGGTGGGGGTAAGGATGGATGCATGATAAGTTCATGTTAGACATGATCAGAACTAAATCCTAATGGATGTGGTCCTAAACCTAGAGGTTGTAGGCCTATTGGTGTATCATGTAGCCCATCCGGGTTTCATTTGACACTGAGAACGAGGCACGATCAGGTCTAGGAAGTGGTGGAGGAGCCTAGGTGGATGTGGAATCACCTCGTGTGGTTGAGGAGGTAGGATGGAAGGACTTCTTGATAGTGGTTTCACTAATATAAACACCTTTTCTACTTGCTTTGTAACCAATCTCATGGAAAAGGGATTTTTCAGAATGGTGAGCAAACACCACAAATCAAGTTAGGATAAGTCAAGTGGGTTTAAATGGTGTTCTTCCCTAAGTCAAAAAATGTCATGTGATGAAGAATGTAACATGCCATTTGACTCTGACATCATTCAAGAGATAGTACATGATCACAGTAGTATTCTCTGTAATATCTGTTTGATTTCACTTTGGATGGAGAACACAGTTCACTACTAATGCAATAAGACGTGTCTTGATGTCAAGAGAAGAGGTAGGAAAGATGGATTTCTTCCTATATAGAACATCATGTCTCTTCAAAAACTTATGGGTGTTAGGAAGGGTAAGCTCATAGACAAAGATTTTGTAGAAAGTCTCGGGGTCAACCAGGTCAAGGAACTGGTGATAGGAGGTCATCCATGTGTTTGCAAAGTCGGTACCATTGAAATAGGTACTCAAAGAATCTAAGAGATCGTAATCTTGGTACCCACAATCATGGAGGTCAAGATAGCTTGGGTGTTTGGCGGTGGCACATGGGTAGTGTAATTACATGTGAGGTTTGCATAAAATTCATGGACCACTTTTGTGCTACACATAGAATTAGTATAGAAAAATCACTCTACACACAAAGCACTAAGGTGGTGAGCTTTGAAAACCTCAAAAACCTATTGCATCACTCCATTAGTTCCAAAATATTATTCAAACAAGGCACATAATGGAAAATAAGTTCCTTATACCTATTCAAGACTTGGGGGAGATGAAAGAGGTGGCATCAAAGGGGAGACTTGCCTAGGAGCAGTGGAAGATTATAGAACTCCAACTGGTCCGGTGTGTTTGCTATGGTTTGAGTCCATGGAGGTCAAAAGGAGATGGGAAGTCCACAAATGAAGGAGATAGAACAAGATCCAGGCCACCTAACCACCTAGGTCGAGGTTAGGAGAGGTAAGGATGTGTGATATGGGGCTAGAGAGGGTGGGATCAATGTTCAGTTAGAGGAAGAACGCAAGATAGTAGCTATCAGTCAACTTTCTCTAGTTGAGAGGGAGATATGTTGGATGAAAACATATATATTTTCCACCCAACAGTGTTGTCGGTCGAGTTTAGGTTTTGGGAAACTCAGTTGACACTACGGTTTAGTTCAGTCCTCAGGTTGTACTCGGTCGAGTTTCTCCCAGATCAAACTCAGTCGATCGGTCAATCTGTCTAAAAGATAAGAAATTGTATTCTAGTCCACTAGAGTGCTATATAAATTTATTTTTCTAGCCTATCATGTATTTTGAACATATTGAGGCACATTTAACTCATTATTGGCTACAATTTTGCAGTAAAACATGCTTTTGCAAAAAAATAGCCAAAAACAAGCAAAAGAAGGCATGAAAAAAAGCAATTATAGCACTTTCAAGTAAGAGATGATCAATATATGAGCAAGAACATATATGTATGAGAACATCTAGCCAGAAGGCATATAGACATCATCAAGAGCAGTAATAAGCAGTTTTGATCTAATAAAGGCACATTTCTCTCTAGCTAGAGTTTTTGTGAAAGTGTCCGCAATTTGATTCTCCGTGTCCACATGCATGATATAAATATCCTTTTTGGCAATGTAGTCACAAAGGAAGTGGTGGTGAACCTCTATATGTTTGGCTCTACTATGCAATATAGGATTATAATAAAGATTGATTTCACTAGTATTATCGTAGTAGATAGGATAAACATTAAAGTTAATGTTAAAGTCTTGGAGCATTTGCTTCATCCATAGGATTTGGGCACAACAACTCCCTATTGCAATGTATTCAGCCTCAGTAGTTGAAAGAGATGTTGTGTTTTGTTTCTTAGAGAACCAAGAAACCAAGTATGGTCCTAGGAAAAAGTAAGTGCCAGTTGTGCACTTTCTATCAATTAATCGCCCTGCATAATCCACATCCCTATAGAAAGTAAGACTAAAGTCCCTTAACTTGGGATACCACAATCCAAAATTATGGGGTTTGGCTAGATACCTCAAAATCCTCTTTACTACTATAAGATGGAATTTTCTAGGGCTTGATTGAAATCTAGCACACAAGGCAACACTAAACACTATATCAGGTCTAGAGGTAGTTAAATAAAGCAAGTTATCATTCAGGCCTCTATATAGCTTCTCATCCACTTTCTCATCCTCCTCATCTCTATCAAGTTTGGCGGTGTTTGACATTGGGGTGTCCATCGTCTTGGTGTTCTCCATCCCAAAGTGCTTAAGAAGTTCACTTGTATACTTGTCGTGGTTGATGAAGTTTCCTTCCTTCCTTTGTTTGTTTGATTTTAAATATATGGAAGAAAGTAAGCTCCCCCATCATACTCATATCATAAGAGAACTAAACTCCTTTCAAAGATCAAGATTAGTTCATCCAAAAATGATATCATCAACGTAAATTTGAATGATCAGAAAGTTGCTAGATGTGTGATTGAGAAAAAAGGTAGAATCAACTTTGATCGTGACATAGCCATTGTATAGCAAAAAGTTCTTTAATTTCTCATACCAAACTCTAGGGGCTTGTTTGAGTCCATAGAGATATTTTTACAACAAATAAACATGGTTAGGAAGCTTATCATGTTTAAAACTAGGAGGTTGAGCCACATAGACTTCCTCCTCTATTGTACCATTCAAAAATGCACTTTTAACATCCATTTGGTAAAGCAAGAAATTTTTGTAGCTAGCAAAGGCATGTAACATCCTAATAGATTTAAGTCTAGAAGAAGGAGCATAAATTTCATCAAAGTCAATACCTTCCTATTGGTTGTAGCCTTGAGTAGCTAACCTTGCTTTGTTCCTTACCACTTTGCCGCTTTCATCTAGCTTGTTGTGGTATACTCACTTGGTACCAATGATCTTCCTATCATTTTGTATTGGCACTAAGGTCCACACTTTGTTCTTTTCAAACTGCTCTAACTCCTCTTGCATATCTAGGACCCATTCATCATCCTTGAGAGCTTCTTTGACGTTATTTGGCTCAAGTTGCAAGATAAAGGTCGACTTGTTCTTTGCTGAATGTAACCCACGTCTTCACCCTTTGAAAAGAATTACCTATGATGAGCTCTTTTGGATGATGTTTTGCAAAGTGGGGAGTTGGTTCCTTCTTTTCTTCTTCTTTCTCTTCTTCATCTACTATCACCTCTTTTCCTTTGTGAACGATGTTGAACTCTTTCAAGGGAGGAATAACCTCATCTACACCATCATCATTTACAATTCTTGGAAATAGAGGGGTTAGTCTCAATAAATTTAACATTCATAGATTCTTCTATTTTAGACAATTCAATGTTAAACACTCTATAAGCCTTGCTATTAGTGCTATAGCCAAGAAAGAAAGCCTTGTACAACTTCACATCAAACTTGTCAAGAGAATTCTTGGTGTTTAAAACAAAACAAGGTCAACTGAAAACATGAAATAAGTCAACAAAGGACTTTCTACCATGACATAACTCATAGGGGTTTTTATTTAAAGATGGATGAGTGAAAACCCAGTTATGCACAAAGCATTCGATACTAACTACTTCAGACCAAAACTTCTTTGGAGTATCATAATCTAAAAGCATGGTCCTAGCCATCTCATATAGTAACCAATTCTTTCTCTCTACAATCCCATTTTGTTGAGGTGTATGAGGGGGAGAGAAGTTATGTTCATACCCAGATTCCTCATAGAAGTGTTCAAACAAGTCATTTCCAAATTTTCCCAGTGGTCACTGTGGATAGAGATGATCCAACAAGAAGCTTCATTTTCAATCACAGGATAATACTTGCCACCACGAAGTGATTGAGTTCTCATTGGTACAAATAGATCAATATGAAGAAGTTCAAGATATCTCTTGGTACTAATGACTCCTTTGGAATTAAAGGAGGATTTGGTTTGCTTTCCTTGTGTACAAGGTTGGCATTCCTCATCCTTCTCAAAATCCGATTTAGGAAGTCCCTTTACCAATTCCTTTTTGCTCAACTTACTCAATTGATGCATATTTACATGACCAAGCCTAAGGTGCCACAAAGATATATCACTTGAATTAATAACAAGACATCTAACAAGAATAGGATTGAGAGAATCAAGAAAATTAACATAAAGATCTCCATTTATAGTTCCTTATATATAACGTTGTAGGAGAGGGAATCTATAAGAAAGCATTCAAGTGAGGTAAAAAGAAGAAGATAACCTCTATCACATATTGTCTAACACTAATTAAATTGTGATGTAGGCCATCAAAATGAATAACATTCTTCATGCTAAATGAACCACCTACTTCACCCTCACCTATCACTTTACCTTTGTTGTTGTCACCAAAAGTCACCAATCCTACCTTCTTTTTAATGAACTTGTTAAAGTGGCTGAATTCACCTATAACATGCTTTAAGAAACCACTATCAACAATCCATTTCCCTTTTACCTACAAGAAAGCAATATGTCAGTGCCCAACTCAAACCTTGGGATTAGGAGTTAGCTTGGGGACCCATTTCATATTTGGGTTGTTCCCCTTCTCTTTGTAAGGACAATAAGTAGAGTAATGGTTATCACTCTTGAAATGCACACAAACCATAGGGTTCTTAGAGCTGTATGACTCTACATGGAAGATAGGATGTCTCTTACTCTTTTTTCTTACCCTCTACCTTTCTTTTAGGAGCACCCTAATATCCCAAACCACTTTTACCACTATGTTTGGTAGAGTGATCTAGATATTCATTGAGGGACTTTTTCCCTTTTAGGAACTTTTCCAAGGAAGCTCTAAGCTTATGGTTATCATCACTAACAGTAATGATAGTAGAATAAAAACTGGCAAGGTCATCTTGAGCATGAAGTTAGTCAGCCTCTAAATAGAGGAATTTAGTAAGAGATAAGAATCTTTTTCTAAAGAAGAACTAGCTACTTCATTACTTGGAAGTTTAGGTCTAGAAGAAAGATAATTAATTTGAGAAAGAAATCTAGAATTTTTAGTTCTAAGCATTACAAGCTCATCAAGATAGATCCTATTTTCACATTTAAGAGCATCACAAGCATGTATAAGATCATTGCATTTAGTAACACACTTATCACTTTCAATTCTAATCGAAACAAGTTCATTGATGAGATTTTGATTTTCATCTTTGAATCTCTCAATACTCTTAAGATAGACACCATTCTCTACTTCAACTTCATTTTATTGGATCTTAAGATCAAGAAATTGGCCTTGCAATGAATCATTATTATGAAGATGAACTTTTTCATTTTCTCCAAGAAACTAAATTTTAGCATACAAGTCATAAGTGATTTTCTCTAACCTCTTCTACTTAGATTTGCATTCATAATTAGAAGAGTGGGAAGCATTAAACATATCAATGAGGGCTTCTTTAGATAACTCATTCAAACTAACCTTACTTGCCACACTTATCATACCAATATCTTCACTAGTGAAGGCCATGAGAGTAAGATGGCATTCTCCCTCATTGGATCTTGAATCACTAGAAGAATATTCCTCCCATGCGGCATGGGCTGCATCCTTGCTTCTTCTTTCTTTCTTGTCCTTCTTCTTGTAGTCCTCCCTTTTCTTGGAGCTACTCTTGTGGTAGGACTTCCTTTCCTTGGGGCAATCATTCTTGTAGTGCCCCTTTTGGCCACATTCATAGCACCTTGAAGTAGAGGAGGAGGATGGATTTCCTTTGAATTGCTTTTCCTTGGAGTAGTTAGCTTCATGATCACTAGGGGATTCATCTTCACTTTAGGAGTGAGGGGTAGGTCTTCAAGCAAGTTGTTGTTAGAGAACGATTGCCTCCACTTGAGCTTTGAATGCACCATACTTGATCTTCTTTGACTCTTTGTCTTCTTACTTCTCATTTTCCTCTTGCTTGTCAAGTCTTAGCTCATAAGCTTGAAGGTTGCCAATGAGCTCTTCATTGGCAATGTCAATAATACTTCTAATTTCTTCAATAAAAGTCACCTTGGATTCTTACCTTTTGGAAAGAGACCTAAGAATCTTGGATTTGATGGTCCCTCTATCCATAGGATGGCCCAAAGAAGCAAGTCCATTGATGATGGTGTTTAATCTTGAGTACATCTCAACAACTCTCTCCTTCTTCCCCATCTTGAAGTTTTCAAGGAGACCCTTGAGCATGTAGATCTTGTACTCCTTGACTTGCTTGGTCCCTTCATAGGCGATGCAAAGCTTGTTCTATATTTCATGGGTTATATCCCAAGAAGAGACTCGATTGAACTTGGAAGGGGTGAGGGCTGCATAAATGATGCTTATAGCTTTTGTATTCACACGTGCCTTCTTTAGAGTAGCTTCATCTGAAGTGGCAATATGTCTGATCAGATCCGTGCATGGAAGGATGGCTACTTTCCACATGTCATAGCTCATCCCTTGCAAGTAGAACTGCTTCTGTTGCTTCCAATAAAGGAAATTTGTGCCATCAAAGATTGGAGGCCTCAATGAGATACCACCCTCCAAGTTTGAAGAACCTAAGAGGTTGTATCCCATCTTCTAGTCTCATGGGAGATCTTGTCAGGGAAGACTGTGGCTCTGATACCACTTGTTGGATTAAAGGGCTCTAGGGGGGTGAATAGAGCTAAAAAGCACTTAAACAAAATCAATAAGACCTCAAATTACTTCAAGAAGTAGGATTGCAAATATGGAATTTGATGTGAAATTAAGCATACATATCAAGGATGAGAGAGATTGAACAAACATAAGAACAAGCTATGTAGAGTGGTTCCAATCCCCAAACTAGGAGAAAATCAATCCACTACCTAGAGAGGTCAAGCCCTAGGATTTTTCAACCATTATATACTTATATTCCATTTTAAGACATATAATTAAGACCTTCCTTTTGTAAGGAAAGGATACCTAGCCTTCCTTTTTGAGGACCAAAATGAGCCAATAAACTAACCAAGCTCTTAAGTACCCTTGAGGTAGAGTGTTCAACCTCTATGAGGGCTTACCCACTCTTGCAAGCAGCTGGACACCTTTGCCAAGGAGCTCCCCTTCTTGCATCGAGTCTTCCGCTTTGAAGGAATTATCCACTCTACTCAAGGATCTTCATCCTTCACCTTCTCCTTCAACTTGGAGAAGCTTTTCACTTTCTCCTTCACCTTAGAGAAGCTTTGATCAACTTTTCTTGAAGAAAGGGGTTGGGTAAATGGAAGCTTTTGGTGCTTAACAAGAGTACAATGGAGTATCTCTCTCACACATAGCGTATCTCACTCATATGAACATTTGGATTTGTAAAAAAGAGAGAGAAAGGGACTCTAGTGGACAAAATGCACTCAACTATAGTTAGGAGCTTGAATAGGATGAAGGAGTAAACTTAGAATGAAGTCCAAGGGGTTGTATTTATAGTTGGGGATGTCCGCTAGCCACTAGAAGCACTTAGGAATGAGTTCTAGTAATTTGAGGTGTTGCAATGGATCTATTTTTTATGTTTGCAACACTCCAACAACTAAATCACTTTTTCTACACATTACGTACAATGCAGTTGATCGAGTATCCATAAAGGTAACTCGACTGATAACACTATGCAACAAGCTAATTTTGAGTTCTCAACCGAATTTATCTTGGATGAAACTCGACCTATCGCTTAAAATCCATTTGTATATGTAGGATTCCAGTCGAGTTTATCCTGAGGTAAACCCGGTCGAACCTAGACATTCCTAAAATTTATGAAGGGCGTCAGTCGAGTTTATCAAGGATGAAACTCGACCGAACAAGCACTCTGTGATGAATTTTAGAAATTGTCATTAGAGTGATTAAACGCTCAAATGAAGTGCTCCTGATTTTTCTCATCTTAGTTACAAGTCATAACATCAATACAAATGATTACAAAAATTGTCCTAATCCATTTAGGGCTATTTCCACAAAAGTGCATTTGCATTGCTTTTGATTTGAACTTGATCAAGCCAGGGATTGATTGAATTGATCCTTTTCATGTACCTGATACTTGAAATCAATCTCAAATAGACATATTAGATACATATGAATGGAATGGTTAAGTCATCATAAAAATATGGACAATGTATAACACTTAGGTCAACATGTTGTCTTTTGACTTATTTTGAATTGTTGATCACGTGAGGTCAACTATTGGCTTAATGACTGAAATGTGTAAGTCATGCATATTGTTGAAAAACAATATGATAGGATAGGTCATTCCATTGGCTTTATTATGTTTCAACTTTAATTTTAATAAATTGTGTTATCTTCAAAAAGTGATACAAATTAATACATAGCTCATGAAAATGCAATAAAATATGTGTTAGAATCGTGTGGTTGTTCTTCATCCAATGGTACACATTTTGTTGCATAATTCCTACATAATAAATATATGCTTTCTATTGATTCTCCTAAATTGTTAGAATTTCTAATATGCATTCTAATAATCTTTAAGTCATTAAAATAAAGTAAAATATGTTATGAACTTAGTAAAACATAATCTACAAAATTATGTGGTTTTGATAACCTAAATCATTAGTGACAAAAAGGCAATTTTTAGGGTTTATATAATTAGTGCAAACTTAACCATAATTTCATAAATTCATGTTATATGTGACTTGAGACCCTGATGAGGATATATGGTTGGCTTTGGAATTATGTAGATCTGATATGCAGTATGTTACATCCCTTATTATCATATTGAGAAATCACCCATATTTATATATATATCTCTCTCTCTTTTTCTCTTGGTCCTTTGGGGCATACTACCCTATACAGATACTCTCTCTTTGGAGAGGTTAACTTATGTGACAAATTGTGTGATTATATGGATTGCCTGATCATATTAACCGATTGTATATGCTTGTTGACTCTGAAGTTGTACTTCATTCATCCTATTTCATCTTGTAATCTACTTTGTGGTTTTGAACTAGATTGCTCTATTTGAACATTTATCCCCAATTTTCAAGTGGTGAACTCTTTATGATTTTATATTGCACCTTACTTGTGGATGTTGTTGGATATATGTTTATAGGTCCTTTGACCCTACTTATTATTAGTTGGATGACCTTATCCATTATTTCAACTTGACTAAATTAATTCTTTCCTTTACATTTGTGTGTGCATAATAGACTAAATTTATTGATAGTAGTGGTATATTTGTACCATTATAACATTTGGACATGCGTATCCTATCTTGAGTGTGAAGATTCTACTTTTATATATAAAGGGCATGTGTATTTTGCCTAGGGTGTGCATCTTCCACCCAATTCATAGGCTTGAGGTTTTATGGGTCTCAACCCTACTTAAATAATGCTAGTCTGATTGTTTGACATGTATTGTTTAATATTGTTCATGATTGTGATATTTTGTTGTGATATTGATTAAGGCAAGAAACTCTTTTATCGAGTATCTCCTTAATAGTGTTCTCTTTGACTTCTGATTGGATGTTATTTATCCCTATTGATATGGGAAGTCTTGAATATTTTATGTATGCCCTTTTCCCACAATGTTGCTCAATCCCTATTAGTATGCACATACCCGCTTTTATGTTGACAACTTACATTTTGTCTTCTCTTGTGGGGTATGCTTCCAGCCTCTTATGTGAAGGGCATGGTGGACCTGACATGATGGCATGACCTGCTTAGAGGAACTAATTATTGGGAGATAGACTTGATATACGTTGGATATCCCTATGTCTAGATCTTGCAGTTATTACAATCATGCATACTTGTCAAGGCGGTCAGTCGACCACCTTGGATCCTCGGGCAACCAGACTGACCAAGTCGGCAGCCCATGCTTAGTTTTTTTCTCCATATAATTAGTTATATAGTTATACACAACACATTATATAGAAGAAACTAATGTGAACATGTATCTAAGGAAGTAATAATCCATATTTTTTAAATATTGTCATTTACATAGCAAACAATTTTCAATCATGAGTCAAGACCGATTCATGAAATCAACATGTATAACATGACTAAGAAAAGTGACTGAGTGACATACCATTTTTGAATTTAGACCTGTATTACTTATCTATTGATGCAACTAAAATAAATTTTATATGCTAAAGAGATGTATTGTATATTACTAATGTGAATGACCTTATATGTCATAATTGTCTATTTCCATTTCCATGACAATTGGAACAAGACAAACACAAAGACATCAGTCGATAATAAGATTGAATGACAAATATTAAAAAGCAGAAACCCAACTTGGATATTGTTTATATTCAAAATTTCAATAAAAATGAAAACATGTCTAAAGTTGTTAGAAACGAATTGAAGAAAATGAACCAAAAATCAAATGGATCTTCTTCTTCATCCTCTAGCTCCACTTCATCATGTTCACCTTCATCTTCAAGATTATTGTCATCCTCCATTGGCCATCCATGTCTTCCTCCATAGTGTCATCATTTGTCAAATCTATGCCCCTACTAGTCCCCACAACACTAGTACCTCTCCTTGACATGTTAGGGCCAGCTTGATATTCAAACACACCCATGTCGACATCAACATGACCCAATATAATTCCTTGACCAACCACAAGATCATCTAGAACTCCTGCCATCCACCCACTACCCAATCAAGATCATCTAGGGCAATAGGAGCACAACTCTTCTATAAGTTGTCCAATCGCCTCTTCTTAAATCTGTTATTGAGTTGGCGATTGTATTGGATATAGACAAGCTTATCGATCCTTTCGACCTCAAGCTTGGTCCTACTTTTTGTATGAACCTATAAACAAACAATGTACGTTAAAACATATTTCAAAATAGAAGTATATGTAGTTGTTAGTTACAAATACTATTTCAAGAGCACTAACAAGGTCAAAAGTGATCCAAGCTCTCTCTATAACAGATGATGTGCAACAAAGACTTAGTATGCGGTAATCCATCCAATGTAGATTTCGAGTCTTCCCCCCATATGCATCTGACCAAGCAACTGAAGCCAAACATAAATTATTATCATTAAGTAATAAGTGAAACAACATAGCAATCCACAAAAAAATTAAGATACTTACATGGTGTCATCACAATCCTATGTAAGATGACAATATCTTTCCAAACATCCCACACACCTCTGGTAATAATCTAACTCTGCTAAAACTATGTCTTGGACTGTTGTATCATCAACCATCTTTACTAGGCAATCAACAAACTCAGAATCATATATGCCAAGCATCATGTCATGCTTCACTCTAGCTTCATAATACAATGAGGGGTTAAGTAAGAAACCCTCTCCATAAAGAGATCAAGTCATCTGAAACTTCCATCTCTTCTCCATAATATCTATAACGAGCTTGTAATTCCTCTATTTTTGTGCAAAATTCAACTTCATCTCTTCTTTGACTTTCTCAATAGCAACTGCAATAAAGCCCACGAGGGGCTTCTCATCTGCACCTACAAGTCTTAAAACCTGTATGAGGGGCTGCAAGTCTTTAAAGATCTCAATAAATCTTGAACTGCATTCTAAAATGCCTATGAGTGACAAGTTGTAGATATCATCTTCCATGCACTTGTCTTTGACCAATTGCACTCCTCCAAGTAGTTGAATTGAACAAGGCAAAAAAGTGTCCCTAAGGCCTAGAATGCTTTGTAAGGTAAGAAAGGAAGGAGGAAATCTACTGACCCTAGGTCCATCAACTTAGTTTTGTTCTTACTCTTCTTGACAAATGCATTGTGCAACTGAATATGCTAGTATATATAGACAGACACCTTCCTCACCTTTGTGATAATATGTGCATACTTTCTCATCTTGCCAATATCTTCCAATATCTAAACTACACAATGTGCAACACACATGGTACGGAATAAATGTCTCCTCTTATGTATCAACTTCTTTCCTACACTTACATATTTAGTTGCATTACCTGTTACAACTTTCACAATGTTTTCATCCCTATACTCTCAACCGCCTCATCAAGAACAATGAACATATAATGAGATGTGTACACTACAGAAAAAGAGTCAACAAAATATAAATAAAAACAACCCTCATTTAGTATTCACTAGGAAGTTTATTAATTTTCTTTGTCTCCTATCAGACCAGCCATCCGACATCCATGCAACTTCAAGTGCTTTTTGTGCTCTCACTCCAACTCCTTGGTCATTGTATATTGTCTCTCTAAAAGTGGTTGCCTCATCTGGTGGCATGAAGGAGGGGGAAGTCCTCTGTCAATTTTTTTGATTGCTTCCACCATCACCTCAAAATATGTATGGTTCACTGCATTGAAGGGTATACATGCATCATGAAAAAAGGCAGAAGTACTATCATACAAAACTTGTAAGGTCTCCTTATTAAATGCAGTTTCAATGGACTTCTATAATTTTCTCACCTTCCTTTGTTCTATATACTCAATAGGACTAAGATTTGCAAAACCATCTATAGAGCCCTGCACAATAGCTTTCCATTTAGAACATTTGGGAAATGGTATTATCCTAGTCCCACAAATTGTTGGTGCAACATGATTCTCCCCATCAACAACATCCTCAAAATCAACAACAATATAATCACTGACATTAAAGGTTGTGCCAACCCTGTGCTTCTTGTTATGTTATCTATAGTTCCTCAACTCATCACATATATTTTGAGAACATCTTATACATTTGACACTACCAGAAAACACTCCAATGAGATCTTTCTTCAAATGGTCAATCCCACCATTGTTCACATGACCACACAAAACACATTGTACTTTATTATTATCTGACAAATTTGGCTAAAAATCATAATTTCGACCTGAATCCTTGAATTTTACCTTACGGGTGGTGTCGTTAACCAACTCCTAAAATCATTTAAGAATCTTCCCAATCAGTGTCGGGACTTCTGCCCCACCTATGATGGTTTTGTTTCTACATACACATACAAACAACACAATAGAAAAGTATATTCAATATATATGTGGACTATACAAATGAGGTGTAAAATTTAAAATCAGTACGTAGGCTTACCGTTGCCTTCTGGTATGAAGAAAGTGGATCACCAAAGATTTAATCATTGGACTACGTGGACTCGTAGAGCATGGGAGAAAGCCTCCTGCAGAGTAGGTGAGAAACAAGCTAGAGTTTGTCCTAAGGATGGATATATAGAGCAGGGGAGAAAGCCACCCATGGAACATGAGAGAAATGGGCAACAAAGAGGAGTACTACCACGGGAGAAGAGAGGCAGAGGAGTCATGGGATAATAGAGGAAAATGACCCATAAAATATCATTGCTTGTCGGAGAATAGGAGAGGAAGCCGATGTCTATGAGTTGTGCCTTTCCCGTACGACATGCGACTGTTGTTTCATGCATGCAGGAAACCCAGAGGATGTTTGTAGTTTTGTGCATCCCTAAACAACGAGTGGGAAAATGTAATAATAGAAAAAAATATTAAAATTTTTTGTTAGGCCCATCACATAATTTTCCGACTTGCAGGGACACCAGTCAACTAGTAGGACTAGTCGACTGACTAAATGACAAGTCGGTCGACTCGGGCATTTCATGAGATGGGAAAACTTGGTGGCATGCCAATCACTGGTCTCTAAAATGACCGACCGACTAATCGTTGACTAGTCGAATGACTCAAAAAGTATGATGTCACGTAAATGTAACACCTGGGCCCACTGCTCGAGGGTCTAGTAGAGTTTCAGGAATGATGATTGTCCCCACAGACCACTACTAGCCCTAATTGTATGCTTTATCCTCACTCACGCGCAAGCCATGATCAACTTCTAGACTGGTCACCCATCCTAGTAGGCATGCCACATGCCCATGTGGGCCCCACACCTACTGGAGGGGAATTGGCTCTGATACCATTTGTAACACCTGGGCCCACTGCCCAAGGGTCTAGTAGAGTTTCAAGAATGACAACTGGCCCCACAGACCACCACTAGCCTTAACTGTGTGTGCTTTATCCTCACTCACACGCAAGCCATGATCAACTTCCCGACTGGTCACCCATCCTAGTACTACTCCAAGCTGAGCACACTTAACTATGGAGTTCTTTAGTGATGTGCTCCCAGAAAATGAGGTGCACCTTGGTGATATGGGTAGTCCAATCATTTCTTATAAGATCATTTTATCTGAGGCCTCAAATCTTGGGATGTTACAGTAAGCCACTTTATGGGAGATTATTATGTAAGCTTGTGAAATTTAATATAGTCATTACATTTCTGTCCATTGCTATACTTTACTCTTGAATACCATTATATTGAGAATTGAAAAATATGCCTATTCCAACATACGTGTTAGTGTGTTTGGTTTCAATGGATTTATTCCTCAAATTGAGTAGGGAGTGCATACCCTCTCCAGTCATGAAATGAAACTTGGAAGAACTTCTACCATTACAGAGAGGGGAAGGGAGGGATTGACCCATAGGGTCGAGTGGAGGATCTGTATATATACAGTCATCCTAGTGGTTTTTGAAATGATGTTTAGCTAGAGCATCAAATAGGGTAATACTTTCTCTATCAACCTTTATGATGTGCACGTCCTCAAAAGCATATGACTCCTTCTTGATAAGGTGTGTACAAGGAGAGAAGGTAGGAGATTGATTAGCATGGCCTTCAATTGCAGAGACAACTATGGCACTCTCAGATTTTATAGTAAGTCAGACGTGTTGCCTCACTTTTTCCACTTGAAGGGCAAGTAAAATAGCCTATAGTTAAACTTCAATTAATGAGATTACTTGGATATTGTGAGCAGTGCCTCTGACACATTTTCCATTTCAATCAGAGTACAACTGCAATTGTTGCACTGTCACCGTGAAATGCAACGTCCACCATTGCCAAACACTCACCTTGTGGTAGATCAAACCACTCTACAGTGTTCCTATTCGCAGAGTGGTTGACACCATGTATCTTATGTATCAAGCCAACATCTATGGCAGTGCATAGAGCATGGATTTGGGACAATTGTCATTCAGTGGAGATGATGGAATCCTTGAAGAAGGCCAAGTTTCTTTCCTTCCAGATGGTCCAACATGCTATAGCAAAATTTGTTTTATCTGCTACGTTACCTGACATGTTCATTTTTTCTAGTCCTGGCTGTAGTTTCATTCTGGGTAGACGGCTCCATGTTAGCTCTCAATTTGAGCCACACCTCCATTGCATATGGACAACTCCAAAGTGCGTGAATGGTGGTTTCTTTCTCTACTTTGCACCTAGGGCAAATTTCATTATTTGTGAAGGTGCGTCGCTTCCTTATCACACTGGTCAGATGGCTTCATCACCAACAAGACACATGAAGTTACATATCTTACTAGGTACCTGCAACCCCCAAACAGAGGCCCAAATCCCATGCATGGTCTCTTGATTGTCTTTGTGGATGATGTTGTACGTCGATATCGTTGAGTATTTACCTCGAATGTCATGGTTCCAACTCTAGGTGTTTCACCCATGGTAGCCAGAGGTGGGGGAAAGTTTGTGATCCGACCAACACAATCCTTCGACAAATAAGAGTTAAGGAAATATACATCCCAGTTGCCACTAAGATTCACTAGGCTAGAGACCTTCCGATTAGTGATTCTATCTTTAATAGGGAAAAAACAGATATTCCCCAAGTTTGTGAAGCCAGGTACCCAATAGTCCGACCAAATCAGCGTGTCATCACCATTGTTGATGGTTTTGATACAATTAGCTTTGACAAATTGTATCCCTGGGTGTATAGCCTTCCAAAGGGTGTTCCATGTCCTCCTCTCTGACTGTTGGAGCTTTTATACTTGCTCTATAGAACCTCCCTCCATAGTGAGTTTTTACAATTTATGAATCTCCATGAGTTTTTCCATGGAAGCGCTTTGTTCCAGGCTACCATAGACTTGACCCCAAAGCCCCCACTCTCCATACTGGAGCAAAATTTTCTGCCATGAAACCAGGGAAATTGGATGTGAGTTGTACCCCCTCCCCAGAGAAACTTGTGTATGGTTTTGTCCAGTTTCATGCATACATTAATGGGAATTATTGTAGTTTGCATCACATAAATGGGGAGGGAGGTTAGTACTGACTTAACAAGACACAGATGACCTGCTAACAACAGTGTCCTAGCTTCCCACACATTAATTCTTGCTTCCATATTGCTGATTAGATACAAGTAGGTTGATTTGTTGATTCTGTCATGGAGGAGGGGAAACCCTAGATACCTTCCTAAATAAGTAGTTTTAGGGATTCCACATGTAGAGCAGATAGCAGTTCATGTAGCATGATCTACAGAAGTAGAGAAGAAGATCCTTAATTTATCAATAAAAATTTGTTGACCGGAGGAAGCTTCAAACATGGTGAAACACTGGTTAATGGCTGTTATTTAGTCTATAGAAGCCTTTGTGAAAATCACTATGTCATCCATGAAACTTATGTGTGAGATACTCGAGGGCCCATTGCTTAGTTGGTGGTCTAAAAATGATTTATTTAGAAAAATCATAACTAGTTGTAGGATTATCCAATGGGAACAAATAATATATGGTTTCTGATTAGAAAAATTCGTAGAATCCAATAAAAATATGACCAGGATCAAAATATGCTTCTAATTTGAAAACACATTAAAGAACCCTAGTTTTTGAGAATTGATGACCTTAATATGTCCAATTGTTATTGTTGATCAAAGATTGATCTTTTATGAATAAAAAGAGAATCTTGAAAGTTATTTGAGTTTAGCAGCCCATAATTTGATAAATTAGGGTTTCCTTGAAATAAAAGGTGTATTCAATGAAGAATTAGGGTTTGTAACCTAATGAGACATGAAAAGTGGAAACTAGGGTTTGGGAAGCCAAAAACCCTAATGAAACCCTAATGTTGACCTAGAAACCCTAACTTGGGACCCAATCCGTCTTAAGGATTGACACGCGTATAACGTGCGTGTAATACGCAAGTGTACGTGTCGAAGTAATATGGGATTATGAGTCTCAAGTTATCGAACACAGGGAATTGTGAGGTTAAAGACTATTACTAATTAGTATTGATCGGCTAAGCCGAAAACAAGAGTTGATTGAAAAAGAAAATAAAAATAAAAGAAAAAAAACAATCGATTAAATTGTTGGTTTAATCAATTAAAAATGGAATCCTTAGGATTGCGGTTTCACCGCAGGTTCTCATTGTACTAATTCCTACAAAATTATCCTAATTCGTCTCCTATTCTGGGTAGTGGCCTGTAGTCAGAATTGCTCACTGTCGTGATATAATTCACTACCTAAGTCTAGGTCAGTTCCACCGTCGTAGTAACCTATACCCTAAACTAGGTGCATTAGAAACAACCTCTGGGTTTCCACCATTAACCGTACATCACATTGTTCAAGGGATTTATTAATTAATGTGAATCTTGTCTCTTTTCAACCGTTAATTCTTCTTTCAAAGCAATTAAAGGCATTAAATTATCATTAGGGTGATCAATCATAATGATATAATGGAGAAAACGAAATCATACCACAAATTTGAGAGACAAATTATGATAAACTATGTAAAAAGTATCATACAGCGATTACCCGGGCTACTCCCGGTCCTAAGGAATTATGGTTTTTAGCCGAAAATATATGACATGGTATCACAGTATGTCGAAAAGATGTAAAACATGAATTTCGAGATACAGTAAATTGGAGAAAGGGTTAAAGAGTGGATCTGGAGAAGATGGAGAGAATTTGCCGTCGTTTCCACCGCCAAAACTCCTCCAAGGTCTTGCGTATAGGGTTCCTCTACTTTTCTCTCTCCGTTCGGCTGCCGTATCGTCCCCCCGTGATATATCTCCCAATTGCGGTTCTAATGGTGCCTTTTATAGCCGTCGTACATGTTTAGGTCAAGAGCAAACCTAAAAATACAATTTTTAATACAAAAATGTGTTAGATTTAACACATTAAAATTTCGTCCGCAACGTCTGAGTCGATGGTATCGACTTCTTCACAGTAAAACTTCCTTTTCCTGTTCAATCTGGAGAAAAAAATATTTGTACTCTGATGCCATGTCGATACCATCGAGTTGCAAGTCGATGGTATTGACTTTGCTCCAGTAAATAATAATTATCTGCAATAAAATAATCAGTGAATAAAATCAAATAATTATTATAATAATTAAAACATGTAAAATGCATGTAAAAATATAAGAAATGATGCACAAGTGATTTTTACTAATTTGGTAAAATATGTATTAAAAAGATATTCAATTAAGCACAAATGACACAGAAAATAACCAAATTAGATATCAAAATAACAACAATTTGTGCATACATCACACCCCTAAACTTGAATATTGCTGGTCCTCGAGCAACACTACTCTTGGATTTGTTTTAAAAAGTCAGCAAGAAGACAAGTACCTATGAATTATTTTTCCTAACCACCTCCACCAGTCGGTCCCAAACCGGTCCTTGCCAACCACTGAACAAGTAACTACTCTAAAGCGATCAATAATGTTCATAATAGATGTCCACAATAAGATTAATGAAAAACACTATCAATATGAAGCAGTTAATATCATGGCCAATAGGACATCTGCTTGATGCACCATGTGATCTCCCTATCTATATTGCTTTGATCTACCTAAATAAACTACTTGGAAGCAGATCCCCAAATAAAAATGGATGAGGGGATTAATTGTGATGGTGGCCTACCTTGTAGATCAATGTGTGAAAAAAATGGGTGGCTATGAAATCAGGAATCACAAGAATAATCCAAATCATTTATGCAAAAAGTAAAAATATGATGCACCTGTATGATGGATAAAATGTGAATGTATGCCTTCTAATGACTATTTTTTATTTTGGTGGGATGATGCATGCAATGAATGTCTCATCCTAATGATGAATATAGATGGAAATGGGCTTATAAAAAGATCCACAATCCTCTCCTTTGTTGCTTAGAGAGAATATGGCATTGAAATTAAAAATCCTTTTCCTCCTTTTCTCCTCTTTTTTTCTTTTCAATAACTCTTTTTTCTCTACCCTTTTATTTTAGCAAGATAAATACTTCATGCTTGGGCTTTTTTTAATTTTTTTTTTTGGAGGAGTAAGGATAAACACATTTTTTCACTCTTACATGAGAGAAGATCATAGAAGATAACAAATATGTAATGCCTTATGAAATATGCAATGCAAATGAAATATATGTGATTTTGTTATGCAAACTAGAAATGCTCAAAAGATGATATGAACTTTTTTTCCTTTTCTAATGCATAATAAAATGAACTAACTATATGCTTCCTATCATGCCTTATAATGCAAACAAGAGGAAAATAACTTGGATTAAACTTGATCATCCTATGGTGGTGAATGAAGATGAATCGAAGGTGGATGAGATCACATGAATAAGAGACAATGTCTTTCCCAACCATGATATGTCCCTCTTCTATCAACTTGTGTAACAGGGTAACCTTAGAGTTTATTTCTAAAATTCACATTAAAGATCACGTTACTGTTTGGTTGGTTTGGACTCAAACATCATCGTCATAACACAAGCCATAGGGTTAAGTTAGGTTTTTCATTCAATTAGTATGTCTTCAAGCTGACTAATCCAAACAATTCCTCCAATTATGTACACTTAAACATAGCAAATTTAGCTTAAAGTGCAAAGCATAAAAGCACATTCAGATTTTTATATAGAATTTTCAGAAGTGATACCACATCATCAACAAACGGTTAATCCTAACCAACATTTTATATTTTCTCCACTATTACACTAGATAGAAGTGGACTCTAAAAACAAAATGAAAAATCTAATTTTTTTGAAACAAAAACATGTAGATGTATGATAAAAAGAAAAGATGCAGGAGGTAAACATAGAAGCACCGTTCCATTCCTCTCCCTAAGCTTGAATATGACATTGTCTGCAATGTCAAAAGTAAAGGAAGACAAATGGAACGATTGTACCGATATGTGAGCTTAGATATGGGCAAAAGATGGGTGGGTGGGATCCACTCCAATAAGCACTCGAGCTTGGTGAAGTGTCGATGCTTGCTCAGCTTGTGAGATGTCACTGATGAGAACTCAGTACTACCGACAATGAAGTCGGTGGTACCGACTCAATGCGTCCCTACACACTGAATACACATATCAAGGCACCTTTTTTACTTGTATCAAAAATAGATATCACAATCTACAAATAGGAATGTAAAAGTAGAATTGAAAGTTTAACAAAATAAACCTAATTGGTGGGTTCCCTCCCACAAGCTTCCTTGTTTAACATCTTAGGATGGACACATGTCAATCAACGATAATTAGGTGGTCGTGGAGGAGGGTAAAGCTCTCTCTGCCTCTTCCTTCTAAACTTTTGGTTCCTTGCAACAATGATAAAAAACAAATAATAGTCAAAAGACCAGCATGTATGATTGACGTTCCATTTCAATAGTAAATTATCATTGCAATGAACATGAACATGAACACGAACACGACTCACAATCAAATCTTGATGTGCGAGCACATGCAGAAATAAATAGCCATGAGGTGAAAGGTATAATGATGATTGATCCTTAATTTCTATGACCATCCCCAATGGATCACTCCTATCTACACATAATGGAGGGGTTACATCAAAGGTGAGTTCGTATGCCTCCTCCTCTTCTAATAATTCAATTCCTCTACATTCATTAATATCCTCACAAAAATTTTCAAAATCATCATCTGGATATATATCCCATATAGGATCCTCAATAAGGAAATGAAGAAATGGGTCTTGTGGTGAAGGAATTATGTGATGGCAAATGAGAAATTCCTCCACCTTTTCACTCTCAATATCCTCTTCCTCCTCTCTAAGATCACTATCAAATAAAGCACCTTCTGGATCCTCCTCTCCTTCACTCATATCCCAAACACATGTATCAAAATTGTCTTCCACCTTATTTGCATCATTCTCCTCATCTTCCTCATCAGATCCCCAATCATATTCAAGATCAATCCTAGGAGTCCAGGGTGTGGGTGTGGGCTCAATGGAAGGACATGATAGAGGTGATTCTAAAACTTCTTCCAATATGTTATCCTCACTCTCTAATTCCTTATCCTCAATCTCAACTTCTTCCATTTTCTCAATTCTACCCCATCCTCCATTAGAAATAGGACCTTTGCGATTTAAAACATATTGAACCAAAATCCTAATATGCTCACGATGAATTTCCTTTGAGGTTTTCTCATGATGTAATGAAGCTGGACTTAGACATCTATAACCTACATGTGCATTTCCACACTCAGAACAAATAGGGGCCATGTGTTTTTGTTTAACTTTTTTTAAAATGAAATAAGACTAACTACAAAGAAATATTTAGATGAATATGTACAATGCCTAAAATAATTGTAAAGTTTTATGTAATGAAAAATGGAAAGAAAAAAAAACTAAAAAAAGGAAATAAATACAATGGCCTAGAGTGGTCGATCCTAACTTTTTATAGTGTTAACCATGCCAACTCCCCGACAACGGTGCCAAAAACTTGACACGCGTATAACATGCATGTAATACGCAAGTGTACATGTCGAAGTAATATGAGATTATGAGTCCCGAGTTATCGAATACAAGGAATTGTGAGGTTAAAGACTATTACTAATTAGGATTGATCAGCTAAGCCGAAAATAAGAGTTGATTGAAAAAGAAAATAAAAATAAAAGAAAACAAAACAATCGATTAAATTGTTGGTTTAATCAATTAAAAATGGAATCCTTAGGATTGCGGTTTCACCGCAGGTTCTCGTTGTACTAATTCCTTCACAATTATCCTAATTCGTCTCCTATTCCGGGTAGTGGCCTGTAGTCAGAATTGCTCACTGTCGTGATACAATTCACTACCTAAGTCTAGGTCAGTTCCACCGTCGTAGTAACCTATACCCTAAACTAGGTGCATTAGAAACAACCTCTGGGTTTCCACCATTAACCGTACATCACCTTGTTCAAGAGATTTATTAATTAATGTGAATCTCGTCTCTTTTCAACCGTTAATTCTTCTTTCAAAGCAATTAAAGACATTAGATTATCATTAGGGTGATCAATCATAATGATATAATGGAGAAAACGAAATCATACCACGGATTTGAGAGACAAATTATGATAAACTATGTAAAAAGTATCATACAACGATTACCCGGGCTACTCCCGGGTCCTAAGGAATTATGGTTTTTAGCCGAAAATATACGACATGGTATCACAGTATGTCGAAAAGATGTAAAACATGAATTTCGAGATACAGTAAATTGGAGAAAGGGTTAAAGAGTGGATCTGGAGAAGATGGAGAGAATTTGCCGTCGTTTCCGCTGCCAAAACTCCTCCAAGGTCTTCCGTGTAGGGTTCCTCTACTTTTCTCTCTCTGTTCGGCTGTCGTATCATCCCCCCGTGATAGATCTCCCAATGGCGGTTCTAATGGTGCCTTTTATAGCCGTCGTACATGTTTAGGTCAAGAGCAAACCTAAAAATACAATTTTTAATACAAAAATGTGTTAGATTTAACACACTAAAATTTCGTCCGCAACGTCTGAGTCGATGGTATCGAGTTGGAAGTCGATGGTATCAACTTCTTCACAGTAAAACTTCCTTTTCCTTTTCAATCTGGAGAAAAAAATATTTGTACTCTGATGCTATGTCGATACCATCGAGTTGCAAGTCGATGGTATCGACTTTGCTCCAGTAAATAATAATTATCTGCAATAAAATAATCAATGAATAAAATCAAATAATTATTATAATAATTAAAACATGTAAAATGCATGTAAAAATATAAGAAATGATGCACAAGTGATTTTTACTAATTTGGTAAAATATGTATTAAAAAGATATTCAATTAAGCACAAATGACACAGAAAATAACCAAATTAGATATCAAAATAACGACAATTTGTGCATACATCAAGGATGATTTGGATAAAATAATTATACATGGGTGTATTGGATTAACTTTCAGGGTAACTTGCTTGGTTGATTGGTTGACTACATTCTCTTGCTTGGACATCTAGACTCCTGATCAAGGTATGTGGTTACATTGATGATTAATCGGTCTAGTTTCCAGAGATTTCTAAAGTTTTACCCATTGCTTGAAATTTAATGCTTGGATGAAGCTTAATGCTTGCAATATATAAAGTGACTATGTCTATCATGATATAAATCTTATAACTTGCTCGAACCCCCATACCAACTCTGGAAATAGTGAATGAAAAGATGATTAAAGTCATGGTGATTATTAGAGGGCCAAGCCTCGGGTTGGGAAGGTTAGACCAAGCCCCACGTTGGGAAGGTCAGACCAAGCCCTAGGTAGGGAAGGTCATAAAAGGGCATGGCCCAGATTGGGAAGACCCAATGGCACCTAGCTCTAGATTGAGAGGTGGTTAATGAGGTACCTAGCTCCATATTGAAGGTAGCCTAAAGTCCACTACATGGATAAAATCCTAAGAGAAGGTATACCGGAGGTTGAGTAAAAATGGTTGAGAAGTTATAAAGTAAATGTAAATTTTTGTTTTGTAACAAATAATTGTTGTGGTTATGTTGTTACAAGTATATGTGAACTTTTAGTTCCCCCACATATTAGTATAATTTGTTATACTGACTGGCATTTTGTTTGTAGGCATTTTAGGATAATCTTCCATTCTGCAATTCTGGTATCCAAAAAGAAGACACACGATGAAGAAACATAATGTAAACATGGAGGTTATAGTTAGATTTTATTTTATGTTGAAACTTTAGATATTCCATCAGTTTTGTACCAAATTCCTTTTTATTAGTAACATTTATTAATTATTTCTGGTTAATTTCTAAACTTGCGATCTTGTATTAGTGATAATGGCTCTTTCCCTATTGGTCTGCCTGAATAGGGGATAATAGGGGGAGGGGGTCGTTATACTAGATATCCCCAAAAATATAGTCAAATGGTATTTAGGAGAAACAACTCATTTTTAAGACAAATACTATCAAAATGTTTAAGATTTGTTCAAAAAATAGTGTTATGCATGGTGGTATCGTGGTTGAGGAATGTGTTTGAAAATTAAACCGAGAATGGGAAAAATGAATAAAATGAGCATTGTATATTTGGTATAATTGTTGTAAAAGGGACAAAGTTGGGTACAAGAAAATCCCAAGAATGCACCGAGGGCCAAAAAGGAGTTTGTTTTAGTTGATAGCCAAATGTATAGGAGAACTTTTGAAGGGAATGGATTTTCTAAAAGTTACAACCCACATAATATCTAATACATGGACTCATGTAGAAGTTATAGGCAATGGAAACTCAATACAAGTGTGCGCTCTGCAAACATTAGCACCAATATTACATGTATTCAATGGTTTGGAACTCTGTGTGCATGACCACAATCACCTTTTCACACTCTTAACAAGTTTAGTAAATGGTTCTATTTTCCAAAAAGGAAAATAAGGAAGAGCTTATACACAAATTCATGCCAAAAGAAATCTTTCCTATTTGTTAAGGTCAAAAGGGACAAAGGATACACATGAGGTATACTGGATGATCAAATCATATTGATGGTGATGAAATGATCAAGAACTACAAAGACAAATAGAAGGAGTATAGAAGTTGAAAGGATGTCCATCAGGGAGGGATCCTACCAAAGTTAATGTCTTAAAATTAGATTGAAGTGAGTATCATAGGGAACCAAGTGGTTGGTTTTATCTTAGTTATTGCAATCTCCAACCGCTGGGAAGTGTCTTATGATTGTTGAAGATACTCGGGCTTTGATAAAAATTCACATAATTTGTAAGTATGTCAAAAATGAAAATGAGGGGGTGGAATCATTGTTGGAGACCATTACAACAACTTGATGTTTGTATTAGAACTAAAAAGTATAAAACAAATGTTTTATTGAAAAGAAAATATGCCTAAGTTTCTAATCCTAGAATCCCTAATTATATGAACTAGTGGCCATTAAGCTTAATTCGTGATTAAACCCCGAACATGGCATAAGACATACTCCAGTGAACCTATAATGAGCAATCTGAGGCAAACTTTAATCCTGAGATCAATCACTGATGAGCCTAGGATATGAGATACCTCATCATGGGCTTGTGTGGCCTTAATAACCTCCATATGGTATATATAGAAACATAGGTGTCATGTTTCATTAGTAAAACCTTGAATTCAATAGGATGAGGACAAGAGTTTGTTAAGTATTGCTTGCATTAATAAATTTAAAGGATATATAATAAGGGACAAGTTGCATGTGACAAGTCTAAAAGTGCTTAAAATGAGATCAAATATATCCAAATCAGTATGGTTATGGAAGATATCTCAATGGGAATATAAGGGGATAAATTTAAGAAATATTGAACTACTTTGTGCTCACTTGAATTGTAACAAGTTAACAGACTTGTCAGGTGAACTTGAGTGAAGTAATGGAGAGAGTGAGAAAGATATTTTAAGGAAAGCATGTCATGATAAGACAAGTGTAAACAAAATCCATCCCAAATGTTCATGTATTTTATTAATTAGAGTAACATAATGTAGTAATATTAATATAACATAATACATTAGATGAGATATAAATTGATCTAAAAATCCATAAAAATATTTGATTTTACATGATCAAATTAGACTAGGTGCATCATTTTGTATTATTTTTATAATTCAAGATATGTAATTGTAATAGGATAGAAAAGGTCAGGTTTAAAAAGTCTATATTATCAATTTAATCATTCAATATTTTAATATACATGTATTTTGTTGCATAACATATATCACATTCAAATTTATTTTAGCTTTTGTGGGTTAGACCAAAGATCCTATTGTCTTGCACCGCCCATGTATTTTCTCATTGTTCCTGAAGTAATCCAACACATCCTAATATATATCATTCATTTGGTTTTATTTCATATTTCTCTTAAACATATATCTTTTTATTTTCATTTCTCTATTCTACGTATTTTCTTACCTTTTTTCATTGTCTAGACTTATCAAAAAGATCAATCCCTAGATTTTTTCTGGTAGTGGCTTACACCTCCTTGGAAAACCCTAATTTTGTTTTCAACTTTGTTTCTATTTCAATCAAGTTTATGTGTATATGGTAATATAGGGTTATGGAAAGCCTAATCTCAGCTTATTGGTTTTTGAATTTAATTTCATGATGCTTTATTAATATTTCATTATAGCTTGAATTAAATTTTGGATAAGTTTTTTTTGCATATATAAAAAGTGTAAAGGATTTTAACACGATAGATAAAAAAAGTTTGTACATGCATGACAAAAATGCTAACAACACATAAAGACATGTACAAGATCAGTCCAAGACATGGTTACATCAATCGATCTGAGTATGAGATCCATGCCCTTGATTAACCCCTTAATCCTATTTTCTTAACTTTATCATATGTTTAGATGCTTGCTATAGCACGTTCATAGTTGAAGGGCATTTTTCTTGTGGGCTTATGTACAAACCACCCTAGGTTGAGGGTTTCCTTATAGGTTGTGCATAGAATGTTATTATTTTCTTCTCTCGTTTATTTAGCCTTAGGTGGAAGTACTTGGGTGGTCTAACCTAGCCTCAATGTTTTCTCATTAGTTGAAAGCCGATGAGAGTGGTCTAAAATTCAATTGCTAGAGGTCAGATGGAAGTGTGCTTGGCTTGTCAATCAATTGAGAACTAGTTGACCTTTCTTGCCTTTTGGTCAGTTTGTGTGTGTGCCTAGTTTTTCATCGATTGAAGACCAACAAAATTGTCCTATCCTTCCACCATTAGAGAATCAATGGAAGCATTAGGTTGTGTGATTCTCTATGTTTTTGTTTGTTGTCTATTGACGATGGATGGTTGGCTGGGTGGTGGGTTAATGTCAGTTGAGTACCAATGGGAAGCCTACACCATCGATATCAATAATTTTATACAAGCGCTCTACTGATGGTGCTATGTGGTGTGTCTTATGATGTTTTTTGAAAAGCTTGAACCAATGAGAATAATTGAAAGGTTTCCAGCTTGTATCTGCCAATGGGATACTTGATCATGCATATTGATGGAACGTTAGGGTCTGTCTATCGACGGAATGGTTGATCGATGAATGAGAGTACAACCTTTTTTCCCATGACATGATAGTTTGACTGATTTTCTTTTTCCTTTGGAGCTATATATACTCTCTAGAGTTACCTTCTTGTCTCACTCATGTGAGCTGAGCCTAGAAGTGCTATTACAGAGACAAATGCCACTCGATTGACGACAACCTATGAGATTTTTGTCTTCATCGGTCTTTGCCTTCAACATGATCTCCCTCATTTTCTCTACTAATGTGTGTCAAGCCATCAAATGGCTTCTGAGCTCAGATTTGGATACGTTGAACCTCAATATTGTGATCCTTTGGTGATCTTTCGGCTTATTGTTCTTTATGGACATTATTCTAGGTGATTTTTCTCAAGGTTTTTGGTTGAAGAATCTTACACCTTGTTTTCTTAGTTGCCTTTGGTTGTGAATCAACAACTATAGAGGGTAAGGGGAGGCAATCATATCTTGGAGAGTTTTCCTTCGACATTGGAGTTTGTCATAAAGCTTAAAGCTTTATAGTTGCTTTTCATCTGTAGACTTGTTTTTCCCATGTCACACGAGTGATATAACCTTTGAATTATTTATAGAATATTATTTGTATGCCATAGATCGAGCTATTATATACCCTATGAAAAAGATGGTAGCTTTATGTACCTTGAGCCTAGATCAATGGGTTTACGGAGTGCATGATGAGGTTACATACCAAAGGATGGTTATTCATTATTATATAGTGAGGATATAAATTATTATGGTAAGAGAAGCTTAAGATTTATTTGTTGGTGCTAAAATATGATTCGCATGTTTATAAGATGTTAACTTGCAAGTTGATCTTGCATATTGTATGCCTTAAGTATATGCCATTATTTATTATACTTTTGCTATGTTGTTGGCATACATAAAGATATCTCCTTCATTGTAGAAAGGAATATATTTTGCTACATCCCACTATGAATACCTAATGTACAAAAAATGATGGTTTTTACGATACCTAGTATCCATCTCTATGTTAGAGGAATGAGTTTATGAGAAATGTCTTGATGTGACTAGAGGTGTAACATGTGTGTCGTATCTTGCGAAGTTGAACCATGATGGTGAAATGTTTCATATCTTTTGAAGTTATTACTACTTAAATATTTGCTTGTCATTGGTAGTTTTCTTTATACTCTGGTTGATGTAGTCATAGAGCAATGAACCTAATCATCAAAAAGAAACATAAGTTGTAGAGACACGAGTCAGTAGATATATTCCCTTGGGTCTTTAGGAGGTATAGTGAAATGTTTTAATTTTATACCACCATGGAATTGTGTGAATATGCTCGGAGTCATATATTAGTGAATATATGGGGACACTTAGGATTGTTATATCCTATCATTTTCAAATATATGGAACCTAACCATGGCATAATATATAATAAGTTTGTTAAATATTTAATATATATCATCTTGATCACTAATAAGTAGTTGTTTACATAATCCATGTGGACAATAATGTGTCTTATACATGTAATATGATAATAATTGGATATTTAAATTGAAATAACTAATGTGCCATCATATAAGTTAATGTTGAATCAATGAACTTAAGGGATAAATGAATAAATAATAGAAATTCTGGCAAAATAATACATCCTAACCCCTTTGATAATGATATAAATATAATATGAGTCAAAATAATGAATGTTGATGATCTATATGTAATATTATTATAAATATAAAGATAAATGGACGAAAACTCTAATTGTATTGTATAAGGAAGTATAAAAAGGTAAATCTAATATCAAAATCAAATCCTTTGGGTCCTAATTATTTAATAATACAAGTATCATATTAATTGAACAATATTGAATGACTTAATTTAAAAAATAAATGAAAATATGAGATAAGTGTAAAAATATTAAATAAGATATTTGATGGCTCTTGAAGTGGAAAGTAATGCAGAACAAGAATTCTACATATCAAATTTGGCCTAAGTGCCAAATTTGGTATTAATTAAGATTTTTTTGAACCCCCGTATGATTTAGGAGAGAAAATACATTTTAAATACTCCAATATCCTAAATATTAATTCAATAATTCTTGCTTTCCTAAAGTTTCAGATTAGTTGTTGTCACGATGATTTCATCTTTATATGGACTCTCACTTTGTCACCAGATTCTAATCATGTGACAAGTGGGTTATCTCCTACCATCCATTTACACACTATTTGTCGACGTTCCTTCTTTTTCTTCACGCACAGTAGTGATGATCCTCTGCAATCTCGATTTCCCTCACTTTCCTCCTTTCTTTTATCTAACTTTCCCTTCACATTCTCCCATTTTTTTGCATCCTTTGATCTTATGTTTTATAGGGTTTGACAATATGTACTATCTTGTCAGCCTCAATCCTTGTTAGTTCCCTGTTTCTCTTCTCAAAATATTTCCTTGTTATCCCGAACATCCCCCAGAGCATCCATGTGGCTTGACTTACCTGAACCAACACTCATAGCTCCATGGATTCCCCTCCATCTGTATATACAAACTCCATCTACCACCCGGGGACTCTTTGAGATCATCAGCTAGAGTCTCACCTCGGTATGACATGGGCTTGTACAAAGTATCTTTCAGATACACCACATACCTTTTTGCACCTACAATTGTGTCATCACCGTGATATATTCCTTTCACCTCTTTTCCTTCTACTTTTGTTACCTAGGTCAATTCTCAAAAAATTCTTCACAATTTCTTTTGATTTGTTCATGGAAGGGTTTGGGGACTAGATGCAATAGTGTTGGCTCTCCAATTATGTTATTTCATATTTTCCTTATGAATTTTGTCCTTTGCTACTTCTGATCGATTATGGAGAGAGGTGATTTGGGCACTCCATGTCATCGTACCCTCCTTATCGTAGTTTGATAGGTTCAAAAAGAGGCAAAGAAGAAGACTGGCATTCCCTTTGTCTCCATCTTATCAGATTTTACACTTTTGGATCAAAGTTTCGATGTTCCAGGTCAACAACTCATCTAGGTTTAGATGATGATCAACCTTGTGCTTATGTTTCCAACGTTGTCCTTCAACTTCCTTTTTGGTTGGATTTGAGATATATAAGAGGTACTTTTTGTTGGATCAAAGGGCTCTAGAGGACGGTGAATAGAGCTAAAAATTACTTAAACAAAATCAATTAGACATTCAAATTACTTTCAAGAAGTAGGATTGCAAATATGGAATTTGATGTGCAATTAAGAAAATACAGAAGGGATGAGAGAGATTTAACAAACACAAGAACAAACTATGTAGAGTGTTTCCAATTGCCAAACTAGGAGAAACTCAATCCACTACCTAAATAGGTCAAGCCCTAGGATTTTGCAACCATTGCATACTTCTATCCCATTATAAGACATATAATTAAGGCCTTCATTTTGTAGGGCAAGGATACCTAGCCTTTCCTTTTTAAGGACCAAAAGGAGCCAACAAACCAACGAATGTCTTACCTATCTTTGAGGTAGAGTCTTCAACCTCTATAATGCCTTACCCACGCTTGCAAGTAGATGTGCACCTTCACCAAGGAGCTCCCCTTTTTGCACCGAGTCTTCCGCCTTGAAGGAATTACCCACTCTACTCAAGGATCTTCAACCTTCACCTTCTCCTTCAACTTGGAGAAGCTTTTCACCTTCTCCTTCACCTTAGAGAAGCTTTCATCAACTTTTCTTGAAGAAAGGGTTTGGGAAAAAGGAAGCTTTGAGAGCTTAACAAGAGTACAATGGAGTATCTCTCTCACACATAACCTATCTCACTCATATGGACGTTTGGATTTGTAAACAAGATAGAGAAAGGGGCTCTAATGGACAAAGTGCACTCAACTAAAGCTAGGAGCTTGAATAGGATGAAGGAGCAAACTTGGAATGAGGTACAAGGGGTCTTATTTATAGTTGGGGATGTCCACTAGCCACTAGAAGCACTTAGGACTTATTTCTAGTCATTGGGGTGTTGCAACGGATCTATGTTTGGATGTTTGCAACACTCCAATGGCTAGAATCACTTGTTCTACACATTATGTATAGTACAGTTGGTCGATTTTCCATAAAGGTAACTTGACTGATAGCACCATGCGACAAGCTAATTTTGAGTTTTTGATCAAGTTTATCTTAGATAAAAATTGACCAATTGCTTAGAATCAATTTTCCTATGTAGGGTGTCAGTCAATTTTATCATGAGGTAAACTCGGCCAAACCTGGACATTCCCAAAATTCATCAAGGGTGTCGGTCGAGTTTATCAAGGATGGAACTCGACCGAACATGCACTCTGTAATGAATTTTAAAAATTGTCATTAAAGTTATTAAACATTCGAATTAAGTGCTCCTAATTTTTTCACATCTTAGTTACATGTCATAGCATCTATACAAATGATTACAAAAATATCCTAAGTTGTTGGGGATATTTCCACAAAAGTGGATTTGCATTGCTTTTGACTTGAACCTGATCAAGCTAGGGCTTGATTGAATTGATCCTTTTCATGTACCTAATACCTGAAATCAATCTCAAATAGACATATTACTTACATATGAATGGAATGGTTAAGTCATCATCAATATATGGACAATGGATAACACTTAGGTCAACATTTTCCCCCTTTTTGAAGATGACAAATCATTCCTCAACATATTGAAAAGGATTTAGAATATAATTTTTTACCTTGTGAATGGTAAGGGGATACATGCATGAACAATAGCAATTGCTCCCCCTCAATTTCTCTATTCCTTCACCTGTATGGTTAGTATCTTCCAAAAAGCAAAGTTATCGTAGCACACATATATACTATTGAGTCCTCTTACAAGTCACATGATATTTTAGAGAATAGACTAGAAAAGGATCACAAATCAATATGATTGAGATCACTTCTCCCCCTTTGCCATATCAAAAAGGTAGGGGTAGAAGATCTAAAAAACACATCTTATCCATAGGCACAAACTGCACAAGCAACCAATCTTAGCAAGCACCAAAATAGAAAACTAAGAGAGAACAAGCAATCTAGACTCATAATTAAAATATGGAAACACATACCAAAAAATCATAAGATAAAGCCAATCATAGAGTTAAGGTACACATAAGATCAGATTACAACAAGAGACATGCCCACTCTAGATGAAAACTACAAAACCAACGACAAATAATGAGATATGGAAATAGTATGCCTTAGATACATTGCTTAAATGTTCAACACATGAAGGTCTACAAATATATATATATATATATATATATATATATGAGCACCCTATAGACTAAGAACTAAACATCTAAGTCATCTATGTCAACAAGGTCGTTGTCATCATCATCATCATCATCTGGCTGGTAGTCCTCATTTCCATCTGAAGGTGCATCTAGAGCACCAGGTGTAGCCTCACCATCATCTCCAACATAAGAGCCATCATCACCATCATCACCATCATCCTCATCCTCATCCTCATCGTCATTACCATCAATATCCTCATCAGTCATCTCGGTGTCCTCATCAAGAACAAAAGAGCGAGGACCAGACCACTTGCATTTTTGTTCTTCCCAGGAGATGCCACACTCGAGTAGAGCCTTTGCTTGCTCATAATTGGGTATAGAGACCCAATCATAGCTACAAAGGAAGGTAGCTGTTACAACCCCAACTTTTGGGTTCTTTTGGTGATAAATGTAATTTCTCATATTAAAGATATTTGAACAAATAATGATATAATTTGTTTTGAATAAATGAATTTCGTTTACAATAGCCTTGATGGTTGTTTTGTGGGCTTTATTGGCTATTGGGCCCAATAACAAGGAAATGAAAAAGAAAATCCAGTTATTAAATAAGTAAATGAGAAAATGGAGAAAAGAACGAGGTAGAAACCTCTAGAAGGCAAAGGGATGTAAACCAAAGATGAATTTCGTGCCTTTTGGGTTCCTTGGGTTCTAAGGAGTCCAAAGTTGCAAAGAAAATACAATAAGACAAGAAAAGATCAATTAAGTATTTCTCTATTAAGAAAGAAATTGAAAACAATGGTAAAATGTGGAAAATAAGTGGAAAGAAGTATAATTTTGTTAGCCTTGGTGGAATTTCATATCCCAAGGATTCCTAATGTTAAAAAGAATACCAATGAGGAAAATAAAAGAGAAATAAAGAGAAATCCTCAAAAAGAGATATTTTAATAAGAAATAAACAAAATAATGAGAAATAATGGATATAGATGCATCTAGAAGGATAATGAGTATCCATTAAAAAGGGTTTCAAAATATTTGAGTTTCTTGAGATCCAAGGAGCCCCAATGGAGAAAAGGAAAGAGAAAATACCAATAAAGCAAAATAAGAGGATAATGTGATGCATAATGAATGATTTTCATGGTATTATTAAAAGGGAGATATTTTCTACTAAAAGAGAATGTAATTTCGTGGCCAATGAATTAAAAGCCAAGAGCAAGGATGTTAAAAGAGATAATTCTCAAATTTCCTAAAGCATATGGATAAATAAGGAAATAAGTAGGAGAGAGAAGATTACTTCTCATTGAAGGAATATGATTCCTATTGGAAGGGAACTTGTTTTCTCTTGGATGAACGTCCTAGGGCACTACTAACCACCCCTATATAAGGGGTAGATCCCAGGGTCAAGTTTGAAAAGGATCCCACACACCCTTCCCTTTCTTGCTTCATCTTCTGCGTCAAAACCCTAACCGAAAGGGTAGAACAATCCTAGAGCAAGCTAGGGGCAGTGGAATCATCATGTAATAAGACGTGTCTTGATGTCAAGGGAAGAGGTAGGAAAGATGAATTTATTCCTATATAGAACATCATGTCTCTTCAAAAACTTATGGATGTTAGGAAGGGTAAGCTCATGGTCAAAGCTTTTGTAGAAAGTCTCGGGGTCAACCAGGTCAAGGAACTAGTGATAGGAGGTCATCCATGTGTTTGCAAAGTCGGTACCATTGAAATAGGTACTCAAAGAATCTACGAGATGGTAATCTTGGTACCTGCAAACATGGAGGTCAAGATAGCTTGGGTGTTTGGCGGTGGCACATGGGTTATGTAATTACATGTGAGGTTTGCATAAAATTCATGGACCACTTTTATGCTACACATAGAATTAGTATAGCAAAATCACTCTACACACAAAGCACTAAGGTGGTAAGCTTTAAAAACCTCAACAACCTCTTGCATCACTCAATTAGTTCCAAAATATTATTCAAATAAGGCACATAATGGAAAATAAGTTCCTTATACCTATTCAAGACTTGGGGGAGATGAAAGAGGTGGCATCAAAGGGGAGACTTGCCTAGGAGCAGTGGAAGATTATGGAACTCCAACTGGTCCGGTGTGTTTCCTATGGTTTGAGTCCATGGAGGTCAAAAGGAGATGGGAAGACCACAAATGAAGGAGATAGCACACGATGCAGGCCGCCTAACCACCTAGGTTGAGGTTAGGAGAGGTAAGGATGTCTGATATGGGGCCAGAGTGGGTGGGAGAAAGGTTCAGTTAGAGAAGAACGCATGAGAGTAGTTATCGGTCAACTTTCTCTAGTTGATAGGGAGATATGTCAGACAAAAACATATATATTTTCCACCCAACAGTGTTGTCGGTCGAGTTTAGGTTTTGGGAAACTCGGTCGACGCTACAGTTTAGTTCAATCCTCAGGTTGTGTTCGGTTGAGTTTCTCCCAGATCAAACTCGGCCAATCAGTCAATCTATCTAAAATATAAGTAATTGTATTCTAGTCCACTAGAGTGCTATATAAATATATTTTTCTAGCCTACAATGTATTTTGAACATATTGAGGCACATTTCACTCATTATTGGCTACAATTTTGTAGTAAAACATGCTTTTGTAAAAAAATAGCCAAAAACAAGCAAAAGAAGGCATGAAAACAAAGCAATTATAGAACTTTCAAGTAAGAGATGATCAATATATGAGCAAGAACATATAGGTATGAGAACATCTAGCCAGAAGGCATATAAACATCATCAAGAGCAGTAATAACTAGTTTTGATCTAATAAAGGTAAATGTCTCTCTAGCTAGAGTTTTTGTGAAAGTGTCCGCAATTTGATTCTCCGTGTCCACATGCATGATATAAATATCCTTTTTGGAAATGTAGTCACAAAGGAAGTGGTGGTGAACCTCTATATGTTTGGCTCTACTATGAAATATATGATTATAATAAAGATTGATTTCACTAGTATTCTCACAATAGATAGGATAAACATTAAAATTAATGTTAAAGTCGTGGAGCATTTGCTTCATCCATAGGATTTGGGCACAACAACTCCCTATTGCAATGTATTCAGCCTTGGTAGTTGAAAGAGATGTTGTGTTTTATTTCTTAGAGAACCAAAAAACCAAGCATGGTCCTAGGAAGAAGCAAGTGCCGGTTGTGCACTTTCTATCAATTAATCGCCCTGCATAATCCACATCCCTATAAATAGTAAGATTAAAGTCCCTTAACTTGGGATACCACAATCCAAAATTATGGGGTTTGGCTAGATACCTCAAAATCCTCTTTACTGCTATAAGATGGAATTTTCTAGGGCTTGATTGAAATCTAGCACACAAGGCAACATTAAACACTATACCAGGTCTAGAGGTAGTTAAATAAAGTAAGTTATCAATCATGCCTCTATAGAGATTCTCATCCACTTTCTCACCCTCCTCATCTCTATCAAGTTTGGCGGTGTTTGACATTGGAGTGTCCATTGTCTTGGTGTTCTCCATCCCAAAGCACTTAAGAAGTTCACTTGTATACTTGTCGTGGTTGATGAAGTTTCCTTCCTTCCTTTGTTTGTTTGATTTTAAATCTATGGAAGAAAGTAAGCTCATCCATCATACTCATATCATAAGAGAACTAAACTCCTTGCAAATATCAAGATTGGTTCATCCAAAAATGATATCATCAACATAAATTTGAATGATAAAAATTTTTTCTAGATGTGTGATTGAGAAAAAAGGTAGAATCAACTTTGATCGTGACATAGCCATTGTATAGAAAAAAGTTCTTTAATTTCTCATACCAAACTCTAGGGGCTTGTTTGAGTCCATAGAGATATTTTTGCAACAAATAAATATGGTTAGGAAGCTTATCATGTTCAAAACTAAGAGGTTGATCCACATAGACTTCCTCCTCTATTGTACCATTCAAAAATGCAGTTTTAACATCCATTTGGTAAATCAAGAAATTTTTGTAGCTAGAAAAGGCAAGTAACATCCTAATAGATTTAAGTCTACAAGAAGGAGCATAAGTTTCATCAAAGTGAATATCTTCCTATTGGTTGTAGCCTCGAGTAGCTAACCTTGCTTTGTTCCTTACCACTTTGCCACTTTCATCTAGCTTGTTGCGGTAGACCCACTCGGTACCAATGATTTTCCTGTCATTTGGTATTGGCACTAAGGTCCACACTTTGTTCTTTTCAAACTTCTCTAACTCCACTTGCATATATAGGACCCATTCATCATCCTTGAGAGCTTCTTTGATGTTATTTGGCTCAAGTTGCAAGATGAAGGCATTGTCGACTTGTTCTTTGCTGAATGTAACCCACGTCTTCACCCTTTGAAAAGAATTGCCTATGATGAGCTATTTTGGATGATGTTTTGCAAAGCAGGGAGTTGGTTCCTTCTTTTCTTCATCTTTCTCTTCTTCATCTACTGTCACCTCTTTTCCTTTGTGAACGATGTTGAACTCTTTCAAGCGAGGAATCACCTCATCTACAACATCATCATTTACAATTCTTGGAAATAGAGGGGTTAGTCTCAATAAATTTAACATTCATAGATTCTTCTATTTTAGACAATTCAATGTTAAACACTCTATAAGCCTGGCTAGTAGTGCTATAGACAAGAAAGAAAGCCTTGTACAACTTCACATCAAACTTGTCAATAGAATTCTTGGTGTTTAAAACAAAACAAGGTCAACTGAAAACATGAAATAAATCAACAGAGGACTTTCTACCATGACATAACTCATAGGGGTTTTTCTTTAAAGATGGATGAGTGAAAACCCAGTTATGCACAAAGCATGCGGTACTAAATACTTCAGACCAAAACTTCTTTGGAGTATCATAATCTAAAAGCATGGTCCTAGCCATTTCCTGTAGTAACCTATTCTTTCTCTCTACAATCCTATTTTGTTGAGGTGTATGAGGGGGAAAGAAGTTATGTTCATACCCAGATTCCTCATAGAAATGTTCAAACAAGTAATTTCCAAATTCTTCCCATGGTCACTGTGGATAGAGACGATCCAACAAGAAGCTTAATTTTCAATCACAAGATAATACTTGCCACCACAAAGCGATTGAGTTCTCATTGGTCCAAATAGATTAATATGAAGAAGTTCAAGATATCTCTTGGTACTAATGACTCCTTTGGAATTAAAGGAGGATTTGGTTTGCTTTCCTTGTGTACAAGGTTGGCATTCCTCATCCTTCTCAAAATCCGATTTAGGAAGTCCCTTTACCAATTCCTTTTTGCTCAACTTACTCAATTGATGCATATTTACATGACCAAGCCTACGGTGCCACAAAGATATATCACTCGAATTAATAACAAGGCATCTACCAAGAATAGGATTGAGAGAATCAGGAAAATTAACATAAAGATCTCCATTTATAGTTCCTTATATATAATGTTGTAGGAGAGGGAATCTATAAGAAAGCATTCAAGTGAGTTAAAAAGAAGAATATAACCTCTATCACATATTGTCTAACACTAATTAAATTGTGATGTAGGCCATCAAAATGAATAAAATTCTTCATGCGAAGTGAAGCACCTACTTCACCCTCACCTATCACTTTACCTTTGTTGTTGTCACCAAAAGTCACCAATCCTACCTTATTTTTAATGAACTTGTTAAAGTCGCTGAATTCACCTATCACATGCTTTATGAAACCACTATCAACATTCCATTTCCCTTTTACCTATAAGAAAGGAATATGTCAGTGCCCAACTTGAACCTTGGGATTAGGAGTTAGCTTGGGGACCCATTTCATATTTGGGTTGTTCCCCTTCTCTTTGTAAGGACAATAAGTAGAGTAATAGTCGTCACTCTTGAAATGCACACAAACCATAGGGTTCTTAGAGCCGGATGACTCTACATGGAAGATAGGATGTCCCTTACTCTTTTTTCTTACCCTCTACCTTTTTTTTAGGAGCACCCTAATATCCCAAACCACTTTTACCACTATGTTTGGTAGAGTGATCTAGACCTTCATTGAGGGTCTTTTTCACTTTTAGGAACTTTTGCAAGGAAGCTCTATGCTTATGGTTATCATCACTAACAATAATGACAGTAGAATAAAAACGAGCAAGGTCATCTTGAGCATGAAGTTAGTCAGCCTGTAAATAGAGGAATTTAGTAAGAAATAAGAATCTTTTTCTAAATAAGAACTAGGTACTTCATTACTTGGCATTTTAGGTCTAGAAGAAAGATCATTAATTTGAGAAAGAAATCTAGAATTTTCAGTTCTAAGCATTACACGCTCATCAAGATAGATCCTATTTTCACATTTAAGAGCATCATAAGAATGTATAAGATCATTACATTTAGTAACACACTTATCATTTTCAATTCTAATCAAAACAAGTTCATTGATGAGATTTTGATTTTCATATTTGAGTCTCTCAATACTCTTAAGATAGACACCATTCTCTACTTCAACTCCATTTTATTGGATCTTAAGATCAAGAAATTGGCCTTGCAATGAATCATTATTATGAAGATGAACTTTTTCATTTTCCCCAAGAAACTAAAATTTAGCATACAAGTCATGAGTGAGTTACTCTAACCTCTTCTACTTATATTTGATTTCATAATTAGAAGAGCGGGAAGCATTAAACATATCAATGAGGGCTTATTTAGATAAATCATTCAAACTCACCTTACTTACCACACTTACAGTACCAATATCTTCACTAGTTAAGGCCATGAGAGTAAGATGGCATTCTCCCTCGTTGGATCTTGAATCACTAGAAGAGTATTCTTCCCATGCGGCATGGGCTGCATCCTTGCTTCTTCTTTCTTTCTTGTCCTTCTTCTTGTAGTCCTCCCTTTTCTTGGAGCTACTCTTGTGGTAGGACTTCCTTGCCTTGGGGTAATCGTTTTTGTAGTGCCCCTTTTGGCCACATTCATAGCATCTTGAAGTAGAGGAGGAGGATGGATTTCCTTTGAATTGATTCCCCTTGGAGTAGTTAGCTTCATGATCACTAGGGGATTCATCTTCACTTGAGGAGGGAGGGGTAGGTCATCAAACAAGTTGTTGTTGGAGAACGATTGCCTCCACTTGAGCTTTGAATGCACCATCCTTGATCTTCTTTGACTCTTTGTCTTCTTGCTTCTCATTTTCCTCTTGCTTTTCAAGTCTTAGCTCATAAGCTTGAAGGTTGCCAATGATCTCTTCAGTGCCAATGTCAATAAGACTTCTAATTTCTTCAATAAAAGTCACCTTGGATTCTTACCTTTTGGAAAGAGACCTAAGAATCTTGGAGTTGATGGTCCCTCTATCCATAGGATGGCCCAAAGAAGCAAGTCCATTGATGATGGTATTTAGTCTTGAGTACATCTCTACAACTCTCTCCTTCTTCCCCATCTTGAAGTTTTCAAGGAGACCCTTGAGCATGTAGATCTTGTACTCCTTGACTTGCTTGGTCCCTTCATAGGCTATGCAAAGCTTGTTCCATATTTCATGGGTTGTATCCCAAGAAGAGACCTGATTGAACTTGGAAGGGGTGAGGGCTGCATAAATGATGCTTATAGCTTTTGTATTCACATGTGCCTTCTTTAGAGTAGCTTCATCTGAAGTGGCAATATGTCTGATCGGATCTGTGCATGGAAGGATGACTACTTTCCACATGTCATAGCTCATCCCTTACAAGTAGAACTGCATCTGTTGCTTCCAATAAAGGAAATTTATGCCATCGAAGATGGAGACCTCAATGAGAACCCACCCTCCAAGTTTGAAGAACCTAAGAGGTTGTCTCACATCTTCTAGTCCCATGGGAGATCTTGTTAGGGAAGAATGTGGCTCTGATACCACTTGTTGGATCAAAGGGCTCTTGAGGGGGTGAATAGAGCTAAAAAGCACTTAAACAAAATCATTAAGACCTCAAATTACTTCAAGAAGTAGGATTGCAAATATGGAATTTGATGTGAAATTAAGCATACATATCAAGGATGAGAGAGATTGAACAAACATAAGAACAAGCTATGTAGAGTGGTTCCAATCCCCAAACTAGGAGAAAATAAATCCACTACCTAGAGAGGTCAAGCCCTAGGATTTTTCAACTATTATATACTTATATTCCATTGTAAGACATACAATTAAGACCTTCCTTTTGTAAGGAAAGGATACCTAGCCTTCCTTTTTGAGGAGCAAAATGAGCCAATAAACTAACCAAGCTCTTAAGTACCCTTGAGGTAGAGTCTTCAAACTCTATGAGAGCTTACCCACTCTTACAAGCAGCTGGACACCTTTTCCAAGGAGCTCCCCTTCTTGGATCGAGTCTTCCACATTGAAGGAATTATCCACTCTACTCAAGGATCTTCATCCTTCACATTCTCCTTCAACTTGGAGAAGCTTTTCACTTTCTCCTTCACATTGGAGAAGCTTTGGTCAACTTTGCTTGAAGAAAGGGGTTGGGTAAAGGGAAGCTTTTAGAGCTTAACAAGAGTACAATGGAGTATCTCTCTCACACATAGCGTATCTCACTCATATGGACATTTGGATTTGTAAACAAGAGAGAGAAAGGGACTCTAGTGGACAAAATGCACTCAACTATAGTTTGGAGCTTGAATAGGATGAAGGAGCAAACTTGGAATGAAGTCTAAGGGGTTGTATTTATAGTTGGGGATGTCCACTAGCCACTAGAAGCACTTAGGAATGATTTCTAGTCATTTGGGGTGTTCCAATGGATCTATTTTTTATGTTTGCAACACTCCAACAACTAAATCACTTTTTCTACACATTACGTACAATGCAGTCGATCGAGTATCCATAAAGGTAACTCAGTTGATAACACTATGCAACAAGCTAATTTTGAGTTCTCAACTGAGTTTATCCTGGACGAAACTCGACCTATCGCTTAAAATCCATTTGTATGTGTAGGATTCCAGTCAAGTTTATCCTGAGGTAAACCCGGTCGAACCAAAACATTTCTAAAATTTATCAAGGGTGTCGGTCGAGTTTATCAAGGATGAAACTCGACCAAACAAGCACTCTTTGATGAATTTTAGAAATTGTCATTAGAGTGATTAAACGCTCAAATGAAGTGCTCCTGATTTTTCTCATCTTAGTTACAAGTCATAGCATCAATACAAATGATTACAAAAATTGTCCTAATCCATTTAGGGCTATTTCCACAAAAGTGTATTTGCATTGCTTTTGATTTGAACTTGATCAAGCCAGATATTGATTGAATTGATCCTTTTCATGTACCTGATACTTGAAATCAATCTCAAATAGACATATTAGATACATATGAATGGAATGGTTAAGTCATCATAAAAATATGGACAATGTATAACACTTAGGTCAACATGTTGTCTTTTGACTTATTCTGAATTGTTGATCACGCGAGGTCAACTATTGGCTTAATGACTGAAATGTGTAAGTCATGCATATTGTTGAAAAACAATATGATAGGATAGGTCATTCCATTGGCTTTATTATGTTTCAACTTTAATTTTAATAAATTCTGTTATCTTTAAAAAGTGATACAAATTAATACACAACTCATGAAAATGCAATAAAATATGTGTTAGAATCATGTGGTTTTTCTTCATCCAACGGTACACATTTTGTTGCATAATTCCTTCATAATAAATATATGCTTTCTATTGATTCTCCTAAATTGTTAGAGTTTCTAATATACATTCTAATAGTCTTTAAGTCATTAAAATAAAGTAAAATATGTTATGAACTTAGTAAAACATAATATACAAAATTATGTGGTTTTAATAACCTAAATCATCAGTGACAAAAAGGCAATTTTAGGGTTTATATAATTAGTGCAAACTTAACCATAATTTCATAAATGCATGTTATACGTGACTTGAGACCCTGATGAGGATATAGGGTTGTATTTGGAATTATGTAGATCTGATATGAAATATGTTGCATCCCTTATTATCATATTGAGAAATCACCCATATTTATATATATATATATATCTCTTTCTCTCTTGGTCCTTTGGGGCATACTATCCTATACAGATACTCTCTCTTTGGAGAGGTTAACTTATGTGAAAAATTGTGTGATTATATGGATTGCCTGATCATATTAATCAATTGTATATGCTTGTTGACTCTGAAGTTGTACTTCATTCATTCTATTTCATCTTATAATCTACTTTGTGGTTTTGAACTAGATTGCTCTATTTGAACATTGATCCCCAATTTTCAAGTGGTGAATTCTTTATGATTTTATGTTGCACCTTACTTGTGGATGTTGTTGGATATATGTTTATAGGTCCTTTGACCCTACTTATTATTAGTTGGATGACCTTATCCATTATTTCAACTTGACTAAATTAATTCTTTCCTTTACATTTGTGCGTGCATAATAGACTAAATTTATTGATAGTAGCGGTACATTTGTACCATTATAAGATTTGGACATGTGTATCCTATATTGAGTGTGAAGATTCTACTTTTATATATAAAGGGCGTGTGTATTCTGCCTAGGGTGTGCATCTTCCACCCAATACATAGGCTTGAGGTTTTATGGGGTCTCAACCCTACTTAAATAATGCTAGTCTGATTGTTTGACATGTATTGTTTAATATTGTTCATGATTGTGATACTTTGTTGTGATATTGATTAAGGCAAGAAACTCTTTTATCAAGTATCTCCTTAATAGTGTTCTCTTTGACTTCTGATTGGATGTTATTTATCCCTATTGATATGGGAAGTCTTGAATATTTTATTAATGCCCATTTCCCACAATGTTGCTCAATCCCTATTAGTATGCACATACACACTTTTATGTTGACAACTTACATTTTGTCTTCTCTTATGGGGTATGCTTCCAGCCTCTTATGTGAAGGGCATGGTGGACCTGACATGATGTCATGACATGCTTAGATGAACTATTTGTTGGGAGATAGACTTGATATACGTTGGATATCCCTATGTCTAGATCTTGTAGTTATTACAATCATGCATACTTGTCAAGGCGTCCAGTCGACCACCTTGGATCCTCGGGCAACCAGACTGACCAAGTCGGTAGCCCATGCTTAGTTTTTTTCTCCATATAATTAGTTATATATAGTAACATATATGTAGTTATATAGTTATACACAACACATTATATAGAAGAAACTAATGTGAACATTTATCTAAGGAAGTAATAATCCATATTTGTTAAATATTGTCATAAACATAGCAAACAATTTTCAATCATGAGTCAAGACCGATTCATGAAATCAACATGTATAACATGACTAAGAAAAGTGACTGAGTGACATACAATTTTTGAATTTAGACTTGTAGTACTTATCTATTGATGCAAGTAAAATAAATTTTATATGCTAAAGAGATGTATTGTATACTACTAATGTGAATGACCTTATATGTCATAATTGTCTATTTCCATTTCCATGACAATTGGCACAAGACAAACACAAAGACATCAATCGATAATAAGAATGAATGACAAATATTCAAAAGCAAAAACCCAACTTGGATATTGTTTATATTCAAAATTTGAATAAAAATGAAAACAGGTCTAAAGTTGTTAGAAATGCATTGAAGAAAATGAACCAAAAATCAAATGGATCTTCTTCTTCATCCTCTAGCTCCCCTTCATTATGTTCACCTTCATCTTCAAGATTATTATCATCCTCCATTGTGTCACCATCCATGTCTTCCTCCATTGTGTCATCATTTGTCAAATCTATGCCCCTACTAGTCCTCACAACACTAGTACATCTCCTTGACCTGTTAGGGCCAACTTGATATTCAGACTCACCCATGTTGGCATCAACATGACCCAATATCATTCCTTGACCAACCACATGATCATCTAGAACTCCTTCCATCCACCCACTACCCAATCAAGATCATCTAGGGCAGTAGGAGCACAACTCTTTTGCAAGTTGTCCAATCTCCTCTTCTTAAATCTGTCATTGAGTTGGTGATTGTATTGGATATAGACAAGCTTATCCATCCTTTCGACCTCAAGCTTGGTCCCACTTTTTGTATGAACCTATAAAAAAACAATGTACGTTAAAACATATTTCAAAATAGAAGTATATGTAGTTGTTAGTTACAAATACTATTTCAACTGCACTAACAAGGTCAAAAGTGATCCAATCTCTCTCTACAACAGATGATGTGCAACAAAGCCTTAGTATGCAGTTATCCATCCACTGTAGATTTTGAGTCTTCCCCCCATATGCATCCGACCAAGCAACTGAAGCCAAACATAAATTATTATCATTAAGTAATAAGTGCAACAACATAGCAATCCACAAAAAAATTAAGCTACTTACATGGTGTCATCACAGTCCTATGTAAGATGACAATATCTTTCTAAACATCCCACACACCTCTTGTAATAATCTAACTCTGCTAAAACTATGTCTTGGACTGTTGTATCATCAACCATCTTTACTAAGAAATCTACAAACTCAGAATCATATATGCCAAGAATCATGTCATGCTTCACTCTAGCTTCATAATACAATGAGAGGTTAAGTAAGAAACCCACTCCATAAAGAGATCAAGACATCTGAAACTTCCATCTCTTCTCCATAATATCTATAATGGGCTTGTAATTCCTCTATTTTTAGGCAAAATTCAACTTCATCTCTTCTTTGTCTTTCTCAATACAATAAAGCCCACGAGGGGCTTCTCGTCTACACCTACAAGTCTTAAAACCTGCATGAGGGGCTGCAAGTCTTTAAAGATCTCAATAAATCTTGAACTGCATTCTAAAATTCCTATGAGTGACAAGTTGTAGATATCATCTTCCATGCACTTGTCTTTGAGCAATTGCACTCCTCCAAGTAGTTGAATTGAACAAGGCAAAAAAGTATCCCTAAGGCCTAGAATGCTCTGTAAGGTATGAAAGGAAGGAGGAAATCTACTGACCCCAGGTTGCATCAACTTAGTTTTATTCTTGCTCTTCTTGACAAATGCATCGTGCAATCGAATATGCTGGTATATATAGACAAACACCTTCCTTGCCTTTGTGATAATATGGGCATACTTTCTCATCTTTCCAATATCTTCAAACATCCAAACTACACAATGTGCAACACACATGGTCCAGAATAAATGTCTCCTCTTATGTATCAACTTCTTTCCTACACTTACATATTTAGTTGCATTATCTGTTACAACTTGCACAATGTTTTCAGCCCTATAATCTCAACCGCCTCATCAAGAACAATGAACATATAATGAGATGTGTACACTACAGAAGAAGAGTCAACAAAATATAAATAAAAAAACCCTCAATTAGTATTCACTTGGAAGTTTATTAAATTTCTTTGTCTCCTATCAGACCAGCCATCTGACATCCATGCAACTTCAAGTGCTTTTTGTGCTCCCGCTCCAACTCCTTGGTCATTGTATATTGTCTCTCTAAAAGTGGTTGCCTCATCTGGTGGTATGAAGGAGGGGGAAGTCCTCTGTCAAATTTTTTGATTGCTTCCACCATCACCTCAAAATATGTATGGTTCACTGCATTAAAGGGTATACATGCATCATGAAAAAAGGTAGAAGTACTATCATACAGAACTTGTAAGGCCTGCTTATTAAATGCATTTTCAATGGACTTCTACAATTTTCTCACCTTCCTTTGTTCTATATACTCAATAGGACTAAGATTTGCAAAACCATCTATAGAGCCCTGCACAATAGCTTTCCATTTTGAACATTTGGGAAATGGTATTATCCTAGTACCACCAATTGTTGGTGCAACATGATTCTCCCCATCAACAACATCCTCAAAATCAACAACAATATTATCACTGACATTGAAGGTTGTGCCAACCCTGTGCTTCTTGTTATGTTCTCTATAGTTCCTCAACTCATCACATATATTTTGAGAACATCTTGTACATTTGACACTACCAGAAAACACTCTAATGAGATCTTTCTTCAAATGGTCAATCCCACCACTACTCACATGACCACACAAAACACATTGTACTTTATTATTATCTGACAAATTTGGCTAAAAATCATAATTTTGACCCAAATCCTTGAATTTTGCCTTAGAGGTGGTGTCGTTAACCAACTCCTAAAATCATTTAAGAATCTTCCCAATCGGTGTCGGAACTTCTGCCCCACCTGAAATTGTTTTGTTTCTACATACACATACAAAACAACACAATAGAAAAGTGTATTCAATATATATGTGGACTATACAAATGAGGTGTAAAATTTAAAATTAGTACGTAGGATTACCGTTGCCTTCCAGTGTGAAGAAAGTTGATCACCAAAGATTTAATCATTGGACTACATGGACTCATAGAGCATGGGAGAAAGTCTCCAACAGAGCAGGTAAGAAACAAGCTAGAGTTTGTCCTAAGGATGGATATATAGAGTAGGGGAGAAAGCCACCCATGGAACATGAGAGAAATGGGCAACAAAGAGGAGTACTACCACGGGAGAAGGGAGGCAGGGGAGTCATGGGATAAGAGAGGCAGAGGACCCATCAAAGATCATTGCTTGTCGGAGAATAGGAGAGGAAGTCATGTCTATGAGTTGTGCCTTTCCCATGTGACATGCGACTGTTGTTTCATGCATGCAGGAAACCCAGAGGATGTTTGTAGTTTAGTGCATCCCTAAACAATGAGTGGGAAAATCTAACAATAAAAAAATATTAAAATTTTTTGTTAGGCCCACCACATAATTTTCCGACTTGCAGGGACACTAGTCAACTAGTAGGACTAGTCGACTGACTAACTGACAAGTCGATCGACTCGGGCACTTCACAAGATGGGAAAACTTGGTGGCATGCTAGTAACTGGTCTCCAAAATGACCAACCGACTAATCCCCGACTAGTCGAATGAATCAAAAAATATGATGTCACGTAAATGTAACACCTAGGCCTACTGCTCGAGGGTCTAGTAAAGTTTCAGGATTGATGACTGTCCCCACATACCACTACTAGACTTAACTGTGTGCTTTATCCTCACTCACGCGCAAGCTAGGATCAACTTCCAGAATGGTCACCCATCCTAGTACTACTCCAAGCTGAGCACGCTTAACTATGGAGTTCTTTAGTGATGGGCTTCTGAAAAATGAGGTGCACTTTGGTGATATGGGTAGTCCAATCATTCCTTATAAGTTCATTTTATCTGAGGCCTCAAATCCTGAAATGTTACAATCTCCCCCACATAGACTCTTGACGTCCTCGTCAAGGCTCAACTATATGCCTCATATTATTTCCCCATTTCAGTGCAGACCCATAATGGCCCATGGACGCCAAGCTCCCGATCACGGAATACCAGTGCAAGGGTGGCTACGTCAACCATGGACAACCCTTTCCAACATGCCTACTGGCATGCCACATGCCCATGTGGGCCCCACACTTATTGGAGGAGAATTGGCTCTGATACCATTGTAACACCTGGGCCCACTGCCCAAGGGTCTAGTAGAGTTTCAGGAATGACAACTGGCCCCACAGACCACCACTAGCTTTAATTGTGTGCTTTATCCTCACTCATGTGCAAGCCAGGATAAACTTCCTGACTGGTCACCCATCCTAATACTACTCCAAGATGAACACGCTTAACTATGGAGTTCTTTAGTGATGGGCTCGTGGAAAATGAGGTGCACCTTGGTAATATGGGTAATCCAATCATTCCCTATAAGATCATTTATCCGAGGCCTCAAATCTTGGGATGTTACAATAAGCCACTTTATGGGAGATTATTATGTAAGCTTATGAAATTTAATATAGTCATTACATTTTTGTCCATTGTTATACTTTGCTCTTGAATACCATTATATTGAGAAGTGAAAAATATGCCTATTCCAACATACTTGTTAGTGTGTTTGGTTTCAATGGATTTATTCCTCAAATTGAGTAGGGAGTGCATACCATCTCCGATCCCACTCCTTACAAATGGTATCGCAACCATGGTGGTCGATTTTTGATAATTTAATTTTTATCCCTCTAGTTAGAACCCTTTCCCTAAGTGGAAACCCTAAATGAGTTGTTTACCACATCTCTCATCTAAGTTGTTCATGAGATGATGAAGGAAAGATGTTGGATACTATTAGGAGCATATAAGACCCTTGATTGGTAACTCCTTATGTGATGAGACCCTAGTTTACCTTGCAAGTAGGATTCTTGTGGCATATATCTTTGGATGTTATGAGTATTGACTTTAGGATGGAATTTGGTAGGAGAATGAGAAAGTAGTTGGTAAGGAGATCATATATGTCAAATCATGACTTGGTTCTCAAAATTTATTTTGAATCCATCTTTTGTTTTATAACAAATAGATTCTATCACAAAAAAGAATTATTTCCATTATACTACTATATGTACAAAAGTATTCTTTGGATTTTATCGATGTTCTCTTGAACTACGCCACAATAAAGGATGTATGACGTTCTAGTAGAGAAAACCCTAGAATTAGTTAGAATAGAAATCCCAAACCTTAGTATTGAAGTATGGAGTGATGACTAGGAACATGTGGCTCAAAATAAATGTTTAACGAACCCACCCTTTTTCCCCATGAGTTCTGACGAGTTGTACTCACTGACTTTTTGGATGCTCATGTGAACCATAGGGTTGTTTGGTTAGAATAATAAGGATCTAAACTCAAGCCTAGTTGTATACGATAATCTTGTTTGATGCATGTCTTATGTACATAATAAGCACACCTAAGTTGACACAACTATTAAAATGAATATGTAATCCTAATAGTTTAGAAGTGCTTTAGTTTGACTAATTGGGTTAAACCTTTTTAGGGCTAGAGAGCGGTTAGTTGGTAGTATAAGGACAGTTGGAATTTGGGGGCAAAATCATCTTTAATGAATGGAGTGTTGTAATTTGATTCTTGAAACCTTAATCATATCGACGAGAGGTTAGTATGATTGGATAGCTAGTATTTACCAAATAAGGTTAAGAAATATATCCTATTACACTTGTTTAATGTACATAACATGAGGTATAATCCTAACTATGCATACTTGTGACCCTGGACATGCTTTTAGATATGTGAACATTGATAATATGATGACTTGTATGTATGGAACCTAACCATGGCCTAGTATAGAATGAGTTAATTAATTATGTAATATATGTCACCTAGCTCACTGATAAACAATTGTTACATAATCCATGTGGACAATAATGTGATAATACATGTGATGTGATAATAATTAGATTTTCAAATGGAAATAACTATTGTGCTATGATATAAATTAATATTGAATCAATGTACTTAAGGGATACATGAATAAAGAATGGAAAATCATGCAATATAATACACCTTAACCCCTTTGATAATGATATTGAGATAATATGACTCAAAATAATGAATTTTGAAGATTTGTATGTAGTGTTATAATAAATATAAAGGTAATGAATTAAAACTCTAATTGCATTGGAACTCATAGAAGGAAGTCTCAAAAGGTAAATCTAATATTAAAATCAGATACTTTGGGTTCCAGTTAGTTAAGATGCCAAGTTTCACATTAATTGAATAATCCTAAATGTAATGATTTCAAAAGGAAAGAAAACATGGGATAAGTTTAAAAATATTATGGCCCCAAAAGTAGAAAATAATGTAAAATGTGGATTCTACATATCAAATTTAGCCTAAGTGAAAATTTGGTATTAGTTGAGATTTGTTTGAGCCCCTATATGATTTTGGAGAGAAAAAACATTTGAAATACTCCAATATCCTAAATATCAAGTCAATAATTCTTGCTTTTCTAAAGTTGTGGATTAATATTCTCATGACGATTTCCTTTTTATATGGAATCTCTCTCCATCGTTAGATTCTGATTGTGTGGCTATTGGGTTCTCTCCTACCTTCCGTTTACACACCATTTATTGACCTTCCTTCTTTTTCATCACACAAAGAAGCATTTATTCTCTCCAATCCCAATTTCCCTCTCATTTCCTCCTTTCTCTTGTCTAACTATCCCTTTGAAATCTCCCAACTTTTTTGCATCCTCTGATCCTAGGTTTTTTAAGGTTCAGTGATCCCTACTATCTCGTCAGACTCAATTCTTGTTCCCCCTATTTCTATTCTCGAAATCTGTCTTTGTTATCTTGAACGCCAATCCTTATATACTACCATCCCTAAAGCATCCTTGAGGCTCGAGTAACCAAACCAATACTCTATCTGAAAGAATAATCTCTATCATTTAGAACCGTTTGCCAGAAAAACTTGATGATCTAGGTGCATTCACTCCCCCTTGCAAAATTGGAGATTCAACTTTTGACAAAGTATTAGTTGATCTTGATACTAGCATCAGCTAACCGGGAGTGGCTCAAGTGGTCAAACACAATGTCCCCTAACAAAGATACCCGGGTTTGAATCCTAGTTGCCACCTTGATTTACCACCCTCCCGGGCGTTTGGCCTCCGCCATGGGCATGGGATAGGGGGGAAGAAATCTTTATCTCTTAATCCCCATTGTACTAGAATCATCTTGATACTTTTTTCTCTATGGATAAAGCTAGATTTGGGAGACTTGAAACCAACATCAATGACAATATAGTTAGCTAACCTTTCCATTAAATATTCTAGAGGGATTGTTGAAGACATTCCACTGCAAATAGGGAAGTTCTACATTCCTTGTGACTTTGTAGTCCTATACATGCACAAAGATCTGGCAAATCCAATCCTTTTTGGGAGACCATTTCTTTGGACCGTAGGTTGTATTGTAGATGTTAGAGAAGGGAAAATAACTGTCAGATTTGGAGAGGAAGCTCTAATATTTTATATTTATAATGCTATGAAGGCACCCAACACTAAGGAATATCTTTATTTGATAGATAGCATTGTTATTTTCTAGAAGATGACAAGATCAATCTTGAACAAGCTTTTGATGATCTTGAAGGTGAAGAGGACAAAGAAGACTCAATGATCATTTTCAATGAAGACAATTTTGAAGCTATATAAAACTCATCATCCAATGCAGTGGAAACCCAGAAGGAGGCAAGTGACACCACCACCACTCCAGAAAAATAGTAGAACTAAAACCCCTCCCACCGGGGTTTAGGTATGCTTTCTTGGACCAGAATTTTTCTTCTCCTGTTATAATAAATACCAATTTGACTCAAGAACATGAAGGTAAGTTGTTGAAAGAACTTATATAGTACAAAGATGTGATAGGTTATTTGATTGATGATCCAAAAGGAATTAGCCCTTCCATTTGCATGCACCACATAGCCCTAGAAGAAGATGCTAAGCCATGCATAAAACCACAGATAAGGTTAAATCAAAACACGATGGAAGTTGTTAAGAAGGAATTTTTTAACCTAAAAGATGTAGGGATAATATATCCTATCAGTGACAACCCATGGGTAAGTGCTATACATGTTATACCTAAAAAGGGAGGAATCACTGTAATGAAAGGAGACAATAATAAATTGATTCAAATAGGGGTAGTATCTGGGTGGTGAATGTGTATTGATTATAGAAAACTAAATAAATCCACAAGAAAAGACCATTTCCCCCTACCCTTCATTGGCTTATTGTTGAAGAGACTTGCCAATCTTTCTTATTTTTGTTATTTAGATGAATATTCCATTTTTTTTCCAGATTCCTATCTATCCGTTCGATCAAGAAAAAACAACCTTCACATGCTCTTATAGGACATATGCTTATAGGAGAATGCCTTTTGAGTTGTGTAATGCTTCTGTTACTTTCCAAAGATGCATGATGGCCATGTTTTCTGATTTCATAGAAAAGATTATGGAATTTTTTGTGGATGATTTCAGTGTTTATTGTAATCCCTTTGATGATTGCTTTTTGAATTTAACTAAAGTTTGCAATGATGTAAATAGGTCAACCTTGTTCTCGGTTGGGAGAAGTGCCATTTTATGGTACAATCTAGGGTTATACTTGGTCACATCATTTCAAGTAAAGGGATTGAGGTTGATAGTGCAAAGGTTGAAGCTATTGAGAAGATGTCAACTCCAACAACAGTGAAAGAAGTTCAAAACTTTTTGGGACATGCAGGATTCTATAGAATATTCATTAAAGACTTTTCAAAGATTGTAAATCCTCTCTGCTCCTTGTTAGCCAAATGTGCTGAATTTATATTCAATGAAGTATGCAAAACAACTTTTCAGATATTAAAGGATGATATGATCTCATCCCCCATCATTCAACCGCCGTACTGGAGTGCTCCTTTTGAATCATGTGTGATGCCAGTGATTAAGCCATAGGGGTAGTCTTAGGACAAAGGTGAGACAATAAGCTCCATGTTATTCATTATGCAAGCAAGACCTTAGATGATGCTCAAATCAATTATGCCACTATAGAAAAGGAGATTCTTGCTATAGTTTATACTTTTGATAAGTTCCGATAATATCTGGTGGGGTCTAAACTCATCATATACAAAGACCATGCCACAATTTGATATCTCATGAGCAAGAAGGATGCCAAACCCCATCTTATTTGTTGGATACTATTGTTACAAAGTTTGACTTGGAAATCAAAGACAAAATGGGGACAAAAAATGATGTAGATGATCACCTTTCACGCCTCTCCACAACTGCCGAAGACAAGGTTCTTATTGATGACAATCTACCCATTGAAAAGTTGCATGTGGTAAACTCACTTGTTACACCATGGTTTGCCGATTTTACAAACTATCTAGCCACATGATGCCTTCCAACTGATGTCACCTATCAACAAAAAAAGTTTATGATGTCAAGTTTTACTACTGGGATGATCCCCTATTGTTCAAACAATGTGCTGATGGGATGATAGGAGATGTATTCCAAATGAAGAGATTTGAATTGTGATTTTAGAATGTCATTCCTTATGAAGGACATTTTACAGTAGACAAGACTTCAACTAAGATTCTACTTGCATGCTTTTATTGGCCAACCCTATTCGGTGATGTACATGCATTTGTTAAAGCCTGTGATAAGTGTCAATGATCGAGAGGGATTTCAAAGAAAGATCAGCTACCCATTGAACTCAATTGTAGATATTGAAGTTTTTGATGTATGGGGCATAGACTATATGGGCCCATTTCCTTCTTCATGAATCTACAAGTTCATGCTAGTGGTGTGTGACTATGTATCAAAGTGGGTCAAGGATATTCCCACTCAAGCTCAGAATGCAAAACCAGTGATGAAGCTATTCGAGAAGATTATTTTTCTAAGATTTGGAGATCCAAGAGTAGTCATATCAGATGGAGGAAGTCATTTCAGTGAGAGAAACTTCAATAATTTGCTGAGAAAACATGGTGTCAAACATAATATATCTACACCATACCATCCACAAACTTTAGGGCAAGCTGAGATTTCAAATAGACAATTGAAGGAAATTTTAGAGAATACAATCTCTAACGTAAGAGCAGATTGGGCATTGAAATTAGATGACACACCGTGGGCTTATAGGACAGCTTACGAGACACCTATGAATAGAACTCAATTCAAGCTGATCTATGGGAAGTCTTGTCATTTTCCTATAGAACTTGAGCATAAAGCATTGTGGGCAATTAAATTTCTCAATATGACATGAAGGAAGTAGGAGAAAAAAGGCTGTTATAACTCCAAGAACTGAAAGAGATGAGATAAGATGCATATGAAAATGACAAGATCTATAAGGAGAAAACAAAGAGATGGCATGATAGAAAGATCCATATCATAGACTTCAAAGAATAAGATATAGTGCTTCTATTCAACTCCAAGCTCAAATTCTTTCTAGGCAAGTTGGGTTCTAAGTGGTCCGACCCCTTCTTAGTGCTGAAGGTCTACCCCTATGGAACCATGGAGCTGCAAGGGAAAGAAGCCTCATTCAAAGTTAATGGCCAATGCTGCAAACTATACAGTGAAGGAGATAAAATTGACTAGGGAGCCTCTTTCCCCCTCTTAGATGCTTGATGCTAATGTCTACAGTCTCACTCTAGACTCAAAGCAGAGGACCTTGTAGAAGTTGACCCCAAATTTAAGATAGATTTCTTTACTTGCATTTGCTCAAGAAAATTTTCGTTTCTACATGGTTGAATGAAATAATTTAGACCCCTATGAGCATATATCATCATCATTGCAGGTGTTGAGAAAAGAAAATCAGGTGCTTTTGATATTCAATGAGATATGACATGTCCTTTTTAAGACACAACATGTCCTTTTTAAGACACAACGTGTGCCATTCTAGAAACAGTTTGCTAGAAACTCATGCAACATGCAAAAATCTAAACATGGCATGTCAGCTAAGTCATTTGAATGTTGGTTATCTTCTGGAATCATACACGCCGTGTTTTAATTCAAACATGACATGTATCATCTTAGAGCATCAGAGGGTTTGATAGAAAGACACACGGCATCTAGAAATTCAAACCCGACATGTCATCTTGTTCATCTGAATGCTAGCTGTCTTCTAGAAACTTACATGCAGTGTTTTTAATCAAACATGACGTGTCACCATCAACCTAGAAATGTCAAGGATTTCACTGGAAAGTTACATGTCATGTGTAAATTCACACACGACGTGCTTTACAAGAGGAATATTTTGTTGTAAACAAACACGGTGTGCATCTATTCCGACATAGTGTGTCCTCATCAAATCAAGGCAAAAATAAAAAGCAACAACCAATATGTACATACAAACACATCATGTACTTAACAATACATGCCATGTTCGCGGTATAGAAATAGGGTTTTTAACCCCAAATCCCCAACTACCACCCTATTTCCTCTATTACTCACATCATGTGTGCCCCCACTAGCAACCGTATTCATAGAAATCATCACCCTCTATTCGAGCATCCATCATTGTCGATGAGATCCACCTCTTCCTCAACTCTGACCACCAAAGCAGCCCCACCTCCATCATCTCTAGTACATCTTTGACAACACACCAATGAGGAGTTGTTCCCGCCACCATTCTCTATCGAAAACTTCCGTCCTCATGAGGATCTCTGACCTCGACCAACACCAGATCCTTCGCCTCAAATCTTCCCAAGAATGCCATCATCAAATCTAGACCCAAGCAAGCAGTCGTTGTTCTTCCACACCTGACTCTGCCAAGCACTGTCTCCGTCATTACAATAAGCTTCCACCCTCTCTTTCACTTGATCTAGGTCATCCTCGACCTCAAGCTCGCTTTCAACACAAAAGACATGACATGACTGGAGCATACACGTCATGATATCTCCTTTGCCCTCAATCTAAAACTTATTTCCTCTCCAGAACACACGACGTGTGAAACATAATACATGATATGTCCTGTCATTCAAAATCATCCACCATCCGCACATAAGACACACAGTGTCCCTAATTTGACACATCGCGTGCCTTGTTCCAGTAGCACAAAGTAGGCTACCAATGGCACCAATCAAGAAAGCCTCCAAACATTGATGGGGAGAGGACCCTTCCTCATCTCCCAACTATGTCTCCACCACTCAGTCCAGCATCATAGAGGTAGAATACACCACTTACCAAACATTGATCACTCATAGGGTTCTCCCTACACGCTTTGCATGTGAACAAATAATGGAGGCACTGGGATTCAAAGATGAAATCTTAGGTCTGGTAAAGGAGCTTAGACTCAAGTACACTTACTGCACAGTGAGTAATACCCATCCCAGACTCACCTATGAGTTCTTTTACTACATTGAAGGTTGCAATTAACCTAAAAAATCCTCATGAGCCATTTTCTATCATTCATTTCCATACTTTGGGTCAAAGCTACAAATTAACATTCAAACAATTCTATGAGAGATTTCAATGCCACTATGGGGGTAGTTTATCTTATCCTCCACAATTCTACAATGATGTTTTCTGGAGGGAGATAATAGATGATGACTTCCACAATGAAAAAAAGGCCAGGACATCACACATTCATAATCCCATCTTCTCTTATGTCCATCACCTTCTCAGTAGAGGGGTTTTTGCCAAAAAGGAAACCCAATGAGTATGTGGGAAGATGGAGCTTTTATTTCTATGGGCAATGGTAAACAACTACAAAATCAATGTAGGGTATTTCATTCTCACTAGGTTATTCGATATCAAGAAGAAGTCATCAAGCGATATCATGATTGGTGGTTTGATCACCCACATTTCCTGCAAGGTTGGTGCTGATTTTATAGATCTGGAGGCTGCACCTGAAAGAACCTAGTTGACATATAATTGCTTGTTTATTTTGCTTTACTTGTTTGGGTCACAATGATGATTCCATATTCAAATAGTTCTTCAATTCATTTAATTTCTTGACTTGGAAAAATTTGACAAACAAGGATAACTAGAAGTTTGATCTCTCTGGTTGTGATTAGGATGAGGATGTTGTTGGTATGTATGCCCAGAGAGCTAATCCTATGATGATTGTAATGACATAACTTGTAAATGATTTGATTAATAATAAAGGCAAGCTTCCAATTTATTCTATTTTATTCAGTTATGAGATAATGAAGTAACATAATAGATGTCTAGAGAATGATATTACTCAATGACGTATGTCTTCAAATACATGACTTTAACAATGAGATCATACATATGTTAAAACTATATAAATTCTTGTTATGCCCCTAGTCAGATGTTATTGTGGAAGGTTGATAGAAATCAATAACACATAAGACTAGAGTGTATACCGGTTGATGACAGAATCCCATCAGGCATGATATGTGAAATCAAACCAAACACATAGATACTTGTAAGAGAATAGTATACCAGATAGACCCACCATAAGAGTGATACGTGAAGACCATAATTGGTAGTTAGAATCATCTCTTATAGTGGTGGTGGTGATTGTAGTTCTTATACATGAAGTCACTACACTCATCACATGTCATTCGGTATACTTTGACATCATCCATTGTGATCCTGTATAAGGGTTGCCATAAAGGTGATGATTGGGTGCACTGTGACACATGGGGATGATTGTGAGTAATGTAGATGGGATTTGTCCCTCCCATGGGAGTATGATATCATGGCCACTTGATTAGAGAGACTAAAAAAAGCATGGCCATGCACATGTGAATCAATATGTGATATTGAACTTACATATATCTCAAATAGTCTACTGTAGCAACGAACACAGATTGAATTTGAATAGGATGATTCGTCCATGCCTCAAGTTCAATTTAGATATCAGTGACTAAGGAACTATACAAACACTAGAACAACAATCACAGATTCTAGGCTGAAGTTGTTCTCCAACTTTCCATTTACTTCGGTATAAATGATGTGTGGCTAGGCACCGCTCTTTGCTCGTGATGACATAAGTAGTTATGGACATTTACTGCCAACGTAATATGGGACCTATAGGGTCAAACACATATGATACACCTAGAAAAGGAGTTTTGATCATGAATGATAATTAAATTGATTACTATAGTGTTTAGGTATTCGATTTAAAAATTAATGGACTAATTAGACTCCCAACCAATCAGTTCATGTGATGAAATGACCGACTGGAGTGTCAGGTTGATTGGATATTGCATTGGTTGAAAGCTAGATGAGTTGGGGAGTGAAATGACCGGTTCTCTTAGAGAACCGATCAATTTGTGGTTGTGAGACAATCGTTTCATGTATCAAGACACCCATTTCATGGTGCAATTTGATTGCATCAAGGATTAGCACTGATGTCATGTCATGCATTAATTGGATTAGAATTCCAATTCATATGCGATTGGGAAACATGACAAAATGGCCAGTTTACTAGGTGAACCAATCAGCTTGCATACCAACCAATCAGTTTTCCGTTCATAGGTTGCAAATTTTTGTGATATTTTGGTCCCTTCCACTCCCACACAGATTGGAAACCTCTACCCTAACCCTCCTATATATAGAGGGGTACTGGGGGCTTCTCAGACATACCAATTTGCTATGATAATTGTTTATCTTCTCTGGTTGTGGTAGCTGAGAGAACCTGAACAAGTCCTACCCGATAAAGGGAGGGATAGCATGGGAGAACAATTGTGGGAGAGAAAGTTGTTGACTAGTACACTAACGGGAGGGACAACTCCTTCCTGTCCGTTCTATAAGAATGACAAGAGTTCTAGGTTGTCTGTGTGGACTTCTCTAGAGGCATGGATACTTTTCCCACTAGGAGGACAACATCAGCCTGATGTCTGTGGTAGAGACTGGAGCTGCTGCAGATGCTGTCTGAGTGCAACTAGAAGACAGCTTCACGACTACAATGATGAGGATATTGTTGCTAAACTTGCTCTAGGACCAGGTATATCCTCAAAACCATCCTTTTCAGTATATAGTTATTGATGCGATTAGCTGGTTTAATGGGAATATTATAGTTAAATTTTTGTTTCCACTGCCTATCTGATGCCATATTTCCCTACAGTGGTATCAGTTCCATGTCAATCTACTATATTTTGGGATAATTGATATGATCAAAATTTTGTTTTTTATCATTTATTTATTATTATATGATGCCAATATTAATGTTTGATCAAAGGCAACATATAATACCAAACTAATATATATATATATATATATATATATATGCAATTTAATGCATCTCCCTAAAAGATGATTTTGATGGTGAATGTATAGTGTGGTTATGGCCAATAACCCTAATTATCTATGCATGGTGGTTGTGCATTTATTTATTATTCCATCTTGGTCTACATACCCAGCCTCTACCTTATCTTTCAATTGTAAAAATATTGTTCTCTCCTACCTTTGATCCCCTTGATTGTAACTTGAGGTTTCTCTATAATCATGTATAGTATAGTTTAATTTCTTGTTACAATAAAGAAGATGAGACAAAAAGCTAGAGGATCAGGAAGGACCAATCAACTGGAGGCCCAACCGATCAATTGGAGGACCCAGAAGATGATGAATCAGAGTCCAGACCACTGAGGAGGTGACCAACCGATTAGCTTGGAGGCGAGCCGATCAATTCAAGGGTTGGACCGATCAACCCAGATTGGCAAGCACAAATATTCATCAACAATAGGATTATGCATGAGATGTAGATCCTAGGTTGTGGTAATCCCTTGTGGCTCTAAGGAATTACATTCAAATGGTCATAACCATCACTTTTTGTTTATTGCATGTTTTAATTATGGGATATAGCATATATACGATACATATATGGTGATTGGATAAAGTATATGCATTTATAAATACAAACTCCCTCAATTTAATATTAAATCTTAGATGCTTTCCATTAGCGACACACATGAAAATATTGATCGACTAAGTGTAGGTTATGCCCTAGCATGGTGCGCCATCTATCTCATGGAAGTGTGATTGTAGTAGTGTAGATCCGCTCAAGCGGGGTACAACATTATCATGTTAGATTTTAGGTCAGGCTTAACTGGGTGACTTTAATAGGATTAAGAACCTAGAAGCATGCAGATGACTATGGAAAAGAGTTGCACATATCATCTATACAAGAATTGCATAAGATGCAATTGGAAAATGTTGCCTACCTTGATGATTGATTATAGACGCCGCCATTAGTCGGGTAATAATTGAATCATTTTCGATCTTGGTTCACTAGAAGATTATACACTGCAATCTTCCAAATTGATATGCGAGGGCTATCAATTTGAATAAAATAGTGGGAGCGATAATTAATTAAAGACCTAATTGAATATTATAAAATTTTCAAATCAAACCAAATCAAAAGGGTTTTGAAAAAATGCAATTTTTCTCTTGTAGATTTAAATGACAAATAATCATTTTTGCAATCAGTCCTTAGGAAGGACAAACTTAATGAGATGAATTTCCACAACTGGTTTTGAACATTGAGAAGGGTTCTCAATGATGAGCATAAGCTCTATGTCCTATATAAACCAGTTCAAGAAATACCTTCTCCTAATGCACCTAGGGCTAAAGTGGATGCTTACTAGAAGCATGCCTATGATGCCTTAGACATAGAGCACCTTATGCTAAGTTGCATGAACTATGAGTTGCATGAGAAATTTGAAGATATGTGGATACTTGATATGGTGACACATCTGAGGGACCTGGACCATTACCTCACAAAGCAAGAAAGGTACAATCTCTCAAAGACGCTCTTTGAATGTAAGATGACAGAGGAAGACTAAGTAGAGGCCATGTGCTCAATATGATTGTGCATGTGGATCATCTATAAGAATTGGGATTCTCTTTGATCTAAGAGTTGGCCACAAATATGATTCTGTAACACTTTATCGAGTGTTACCACTTGAATAATTTGACTAGACCGGTATTAGATTTGCTTGACATGTTGATTAATGCCGAAGCAAGAATGAAGAAGGAAAAATCTATGGGAGATATCAATAGAGTTGAGTCCAAGGATAAAAAATCAAGGCCATGAAGAGTTCTGAGGCTAAGATCAAATCCAAATCTTTGACACTCAAGATAAGGAGAAAGAAAAGTATAAGAGGAATCTATCCTTTGTACTTGAAGGCATTTAGGAAGATGGTGATCTCCACTTCTAGTAAATATGTTATTGAGATAAACTTATCTACTTCTTCATCTTGAGTACTAGATACCAGATGTGGATCTCACATATGCGCGAATATGCATCATCTGAAAAGAAGTAGGCCTTTGAGAAAGCGTGAGGTTGAATGGTGAGTTGCAAATGGAGCAAGAGTTGCTACCATTGTAGTTGGAACCTATATTTTATCTCTGCCCACAAGGCTTGTAATAGAGTTAGTGAACTACTGTTATGTACCTACCATAAATAGAAACATCATTTCTATATCTTGTATGGACAGGGATGCATATGAATATCATATCAAGAATGGTCGATGTTCTATTTCTAAATATGAGATCTTTTATGGCAGTGCCCCAATGTCCTATGGTCTTTATTTGCTAGATATAAAGATAAATGTTTATAATGTAAATACAAAAAGACTAACACTTAAAAATTCTAACAAAACATATTTTGGCATTGCTGTCTAGGGAACATAAATGAGAATCACATTTCTAAACTCCATAAAGATGGTTATCTGGACTCTTTTGATTTCAAATCAATAGAGACATGTGAATTTTTTTTGTCAGTCAAGATGACGAAGACTCCTTTCCTTGGTAACATTGAGAGGGCTAGTGATATATTAGGACTCATACATACTGATGTATGCAACCCTTCTAGAACTACTACTAGAGGTGGGTATCAATACTTCATTACCTTGATTGATGACTTCAGTATGTATGGTTATGTTTACATGATGAAACATAAGTTAGAAACTCTTAAAAAGTTCAAGGAGTTTATGAATGAAGTACAAAACCAACATGGAAAAAGTATTAAGGAGCTTTGTTCTGATCGAGATGGGGAATAGTTAAGGTAAGAGTTTGAGGACCTTCTGTGAGCCCTAGGCATCGTATCAAAATGGACTCCACCTGGAACACCTCAACATAATGGTGTATCAGAAAGAAGAAGTCAGACATTGCTAGATATGGTGTGATCTATGATGAGTTTAGTTGAACTTTTGACTACATTGTGGGGTTATGTTCTTAAAACCTCTGCATTTACACTGAACCAGGTACCATCTAAATCGGTTCAAAAGATACCATATGAGATATGGCATGGGAAACACCCCGATGTGTCTTTTATGAAGATTTGGGGATGTGAAGCTTATGTCAAGAAAATGTTTCCTAAAAATCTTGGACCCAAATATGATAAATATTACTTTGTTGTATATCCCAAGGAAACTAAGGGATACTACTTTTACACTCCATCTGACAACAAAGTTTTTCTTGTCAGGACTGGTGTATTCCTGGAATAGGATATTATTTCCAAAGGAATTAGCGGGAGAAAAGTAGAACTCGAGGAGGTTTGAGATCAACAAGAAAACATTGAACCAATAGATGTACAAGAGGAACAAGCAGAATCACAAGTCATTGTGGAATCTCAAATTCCTTTAGTAACACAAGGACCTCGTAGATCTAGTATAACATGCCTTGAACGTAAAATATTTGGATATCTTGTGACCCAGAAAGGCGGTGAGTTGGTCATAAATTACAAGCCAACAACATATCTACAAGCTACTAAGGTACCAAAGTATGGGAAATGACTTGAAGCCATGAGATTTGAGATGGAATCCATGTATACCAACAAGGTATAGACTTTGGTGGATCCACATGAAGGAGTAAAACCCATATGGTGCAAGTGGGTCTTCAAGAAGAAGATCGACATGGATGGTAAAGTACAAACCTATAAGGGTAGATTGGTTGCAAATGGTTTCCGACAAGTTCAAGGTGTTGATTATGACGAAACCTTTTCTCCAGTTGCCATGGTTAAGTCCATTAAGATCATGCTTGCCATTATAGCTTATCATGACTATGAGATTTGTCAGATGGATATTAAAATCACATTCCTTAAGGGGAATCTTCTTGAGGATGTGTACATGACACAACCTGAGGGTTTTATAAAACCAAAGAATGCAAATAAATTTTGTAAGTTACAAAGGTCAATCTATGGATTGAAGCAAGCATCTGGGAGTCTGAATCTTTGTTTTGATGTGACACCCAAAGAGTTTGGCTTTACTCAAAATGAAGATGAGCCTTGTGTGTACAAGAAGGTTAGTGGGAGTGATGCGTCCCGCCAGAGGTGCACACACTAATCAATTGGGGTTTGACTAGTTGTGCCCCACGAGATCGACACACATGCTGGGATCTTTCAAATTTATAAAGGGCCCTAGACCGACAGAATCACACAAACCAAATAGTTCACCCACAAGCACACATAGTCGTGTTGTAGCATAGGTGATAGGTAAGTAAAGGGGTCGATCCTCAGGGAGAGAGGGGACACTAGAGATAGGTTAAGGTAGCTACTTTCCTAGTATGGAGAGTAGGGTTTTTAGGATTTAAAGGTGATTTTGGTTGATTACTCTAATGTTGCAAGCAATAAAGGCAAGAAGGAAACTATATTACCAAAAACCTTAAATTACCATAAGCAAGTTAAGTCTAAGAAGCAAGGCAATGCAAAAGACTAAACAAGGGAAAGGAACCACACTACACTAGCAATGCAAGTTAACACCTAAGAGACAAGTTAAGCACTAGAGAAATCAAGGACCTAGGTTATCGCTAACTAAAAAGATTAACACTAGCAAGCTCAAAGGAGCACTAACTACTCAAGCAAGACCTAACTATCAAGAACTAAGAAATTGACTAAAAGGCAAAGGAAGTAAGCAACGATACTAGCATAATCAAGCTAAGTTAACAAGATAGGTTTTACAAATGATAGGGATAGGTGGGCCATTTGGGAATGATACTAAGATTCCAATTGAAGGAAAGATGGAATAAGTAAGCTTAATCACTCATTATTGATTACTTAAATCAAACAACTAGTCAAATGCTAAGAAATAACCCTACACTATTAGTTAGCCTAAGGTATAAGTGGTATTTCACTAGGATTTGACTAATCTAGGTTTATAGAATAGGGTTTCTTAGTGTAATTGTGAGCTAAAGGTAGAATTAGGGAGTAGATGTGAGGGTATTTCACTCCACATTGCTCACCACCTAGGTTTTATCAAACTCCTAGACAATTGCACCAATCAATGCTATACTAGATACTTAGATCACACACCTAGGAGTAGGAGAAGGACTATATGTAGGGGGAGATGGGGTGATATCTAGGGATCCACTAATTGGACCTAGGAGCAAGTCCCAAGACAACCCCACATGTGCTCTCTTCGTCTAGACTTAGGTGGCTTCAAGCACATAAACACAAGTAATTCATATTTTTAGATACAAACCACAAGTAGAGACATGGGAAATAAGATTTAAGTAGCAATCAATCATCATGGAATGAAATCATAGAGTTTGCAAATTATCTTCCCCCATCATGGTATCAAAGTATCATTTTTGCCCCAAACAACCCACCACAAGGGGCTTAGCTACACATGACTAAACAAAAGAGCAAAGAAAAGAGAAGAAAGAGGTAGAAATCCATGGAGCACATAGAAGACCCTCCCACTCCACCTTGTAGCTACTATAGAATGATGAACCTCCTCCAAGATGGATGAATGGCATGGAAATATGGGGTATTATGGTGGAAAACCTAGAAAACTAGGGTTTTAGGGTGGAAATGGAGCGCAAGTGGGTGGTGGGAGGTAGGTGAATGGCTTAAATGCAAGGAAGTGGCTAAGGAGGCTCTAGAGTAGCTATAGGGATGCTAACCTCTGTGCTCTAGCTGCCACCTATGTATATATAGGTGGTGGGGAATCACTAGGTTAAGTTGGGGTAGAATGGGAAAAACAATGGAGAAAATGGGTAGGGTTAGGTGGTCACCACGTTTGTGGTGAGGTGCCATGGACGTGGTGGGGATTAGTTGGAACGATCATGGGTGTGGGAATGGCCAAGGTGGAAGGTGGAAGGTGGAGGTGAAGTGTAAGTATAGGCATGAGTGGCCACAACTATGGAGGATGCCACGGTCGTGCTGGGTAGAGGGTACCACGGCCGTGCTGGGTAGCACGTGGAGGGAGTTTCCACAGGCGTGCTTTCTCTGGGGGTTGTTTTGAATTTGTATCACCACTGTAATGGCAGTCACCACAGGTGAGGTGGCCTTCAAGTGCCACGGTCATGCTGATGGCCATGACCGTGGCTATTCACATGCAATTTGGCTTGAGTCATTGTTGGTTTTTGGGACCTTGGAGATTAATTTTCCACGGTTGTGGCATGGGCCATGGGGGAGTTTCAAATCATCATCTATGATCATGCTACTGGCCATGAGTGTGGCATCATAAGTGGCCACAACTATTTTACTGACCACGGTCGTGGTCATCATGTACAAAATTTGCAACTTCACAATGACTTTAAGAAATTAACTCACCACGACCGTGGTGGTTTCCCACGGAAATTTTGGGGCTTCCTTCTACTGAATTTAACTTCAACTTCTTCATTTGACCTTCTTTTGCTTTGGATTGATCCTCATGCATCCAAGGAAAGCTCGGGGAGGGGTTATGTCCAATCTTGGAGTACAAGGACACATGGATGTTTTTCATCTCTCTCTCGTGCATCAATGCATGCATAAGTACATAGAAAAACACATAAAAGGAGGAATAAGTGCATTTGACATGAAAGTTCATGTTGGGGGAAATAACTTGCAATATACACTGTTTAGATGTGATTATAATGCAAAAAGACACATGATGAAGCCCTAAAATAAGGCTGCATCAGGGAGCATGATTGTATTCCTCATATTGTATGTAGATGACATAATATTGGTGGGGAATGACATCCCTACTTTACGAAAGGTAAAGACATGACTGGGAAATACATTTTCTATGAAAGACTTGGGTGAAAAATCCTACATCTTGGGGATCAAGATCTATAGAGATAGATCTAGAAGGATTCTTGGACTAAGTCAGAGCACCTACATTGACAAAGTGTTGAAGAGGTTCAACATGGAGAGCTCAAAGAGAGGAAACCTACCCATGGTGCTTGGATTTACCATCTATAAATCTTAATGCCCCAATTCTTGTGAATAAAGGGACACATGAGTATGACTCCATTTGCATCAACAATTAGATCAATCATGTATGCATTGTTGTGTACCAATCCTGATGTCTCATATGCATTAAGCATAACGAGTAGATATTAGTCAGATCCAAATGATGCTCACTGGACACCCCTAAAGAACATCCTTAAGTACTTGAGAAGAATTAAGGATCAATTCCTCATCTATCACGGAGAGGAAGAGTTGGTGGTAAAGGGTTACACTGATGCAAGCTTCCAGACTGACAAACATGATTACAGATCTCAATCAAGATTTGTGATTTGCCTCAATAATGGAGATGTGAGTTGGAAGAGTTATAAATAAGAGACGGTTGTCGATTCTACAACAGAGGCTGAGTATATTACTGCATTAGATGCAACAAAGGAGGCTGTCTAGATTAAGAAGTTTGTCTAAGAACTTGGGGTTGTTCTAAGCATTGATGATGCAATTGAGCTATATTGTAGCAACAATGGAGCTATTGTACAAGCTAAGGAACCCAGATCGCATAAACATTCCAATCATATACAAAGGTACTTCCATCTCATACAAGAGATCGTACAACAAGAAGATGTAAAGATTTGTATAGTACCAACTGAGAATAATGTTGGTGACCCCTTGACAAAATCACTTTCACAACAGAAGCATGATGGTCATGTTAGAATACTTGGAATGAGATTCATGAGTGATTGGCTCTAAGTGCAAGTGGGAGTCATTTGGTATGTATGCCCATAGAGCCAATCATATAATGATTGTAATGACATAACTTGTAAAGATTTGATTAATGATAAATGCAAGCTTCCAATTTATTCTGTTTTATTCACTTATGAGATAATGAAGTAACATAATAAATCTCTAGAGAATGATATCACTCAATGACATATGTCTTCAAGTATGTGACTTGAATAATGAAATCATACACATGTTAAGAGTATATACTTTCTTGTTATGTCCCTAGTCAGATGTTATTGTGGAAGGCTGATAGAAGAAATAACACATAAGAATAGAGTGTGTGTTGGTTGATGACAACATCTCATCAGTCTTGATATGTGATATAAAACCAACCACATATATACTTGTTAAAAAATAGTGTATCAGACAGACCCACCATAAGAGTGATACATGGGGACCATAATTGCTAGTCAAAATCATCACTTATAGTGTTGGTGATGATTGTGGTTCTTAGACCTAAAGTCACTACACTCATATAATTCTGTATACTTTGACATCATTCACCGTGATCCTGGATAAGGGTTGCCATAAAGGTGATGATCAGTTGCACAATGACACATGAGGATGACTGTGAGCAATGTAGATGGTATCTGTCCATCCTATGGGAGTATGATATCTTGAACACTTGATTAGCGAGACTGAGAAAAGCATGTCCATGCACATGTGAGTCAATATGTGATATTGAGCTTACATATATCTCATACAGTCTGCCATAACAAGGAATAGAGATTGAATTTTGAAGAGGATGACTCATCCATGCCTCGATTTCAATCTAGATATTAGTTATAAAGGAACTATACAAGCACTAGAACACCAATCATAGATTGTAGGGTGAAGTTGTTCTTCAACTTTCCATTTACTTGTATAGCAATGATGTGTGACTAGGCACCACTTTGCTTGTGATGACATAAGTAGTTATAGACATTCATTGCCAACGTAATATAGACCTATAGGGTCACACACATAGGATACACCTAGAAGAGGAGTTCTGATCATGAATGATAATTAAATTGATTATTAAAGTGTTTATGTATTCAATTTAAACATCAATTGACTGACTGGAATCCCAGCTGATTGACTAATGTGATGAAATGACCGGTTAGAGTGTCAAGCTGATTTTCTATTGCATTGGCTAAATTCTGGATGAGCTAGGGAGTGAAACGACTAGTTCGCTTCGCAAATCGATTGTTTCGTGGTTGTGAGACGGCCGTTTTGTGTAGCTAGACACTCGATCCATGGTGCAATTTGAATGCATCAAGGATTAGTGCTGACATCATGTCGTGCATTGATTGGATTAGAATTGCCAATTCATATGCGATTGGGGAACATGAAGAAGCAACTAGTTTACTGGGTGAACTTATCGGTTTGCATGCCAACTGATCGGATCACTTAGCGAATCGATCATTTTTTTGTTTGCAGGTTGCAAATTTTTGTGAGATTCAGGTCTCTAAAACTCCCATACAGATTGGGAACCCTGACCCTAACCCTCCTATAAACAAAGGGATACTGGGAGCTTCTCAAACACATCAGTTGCCTCTGAAAATTGTTTGTCTTCTCTAGTTGTGGTAACTGAGAGAACCCGAGCAAGTCCTACCTAATAAAGGGAAGGATAAGAAGGGGGGAAAATTATGGGAGAGAAAGTTAGTGACTAGTACACCAATGGGAGGCACAACTCCTTCTTATCCATTCTAAAAGAATGACAGGAGTTCTAGGTTGTTCGCATGGGTTTCTATAGAGGCATGTATACTTTTTTTGCTAGGAGGACAACATCATTCTACTATCTATGGTGAAGACTAGGAGCTGTTGCAGAAGCTGTCCGAGTGAAACTAGAAGATAGTTGAATGACTATAATGATGAGGAGATTGTTACTGGACTTGCTCCAAGACCAGGTATATCCTCAAAACCATCATTTACATTACATAGTTATTGTGACAGTAAAATTTTTGTTTTTGCTTCCTATCTGATGCCATATTTCTCAACAGATGCACCTACTACAGCTGCTAAAACACAACTGGCCCCTCCACCGATACGTAGACAAAATATAGCTGGGTAATGCCTGATGTGCAACACCTATATGGCTATGTCCAATAGAGTTTTTATCAGCATGATAGTGGTCGAGATCTGATGAGACAACAATATTCTGTCATGCATGGTATGATATAAAGGATGGACATGTGGTATATTTCCCAGGGCCACTAGGTCATGCCGCCACCATCATGAAAACTACATGACCTTGTTATGTAAGAAACTGGTCATTTATAGGAGCCCCCAAAGCTTGTAAACAAGGATCTTAAAGATTTTACTGGCATTTACGTTCTATTGGACAACCATCACTACACATTTTAAACATGAGAGCTTGAGTGACTAAGCATTTACCTTCTTCAATACTTCTTGGAAACTTGTGGATGGAGGCAAGATGTGTGCACATGTAACCAAGATAAACACATGTATAAGAGAGTATTCATTAATGGTTGTTCATTATTCCTTCTTGACAATGAGGAATCATTTCATACATGCTAATTCATTTCCATGGGTTACATTCCTGATCATCTGAGCTCAGAGCTCCAAAAGATATATACTGGTATAAATGTCTAAGCAAGAAAATAGCAAACTTCACATGTATAAGGATCATCATGTAGATAAGAAATGTATACTAAAACTGGGATATGTAACTTCAGGGAGCCTCCAAAAAATATTTATATTGAGATCAATGTTTAAAGAAAGATAATTTTTTTAGATTCAAACTATCTTACTGTAACATACTAAAATCCACTATGTATCTCTTTGTACTCTTTTTCTATAAGATTTGTCCTTCATTTTTGTCCCATCTATCTTTGGAGTTGATTTAGTGCAATTATGATGGTTATTGGATAAATACGTCCCATATATTTTTAATAAAGGGTTTTATGCACAAATACCTCAGTAGAAATCTTTGTAATGGGTCTTATGTGCAAATGTCCACTCAAGTAATAAAAATAATGATGGAATTCATGCAAGAACTTTCTATGACTTTTTAGAATAGGGAAAAGAAAAGAAATTCCAAAATATGCATAAAGGAGATGATAAATGTTATAAATCAGATAAAAGGAGATAATGTGGAATATATTTCCAAAAATCTCAATTAAGTGAACCCATGAGATAATTTGATACACAAATTTATTTTCTTGGACTAAAAGTTACTTAAGGGCCAAGTATCACCCAATGTGGAAAATATAAAGATATATAAAAGCCTTTAATTAAAGGGAAATAGGAAATAAACCAAGAAAGAGAAATCAAATATTTAATGTTCCCAAATTGGTAAACTAACTCTAAATTCATAATCTAGGAATAAAAATAAGCCTTTGGGCACATTTTTAATTAATTTGGATAATGTGAAAAAGTAGGAGAGAGAGTGTGTGTAGAACCTTCATTTTAAGAATTGATTAAAAAAAAGAACAAACATAACCAAATAATGGAAAAATCGCATCCAAGGCATTAATTGGGACACATGGGTGAAATTTGGTCATATTTGGAAAATCATAGTGTCATAAATGTAGGAGGAAAGAGAAAATGAGTTTTTAATTATTTAACCCATTAAAAGTCCTCAAAAGGCAAAAATAATTCCATATTCGGATTCTACACCTCAAAATCAGCTAGGATGTCAATTTTTATTAAATTTGGAGATTGGTTGAGCCCTCAAAGAAGAGAGAGAAATTCATTAAATAATGTGTATATCACTTTATTCGATTTATAATGCAATTAGAAATATATGTCACACACCTAATATAACTAATGCACATGATCGAATGGCTTAGATGGCCCCGTGGATCAATCAGATGGTAGAGAGTTTATATCCTACCTTGATCCAGATTAGGAAATAGGGAGGGAGTTTTAGATTTTTCGTTTTGTGATATCTCTCCCTACACTCAACGAAATCTCAAAATTTTTGGTGCTATGAATTCCTCTTGAGATTCTGCACCTATTTATCTCAAAGTTTTCATGTTTTGGTAAAGATTCGAGAAACCCCCAAACTCGACCGCGACCCACCTCTCACCTCGGGTACCAAAACCCTACTACATATCCCCTTGCCTATAAATACCTACACCCTACACACCCCCATCGTCTTTGTAACTCGACGTACTAGACAATTTTATTTTTCATCATTGTTTTGACCTTCGACGAGCTACCGAAGAAGTAGAGCTTGTGACGCTCCTCTCATCCTCCTCTCTTCGTCTCCAGCCAAATAAAAGGTACCATCTTGTTCGGTTTCTTATGCTCTTCGTTTTGAGTACTTGTGTGTTGAGTTGGTTAAGTATAGCCAAATTGCCTAATTCTTCCAAACGTGGACCAAGTTGCTTCACGAGCAGGTCACATGAACAAGGAGGAAGAAGGCCTCCCGTGATTTTATGTTTCTGCCCTTGTTCGGCTTCATTCGCCTTTGACCCGCGCATGGACGTGTTGGTCTTTTTGCCTTGTGTTGACCGAGCTGACCCAGTTTGGACCGGTGCCAGGGGGCACTGACTTGGATCATTGTGATTGGGCCAAGCAATGGGCCCGTCCCCACTCTCATGCCCTCTCTGTGCTTTTAAATCAAAAATTCATTTTTCTAATTTTCCCATTGGTCAGACTAAAATAATTCATAACTATTAATCCCTTGGGCCAAAATTAAAATTAAAATTAAAATATGATCTAGACTCAGAAAAGATGATCTATCTAATAAAATAAAATTGACATCTAGTTTTGAATTTTTCGAAAAATTATTTTTGAGGATGATTTAATTAACTAAAAATAACTAAAAATAACCCAAAAGTCCATATCTTCAAAATACACAATATTATATGTTATTTTGATCAGAAAACCCTAATTAAGACAATGGTGATGTTTTCAAGACCTAACTCTATGGTTTGTAGAAAAAGTTGATAACTTTAGTGTTTTGAGTTCTTAATGAATGCGTATAATGCTAATACATGGACATGGTTATGATAATAGGACAAGTGGATCCTAATCTTGCTTAGGATTTTGGAAAGTGGTTTCTAGGGCTCTAAGAAGAGGTATGTGCATCTAACACATCAGCTGGGAATATTTATGCCTTAACCTAGTTTTCCATTATGAGGCTTAATTGAACCTTAATCTTCTATTCTTGAAACCCTAAATTGCTTCTGCCTCAAATAAGTTAATATATTATCTTGTTTGGGTTTTAAAACCCAGTGCCATGCTTATTGATTCATAAATTATTCTTGCCATAACTATTTTCCTAGCATGTAGATTTATGTTCTATTTAATTTAAAGTAGCGGTACTTATGTACAACCACCCACAGATGGCATGTATTTATTTGCCCTGGGGAATGTATTTACTCTCCCCATATTATTGTGTAGGTGACTGTGAATGACTTATTATCCCCTCACCTAAGGTTAGAGGTCCGACAGGTGCCTCAACCCTACTTAGTTAGGTAGACATAATTATCTTACATGAAAACCCCTTTTAATATAATTGTTAATGGCAAGTTTCTTTTGATATAGCCTCATACTCTTGTTATCTTCATATTATGATGAACCCTAGACCATTTTTACTTGCTTTGATTAACTTGTTATCCTAGACTTGTTTTCTTGACACATACTTTTTCTTCCCTTTCCCTTTTGTTGGGTGCTTCCCAACCACCCAGGTGCTAGTGCTGTGCAAGGAGTAGGACAAGCTTGAAGAAAGTTTTCTCAAGAATTGATCTCAAGATTTTTTGGAAAGGATGACTAGGTTGCTATAGCTAGATCCTATTTCTCTTTTGTTTTTCTTTTGGGAATCATCATGTACTAAACAATGAAAGCCATGTAAAGGCTTAGTGCTTTTATTTCCACTGCTGTTGACATTTTATAATGTATATGGAATCATGCTTATTTATTTGGAATATTATGCAAGCATCCCAAATTCTCTATTTTTATGAAATGAGTGGATGTTTTGTATTTCCTTTAAATTTTAGTAAGGATGTGATCTCGCCTCTTTACAACATGGTATCAGAGCCTTTAGGCGACTATTATGACATGAAGTTGAAGCAAGAGTGTCTAGAAAGGATCATGGTTTCAGGGGCTGGCAATATTTTCCTCTGCACCATTAGCTTGGTTTATGAGGACTCCTGTGCCCATATGATACCATCCTAGCCTGAGATGATACAAATTGCCCAAAATAGTATGCTTTTAGGAAATAACATTCTAGATATCCTTTTGTCATCTATACTTCTATTCTTTTCTCATTTATGATTCTATACTCCTGGGAACCTAATATGTTAACCCTACCTCTCAGGAGAGGTGACTTGTTCGAAAACATGAACCAGGAGAAGGAGTCAAATGATAATGACCCCAACACTCCTATGACTCTTGCGATCAACCATACTACTCCGAGTACCCCCGCTTTCACACCGAAGAAAGAGCTGGTAATACTACGCCAGGTGATGTCTACCACCCTAATGGGGCGGCTCAACTTAATGGCCGCCAACGTCAACAAGCTTAGGGAGTTCACCCTCACTGAATTCATAAAGATGCACCCACCCTACTTCAAGGGTGAGAGTGAACCCAATATGGTGGACAAAGTCGATGACTGGGTGTTGGCCTTGGATCGGACCTTCGAGGGCATGATGTTCCCTCCTCACCAGAAGGTTCGGTTCATGACATATGTGCTGGATGGACTGGCACGCGTTTGGTGGAATGGTATCTCCCACACTTAGGATACCTCTACTATAGAGTGGGACCAGTTTTTGAAGCTCTTCAAATAGAAGTACATATGCACTGCTTTCCTAAGAAAGAAGGAGGCAGAGTTCTACAGCCTCTGACAGGGAAGCATGAGTGTGGCCGACTACATTCAACGATTCCTACTGCTTGAGTGTTACGCCACCAACCTTGGAGCTAATAGAAGAGCAACTTTGTTCTTGGAGGTCCTAAACTACCAGGTGGGTCAAAGACTCATCCCACAACTTCCACTTACTTTTCACCAGATAGTGGACAAGTCCCTTACCATCGAGTCCTATCCAAGATTCCAAGCTTCTAGTAACAGCTACAACAACAAGAGGAAGAATAAAAAATAGAATGAGAACCATGGACGTGACCGGTGCAACAAGTGCTCTCACAACCATCCTCTAGGGAGATGCCCTACCGGTAATGCACATGCTCAGAAAGACAACCAACCTCCACCGACCTGCCACGAGTGTGGCCAAGTTGGGCACATCCGACCGTTCTTCCCTCACTTCCAACAGGGATAAAATAATGCTCAGTAGAAAAAGGCCCAGCAGCTGCAGTAGCCAAGGCAGAATTTGCCTCCGCAGAACAACAACAACCAGAACCCGAAGCGTCTGCCAGTGGAGAGGAAAAATGGGAGAGTGTTTTCTCTCAATGCCGAGGAAGAAGGTGAAGACAATGAAGTGATTGAAGGTACTTTACACCTTAATATGCATCCTTTAAAGACACTATTTGATTCTAGTTCATCCAATACCTTCATATCTTATCAGTTTGCTTCTTTGTTAGAAATAGATTTTGATTATATGGATCATGTATTAGACGTGAAAACCCCTAGTGATAAGATATGCTCTTCGTACCTCCAAACTCCGACCATGGACCTATGTATATCTCGAATAATGTTTCCCACAGATTTCTTCCTACTTGATATGACCGTCTTTGACGTCATCCTGGGAATGGATTGGTTAAAGTGGTACAAAATTGTTTTGTCTGTGAGGAATCCAATATTAGATTGTTTCATCCTGTTGAGGGAAGAATGTGTGTCAAGGGTAGGAAGGGAGAGGAGTGATAATTTGTTATCTCTGCCATCAAGTCTGAAAAGCTTATCTAGCAAGGGTGTAGAGCTTTCCTACCTTCTATAGTCCTCGATGCTAAACCTCCTGATCTCGACCACATTGATGTGGTGAAGGACTTCCGGGATGTCTTTACTAAGGAGTTACCTGGGTTGCCACCAACTCGTGAGGTGGAATTCTCCATCAAGCTTGAACCTAAAACGTCACCAATATTGAAACCGCCTTACCGCTTGGCCCCTACCGAGCTGGCCGAACTGAAGAAGCAACTTGAAGAGCTTCTCGACATGGGCTTTATCCACCCCAGCGTTTCACTATGGGGAGCCCCTGTCCTGTTCATGAAGAAGAAGGATGGATTGATACAGATGTGTATGGACTACTTCATGCTTAACCAAGTGATGATAAAGAACCGTTATCCTTTGCCTCACATCGATGACCTGTTCGATCAGCTGAAGTCAGCCACTGTATTTTCTAAGATGGATCTACGGAGTGGCAACTACCAAATGCGTGTAAAGGATGATGATGTCCCGAAGACCGCGTTCAAAACTCGCTATGGACATTATGAATTCATGGTCATGCCTTTTGGTTTGATGAATGCCCCTACTGCCTTCATGGACCTGATGAACCAAGTATTCCACCCATACCTTGACAAGTTCGTGGTTGTATTTATTGATGACATTTTGGTTTACTCTGAGACATTAGAACAACATCGTGAGCATCTGCATATTGTACTTAACACATTGCAAGAAAATCAACTCTATGCAAAGTTCTCAAAGTGTGAGTTCTGGATAAAGGAAGTTATATTTCTGGGTCATGTGATTTCTGCCGAACATATAACTATTGATCCCGTGAAGGTAGAAGTTGTGACAATGTGGAAGGCTCTGAAAAACCCATATGAAATCCATATTTTCCTCGGATTATCCGGTTACTATCGGAGGTTTATCAAAAGCTTCTCTGAATTGGCCTTACCTTTGACCAAGCTGACACGAAAGGAGGTCAAGTTCTCATGGACACCTGAGTGTGAGAATAGTTTTCAGAAGATGGAGTGTTCGACTTCTACTCCCGTACTTGCCTTACCTGTTGAGGGCATACCCTATGTGACAAAGTGGGTTTTCTGGCTTAATTCCGAGGACGGAATTTCTTTTAAGGTGTGTAGGATGTGATGGAGTGGACTTTTGGAGTCCTTAATCGTCCAATGACATAAGTGAAATCATAAAGTCGAATAATTTTGAGAATTCCAATAGTTTTGATGTAGTTCGAGATCTGTGGATGTTGATATTGGCTTCAATATCCCTAGGTTTATACCTTTGAAACATGTGGATAAGTGATCATATTGTATACTTTTGGATAAAATGTAGAAGGAATGGTTGTAAATCCTTTGTTGAAGTTCACATTGTTGGGATGACCCTAGAGAGATACGCTGAGGTTTGAAATGATAACATAATGCATATTCTTGAGGTGTGCTCCAATTAGAACACATTATATGATTTATAACTTAGGGCCACATAATAGGAAGCCACCCTTCCTTGATAAAGTGGTACAACCGGATTTGTTTAAGGGGATATAGCCTTGGACGAGAATCATGGTACATCATCAGTAGGACCTCGTCCTTGCAACTTCTTGGTCAATCATGGAGTGGGGAAAAATGCACATTTTGCTCATCCACAATCACTGATCGTATGAGTAAGCGATGGACAGTTGCACTCGGTTCTTTAGAGAAACTCTGTGACCCTTCATGAATCTAGATGCCATGAGTGGAGCGCCCTCTCCCTCTCCATTATCCCTCCACCACAGACTGCAGGTGACGTGGGGATGAGAAGAGTTGCAGCTTGGAGGAGATATCATAGCAAATGCTTTTCTAGCAGGGGCGCCACTCCAGGTTTCTCAGGCGGTTGAGGGAGATGCTTGAGGAGAAACGAAGCTCATAGATGATCTGTTCCGGAGGTGTTGCTCTAACTCGCTGGCGTGAAGGTCCATGGCGGCGGCCATAGGTGCGACTCATGTGGGAGCAGACGAGAACGAAGGTTGCATGAAACAAAGTCATTTTTGGAGCGACCGGAGTCACAGACGATCACCCTAAGCCCAATCACACAGGTGGCCATGGAGACGGGCTTGAGGCGCCGGCAATGCGGTAGATCATGAACGGAGGAGGAACCTCCAACAGCAATTTGTGGCGGCGGCTTCGTAGAGGCGCAGCCGGCATTAGAAGCTGCATCAAGGAGGGGGAATGGGGATCCCTCATGGGCTCCCTGCACCACGGCACTGCTCGAAGTAGACGCAGGAGGAGGCGGTGGCAAGCTCGTGCACTGGAGAACAGACGGGTGCGGCGCGGCGCAGCGCTGTGATTGCATCCAACGTGAGAACGGGAGGAAGAAAGAAGAAGGGAGCAGACCGGGTCCGCAACCCTGAACCGGAGGAATCAATCCCTTGAACCGACCGGCTCACAGTGCCAACAAAGACTGACTGAACCCAAGCAAAGGGCTGGAGTTGCGCGCCCAAGGACACGTGGCAATGTGCCATTGGCCAAAAGGTAAGAAAATGCTCAGAAATTCTCAGATCTTCAATAATTCGTAGAAATTAACTCGATGCTCAGAAAAATACAAATAAGGTACCAAAATGTTCAGAAAAATGCGTAGAACAACCTGGCTCTGATACCACCTGTGACGTCCCCGGATTTTCTAAAACTTAATCTGATGTGTGACGTCCAAATTGAAATTTCGTGGGAAAAAGAACCAATGAATCTCGTGGTTGTTGCTTTCAGGAAAAATGACTCAGTAAAGAAATCAACTGCAATCAATAACTTGATTCCACTTGTCAAGTTGCATACTAAATGCCACGAGAAGCTACTCCATCGAGACACTCTATTTTTCTTGCAAGTCATCGAGCAAGATTAATGCCCTACCAAATATTGTGCTCTTTGTAAGATGATTTCAATCCAATGCAAGTACATGGAGCAAGATTAATGCCCTACCAAATATTTTGCTCTTTGTAAAATGATGTCAATCCAATTAGTTTTTTGTACATGACACCAACACATTATGTTTCTGCTAACAACTTAGTCAAATGGGCTCTCAAAATTATTACACAGTGTATCATCCTAACTGAATTCTCTATTGACTTAGGACCATAGTTTGAACAATTCAAGAGAACGAGCAACTTTTGCATGAGCTAACATATGATATTTCCAAGCAGACAACTACATGTCAGGCAGTAATTATAAACTCTCATCTTGTAGCTAGATCATAGTGTGTGTCTACTAGGAAACTGCATAAAAGATAGTTCATCATTAAATTAGTTTTAAAGATGATAAACAGTGTTAATATATGTTAAGCAGAAACTTCTCAGAGAGTCAGAAGTAATATCCCATTCCAAATTAGTTGGAACACTACTTTAAGAATAAAAGTACAATGGATTGCATGTGATGGCAAAGATAGAAATAGAATTAAGATAAACACCTTCATGGGGTTTGAATCAATCAAATCTTAGGGACAAAAGGTGTACTGGAAGCATTTGGAATAAGCAAAAATGGAAAATATAGGTTCTCCCAAAGATTAATGATCCACATTTTTTGAAATTGTGAGGAGCTTAGGTAAAGTATATGCTTTTCTTATTGGAGGACGTAATATAAATTGTTGTTTAATATGATGATAGAGATTGGAGAAGATGTACATTTTATCATTAAGATTTAAGAGTTCAGAATGTTTTTCAGAACATTATGTTTATACTTATGTCATGTCAATGTACCAACTAAACTAGCCTAGCCACTACCAATTTTAGGTGAATCAAAGTTGTCTTCTATCCAATTTCTCACAACTTCTGGTATGCATAACAAAGTAGTAAATTTGTACTCTTTTCATAATGTAAATCATGAAGTATCTGACATATAGATCGTTTGCTTTCAGGTGAATGCATAGCCCTTTCACAGTTCAACAAAAGTGTAATGTATACAATACTAACTCAACTTTGCAGTGCATGTGTGTGTGTGTGTTGACTTTCACCTCATTTTGACATTAGTTGAGGCACCTTTCAATCCTATGTTAATCCATGTCATGAAAGTGATAATTAAAAATAGTTTTTTTTCTTCTCTAGGCACTCAAAAGATACAGTTGATTATCATGTTGATTCTTCTTTAACTGGTTCAAGTAATATTGGCCATAGGTGAGGGTGTGGATTAAACTTTCTTGAATACATTTTATAAAGGTCACTATACTCTACAATATTCTTTTAGAAATTTAAATGTCATTTTATTAGATGACCACCGTGACAAACTTTCTTAGCCATTTTTCTACATCCCCTACGAAAAAATATCCAGGGTTTTTACTCAGCCACCCCACCTCACTGGAAACATGCATCTCTTGGAAATCAATACAAACAAAATAATAGAATCATGAATGGAGAAAAATATCATTAATGTTATTGAGATAAATGATATGAAGCTTAAGAGGAAAATGCAAGACAATTTTCCATTTTTTGAATGTAATACACTCCATGAAGATAGTGTTGGTATATATATGCCCATAGAGCCATCCCAAGTGATTGCATGGAGTCAGATATTAATTAATCAATTAATGCAATTATTTGGTTAATTAATGAATTCCAGAATATTCTAATTAATCCACGAGCGTTTTAATTAACGAGTGTTTCTGCTTACCGATGGGTTTAGGAAACCCTACTTCCCTTCGTATCCTATTTAAAGGAGGTTGACAGCCGATGTCTATATAAGATATTGAGAGATGCTTTTTAGTTTACGCTCACGTATGTAAACCCTAGCCGTCACCGTCCTTAGGAGAGAAATGTGCTGCTAGCACGCCGCCGCACAGACACGACTCCTTCCCGCCGGCTTAGGAAGCGCGACGTGGAGTTCCAGTCCATCCGCGTGGATGAAGTAGAGATGCAGACGCTGAGACACTTGCATTTGGAGGGCATCAACGACCATCCGTGTGCGTTATGAGCCGCGTACATCATCTCCCGCAAAGGAGCGTCGCCGAATCTTCCTACGACAGTGAATGAGAGAGAAGTTCCGTCCATGTAGACAAGCGTCGTTGCACACCTTTATGCAGTGGGACATCATCGGACTTGCTCCGCAATAAGGTATATCCCGCAAACACTCCTTACAAATACGCTGTTGTTGACGAGATCCTGTTTCGGGTTGCGTGGATTTTATTGCTTCCGCCGCACATGTTTTCTCCACAAAACCCAACAGATAGTGGGTCAGATGACATCCAAGAAGAGATTTTGTTTATTGATAGTTATCTAATTTGATTTAACCTTCCATAAATAGACATAATGTTCATAAAAATAATATACTTACCTCAATCAAGCCTGGATGATGAATGCATTTTTAACGTCCTAAAAAAGAAATCTCAAAGAACATAGAGATACTTGTAACATGATCCCTAAAAAGTGTCAAATGCATGATTAAACCTTGACCTATTGAGTAGTATATTAAAGAACATGAAACAATATGCTAACATCACAATAGAATAACAAACTATAGTATGTTAATTATATGATGGCCCTTCTTTTAAAAAAAGCAATCTTCCCTGGCCTTTTAAACATTGATACCATTGGTAATGATTGTAGACTCATTTGACCATGATCCCCCAATCCGGTGGATAATGTTCAATGCCAATGCAACTGAAAATAAAGGTAGAGACATACAAGTAATAAGTTGCATACCACATAACTGAAATGGAATGTGGATGGCAGGCACAACACATCTATTGAGAGGCTTTGCAACGAGGTGGAACTCCATATTCTAAAACTCACTTTCACATTTATTAGGAAGAATGGGACTTGATGTCTCAATTTGTCAACACATGGGTGATTAGAATGCTTGAGAAACCAATGCATGGATGATTGCATCCAGAGCTTGGAAGGTGTCTCAATTTGTGATATTGTTACAAAGCTTAAAAAGCAATGAATGAAGTGAAAGACATTTGTACAGATTGAATAAATATAATGTTGTCGCGACTGCTATATAATAGAAGGAAATCCATTTATTTAATACAATTTAGTTTTGTCTACTGCCATTAGAGTATTTTTATTAACACCGCTAAAAAAAGATGCATGGAGCCATGGACGTTTTTTGGAATTAAGTATAACAATGTATGACTATACATAAATAAAAGGACAATCATTTGTGTGTTGCATTTTAGTTCTCTGCTTGTGACCTAATATAGATATAGAACATGCTTAGTAATCCTTCATCCTCGATTTAGAGAGAGCTAGACATATAAGTTTTGCATGTTCACAGTCCTACTACTTCCCCTCCCTACATCCCACAATGTAATGGGAATATAGCTACTAGGGGATCCACATTTTTCAATCAGAGTTCATACCCACCCATGAAGACTACCATCCACATCAGGATCTAGTAGAAGGCCAAGCAAATGCAAGCAAACTTACCTTAAATCATGTACGAGTCCTACTCCATGTAGGTTATTGTCAGATCCAACTTTGTTATTATCCTTAATAGCCTCAACAACAGGGGATTTTTCCTACTCAACCAGCTTCTCAGAGTTTATTGTAGTGTCTGGTCGAAGCATCATGAACCATATATAACTACCACATACTTATCATCAATCAAACTCCAAAAATCCAGATAGAACCAATACTAACACTAATATGAAAGTTACCACCTCATTTAGACCTGCATAATCAAAGGAAGCTGATCTGAATTGAAATCCCATAGAGAGTTTGACACACTAACATTATAGAATTTCTAAGGAGTGCCATTAAAGAAACCGTGGAGTCCACCACAAACATAAACATGGATTAGGTATTTCAATTTGAAAATATGAGTCTAAATTCAAAATCTTATATAATTAGAAGAATGAAAACAATGACAAACTTGAAAAATTGTTAATTAAAATACCATGCTCAAGGAAAGAAGATCATGTATTTGTGCATTGACTCCAGAAAGATGCTAAACAACTAACCAAGTATATAATTATTATTACAGTTCCAACACTCCCGTCAAACTAGAGCATGTTGAATAATGTATGGCTTGTCATCAGTACACAAATATTACCTAAAAGAAACAACACTCTGAAATAAGATGAGTGTGTGATAACTTGATGATAGGACATAAATTGTTTGTTGTTGAGTTATAACTTGCTTCAGACAGTTGTCTCGGGACACAATTTGATAAAATGTAACATGTTTCATGCATAAGTTGCTGATCTGAGGTGGCTTTGCTCTTTGTCAGTGCCTTTGTTTCCTCTTGTTCTTCCCTTATAGCCCTCTCTGTGACTTTCCTAGGAGATCAGGATTCAGTGCTAAACTAGGAGCCTGCTAGCACTTTAACTTATGAAACCACCACAACCATAAGCACTTCAATGCAACCAGGATCCTGCTAGCACTATAACTTATCATATTCCTTAACTTGAGTAGGACTTACCTAGAAGATGTTACAACACTTCTAAACCTGAGCTTGAACATGCCAACGTGTTGTTGTGCTCACAAGGTTGCATTAACCTGAGTAGGACTTATCTAGAAGCTGTTATAACACTTCTAAACCTGAAGCTTGAACAAGCCAAATAGTAGAGGTTGATGGATGCAGTTGTACATTCATGCCTTGAACACTAAAGAAATAGAAAGTCAAGATGAGTCTAGGTAGTTATAGATTTGAATAGTTTGAATCAGATCAAGTTTTGTTTCTTATTCTACTCAAGACTACATCTTGAGTTACACGGGTCTCGAATATTAGACATAATCTGCATAGTTGACAAGATATAATCTCTTCAATGGATTTCTACAAGGCAAGAACTTATGTACTTGGTGACATCTAGGTTCCTATATAAATGAAGAGATTTTTGGTCAATGCGACGTTGAAAAAGGAAAACAAAAAAGGCTAATAAATTTTGAATGAACATATTAAAAAGATGGATGTCACTACAAAAGATGATTGCTATAAAGTGTAAAACATTATATAGTTGGTTATGAGATAAAAAAATAGAGAAAGGATACATACCATGCATGAGATACATGAAAAGAGACAAAAAGAGTGTTTTCATTTTTTGTTCCAGTTCTAGCATGTTTTTGTGAATCTTTCTAGTACCTTCATAAAGCTCAATACTCTTGGCTTTCATCTATTCTACACCACTAATAACATGATCTCATACCTTCTATACCTATACAAAGTCATGTGCTGACAATCACATTAATGATAGGATGAGTTATAGATATGGACTTTCTTTGTTCTATGAAAGTGAGAAGAAGGATCACCATCATTGTTATGTGGTTGGTTCTCTCTTCTCTTTCTCAATTTCATCTTTGAACTAAAGTTGCAAAATGGCCTGATCGGGGATGCTCCATAAAAACCTAGTAGAAAGGCCATTTCTAAGGATATCACATTACTTTAGTTTGATGTGTGAATAAGATTTCCTATTTGATTTATCCTGTCTATTTTTGTCTTGGAATAAGGTATGAATTTTTAGGGTGGTTTTCTAGATCATTATTGAATTTTGACTAAGTGGCAACTATAGTGCAAGATCCTTGATTATATATATGTAGCCACATGATGCTCTATTATACTATCAAGACTGTGCATTAGGTGCTTCCACACAACAACCAGACATACTATATTCACCACAATAAAATTCACATCAACACTGTTAGAGGTTCCATATGGTGCACTTGAATAGTAACAATCACATCACACATTATTTCACATTACTAATTGATCTCTACTTTTAACTTGAGTAGTGTACACCCCTTTAGAGAAGGCCCTTTCAAGAAACACCCAAGATAGGTTCTTGGAATCTTATTAAGTGATAGAGTGTATTGACAACTAATAATGTATAGAAAGACCTTTGTGTATGAGCCGCTTAGCCTAGATGTCATCTATTTGGTCATGTATTAATAATGAAAATGATAGTGATATTTCCAAGTTAACAAGGAAAATAAGTACAACCATACGAACATTACTACTATAACTGAAAACAAAGATAGATCAATGAAAAAACACCATTCCACATTGGACGTACAACTCAACATATTGAGTCAACTAGAAACTAAATCTAAAGAATCAACAACCATCACATGATATTTTGTAGATTCTCCAATAAAAGAAATTTGACACAAGGATATTAAAATTTAATGACAAGGTGAATGAACCATATCTATATTTGCTAAATCCTTTCTATATCCTATGAATTGACAAGCTTTACATACTCTATTGTACACTTATAAAAAGAAGAAAAAAATAAAAATTGTAACATTCATATTGTACTTTTCATGGTTGCCACGACTTTAATCAGTTTACCTACAATAATAATAAAAATCCAAAATTATTATATAGACATGTTGCATTTATAGCAAAGCAAAAAAAAAATACTGAACAATGAGTAATTTATTGGCCAAGCTATTATTGCCCTACTTGCATCTTTGATGATTTGGTAATACCTACAGAAAATAAGATGGACATTTTGTTATTAAGAGATGGCAAACTCCTCTCTTATATATAGGATAGGAGGCAAGTACAAGGAAGCATAACTTAACCCTAATAGATTGTGAAAATTAGGCCCATGTACATTATAAACTAATCAATATAACACTCCCCTCAAGATGGAGAATGGGTGAAATACATGTCCAACTTAGCAATACATAAAAAAGATAAATGACTATATAAAATTTATCTTCCTTGATAAGAAATGATCTTGAAACACTAACACTCCCACTGAAGAAGATATCATGTAGCAGCAAATAAGCTTTTTTGTCTTGATAAAGATAAGATCAATGCAAAAGTATTAATAACAATATGGAACTCATCTGAAAATGATAGTCGCCAGACTCATATAAGGAACCACAAATAAATTGTTGAATCTTTCACGAGCAATCATAACAATGTAGATGGCGGAGAACATATATAAAAGTCATCTAATTTGCCATTGTTGTCAAAGTAGTTCTGCAAAAAAAAAGTGCCAACTTTGAAATAATGTGCGGTAGTCGAGATAAGGACATCACTACAGGAATATTACACCATAGCAGGTGGGTACGTGTTTGAGATGCACTACTATAGGAATATGTGCTATAGTATGTATCAACCACAAATATGAATATACAAAAACTAGGCAACATGGCTTGTCTCTTCTACTCATCTTTCTCTATTTACTCATCTTCATCTATTCTCCCACTCACTCCAACCATGAAAAAGATCATAAGAATTGTTGGGGGTGGAGAGTCTAAAATATTAGTAGAGAAATAGTAGCACAGAAATAAAGCACTATCAGTATAAAGACACAATAGAAAGAACAAAATACTACCAGAATAAACACAATACAAATAAGAGAACATGAATGCTACCGGAATGTAAACTTGGTAGAAAGAAGAGTAGCACTGTCAGAATAGAGCTCGGTAGAGATAAAGCAGTACTACCGAGATGAAACTCAGTAGAAAAGGTAGTAGCACTAAATCTCGGTAGGAAAGCAAAAAGTGCTACGAGATCAGTTGCACGATAGGAAGAAAAATCAATGATGGCTCTTTTTTGTGCTTTATAAACTAGTCATGAAGTCCATTGTAAGAAAATAAAATCAATGCATCAGTCACCGTGTGAGAAGTTTTTTACTGCTCCGAAGAAGTCCATTGTGATTGATGCTGCAATGAAATGACTAGAGTCAAAGATGGCCAGAATTGATGGTGTCATCTTTATCTTAATTGGAAAACGTATTGAATGAATGGACAAATGAAAAGTCATGAGGTGGTAGCCTTGTTTACTGATGTACGCATTATTTCTAGGAGAAAAATTAATACACCAGCCTTCGTAAAGGGAGTTTCCTTCACTCGAGGACCTGCGGGAAAGAAGTATGTGCAGTCTATTTTTATTGACTGTTCGGTTAACCGAGTCCTCGAGGCGTTATGGAGAGAAGATACATTATGACAGGAGATCAAATGCATTGTTGTTTTAGCAATGAAAATGACAGTCCCAAGTGGAGAAAACCGGTGAATGCAGTTGCTTATCAGTAGTAGTACGAGACCAGAAACGTGACACACGTTGGGCAAGTTTCTTCTTGTGGGGGTGGGCAACATAAAAGAACTCTAGCGAGAAGGGACCGAAATTGAACTCGATCTGCAATCCTGATCACGGTGCAGATGAAGAAGGCAACAATGAATATGCAAAAGATTTATATGTCATTTCCGGTCTACGCAATGAATAGAGGAACACGACAGTAGATATGTGCTTTACGTCATTGTCATGGAAGCGACGACTAGATAGATAATAAGACTCATGCAAGTAGATAATGTTGATGATGGTCATGAAAGAGAGCGTATGCAAAAAAGATTGCATTTTTATAGAAGAAAAAGAGAGAAGATGACCATGGAGTTTGGGATGATGTCTAACGGGCAACCAAGCTAAAAACAACGGCGGCTGCCCGTAGGCGGATGTTCTCTCCTTTTCCTTCTTAGATTTAGAATGTTTGCTATGATACCATGCAGAAAATAAGATAGAATACTTTGTTATTAAGAGTTGACAAACTGCCCTCCTATATATAGGAGAGGAGACAAGTACAAGGAAGTATAATTTCACTCTAATGAGCTATGAGAATTAGACCCATATACATAATAAACTAATTGTTCTAATAATCTCCAAGTGGCCTAACCAATTGCTCTTCAGGTTTACCCACAGTGATTGATATCAGTCACATAAAAGACTTGTTGTACTTGAGAGTTCAATGCAAATGGATTATCAATTAAATCAAGGAGGTGTAATTTGACCATTCTAAAGTCATTTTCATCTTTCTCGACACCCATGTTTGCATTGACCCTATCACCTTTGAACAGTATCAGTTGCTTATAGTAACTAACCTCAAGAATCTCTCTTAGTATCCCATGGTAGGTAACTTGGTCCATTATAGGATTTTTGTCCTTAAAACTGGAAGAACTTTTTGTCTGAGAATACCATTAGCCCACTATTCTGAGTTTTTCCATCATGTTCCCGCTCCTTGGTTCAAAACATGTATCCATTTGTTACATATTCAACATATTTCATTGTCATATTTTGTGGTCCTTGAGTTAGAATTAATAGATTTGGTGACACATTTTCTGACTTAGCCTTCTTTTCAACCTGTATACATTGTGAATGGATTTATTTATACAATACTCTAATCATATTAAATGAAATTAGTTTGATATACTTACATACTTCTTAAACCAATCACTAAAAGTGTTCACATGAATCTTATTTATTTCCCATTGTCTTGCACGTGGACTCATTTTCTTCACATGGCAAATGTGCTCCTTGCCCACATATACATAAGTCATGTGTACATACATCTAAAAGTGAAATGTATATTTCTTAATAATGTGATGAACTTAATCCATGAACGGTTCAACTACAATACAGTTGGATAAAATATATTGATATGCATCTTTCAACGTTGCATCTTTAAGCAAAACATGAGCTTTCTTTCTTATTGTACGCCCTTTGTGTGAAGATATAGACCACTCATCATCGGTAATGATATAGCCATCTTCAACATCATTTGTAGACAATTTTTTGAACCTTGTCTCAACTCAGAGAAATACCTCAAAAAAATATTAAGCATTCGTATGCCAAGTAACCTTATGCAATGGAAGCTTCTGGAGCAGCTTTATTCTTCACACATTCTTTCAGAGTTTTTAAGCATCTATAATGAGAAATAATTGTTGATTAACATTACACAATTGTTTGATGCAATTTTATCAAAATTAATAGTTACCTCATACTACCTTTCCACTAGCTAAATCCAATGATAAAATGGTGGCCCAACTATGAATGACCATGTGCTCCATGATGTCAAAAAATGATGGTGGGAAAATCTTCTACATACGATTTATCTCTTTTGAGCACACGTCTTTGAAAAACCTAGAGAACTTAGTCACGTTAGTTATGACATTTTTCTCGATAACACTACCCGTACAGTCAATGACAGAAATGATTGCATTAATATATGATAGTCGTGACTCTTTAATGCCATCATTTTTTTTAATTTGATGCATGCTTTTTAAGAGATATTAGATAAACACCCATTTGGAATCTGTATGGACTTCAACAACTTGCATAACTATTCTTTTTCCTCATTTTCCAAAATAAAATATGAAGGTGGGATAATATTTTTACTTCCATTCTTTATAATGTGTAGTATATGCCTTATTATCATCTCTACAAGGTCGTAACTAAAATTTGTATTGTCCTTTGACTTGTCCATCCCAAGCAACATGTGAATCAAACTCTCACATACATTCTTTTCAGTATGCATTATGTAAAGAGTATGACGAATAAGGTTATGCTTCCGGTACGACAACTCAAAGAAAATGCTCTATTTTTTCCAAATGCAAGGAAGATTGTTTGCATCTCTTTTTTGAACTAAAACTTGACTTCTAAACATCATCCTAGGAGTATTTCTTAATTCTTCTTTTCAATCAAATGATGCTAGATCACTATGAAATTTATAATTCATTGGAAGGAACCTCCTGTGACACATAAAATATTGTTTCCTACTATACGTTAGTCTAAGAGACCATGTGTCCTTATGGCAAACATGACATGCATTATATCCACTAGTTTCCCAACCACAATAAATAACTGTAGGTCCATAGTAAGGTGGACACAACTTGAATACATCTTTACAATCAACATCATAGTGACCGGCCTAAATCGCGCGTCTAAAAGTGGAGGCGGATTTGAGGTAGTCGAGCTTTTACATTTATAAACCCGAATCCTTCTAGGCCCCCGCAACTTTGTTTACGGGGTCGAAGTAGATATACGGGGTCGAACACAGGGACAAGGGGGGTAGTGTTGAGAACCCAAAATCGACACGCTACACTTCGGTGGGTATAAAGAGATATAAATTCCCAAAAGGGAAACATCAAGATTTCACAAATAAAACAAAGAGAACTATCTCCAACTGGAGCTACAAGAGAGATTTAAGGTTTTAGTCATTTAGCAGTTTTTAGGGGTTTTCATGCCACATAAATAGAAAGATAATACTAGAGCTAGGGCAAGATGCGAAGGATAAGACTATAGCAAAACAAGCGGCAGCAGTAACACCCTGCACCCCTCCTCTCAGAGTGGGTACTTCTAACCAAGCGTCAACACCCCTCTCGAGGTTGTCGGACTTAAGTTAGAGTGGAATGTTACGGAAACCACTCCGTTCCAGGCACTTTCGTACTCCAGAATCGGACCAAACACTAGAGTCGTAACACGACTCTCGAAGTTGTTGCGACGGGAAAACACGATTCGGTAGCTAAGCAAAACGCGATCCAAACATGCAAGCTAGAGTTCAGATATCAAACATAGCAGTCATCCAATACATCACACCAAGCATAGAGCAGCAAGTAATTAAGCTTTTCAATTTCCATACACATTAAGGGTCTTAATACAATGCGTAAGAAAGGAATTAAATAACGGAATTAAAGATAGATGTCGCCTTCTTGATGTAGAAGGGCGACAGACTACCGCGGCTCTCCCGCCCGATACCGGACAGGGGCCTAGCCCGATACAGTGGTGTCAGGCAACACACTCTCTCGAGCGACACACCGCGACAACCGACTGTATCGTTCAAGGACCTGGCCGATACGCTCAAGTCGGGCGACACACCCTCTCGGGCGGCACGCATGATGGACAAAGCGTGTCAGGTTCGATATTGTGTCGGGCATGGAGCGACGCGTCCTACTGTCAGGCACTTGTGTCGCTCGTCATCGTTGGCCAATATCGGCCCGCAGTGTCGCCCGAGACAGTTCTAAGTGAACTATCCCCTCCCTCTCGGGACGAGAAAGAGCTCACCTAGTGTCGCCCGGCTCGAGCACCGGGGCACGATACTCCTGCTCTCACAGTTTCCTCTGAAGATCGCTCAAAACTCCCAATTGTCCGAATTCTAAAGTATCTGAACTGTCTTTTCGGCTTCCTGTAGCTGCTATTTATAGGCAGCAGTTGGAGGAAGTTATGGTGCTCGAAGCGCCACGTGTCCTCCTTATTTATGGGTCGGTGGATGGCCGATACTGGTATCGCTCGGCTCAGGAGTGTCGGCTATCGGTCACGTGATGGACGGCACGCCTGTCGGTAGGTGACTGTGTCGCCCGACAAGCTGGGTTATCAGGGCGAGATGGGCTCCCTGTCGGGTAGAAGGCGTGTCGTCCATCTGCTCCTTCTTGCGCGGCATCCTTTTGTCGTGCGTCATTGTGTCGCTCCACTCTGTCGGGCGGAGGTTGTATCGGGCGTCAGGAAGGCCTAAATAGACTTAGATTTATTCTGTGGGCCGGGACGCCTTATTGCACCAAAACGAGGAAAAACTCTGCAAAAGATGGAAATATAGGATTAAGAGCATTACTTGGCCAATTATTGTGAAAGTACATACAAAAGAGAGGAAAATAGCTAAAAATGACAATTTTAGTCTAAAATATCACAAAATTTGGTGTTATCAACTCCCCCAAACTTAGCATTTTGATTGTCCTCAATCAATATTTAAACTTTATTTGTGATGCTTCTTCTTATTTGGTACAACTTTCAGGCCAAGAGGTAAATCAAGTATAGTAATGCCTTTAGAGATAATGATGTCTCATTACGAACAAAAGACCTTGCGTTTCCTGCCTTATTATTTCAGTAGAATTTTTTTTTTCTACAACTTCAGCGAGACTTTAGTGTATGATTCCGAAGTTAGCTTACACACCAAACAACTTTATTTTCGGGGTAGAAAGTTGTGTAAAGGGCAGGCTAAGGCTTTTTGGGTTTTTCATCTTGTTTTCCATCAGTCCTTCCAGGTAAGGGTCCGTTAACGGGCAAGTGGTCCCTGCAGTCCAAGCCAGTTGGCTTTAGAGCAGTGATTTCACATCCTACGTACCACTGCCCCAGATCTACCATACCTAAAGATGGGTACTTTTGGAAAATAAGCGGGTATATATATATATTTTTCTTTTCTTTTATTGGGCACAACTCTCATGCTTTTATTCACACTCATCAGGCTTCTCTCTCTTTTTGGGATTTTCATTGGGTAAAGGAGAAACAAAGAGATTTATGCTGTTTGGGCAGCTTTTTCCTTCTCCATACTCGTCTCTTAGCTGTTTGCGAGATTATTATATTTTTTGAAATTTTTGGCGTGGAAAAAACGTAATCTTCTGTTCGTTTGAAGCAGCATTATCAGAAATATATAATGGAACTTGTATCTCATTAAGCACAAAGAAAACTAACTTTGTAAGCAGTTGCATCATGTTTTTACTAATATAGACTTTGTACATATGTAAGGGAATTTTTTTTATGTGAGCATATATATGTACACATGATACAGGAAAGAACAAAAGAATAAAGAATTCGAGACAAAATTTTGTACCTCCCTCACTGGTACATGGTACCCCCCCCAAACTTGCTCCACACTCTGTCCCAGAGTTGTGAAGTAGATAAGGTAGGGTAATGTTGATCCAGTGAGGGTTAGCCGATGAGTGCGCCTGCGTCAGATAGAAGCTCCCACACGTACTCTCCTCTCTTGCTGTGATAATCGATGTGTTGGAGCTGGTCAGGTGCTGCTTTGTTTGCTATCCATTCCAGGACAAAGATGATGCAGTCGTTAGATAGGGGAACCTGTTGCGGGTTGCGGTGACAGAACTGGAGTTCGTGCCATTTGCTTGCTTGCGTGTCCGGGAATGGTTGTATCATCTTTGCCACCTCGTCGTAGTATTTTCGAGTTAAGCGTTCGACGGATGACAACGGTTCTGATGTACACGGCACTGGATGGTTCTTATTGCTGTCCGAGCTGTTGTAAAAGATTCCTGCTCGTTGCCGAGTGTACACCGTCAGGAGCGTCCAATGGTTATAATGCAGAATTGGCAGAAAAATTTGGCTAGGGACCCCGCTTTCCAACTCTTCCAGGAAAAGCTTTTTTGCTCATGTTTCATCGGCTAGGCAGACGTCGTTGAACAACATAGGATGGGCTATGTATGCGTGTTGGAACTTTGTCTGTAATATTTGGATGCAAGCGGTAAATACAGATACCGCCACACATCCTCCTTCTTTAACCACGTCCCTCAGATCATCTACTGGCACTACCACATCGCCTGCCTTGTAAATGACATCTCCCGGGATAGCATCTGCTAACTTCAGAAGGATTTCATCTACCTGCTCTTGTGTGAGCGTAGTGCACGAGAAGCGGTCGAAGTTTTTGATCAACCTTTATGTACCTCTAGGTGAAGCAGTGTCTTCCATCCCGTGCACTTTTCACAGGGTCTCCAACTGCTTGCCTGCCCCGTGGGTGTCAGTTTCTAGTTCCGCCTCTTTCTCTGCGTAGCTGCTGGATTGTGAAGATTCGTCCTCTTGGTCATTGTCCAGCAGTTTATCAGGTACCCTACGTGTGAAAATAGCGCCCGTCTTTGATCAGTAGCATGGCGTATGTGCCCCTGCGGTGATAGAAACACATGCCCCTAAGGGCCCTCAAGTTGCCAAAAGTACTGAGCACCTCAATGACACTTAAGATGACTAAGGCGTTGTTTCTGCTTCCCTCTTCAGCCTAGACGGGGAAGTTGCAAATAGAATAGAAGTTCCAAACGCCTTCGTGACGTTTGTCTCATTGCTTGATAGCTTGTAGAAGACGCAGCGGTAGAAGCCTAAGCTTTTGGTCCTCTGGGCGGCTGAAAGCAATTCCGGAGTGTGACACCTCGTTGTTATTGCAGTTCAGCAGCCGAACGTCATGGTTCTTTAAGTCTGCTATGCAGAGGAACCAAAAGTCGCGGTGCTTGTACGGTGCCAACATGAGGTTAGGGCTATGCTCGTCAATGTGTCGCAGCATGTTGGTCACCGCGGTGGAGTCTTATTCTCCCTTCATTATCCTTCTTGCTAAGGTCGGGGTGGTGGTGTATATTTTCTTCTGACCTGTCTTGCTATCGATATTTTCTATTATCGCATTTTTGAGGACCCTAAACAGTCTTTTTCCGATGACGGCCGACGAGCGGAACATGCTGCAGAGTGTTCCCCGTCGTACGGAGAAGTTTCCGTCGCTCCAGACGACGTCTTCTTCATCTGCCCGCGTTCTTAGGACCTTGTCTAGTAGTCTCTGGTCTCTGATCGTCAGGCAGCCGATGTCCCTTCTGTCGAAATCGGCCATCTCAAAGGAAGGTATCTCAGACGGCTCACGGAACCTGTCCGCCATCGAGCGTCTTCCTCGGAGGAGGTGTCTTTCATTATCTGCATACACATCCCCCTTTTCTCCCTCTGATTCTTCAGAAGAGTCTCCCCCGATGCTGATATCTTCATTATCATCTTCAATTTCATCCAAGGGGATGGAGATGTTTGCATTTCCCAATCCTAAGGAACTCCCGGCCAATCCTAAGGAGCTCCCATGTCTGCCGGGAGTTCCTTCGGCCGATCCTTGTTCCGTCCCCTCCTTGGGCGTTGAGGATTGTCTGCTGGAGGAGGAGGACGATGCTGTTCCCGAGGGGGAACCTGATGAAGAGGGATGAGAGCCCCAGCTAGGAGGTGACGACGACCGTCTCGGCTGCCTTCAGTGCGTATGGTCGTCACTTATGTCCATTCTCTCTTCGAGCCTATCTAGTCGTTGGAGAAATTGCTGCATTGTTGCATTTAAGGCTTCTAGTCCGCCGGGAAGGCTCGCTAGAGTCAGCAGCTCTCTCTCTTGGCTATTCAGCCTGTTTTGGAAAGATACAAACTTGCGGGTTAGGGAAATACAGGTAGCTGAGTTTATTTCTGTTACCTCCCGCAGGTTGTTGATCTCGTGCCCGAGCAACTTTCTGAGCGACGGAGGAGTTCCGGCAGGTCTCCCTTCCGTCCTCGCGACACCTTGCTCGCGTGAAGGTCCACCAGGCGAGGTAGACACTATATGAATTGTTTGCGTTGCCGATGCCGCCAGGCCAGGCGACGGTGCTCCTTCCGCAGCTACCACCTTGCCTTTTTGTCGGGGAGGGGATGGCTGCGGTGCGGGCGAACGTTGCTCCACCTCCGCACTGTCGGCGATCTCCTCACCTTCTACAAAAGGCGACACCGGCGGCGGGGTTGGTGTCAACTGAGCTCCCTCGAGCTCCATTCTGAGAATCTCGCCAAACACCCCATTACTGGAGTCCGGCTGAGGTGTCTCTTCCGCCTCTGCAGGCATCACAGGGATGACAGGGGCTGCGGCCGTCTCTTCCGTGGCAGCTCGCGGATTCTCTGTCTCGGTGACCTCGACGATCACTGTTTCTTTCTCATCTATCACCCTTCTTGTCGTGGCGGTGGTTGATATAGTTGGAACGACGACAAATCGGCCAACGGTTGTCGTCGGTAGCTCTGGGGCGGCCTTTTCTGGGGCCCTGGTCGATGTGGTCAGAGTTGTGTTATTTGCTACAGCTTCAATCTCGGTGGTGGTGAAGATCAGTTTCTCTACGTCGTAGTCAGCGCAACGAGGGAGGGGGAGGAGTATATCTGTCCTCAAAAACTTGTAGAAGAAGTTCCTCCCCTCCCAGTTGACGATGTTGGTCCTTATCAAGTACTTGGTGTCAAACACCTCGTCGCCTTGCGTCCTCGAATGGCTGCACGGCTCGTTTGGGTACCCGAGTCCTACTTGAAAAATACTAGAGGGGGGGTGAATAGAGTTTTTAAATAATTTTAACAATTTATTAAACTCAAACAACCACAATTGAAAATTGGAAGAAGGAGACAGGTGTTTAGAGTGGTTCCAACTTTAGCAAATACTAAAGTTGTCAGTCCACTACCCGGTTGCTTACCCAACCGGGATTTTGAAAGTATTTATTTTATTACCTTCTCAAGGATTTATACAAAATACAATACTTTCCTTTACACCCTTTGAACAGCCTTCACTTGAAGTAGGTGCACCAACTTTGAGGTAGCCTTCTTGAAGTAACTCCAAGCTCCCCCTTGAAGTAGCCTTCCTCTCTAGAAGTAACCTCCCGTTGCACCAGCCTTCTGAAGTAGCTCAAAGTCACCTTCTTCACCAAGAAGATCTCCACCCTCTCCAATCAGCAGCCTCCAACCTAGGAGTAGCAAGGAGAGTACAAACAGTAATAGAGAACAAGAAAGGAAAAAGGAAAATTACAACTTATCCTTTGTAGCCCAAGGCTTGATTTGCCTAGATCAAGCGTATAGATCTCCTAACCAAGTGTATGAACTTGTGATTGCAGTGGGTAGGAGATACTAGCCTATAGGACACGAATTTTGAGCTAAGGAAGGAAATAGCCAATTGTCACAATGCTCAAATTGCTCACAAACAGATTGCTCAAAGTATGCTCAAGGATTTCTCAAGTGTAACAAGTATATTTGAGTGTCCTATGGCTTGTCCTATTTATAGGAATGGCCTAAGGATGATTAAGGTCGTTCTAGACAACTTCTAGGGATTTCTAAGTGCTTAACTAGCCGTTGGGTACAAGTCTGTTGTTTTAACAACGGCTAATTAATTAATTCTGCAGTTGCTGTCAGAGATCATCTCGGTCGAGGAATGGTCGACCGAGACACCTACTCGGTCGAACTTTTGTCGACCGACAGGCTCTCTGGAACAAGTGATTTGCAACGTCTATCTTCAACTGCCAACTACCTTGTCAGTTGTGTCTAACGGCTACTTTGGATCTTTCTCAGTCGAGAAGATTGTCGACTGAGAGTATCTCGGTCGAGGAGTTTGTCGACCGAGATTGATCCTATTTCAATGTTTCAATTTAGGCACTAATTATATGTATGAGTGTGCATATGTGATCCTATTTGAAGGGAATGACTTATCTAAATGTGGTGTTTAGCTAGGGAGAATCTAACGCTTGATTTACATGCAATCTAAGTACTTGTACATTATATATTTGTACAAGTTTTTACAAAGCGATTACATTGCATGAAAACATAAATATGTAAGCATATGGATTTCCCTAGTTGCTTTGTCATCCACCTTAATCCTGCACACTCAAGTAGATCGTTAGATCAATAAGAATGAAATGTTTGTCATAATCAAAACAAAGGGTTTTATAGATGTCCATTTAGCCAACAATCTCCCCCTTTTTGAAGATGACAAACATTTCCAAAAATATAAATAAAGGAAATATAAACCATATGAGTTTCATACCTGAAGATTACCTTTTGTAGCCATTCTTGTTTTGCAAGTAAGTGCTTGGCCTTTTTCATTATGAAACTCAGTTATTATAGTTTTTATTTTATTTTGATATTTTCTTCTCCCCCTTTGTCATTTCAAAAAGATATCCATGTTGAATATTTGATATTACTTCTCCCCCTTAATTTTACACTATGTTCCCTTTTAGATAGATACCTCAAGATATAAGTGCTTTGCAATAGATGTCAATTTAGTCATAACTTTAACTTTTAGGTATTTGCAAAGATTGTCATCCATTTTGATTTATCTGTATTTATTACTCCCCTTATTTTGTATGCTCTACAATAGTCTTATAATCCAAATTAAAATGATACCAAAAAGATATCCATTATAAAGATAACCAATTTCATTACAAGCATGAAAAGATAGCCAAACCATGTAAAGATAACCCATTTATTACAATTTTGCAAAGATTCCATTACAACTAATACAACTTCCAAATCTCACTGGAAAGACTTAAGAATTACATCAATGTCAGGGTCTTTCCCAAGAAAAGGCTCAGCTCCATAGTACTGGACCAAAGTTTGCCACTCCAGAGCACCTGTCTTGGTTAAGGCATATGCCTCCAAGAAGGTTGGAACACGATCAAATCGGAAATGAGCAGCAATATCTTGTAGTTGCATTGATGAAAACTGAGTATGCGTGAGATCTGTAGATGGTGGAGGTGGAGGTTGATAGTAGTTGTAAGATGGATTATATGGATTGAGCATGCCAGGATTTAAAGAGTAAGGATATTCATCTGGTTGGTTTGGAGAAAGAGTTTGCATTCTTTGGTTTAGATAAGTCATGGCATGATGGTTATAATCTAGTTGTTTACTAAGATGATATTGTGACCCAACAACATAGGTTAGAGTGTTTTGGATGGGATCATAGGGTAGGCTGGTAGGAGGAGGTGGAGGTGGTATATCTTGGGTAGATGTCTCTCCTTCTACCCTAGCCCTCTTATGACCGAAATCCATTCCCATTTTTTCTACAGTATTCTTACTTATTTTTTGTGGTCTACGCTCCCATGTATATCCCATATCCTCAATTTGGGTTTTAAGAAAATGTTGAGTAATTTGGCATACAAGATCAGCATATGGAGGATTGCCAGAAAACTCAAGCATGTTTTTAAGAATAATGCGGATAAAGTTTGTGGGAATGCGTTGGATAATGGCATATATTAGACACATACGAAAAATAGGAACTTCAGACTTATTTGCTCTAGGATGTATGTTTGTTGAAACAATAAGGTTTACAATCCTAGCATCTGGTTTGAGATTGATAGCATAGTATGTGCCCCTATCTTCGTGACAGGTTGTATTTGATTGAAAAATGGTTCTTTTGATGTCACTAAGACTAATTGTATGGTCATCTTGGGAAAATTGATTAAGTGGGTTTCCAGTGGTAAGGTCAAGGGTGTCTTGATATTCATCTATGTCAATATTTAGCATGTCAAGAATATCTCTTTCAGTAAATCGAAAGCTATGCCCATTCACCATAGTATAGAAGAAGATGGTTTCTCTTTCAGAGTGGGAGATGAGGTTAGTATAGAATTCATTCACTACCTTGGTGGAATAGGAAGGAAAAGAAGGGTTGATGAATTCTTTCAGCTTTTGCACTTCAAAAAGGTCCTCCAAGTCGACGATGTTGAGGAAGTCCATAACTTAACTGGTCGTCGTGGGAGAGGAGCTTTGGAGGAGAGCCGTAGATAGCGATCACCAGCATCTCCGTCGACGAAGGCAATGTCGTTGATGATCGTCAATGGTGGAGTAGCTTCCCTTCCTTTCCTGCCGGCGACCTTCTTCTTTCCATGAGCAGAGGATGATGCCATTGTGTTGCTTGAAGGTGGAGAAGAAGCAAGGAAGTCTTGGGGATGAGGATGCTAAAGATTTGCACAAGAATTCACTAGAGAGAGCCTATGGAAACAAGAATATGAAGGTTTGAAGAAGTGACCCATTTTTGGTCCCTTTTATAGCAATCCAGTGACCGGGTCGGTCGACAATTTGTCGACCGAGCGTCCGCAACGGTCATATTCCAGACGCGCCACTCGGCCGTCCAACGGTCGACTTGCAACGGTCGGCCGTTAACGGTAACGGTCGGATTGCAACGGTCATATCCCAACGGCTCTTTCTCGGTCGAGAAATTGTCGACCGACACTGTCTCGGTCGAACAATTGTCGACCGGAAGTGTGTCTGATGTTAGGTCTGTCTTGATTCTGTCGGTCGAGAGAGGTGGGCAGACCGAGAGGTTTTCGGTCGAAGATTCGTCGACCGACAAACTTACTGGGTACGAATTTTTTAAGCTGATTGTTAATGCAAATGATAGACTGAATTTGTAGAGCATATATATATTTTCTAAGGGAGTAATATTTTGTTTTATTATTGACAATATTGGGACAATTTTGTGATCATAATTTGATTTTGCTTTTAATCACAATAAAATGATATTCAAATAGTTATTGTGTCAAACTTATTTTAGGTCGCATTTGACTACGACCATAGCGCCCCTTGGTCAAATTTCATTTTAACCAAGAGGCAAATTTGCAGATTTTCAAATTGAACATATCGAGTATAATATCTGCATAAAATTTGATTAAGTATCAAGTTGAAGCATACTACTTGATATAATTCTTAAATGAAGGCACAATTAATATCTCAATTCTTAAAAAAAATACTAATTTAGAGATTTTGTCTTATGTGTTGCAAGCAATAGCATATAACCAATAAATCATTTTGCTTGCCGAATATCATCACGGATCCATGCATACAATTTATCATTATCAATGCGTACCAATTTTGTGATCATACCATTTATCATTATCAATGCGTACCAAATATTGAAAGCATATCCATGATGTAATGATAACAGCATATAACCAATAAATCATTTATGAAATAAACTAATATTAATCTTATTTGAATTTGTAGGGATGATTTTCAACATATATCCATTCATCAATCACAAATAGATAGCATTTTCCTCAATTTCAAAGAGATTCAGCAATTTTGCAACAGACTGGAAATCAGTGACATGCTCGGTCGACAATTTCTCGACCGACAGTGTCTCGGTCGACAGCCTCTCGACAGACAATATTTCTGGAATTGTTAATTGCTTCCAAATAAAACATAACTATGCAAGTTAAATATTTAGATACTTAGATTTATTTGTTATCCCATTATGTTGAGTTGAGATAGACGTAGAAATATGCAACTAAGGTTCTTGGTCATATCTCAACTTAATTGCGTTTATTTAGTTTGGAGGTCTTGGAACCCAAACTAACTCGACATCTTTTCTCTTGTAAGGACATGAAAAGGAATAATGACCAAGGCGCAAACAATAATGACAGCATATCGAGTCAACCTCATATCTTTTTCTATGGTTGTGTTCAGTGTTGTTCTTGAGTGATGATGTTCCTTTAGGTACATATATAGATTGATGTGTTTGTGACTTTCTCCAACTAGGTTGTTGATAGGATTTCCCTTTAGGCTTGTAACCTAGTCCTCTTCTCCCGATTTGATGATAGGGATTATCTAAGATTTCATCAAGAATGCCATTACTATTTAAATTACTAACTTTTTGTTGTAACTTGGCAATCTCTTCCATTCTCTTCTTGATATCTAGTTTTGCTTGATCTAGATTAGAAGACAATGAATTTCTTTCTTTGACAATAGAATCATAATCTAGATGGTTGCATAAGATGGGTTGTTTTTTAAGATCATTTACTTGTCTTTGCAAATTATTTTTCTCTAAAGAAAGTAGATTACAATTTGCCTCTATAGATTTTAACTCAATATCGTGATCTTCAATGATCTTTTTAAGATCTTCATTTTCAGATGTAATAGCCAGAAGCTTAGCATGTAATTCATCATTTGCTTTATTAGATTTCTTTAATTTCTTCTTGCATTCAACATATTTAATATGTGTTTCTTCAAGGCTAGCAACTAGTTCTTCTTTAGATAAATAAAAAAGAGTTACCTCTTCTTCTTCTTCCTCGCTAGTTGTGGCAATGAGACAATCTTTGTTCTCATCTTCCTTCTTTGATCTCCATGGACATTTAGTTGTTGTGTGGCTTGTTCCTAAGCACCAATTGCAACATGTTGTAGTTTTGTCCAAGCAGCACCTTTTGTTGTGATTGTAATCACCATTACCCTCCATTCTTCAAGACCTGGTTAGGGTTCCTTGAAGCCTGCTCTGATACCAATTGAAAAACACTAGAGGGGAGGGGGTGAATAGAGTTTTTAAATAATTTTAACAATTTATTAAACTCAAACAACCACAATTGAAAATTGGAAGAAGGAGACAGGTGTTTAGAGTGGTTCCAACTTTAGCAAATACTAAAGTTGTCAGTCCACTACCCGGTTGCTTACCCAACCGGGATTTTGAAAGTATTTATTTTATTACCTTCTCAAGGATTTATACAAAATACAATACTTTCCTTTACACCCTTTGAACAGCCTTCACTTGAAGTAGGTGCACCAACTTTGAGGTAGCCTTCTTGAAGTAACTCCAAGCTCCCCCTTGAAGTAGCCTTCCTCTCTAGAAGTAACCTCCCGTTGCACCAGCCTTCTGAAGTAGCTCAAAGTCACCTTCTTCACCAAGAAGATCTCCACCCTCTCCAATCAGCAGCCTCCAACCTAGGAGTAGCAAGGAGAGTACAAACAGTAATAGAGAACAAGAAAGGAAAAAAGGAAAATTACAACTTATCCTTTGTAGCCCAAGGCTTGATTTTCCTAGATCAAGCGTATAGATCTCCTAACCAAGTGTATGAACTTGTGATTGCAGTGGGTAGGAGATACTAGCCTATAGGACACGAATTTTGAGCTAAGGAAGGAAATAGCCAATTGTCACAATGCTCAAATTGCTCACAAATAGATTGCTCAAAGTATGCTCAAGGATTTCTCAAGTGTAACAAGTATATTTGAGTGTCCTATGGCTTGTCCTATTTATAGGAATGGCCTAAGGATGCTTAAGGACGTTCTAGACAACTTCTAGGGGTTTCTAAGTGCTTAACTAGCCGTTAGGTACAAGTCTGTTGTTTTAACAACGACTAATTAATTAATTCTGCAGTTGCTGTCAGAGATCATCTCGGTCAAGGAATGGTCGACCGAGACACCTACTCGGTCGAACTTTTGTCGACCGACAGGCTCTCTGGAACAAGTGATTTGCAACGTCTATCTTCAACTGCCAACTACCTTGTCAGTTGTGTCTAACAGCTACTTTGGATCTTTCTCGGTCGAGAAGATTGTCGACCGAGAGTGTCTCGGTCGAGGAGTTTGTCGACCGAGATTGATCCTATTTCAATGTTTCAATTCAGGCACTAATTATATGTATGAGTGTGCATATGTGATCCTATTTGAAGGGAATGACTTATCTAAATGTGGTGTTTAGCTAGGGAGAATCTAACGCTTGATTTACATGCAATCTAAGTACTTGTACATTATATATTTGTACAAGTTTTTACAAAGCGATTACATTGCATGAAAACATAAACATGTAAGCATATGGATTTCCCTAGTTGCTTTGTCATCCACCTTAATCCTGCACACTCAAGTAGCTCGTTAGATCAATAAGAATGAAATGTTTGTCATAATCAAAACAAAGGGTTTTATAGATGTCCATTTAGCCAACAATCTCCCCCTTTTTGAAGATGACAAACATTTCCAAAAATATAAATAAAGGAAATATAAACCATATGAGTTTCATACCTGAAGATTACCTTTTGTAGCCATTCTTGTTTTGCAAGTAAGTGCTTGGCCTTTTTCATTATGAAACTCAGTTATTATAGTTTTTATTTTATTTTGATATTTTCTTCTCCCCCTTTGTCATTTCAAAAAGATATCCATGTTGAATATTTGATATTACTTCTCCCCCTTAATTTTATACTATGTTCCCTTTTAGATAGATACCTCAAGATATAAGTGCTTTGCAATAGATGTCAATTTAGTCATAACTTTAACTTTTAGGTATTTGCAAAGATTGTCATCCATTTTGATTTATCTGTATTTATTACTCCCCTTATTTTGTATGCTCTACAATAGTCTTATAATCCAAATTAAAATGATGCCAAAAAGATATCCATTATAAAGATAACCAATTTCATTACAAGCATGAAAAGATAGCCAAACCATGTAAAGATAACCCATTTATTACAATTTTGCAAAGATTCCATTACAACTAATACAACTTCCAAATCTCACTCGAAAGACTTAAGAATTACATCAATGTCAGGGTCTTTCCCAAGAAAAGGCTCAGCTCCATAGTACTGGACCAAAGTTTGCCACTCCAGAGCACCTGTCTTGGTTAAGGAATATGCCTCCAAGAAGGTTGGAACACGATCAAATCGGAAATGAGCAGCAATATCTTGTAGTTGCATTGATGAAAACTGAGTATGCGTGAGATCTGTAGATGGTCGAGGTGGAGGTTGATAGTAGTTGTAAGATGGATTATATGGATTGAGCATGCCAGGATTTAAAGAGTAAGGATATTCATCTGGTTGGTTTGGAGAAAGAGTTTGCATTCTTTAGTTTAGATAAGTCATGGCATGATGGTTATAATCTAGTTGTTTACTAAGATGATATTGTGACCCAGCAACATAGGTTAGAGTGTTTTGGATGGGATCATAGGGTAGGCTGGTAGGAGGAGGTGGAGGTGGTATATCTTGGGTAGATGTCTCTCCTTCTACCCTAGCCCTCTTATGACCGAAATCAATTCCCATTTTTTCTACAGTATTCTTACTTATTTTTTGTGGTCTACGCTCCCATGTATATCCCATATCCTCAATTTGGGCCTTAAGAAAATGTTGAGTAATTTGGCATACAAGATCAGCATATGGAGGATTGCCAGAAAACTCAAGCATGTTTTTAAGAATAATGTGGATAAAGTTTGTGGGAATGCGTTGGATAATGGCATATATTAGACACATACGAAAAATAGGAACTTCAGACTTATTTGCTCTAGGATGTATGTTTGTTGAAACAATAAGGTTTACAATCCTAGCAGCTGGTTTGAGATTGATAGCATAGTATGTGCCCCTATCTTCGTGACAGGTTGTATTTGATTGAAAAATGGTTCTTTTGATGTCACTAAGACTAATTGTATGGTCATCTTGGGAAAATTGATTAAGTGGGTTTCTAGTGGTAAGGTCAAGGGTGTCTTGATATTCATCTATGTCAATATTTAGCATGTCAAGAATATCTCCTTCAGTAAATCGAAAGCTATGCCCATTGACCATAGTATAGAAGAAGATGGTTTCTCTTTCAGAGTGGGAGATGAGGTTAGCATAGAATTCATTCACTACCTTGGTGGAATAGGAAGGAAAAGAAGGGTTGATGAATTCTTTCAGCTTTTGCACTTCAAAAAGGTCCTCCAAGTCGACGATGTTGAGGAAGTCCATAACTTCAACTGGTCGTCGTGGGAGAGGAGCTTTTGAGGAGAGCCGTAGATAGCGATCACCAGCATCTCCGTCGACGAAGGCAATGTCGTTGATGATCGTCAATGGTGGAGTAGCTTCCCTTCCTTTCCTGCCGGCGACCTTCTTCTTTCCACGAGCAGAGGATGATGCCATTGTATTGCTTGAAGGTGGAGAAGAAGCAAGGAAGTCTTGGGGATGAGGATGCTAAAGATTTGCACAAGAATTCACTAGAGAGAGCCTATGGAAACAAGAATATGAAGGTGTGAAGAAGTGACCCGTTTTTGGTCCCTTTTATAGCAATCCAGTGACCGGGTCGGTCGACAATTTGTCGACCGAGCATCCGCAACGGTCATATTCCAGACGCGCCACTCGGCCGTCCAACGGTCGACTTGCAACGGTCGGCCGTTAACGGTAACGGTCGGATTGCAACGGTCATATCCCAACGGCTCTTTCTCGGTCAAGAAATTGTCGACCGACACTGTCTCGGTCGAACAATTGTCGACCGGAAGTGTGTCCGATGTTAGGTCTGTCTTGATTCTGTCGGTCGAGAGAGGTGGGCAGACCGAGAGGTTTTCGGTCGAAGATTCGTCGACCGACAGACTTACTGGGTACGAATTTTTTAAGCTGATTGTTAATGCAAATGATAGACTGAATTTGTAGAGCATATATATATTTTCTAAGGGAGTAATATTTTGTTTTATTATTGACAATATTGGGACAATTTTGTGATCATAATTTGATTTTGCTTTTAATCACAATAAAATGATATTCAAATAGTTATTGTGTCAAACTTATTTTAGGTCGCATTTGACTACGACCATAGCGCCCCTTGGTCAAATTTCATTTTAACCAAGAGGAAAATTTGCAGATTTTCAAATTGAACATATCGAGTATAATATCTGCATAAAATTTGATTAAGTATCAAGTTGAAGCATACTACTTGATATAATTCTTAAATGAAGGCACAATTAATATCTCAATTCTTAAAAAAAATACTAATTTAGAGATTTTGTCTTATGTGTTGCAAGCAATAGCATATAACCAATAAATCATTTTGCTTGCCGAATATCATCACGGATCCATGCATACAATTTATCATTATCAATGCGTACCAATTTTGTGATCATACCATTTATCATTATCAATGCGTACCAAATATTGAAAGCATATCCATGATGTAATGATAACAACATAGAACCAATAAATCATTTATGAAATAAACTAATATTAATCTTATTTAAATTTGTAGGGATGATTTTCAACATATATCCATTCATCAATCACAAATAGATAGCATTTTCCTCAATTTCAAAGAGATTCAGCAATTTTGCAACAGACTGGAAATTAGTGACATGCTCGGTCGACAATTTCTCGACCGACAGTGTCTCGGTCGACAGCCTCTCGACCGACAATATTTTTGGAATTGTTAATTGCTTCCAAATAAAACATAACTATGCAAGTTAAATATTTAGATACTTAGATTTATTTGTTATCCCATTATGTTGAGTTGAGATAGACGTAGAAATATGCAACTAAGGTTCTTGGTCATATCTCAACTTAATTGCGTTTATTTAGTTTGGAGGTCTTGTAACACAAACTAACTCGACATCTTTTCTCTTGTAAGGACATGAAAAGGAATAATGACCAAGGCGCAAATAATAATGACAGCATATCGAGTCAACCTCATATCTTTTTCTATGGTTGTGTTCAGTGTTGTTCTTGGGTGATGATGTTCCTTTAGGTACATATATAGATTGATGTGTTTGTGACTTTCTCCAACTAGGTTGTTGATAGGATTTCCCTTTAGGCTTGTAACCTAGTCCTCTTCTCCCGATTTGATGATAGGGATTATCTAAGATTTCATCAAGAATGCCATTACTATTTAAATTACTAACTTTTTGTTGTAACTTGGCAATCTCTTCCATTCTCTTCTTGATATCTAGTTTTGCTTGATCTAGATTAGAAGACAATGAATTTCTTTCTTTGACAATAGAATCATAATCTAGATGGTTGCATAAGATGGGTTGTTTTTTAAGATCATTTACTTGTCTTTGCAAATTATTTTTCTCTAAAGAAAGTAGATTACAATTTGCCTCTATAGATTTTAACTCAATATCGTGATCTTCAATGATCTTTTTAAGATTTTCATTTTCAGATGTAATAGCCAGAAGCTTAGCATGTAATTCATCATTTGCTTTATTATATTTCTTTAATTTCTTCTTGCATTCAACATATTTAATATGTGTTTCTTCAAGGCTAGCAACTAGTTCTTCTTTAGATAAATAAAAAAGAGTTACCTCTTCTTCTTCTTCCTCGCTAGTTGTGGCAATGAGACAATCTTTGTTCTCATCTTCCTTCTTTGATCTCCATGGACATTTAGTTGTTGTGTGGCTTGTTCCTAAGCACCAATTGCAACATGTTGTAGTTTTGTCCAAGCAGCACCTTTTGTTGTGATTGTAATCACCATTACCCTCCATTCTTCAAGACCTGGTTAGGGTTCCTTGAAGCCTGCTCTGATACCAATTGAAAAACACTAGAGGGGGGGGTGAATAGAGTTTTTAAATAATTTTAACAATTTATTAAACTCAAACAACCACAATTGAAAATTGGAAGAAGGAGACAGGTGTTTAGAGTGGTTCCAACTTTAGCAAATACTAAAGTTGTCAGTCCACTACCCGGTTGCTTACCCAACCGGGATTTTGAAAGTATTTATTTTATTACCTTCTCAAGGATTTATACAAAATACAATACTTTCCTTTACACCCTTTGAACAACCTTCACTTGAAGTAGGTGCACCAACTTTGAGGTAGCCTTCTTGAAGTAACTCCAAGATCCCCCTTGAAGTATCCTTCCTCTCTAGAAGTAACCTCCCGTTGCACCAGCCTTCTGAAGTAGCTCAAAGTCACCTTCTTCACCAAGAAGATCTCCACCCTCTCCAATCAGTAGCCTCCAACCTAGGAGTAGCAAGGAGAGTACAAACAGTAATAGAGAACAAGAAAGGAAAAAGGAAAATTACAACTTATCCTTTGTAGCCCAAGGCTTGATTTGCCTAGATCAAGCGTATAGATCTCCTAACCAAGTGTATGAACTTGTGATTGCAGTGGGTAGGAGATACTAGCCTATAGGACACGAATTTTGAGCTAAGGAAGGAAATAGCCAATTGTCACAATGCTCAAATTGCTCACAAACAGATTGCTCAAAGTATGCTCAAGGATTTCTCAAGTGTAACAAGTATATTTGAGTGTCCTATGGCTTGTCCTATTTATAGGAATGGCCTAAGGATGCTTAAGGACGTTCTAGACAACTTCTAGGGGTTTCTAAGTGCTTAACTAGCCGTTAGGTACAAGTCTGTTGTTTTAACAACGGCTAATTAATTAATTCTGCAGTTGCTGTCAGAGATCATCTCGGTCGAGGAATTGTCGACCGAGACACCTACTCGGTCAAACTTTTGTCGACCGACAGGCTCTCTGGAACAAGTGATTTGCAACGTCTATCTTCAACTGCCAACTACCTTGTCAGTTGTGTCTAACGGCTACTTTGGATCTTTCTCGGTCGAGAAGATTGTCGACCGAGAGTGTCTCGGTCAAGGAGTTTGTCGACCGAGATTGATCCTATTTCAATGTTTCAATTTAGGCACTAATTATATGTATGAGTGTGCATATGTTTTCCTATTTGAAGGGAATGACTTATCTAAATGTGGTGTTTAGCTAGGGAGAATCTAACGCTTGATTTACATGCAATCTAAGTACTTGTACATTATATATTTGTACAAGTTTTTACAAAGCGATTACATTGCATGAAAACATAAACATGTAAGCATATGGATTTCCCTAGTTGCTTTGTCATCCACCTTAATCCTGCACACTCAAGTAGCTCGTTAGATCAATAAGAATGAAATGTTTGTCATAATCAAAACAAAGGGTTTATAGATGTCCATTTAGCCAACAATCTCCCCCTTTTTGAAGATGACAAACATTTCCTAAAATATAAATAAAGGAAATATAAACCATATGAGTTTAATACCTGAAGATTACCTTTTGTAGCCATTCTTGTTTTGCAAGTAAGTGCTTGGCCTTTTTCATTATGAAACTCAGTTATTATAGTTTTTATTTTATTTTGATATTTTCTTCTCCCCCTTTGTCATTTCAAAAAGATATCCATGTTGAATATTTGATATTACTTCTCCCCCTTAATTTTATACTATGTTCCCTTTTAGATAGATACCTCAAGATATAAGTGCTTTGCAATACATGTCAATTTAGTCATAACTTTAAATTTTAGGTATTTGCAAAGATTGTCATCCATTTTGATTTATCTGTATTTATTACTCCCCTTATTTTGTATGCTCTACAATAGTCTTATAATCCAAATTAAAATGATTCCAAAAAGATATCCATTATAAAGATAACCAATTTCATTACAAGCATGAAAAGATAGCCAAACCATGTAAAGATAACCCATTTATTACAATTTTGCAAAGATTCCATTACAACTAATACAACTTCCAAATCTCACTGGAAAGACTTAAGAATTACATCAATGTCAGGGTCTTTCCCAAGAAAAGGCTCAGCTCCATAGTACTGGACCAAAGTTTGCCACTCCAGAGCACCTGTCTTGGTTAATGCATATGCCTCCAAGAAGGTTGGAACACGATCAAATCGGAAATGAGCAGCAATATCTTGTAGTTGCATTGATGAAAACTGAGTATGCGTGAGATCTGTAGATGGTGGAGGTGGAGGTTGATAGTAGTTGTAAGATGGATTATATGGATTGAGCATGCCAGGATTTAAAGAGTAAGGATATTCATCTGGTTGGTTTGGAGAAAGAGTTTGCATTCTTTGGTTTAGATAAGTCATGGCATGATGGTTATAATCTAGTTGTTTACTAAGATGATATTGTGACCCAGAAACATAGGTTAGAGTGTTTTGGATGGGATCATAGGGTAGGCTGGTAGGAGGAGGTGGAGGTGGTATATCTTGGGTAGATGTCTCTCCTTCTACCCTAGCCCTCTTATGACCGAAATCAATTCCCATTTTTTCTACAGTATTCTTACTTATTTTTTGTGGTCTACGCTCCCATGTATATCCCATATCCTCAATTTGGGTCTTAAGAAAATGTTGAGTAATTTGGCATACAAGATCAGCATATGGAGGATTGCCAGAAAACTCAAGCATGTTTTTAAGAATAATGCGGATAAAGTTTGTGGGAATGCGTTGGATAATGGCATATATTAGACACATATGAAAAATAGGAACTTCAGACTTATTTGCTCTAGGATGTATGTTTGTTGAAACAATAAGGTTTACAATCCTAGCAGCTGGTTTGAGATTGATAGCATAGTATGTGCCCCTATCTTCGTGACAGGTTGTATTTGATTGAAAAATGGTTCTTTTGATGTCACTAAGACTAATTGTATGGTCATCTTGGGAAAATTGATTAAGTGGGTTTCCAGTGGTAAGGTCAAGGGTGTCTTGATATTCATCTATGTCAATATTTAGCATGTCAAGAATATCTCCTTCAATAAATCGAAAGCTATGCCCATTGACCATAGTATAGAAGAAGATGGTTTCTCTTTCAGAGTGGGAGATGAGGTTAGCATAGAATTCATTCACTACCTTGGTGGAATAGGAAGGAAAAGAAGGGTTGATGAATTCTTTCAGCTTTTGCACTTCAAAAAGGTCCTCCAAGTCGACGATGTTGAGGAAGTCCATAACTTCAACTGGTCGTCGTGGGAGAGGAGCTTTGGAGGAGAGCCGTAGATAGCGATCACCAGCATCTCCGTCGACGAAGGCAATTTCGTTGATGATCGTCAATGGTGGAGTATCTTCCCTTCCTTTCCTGCCGGCGACCTTCTTCTTTCCACGAGCAGAGGATGATGCCATTGTGTTGCTTGAAGGTGGAGAAGAAGCAAGGAAGTCTTGGGGATGAGGATGCTAAAGATTTGCACAAGAATTCACTAGAGAGAGCCTATGGAAACAAGAATATGAAGGTGTGAAGAAGTGACCCGTTTTTGGTCCCTTTTATAGCAATCCAGTGACCGGGTCGGTCGACAATTTGTCGACCGAGCGTCCGCAACGGTCATATTCCAGACGCGCCACTCGGCCGTCCAACGGTCGACTTGCAACGGTCGGTCGTTAACGGTAATGGTCGGATTGCAACGGTCATATCCCAACGGCTCTTTCTCGGTCGAGAAATTGTCGACCGACACTGTCTCGGTCGAACAATTGTCGACCGGAAGTGTGTCCGATGTTAGGTCTGTCTTGATTCTGTCGGTCGAGAGAGGTGGGCAGACCGAGAGGTTTTCGGTCGAAGATTCGTCGACCGACAGACTTACTGGGTACGAATTTTTTAAGCTGATTGTTAATGCAAATGATAGACTGAATTTGTAGAGCATATATATATTTTCTAAGGGAGTAATATTTTGTTTTATTATTGACAATATTGGGACAATTTTGTGATCATAATTTGATTGTGCTTTTAATCACAATAAAATGATATTCAAATAGTTATTGTGTCAAACTTATTTTTGGTCGCATTCGACTACGACCATAGCGCCCCTTGGTCAAATTTCATTTTAACCAAGAGGCAAATTTGCAGATTTTCAAATTGAACATATCAAGTATAATATCTGCATAAAATTTGATTAAGTATCAAGTTGAAGCATACTACTTGATATAATTCTTAAATGAAGGCACAATTAATATCTCAATTCTTAAAAAAATACTAATTTAGAGATTTTGTCTTATGTGTTGCAAGCAATAACATATAACCAATAAATCATTTTGCTTGCCGAATATCATCACGGATCCATGCATACAATTTATCATTATCAATGCGTACCAATTTTGTGATCATACCATTTATCATTATCAATGCGTACCAAATATTGAAAGCATATCCATGATGTAATGATAACAACATATAACCAATAAATCATTTATGAAATAAACTAATATTAATCTTATTTAAATTTGTAGGGATGATTTTCAACATATATCCATTCATCAATCACAAATAGATAGCATTTTCCTCAATTTCAAAGAGATTCAGCAATTTTGCAACAGACTGGAAATCAGTGACATGCTCGGTCGACAATTTCTCGACCGACAGTGTCTCGGTCGACAGCCTCTCGACCGACAATATTTCAGGAATTGTTAATTGCTTCCAAATAAAACATAACTATGCAAGTTAAATATTTAGATACTTAGATTTATTTGTTATCCCATTATGTTGAGTTGAGATAGACGTAGAAATATGCAACTAAGGTTCTTGGTCATATCTCAACTTAATTGCGTTTATTTAGTTTGGAGGTCTTGGAACCCAAACTAACTCGACATCTTTTCTCTTGTAAGGACATGAAAAGGAATAATGACCAAGGCGCAAACAATAATGACAGCATATCGAGTCAACCTCATATCTTTTTCTATGGTTGTGTTCAGTGTTGTTCTTGGGTGATGATGTTCCTTCAGGTACATATATAGATTGATGTGTTTGTGACTTTCTCCAACTAGGTTGTTGATAGGATTTCCCTTTAGGCTTGTAACCTAGTCCTCTTCTCCCGATTTGATGATAGGGATTATCTAAGATTTCATCAAGAATGCCATTACTATTTAAATTACTAACTTTTTGTTGTAACTTGGCAATCTCTTACATTCTCTTCTTGATATCTAGTTTTTCTTGATCTAGATTAGAAGACAATGAATTTCTTTCTTTGACAATAGAATCATAATTTAGATGGTTGCATAAGATGGGTTGTTTTTTAAGATCATTTACTTATCTTTGCAATCATCATTTGCTTTATTAGATTTCTTTAATTTCTTCTTGCATTCAACATATTTAATATGTGTTTCTTCAAGGCTAGCAACCAGTTCTTCTTTAGATAAATCAAAAAGACTTACCTCTTCTTCTTCTTCCTCGCTAGTTGTGGCAATGAGACAATCTTTGTTCTCATCTTCCTTCTTTGATCTCCATGGACATTTAGTTGTTGTGTGGCTTGTTCCTAAGCACCAATTGCAACATGTTGTAGTTTTGTCCAAGCAGCACCTTTTGTTGTTATTGTAATCACCATTACCCTCCATTCTTCAAGACCTGGTTAGGGTTCCTTGAAGCCTGCTCTGATACCAATTGAAAAACACTAGAGGGGGGGGTGAATAGAGTTTTTAAATAATTTTAACAATTTATTAAACTCAAACAACCACAATTGAAAATTGGAAGAAGGAGACAGGTGTTTAGAGTGGTTCCAACTTTATCAAATACTAAAGTTGTCAGTCCACTACCCGGTTGCTTACCGAACCGGGATTTTGAAAGTATTTATTTTATTACCTTCTCAAGGATTTATACAAAATACAATACTTTCCTTTACACCCTTTGAACAGCCTTCACTTGAAGTAGGTGCACCAACTTTGAGGTAGCCTTCTTGAAGTAACTCCAAGCTCCCCCTTGAAGTAGCCTTCCTCTCTAGAAGTAACCTCCCGTTGCACCAGCCTTCTGAAGTAGCTCAAAGTCACCTTCTTCACCAAGAAGATCTCCACCCTCTCCAATCAGCAGCCTCCAACCTAGGAGTAGCAAGGAGAGTACAAACAGTAATAGAGAACAAGAAAGGAAAAAGGAAAATTACAACTTATCCTTTGTAGCCCAAGGCTTGATTTGCCTAGATCAAGCGTATAGATCTCCTAACCAAGTGTATGAACTTGTGATTGCAGTGGGTAGGAGATACTAGCCTATAGGACACGAATTTTGAGCTAAGGAAGGAAATAGCCAATTGTCACAATGCTCAAATTGCTCACAAACAGATTGCTCAAAGTATGCTCAAGGATTTCTCAAGTGTAACAAGTATATTTGAGTGTCCTATGGCTTGTCCTATTTATAGGAATGGCCTAAGGATGCTTAAGGACGTTCTAGACAACTTCTAGGGGTTTCTAAGTGCTTAACTAGCCGTTAGGTACAAGTCTATTATTTTAACAACGGCTAATTAATTAATTCTGCAATTGCTGTCAGAGATCATCTAGGTCGAGGAATGGTCGACCGAGACACCTACTCGGTCGAACTTTTGTCGACCGACAGGCTCTCTGGAACAAGTGATTTGCAACGTCTATCTTCAACTGCCAACTACCTTGTCAGTTGTGTCTAACGGCTACTTTGGATCTTTCTCGGTCGAGAAGATTGTCGACCGAGAGTGTCTCGGTCGAGGAGTTTGTCGACCGAGATTGATCTTGTTTCAATGTTTCAATTTAGGCACTAATTATATGTATGAGTGTGCATATGTGATCCTATTTGAAGGGAATGACTTATCTAAATGTGGTGTTTAGCTAGGGAGAATCTAACGTTTGATTTACATGCAATCTAAGTACTTGTACATTATATATTTGTACAAGTTTTTACAAAGCGATTACATTGCATGAAAACATAAACATGTAAGCATATGGATTTCCCTAGTTGCTTTTTCATCCACCTTAATCATGCACACTCAAGTAGCTCATTAGATCAATAAGAATGAAATGTTTGTCATAATCAAAACAAAGGGTTTTATAGATGTCCATTTAGCCAACACTACTGCGATGAGATTGACGATGCCGCCCATGTAGTACTCCTTGGTGGCTTCCTTCATTGGGTGAAGCCTATTCAGCAAAAACCGACCGAGGTTGATCACTCGGCCCTCCATTATGTGCCACATGACGTGGAGCTCTTCTATGTAGATGCTACTGGACTCGTTCTTGCTGAACAGTAAGCATGTCACCAGCTTGTGCACTATCCTCCAGAAGCAGGAGTGCACCGCCACGACCTTTCTCCCCGATTTGAAAGAAGATTTTCCGGTAAGCTTTCCCCAAAGCTGTACGGGATCGAACCTGTCTCCCTCGGTGATCCTCTCACCATTGTCCATCAGGTTCTTCTCCTCCTCGTTGGAGGAGAAGATCTTGTTCAAGAGCTTCTCGGAGATGGTGTACTCTGAATTGTAGAGTCGGGCCTGGAGTCTGTCTGCCCCGCCAAATTCTTCTCTCTCCACTGTAGAGTTCTTTACCCGACGGAGAGAAGACATAAACTCCATCGTTTGCTTAGTGTATGAAGAAGACCGGATGAAACAGATCTTCTTTAGTCCTGCCGCAGCTAGTACGCTCTTCAGCCTCTTCATGATTCCTATCTCAGCGAACGAGGCTCTATGGCAGAACCTGCTCGGTCGGTAGATCTTGGTCACCAGCTCAGCATATCGGCGAGCGTGCTCGTCGTCTCTTGGTTTGAAACTCCCCGACAAGAGCTCCGGGAGTTCCGCTGCTACTGGGGGTGTTGGTGTTGGGGCTGGAGTCGCCACTTCTCCAACCTTAGCCCTTTCCTCGGATGTCGACGCCCCGACTGGTCCTGGGTTCGGGCGTTTCTGCCCGGTAGTTGGTGCTTCTGCGGCAGTCGCGGGGTAGATCCTTCTTCCTTGTGCGTCAATAGGGACATCAGTTGATTTGGTGCGTGCCATCTCTGTAAATGAATAAACAAACTCCTGGACTAATTAAATATGATGACGTTGTATTTAGACTGAAAGTGCGAGGTTCCCACACCCCCGTATCGGGCGATATGAGGTTTTTAGAAGTGAAGTCTCGTGCCCGATATGCGGTGTGGGTGACGCTCGTCACGTGATAAGACCAAAGCGATACGCGTCAGGACTGTCGGGCGATACAGGGCGATAAGATGAGATACCCGATACAGTTATTCGAGGAGGAGGCGGTGTGTCGCCCGACAGTGAAACAGGCGAAACGGGGCAAAGATGAGCAACACGGATATCACCCTTCATGGCGTATTGGGCAGACGTGATTAAAAGGTACGTTGCGCGACATCCATATCGGGCGATACAAGGCTGCTTAGAACAAAACCTGTAAGGCCGATAAGTTACTTGCTTAAAGATGGAAACGTGTCGGACGGCACGGTCTGCCGGGCGATAGGGTATGTCGGCCATTACCTTGCCGTGATCTATACTTCCGCACGACACGAGAGTAGGGAAGTCTTGCGTGACACGGGAGCAAAAACACAAGGTCTTAGCACGATACGGGAGCGAGGAAATAGTAAAGCAAGGAGCCCGACACGGTAAAAACTCGCCCCTATAAATAGCAAACTCAACCGGGGTGAAACATGTAAATCCGGGATGCATGTCGGCCGTCAGGGCAACTAGTAAAATGGGCAGGTTCATCCATCGGCACGACCCTTGCGATCCCCGAAATTCCTTTGCCCGATATGGGCGCATACATAGCACCGGTTGGGTTGCTATCCGATACATCATGAAAGCAAAAGTAGTTTAAAAGTGGTCGATGAGTAAAACATCATTGGCCAAAGACTAAGATCCCGGCCTCATATGGTATTACCCATCCCGGTCGATAAAACTAAGGTGGTGGCCCATAAGGGGCCTTATTACATGCCATAATGTTCATAATGTTCATTTTGCTAGAAGGTAAATGCACCCTATTCTAGGAAAGAAAAAATGAGCTCGGGTTGCCTCCCGAGAAGCGACGTAGTTTTCAATCTCTAGCTTGACGGCTCCAGCCTTTGCGCGCCTTATCTGCTAACATCGTCCATCCATCTCTTGCATCCTGATTTCCATCTTCTCTCGATCACATCCCTGCCTTCTTTGCAGTTTCGGTGTTGGATGATATTTTCCCTGAGGGGTTCTTCATTAACTCGGCCATTTGAGCTAATTACTGATCCATCTGGCGTTGGTGCATCTGCATGTCCGCCATTTGCACCTGCAATGAGTTCAAAACACTAGAACTTGATAACGCACTCTGCGCCAACTGGTTGTTAACGGTGTCCTGTTTCTTCACAAAATCAAACAACTGTCCCACCACATCTGCTTGGTTCGAAGCCTTGTCCTGTCCTTGCTCTCTGGCTGATCCTTGATACTTAGCTTGCCCCTGAAAACCTCCTTTGTTCAGATGGAAGGGGGTGTTTTTGATGTATGGGCTTGGCCCTCCCCTCTTCTCAAAAGCTTGGGGAGGCCTTGTGGAGTTGTGCAGCTGATGAGAATTCTCAGCTGCCTCCTTGTTGCCATAGCTGAAACCAGGGTGGTCTGGTCTTTTGAAATTTATGAAAGAGACTTTTTCAGTTTCCTCGACCTCTGACTCAGTGTCGCTTGATACTTCTGGTTGAGTGTAGATGCAATTATCTATCCCATGACCGCCTTCTCCACATGTTACACATTTCATTACTTTTTCCACCTGCTTCTTCCCTTTCGCGCCGGATTCCCTCAGCTACTTTACATCTGTGGCTATTTTATGAATCTGAGAAGTGATGGTCTCTAGGGACTTGGACTCAAGAGAGGACCCTTCACCGACCTTTTTTGCCTGTCCTCTGTCAGATCTATCATATTCAGCGTCGGCTTGCAGCTCGGCCATGTTTTTGATGATCCTTTCAGACTTGCTCGGCTTTTTCCCTAAGAAATCACTTCCTGCTGCCGCATTCAGTGACACCCGTTCATCGAGAGTCAGGCCATTGTAGAAGGTGGTGACAAGGAAGCCCTTCTTGTAATTATGATGGGGGCAATCCCTCAGGTACTCTTGAAACCTCTCCCAGGTGTCGTGAAGACTTTCGTTCGGCTTTTGCATAAAGGAAGTTATTTTCTGCCGAGTTCTGACCGTCCTTTCGGTGGGGTAAAACTTATTTACGAAGGATTCAACTAACGCCCCCCATCCGTTCAAGGACCGGTGGGGTAACCCGAGGTACCAGGATAGTGCTTTGTCCTCCAGTGAGAAGATGAACCCTTTGCAGTATATAACCTCCTGGGGGACCCCCCGCATTTTTATCGTGTCACATATGTTCTTGAAGGCATCAAGGTGGTGGTAGGGGTTGTCATTTTTCGAACTTCCCCTGAAGTTTTTGTTCTGGATCATAGAGATCACATAAGGCTTAAGCTCAAAATTGGCTGTGTTGAATCGTGGGGTGATGACGGGACATCTGGAGTTGTTGGCTTTGGTTGATGCCAACTCCCTCAACGTCTTCTCGTCCTCCTCGGAGTCGTCGATGTCGCTAGCCTCGCGACGTTGTTCTTGGTTGTGGTGTCGCATGTGTCGCTGACGGTGGCGACGCCTGACATGGGGGTGGTCTTCCTCGGAGTGCTATGATTCCTGATCTTCATGCTGATCGTTGCCGCCATAGCGGTCATTGCCATCTGGTGGAGGTGATTCAGGCCTCCTCCCTTGGCGTTCGTCTCCAGAAATGGATGGTTCCATGCGAGGCGGCATGGTGGTTGGAGTGGGTGCTTAGTGGAACAGATCACTGTTCTTCAGAGTGCCTGAAATAGCACGTAAATTTAAGTTTAGAAAATTGAATTTATTAATTTTAAGCAAAGAATAATAGTAAGGAAAAAGAAAAAGAAAAAGAGTGATGTCAAACTCATTTCTAAGCTTGAGGCACAGGAGTGTAGTTAGTGGATTCGGATTCGTCTACAGTACCATTTTTGCCTTGTCCCCGACAACGGCGCCAAAAAGTTGACCGGCCTAAATCGCGCGTCCAAAAGTGGGGGCGGATTTGAGGTAGTCGAGCTTTTACATTTATAAACCTGAATCCTTCTAGGCCCCCACAACTTTGTTTACGGGGTCGAAGTAGATATACGGGGTCGAACACAGGGACAAGGGGGTAGTGTTGAGAACCCAGAATTGACACGCTACACTCCAGTGGGTATAAAGAGATATAAATTCCCAAAAGGGAAACATCAAGATGTCACAAATAAAATAAAGAGAACTATCTCCAACTGGAGCTACAAGAGAGATTTAAGGTTTTAGTCATTTAGCAGTTTTAGGGGTTTTCATGCCACAGAAACAGAAAGATAATACTAGAGCTAGGGCAAGATGCGAAGGATAAGACTACAGCAAAACAAGCGGCAGTAGTAACACCCTGCACCCCTCCTCTCAGACTGGGTACTTCTAACCAAGCGTCAACACCCCTCTCGAGGTTGTCGGACTTAAGTTAGAGTGGAATGTTACGGAAACCACTCCGTTCCAGGCACTCTCGTACTCCAGAATCGGACCAAACACTAGAGTCGCAACACGACTCTTGAAGTTTTTGCGACGGGAAAATATGATTTGGTAGCTAAGCGAAACGCGATCCAAACATGCAAGCTAGAGTTCAGATATCAAACATAGCAGTCATCCAATACATCGCACCAAGCATAGAGCAGCAAGTAATTAAGCTTTTCTATTTCCATACACACTAAGGGTCTTAATACAATGCGTAAGAAAGGAATTAAATAACAGAATTAAAGATAAATGTCGCCTTCTTGATGTAGAAGGGTGACAGACTACCGTAGCTCTCCCACCTGATACCGGACAGGGGCCTAGTCCGATACAGCGGTGTCGGGCGACACACTCTCTCGAGCGGCACACCACGACGGCCGACTGTATCGTTCAAGGACCTGGACGATACGCTCAAGTCGAGCGACACACCCTCTCGGGCGGCACGCATGACAGACGAAGTGTATCGGGTTCGATATCGTGTCGGGCATGGAGCGATGCATCCTACTGTCGGGCACTTGTGTCGCTCATCATCGTTGGCTGATATCGGCCCGCAGTGTCGCCCGAGATGGTTCTAAGTGAACTATACCCTCCCTCTCGGGACGAGGAAGAGCTCACCTAGTGTCGCCCGGCTCGAGCATTGGGGCACGATACTCCTGCTCTCGCAGTTTCCTCCGAAGATCGCTCAAAACTCCCAACTGTCCGAATTCCAAAGTATCCGAACTGTATTTTCGGCTTCCTGTAGCTGCTATTTATAGGCAGCAGTTGGAGGAAGTTATGGTGCTCGAAACGCCACGTGTCCTCCTTATTTGCGGGTCGGTGGATGGCCGATACTGGTATCGCTCGGCTCAGGAGTGTCGGCTATCGGTCACGTGATGGACGGCGCGCCTGCCGGTGGGTGACTGTGTCGCCCGACAAGCTGGGTTGTCGGGGCGAGCTGGGCTCCCTGTCGGGTAGAAGGTGTGTCGTCCATCTGCTCCTTCTTGCGCGGCATCCTTTTGTCGTGCGTCATTGTGTCGCTCCACCCTGTCGGGCAGAGGTTGTATCGGGCGTCAGGAAGGCCGAAACAGACTTGGACTTATTCTGTGGGCCGGGACGCCTTATTGCACCAAAATGAGGAAAAACTCTGCAAAAGATGGAAATATAGGATTAAGAGCATTGCTTGGCCAATTATTGTGAAAGTGCATACAAAAGAGAGGAAAATAGCTAAAAATGGTAGTTTTGATAACAGAAAAATAGTCTAAAATATCACAAAATTTGGTGTTATCACATAGGTATCAACATCAACTTCCCATAATACTTTTAACTCATCATCCAAGGGTTGTAAGTACTCTAGCTTCATTCTTGGTTGAGCTGAACCGGGAATAATAAGAGAAAGGATAAAATTAGGTGTCTTCATCCATAGTCATGGTGTCAAGTTGTATGGAATCAATACGACTGACCAAATATTGTATGATATACTTATCATGCCAAAAGGATTAAACCTGTCAGATAGTAAACCAAGACGCCACATTATGAGAGTCAGATACAAAATCAGCATGTACGTTATCAAATGTCTTCCATGTGGGTGAATCTGCTGGATGTCTTACAACTCCGTCCTTGGTGCAACTTTAGTCATGACACAACATTAGTGGTGAGACTCTGGATGACATAAACAATCTCTTCAACCTAGGAGTCAAGGGAAACTAGAGCATAACTTTACAAGGAACTCTTTTCTTTTTTATGCCCATACTTTGTGCACCCGTTGCATTGCTTCCAATTTATTTATATCTGGAAGCATCATAATATGGACATGAAGTATTATTTGCAAACTTTTTACGATACAAAAAGTAATCATTTATTCAAGCATCAATTTTCTTGTAGTCAAGTCCAAGGTCCCTAATTATTTTTCTTAGTTCATATTATGATCCAGGCAACATCTCATCCTCGAGAAGTAATTCCTTATAAATTTTGAGCAGCTTACTAAATTATTTATTACTCTAATAAATGCTACATTTTATATGGAACAACCTCAGAACTATGTACAATTTTGAATACATCAAATTTATAGGATACGACTCTTTTGCAACAATCTCTAACAATTTGTAGAATTGCTCGACTTCTTTATCATCAATAAATACAAACCCATCATAAATGTCATCTCTGTTTCCATCGTCATCCATATTTTCTCTACAATTTGACACTCTATATGCATTGTGCAACATGTCTCTTATATCATCAGGCGACATATTGTTTTGCATAGAAGAATCATCCTTGGCATCAAAAGGAGTCTTTCCATGAAAAATCAAATGTGTAGTTGTTGAAAAAACTATTCCATAACATGTGCTCAATTGTCACTTGGCAATTCTATTTTTGTGCATTCAGACTCTTTTTGTGAGGGCATAAGATAGTCTCATATATACTACATTTCTCATATGTGTGCTCAATGAATTTGACTACCCTAGTTAAGTACTCTGTGCTGGTCCTTCTTCCGCAATAATACAACTTTTGTCAATCATAATTCCCTATGAAAACCAAGTGGAAAAAAATATAATAATAAAAGTGTTAAAAAGTATAAATAAGTAAACACAACAAAACTTAAATATATAAAATAAGTAGAATATTGTTATGTAACTTATATAAGGTATATATACAAAGTTTAACATTCATGAAATCAATTTTTAGTGTCTTAAGAAATTTCTAGCAAGTATTTATAATATTTAATAAAAAATTATATTTTATGCCATACGTGCTAATCGAGTTAATGAATGGTGCTACAAATAATTGTCATATGTTACAATCATTTGTACTAGGTTAAGATCACACTCCTATCCCAAAGCAGCACCACTAACAAAATCAATAGCTTCTTTCTTTTATACTCAAGACCAATCAATATGTGTCCATCGTTAATCATGAATCCATACATTATCCTTGTGCCTTCTAACATTTATGGATAGAGCATGCTCAGTTCACAGTTGTTTCTCACACGATGATGATTTTTCCTTCTTTTGAATATAAACAAATCAACTGAGCTGATATTGAATGTTAAGTAGAGGAGGGTATGTTCATGGATTGATTTTGGCTTGTCGACCAATTTAGTCAAATTGGCTGACTTTCTCCCTAAAGGTAACTTGTAAAGAGTGTGACCTGATAGGGGATCCACTCTTTAGTGAATTGAAGAATAAGACCATCCAATTCCAATTAATAAGGAAAGGAAGAAATTCATTCATTTCTCAAATGGTATACATATCAGAGCATGAAGTTTACAAGCAGTGGAAACAAAACTATTACAAAGTTACAGTGTGTATCGTTTTACAATTGCTCATCACCATACAAGGTGATATTACAAAAACTGAACTAACTACAATTAAAGCCAGTAGCATAGAGTAATCTAGCCATTTCAAGCTATCCTTGAGTCCATGCCATGTAGGTGATCCTCTTGAGTCTTTGTCTTCTAAAGTACCTAAACCTGGGTGGAAAGGAACATCACCCAGAATATAGGACAACATAAGGAAGTTAGCAAAGAGTTGAGTATGTACATATAATAAACATTTTGAGCATTATGTAGGGTTATAAGTGCAAGAGAGATGTTCCCACAAGAAGGGGGCTATTCTCAATTAGGTAAGTTCAAAAGAAATATAACAAGAAAAATGAGGCATAATAACATTCAGATTGCAAGCATGAGAACAAGAGTGTCTTGCCATAACAGTTATCAACAATCTCAATATAAAATATTAACTTTTGGATGCATAACAATGTAGACTAAATATACCTAAAATAGGACCATAACACCATAGGATCATGGCCTAAAAGAAATAAGGATGGAAACGCACACCCCGGGCAGAAACGCACACCCTATATAACTATGATTGCACATAAGTACCACAATTTTAGATATTCTAGTCAAACATGTAGCATGCATAAAGTAGAGAGGCAAGACTAGTATTTCATTCAATTTTTTATAAAAGGCAATCATAGCAAGTGGGGTACAAGAACCCACCTAAACAAAGTAGTCCAAAAACTACATGGATATAATGAGTCAACATCAGGAAATATAAATGTTTAAGAAATTAGATTTCATAAGGAATAATAGTTCAAGAGATGCCTCATTAAAATAAAGTAGGTTCTAATCAAATAATGCCCAAAATAAAATAGAGGGTGTACATACCTGATGTTCACCGTTAAAGATTGACTTAGTCTATATACTTGGTCCACAAAATCGAGTTTTCATCCTAGGAACATATCAGGTATGTTAGTCAAACCAAAGTGAACATATGTACACATTGCTAGTGTAGCTATACATATAGTTCTTAGCCTGGTTTTGGTCACCTAAGGGCACATTAGGGACTTTAATCTTGTTAAGTGAATACGTGACCTATTTTACATGTATAAATGTCTAGGTTAGATATGTATGTGGAGCATGAGTAATAATATAACTTTCTCCCTTTAGGTCTTATAATCTTAACCTCTATCTATATAGCATATAGTTTGAGTTTAGTTAGCTATGTCCACATACACACTCCACATTATTATCCTTTGATTAGATCCCTCCTTTACAAAATTCATTTAAATTAGATTGTGAATATAGGGATTTTATTTGACTCATTAGTTTCCATAAAATTGTTCAAAATACACTTGTTATCTATATTTAGGGTTTTAAGGCCCTAACATCTTTGGTAGTTATAGTTTCTCATTATGATTCACTTAATGATACATATAGGGTGTGATATATGAAAAACCTAACTACGTATATATTTCATAACTTTGGTAAGAATCATATTATAATCATTTTACTCATCACTATATATCACATTATTGACTAATCATGTATGTTGGGTTTATAGGAAAGCCAATGTTTTATACTAGTGTAAATACCTGAATATTATATGCTTATATGGATTCAATTAGTAAGATGTAGTACAATTGGATTATAAACTTTCTAACAACCAATATAGGTATAGATCCATATATGTATGTGTGTACCAGGTGATTGAGACTGTTTGGATTAATATTGTTGTTATTCCCTAATGCACTTATTATTATTGGATTAGTATTCTTAATGTACTTACTACAGTCCTACTAAAAGTTGAACAAAATGCTTACCGAAAAATAGTGGACACTTCTTCTGATGACCTATAGATTGGTTTCATGGATGACTTCTGACTTCCTTGTTTCTTCCAGGTTGAACCCAACTTCCCTGGTTCGGAGATGAGGGGAAACTGAGGTTCTCATTTACCCATTTCACTGGTATTTGAAGCACTGTCTTGTGGATTCTCTTGTAGCCAGAGAGCATGGCACCAGTAAGGTGTGGAAGGCATGGCATGGCCGTCGGGCAGACAACCAAGCCAGAGCTTGTGTGGTGCTAGCAAAAGGAAAGAAAGATGAGGGTGAGAGGGTAGTTGCAGGAGAAAAATTTAAGGGAAGAAGAAGGTTATCTGGGACTTTCTCCACTAGAAGGTTGGACGTAAGGTCTAATGAAGAAGGCGACGCTAGGCATAGGGCAGAGAAGAAGTGAAAGGACAAGGAAGAAATGATGTTGCCTAAGACAAGGAGCCTCTGGTGGTGTTGCAAGGAATAAGGGTGGGATTCTGTTCTGTAGGTGTAACAGTAGGATGACATTGTGGTATCTATGGCATCCAGGGCAATGAGAATGACCGAAAGGATTGGTTCAACCAACAACACATTTGGGAAATGACTGACAACGCTGCTATGATTGCAGGTCTACGTTGAGTGTTGTATGTGAGCACATTGGGGAGCGGCTTGTAGGTGGCTAGGTGTTATCGACAGTCAGGGAGGAAGACGAAGGTGAGGCTGTCGGAGGTGAAACTAGTAGCAATGTTGATGGCATCTCGATTGTTACCTTCGCTGAGGTAGGTACCCTGTTGTCGGTGTGCTCGTTAGGCTCACGCAAGGAAGGAGGGAAATGGCGGAGGAGGAAGATGGTAGAGGCAGGGGCGGATCTAGGGGGGCTACCGGGGCTTCAGCCCCCCTTCCCAAAATCTTAAATGTTAATTTATATGTATTTATGCATGTTTAGTATTATAAATATAGTATATATACGAGCTCTTTAGATATATGACAAGGCAAAGTTGTAGCTGGGTTGGTAGAAGTACATTGGTTTTAAACTAGGGACTCGGATTCAAATTCCACTATAGGCATATTTTTTTTAACTCAGCCCCCCATACCACAACTAGTGTAATGTATAGCTAACTCAGCCCCCTTATGTAATTTTCTGGTTCCACCACTGGGTAGAGGAGAAGGATTTGATACCAAGATTAGGGAGAGGAAGCAATGGTGGAGGTAGATGTCGTGATGATAGAGAATATTATAGTGGCAGACTGTCAGTCATGTGGCAACACGATCGAGTCGACAGGGGGGGCGTCGTGCCAAGGAAGGCATCCATGGTTGGCAGGTCATAACTAGAGGAAGGGGAGGTAATGGAGGAAGGTTGGGTCATCAGAGTGAGAGGAGGAGAAGGAAGCGGTAATCTGTATATTTCGAGGCTGAGCTTGAGGAAGGAGAATGTTGTCGGGGTATAGTTAACAGTCCTTTGCAGGTGGCGGCGGTAGCGACCTCTCTTTCTCCATCTCCAGTGCAACTGATCACAGGCGCCAAGGTGGAGGAGGCGAGCGAGAACCAATGCAGGTTAGGGGTGCTGCCTAGCTTTGCTGGCACTACTGGGTTCAAGTAGAGGAGAATGTGAACAGGTGGGTGAAGAGGAAGAGAATAAGAGGAGGCGGAAGAGGAGGGGACCGGACAACACAGCTAGGAAGCCGATCACGATCCGTAGAACCGAAGATGCACTGAATGCGTCAAAGGGAGGGTACTGGATGTTACAAGGATAAATAGAATGAATAACGACACTTAAATGTAGTAACAGAGTAATATAATGTACATTAACAATTAGATTTTTGACCAATTCATTGGATGGTAAAACGAAGCCCAATTAGAATGAAAATTGATATCTAGACTAATTAGCATATGAAAAGTCTAAAATTGCCATCAATTTCACATTTTGAAGATGATTAATATTAAATTCTATTTCTTGTGTTTGATACATACATTTAATGCATTTACTCGCCTTAATCAATAAATTGTTACATTGTATTACATATTAGTTTGATTTATCTCATATTATGCCCATATGAATATTTTGAGTGTAAAATTAGAGTCAAATGTGATATTTTGTTCATTCATCCTGTTATTGGATGTGTTATGGTCAACTTACCTTAAATATAAAATATTATGGATATTTACACATCTATGATACTAATTGACTCTAAACAAATTCCTAATGTGCTCTACATTAGGGAAAATATACTATATATTAATATAATCAAATAGGGTCCTACACAATGCGAGGATTAAAAAAATACCTAGATTTGAGTATGTTACATAACTTGACTTGGGTATGTTCCTGGGAAAGCCACCAAGTTGCTAGAATTTTCCAACTTGGTATTATTTTTTTGATAAACTTACCTAAAGTTAACCAACTTATCTAGTGAAAGGGATGGTTAGTTGGTTATCTTTTATGGAATTTAGTTTTGGACCTCTATCTTTCTAATCTAGGACTGCTATCATTGGAGCCCTGATCTTTTTCCTATTGTGTTGATGGGTTTTAGTTAGGTATCATTCCTTACTTCTCTTTTTTTCAATATCTGGTCACAGATAATGTGATGACCCTCTTGTTGTCTCAGCTGGAATGGTTTTTTTCTTATACTTATGACTTCCATATTTTCAATTTATTCTTTTTAACTTGAATTCTCGGTATGGTGGTGTTTTGACATAGTGGCTTCTCAAGTTCTAGGTATAGTGATATGATCAAGACACTTTTCTATTGGGGCATGCTTTTTGTTGTTATAACATGTTTACCGTTGCTATGCATATGAAATCTAACTGTGATGCTAATATTGTTACTATGATTTGAGAATTTGGTTGTTCTTTAGAAGGTAGACATTTCTTTCTTTTATTTTGTTTTTTGCACTAACTGGTTATGAGATCCTTGTCTTCATCTTCCTCAACGGAAGCCTTTATAACATCCAGACCTTCCTCAACTCTCAACTTCTTTTCTTTTATATCAGTCTTAGTTTGTGCTCCAACCTGAAGAACAACCATACCATCATATAACTTTGCTATTCTCTCATTAAGTATTTCATTTTCATGCTTTTGTTCCACACTCCAACAAAACCAAAACTTCATCCCTAATTATAGTTGCTCCAGTAAGAATTGCAATGTCATCAAGGTATTGATTCTTACACTCTGTAAATCTTAGAGCTTTTCGAGAAGCAATGTCCAATTTCCCCCCAAGTTTATTAACTACAAAGGTTGTAAGAGGTTCACGCTCAATATATTCAAAAATTATGAGGATAGTATACCCACCCATGGAATCTTCCAAACCATTCTTTAGGTTTCTAGCATTAGTAATCTTCTTATCAATGAGAAGCAACTTGTAGCTCTTATACTCAACTGACATGTTTTTACTATCTATAACGAAGGAGAGATGTGACCACAACTAAGTTGCATTCCCTCCACAACATAAAGGCTTTCTTCACTTAAAAGTTCTTGAGCTATATTAGTAGAAGTCAGAAGCTGAAATGCCATGAAACCAGCAAATAATCAGAAGTTGCATGTCAGAAACAACCTGAGGCACCCTAAGACCAATCCACCAACATCAAATGAGAACCAGTAGACCCCAAAATCTTCGACATGGATACTTCCATACCTACAAAACTCACCTTCTACAATCCTTTATGACAAAGGACAAAAAGCAAAAATCTTTACGCAAACAGATATCGAGGATACACTGCCTGATCTAAAACTAAACATCAGACCAAAAGAATGAAAACATAACAACCTTGTCCTTGGTGAAAGCAACAATAACAACTACTACCATGAAACCAAAGTAATAGAGGCACGATCCTTACTAATTAGAGATTGCAAACCAACAATTATCACATAGAAATGCACTCATTCTCTCTCACTCCCCCTCCATTTACACATTTACTTACACTTAAGTGAGTTGGTGCCTTTTTCTGCAGGATTAATAAAGAGTGAAATTTAGCCTCATCTCAGTGTAGATCTATGTCTACTGACCATAACTTTCATCACATGAAAGAAAAAATGCTATTATTGAGGGTGTTTAATTTGATCACATATGTATATCATAAGAGTAGATATTATTGAATTTGGATGATTCCTTGACTACTATACTAGTAATATGAGTTGTGTTTAGTTTTTAATTCTAAATTCTATGTTCTAATTCAACTATTTAATTTCATTTTGAAGTAGTTGTGCTCGGTTTTGTCCTGCACATTCAAGTTATGGTTATATATCTATATAGTGATATATTAGTAGGCTCAACTTTCTATATATGTAATGTCAATGAAAATTCTAAGTTTATAGTCAGACATATTTCTAAATCTAAACACAGACATCAGTTGTTATTAGAAAATTCACCCTCTTTAGTAAATGAGCATATGTGTTTGTTTGCTCTTATGTTGGTTTGTTTTTTTACCATTTCCTACTAAGAATTGAAGCTTATGATTTTCTGTCAAACATATTAGAAACAATAAGATTAACTATATTGAAGGCCTCTACCATCAATCCATACACTTGTTGTATTTCCTTTACTACTTACATTCCCTAGTTTTATTGTATGATAGTTGAAAGTCATTGTGTCCAACAAGACGAGTAGTACAATCTTTCCTTTGAGGATGAGTGTTGCAGCATGCTATGACTTTTACATCAAGAAAATTTGTCATACAATTGGACTATTAATTAGTATGAACTCCACTTCTTTATACCTAGTCATGCTTTATTTATATTATTACATAATGCCTTAATCAAAAGAACTCCAAATGTACTTTGGATCATCTATTTTGGTGCTAAGTTTAGGTCGTAACCAAATTCTTGAAAAAATGGTTTCCTGGATACATTATTTTACCAATATTTTATATCTCAGCTTACCAAATTGGGCAAGTAGTTTATTCTATAAGGATATATTTGACCAAAGAATTGGAAATTTTTTATTTAATCCCGCAATACATTGTCTTATCTGATTGAAAGTTTTCAATAAAGAAAGAGTGTGCACATAAACTTTTTCATATTTTGTCAGATTAATATTGTGCACATATACACATTGATTTAGTGATGTTTGTAAACTAATTCTGAAGACTTTCATATGCTAGATTCTAATAAACAATGAAGCTTAAATTACATGAATTTAGTTTAATATTTATGTTTAACTCCCAAATGAGCATAGTGAACCATATTTCAGCATTTGTCATGGCTATCACTAAGATTCATAATCCATATTATCATTCATAATAGCAACAAGTGATATTAATAGTCCCCATTTGATTTTTTATCTAGTGCACATCTAAGAATATTTAGAATCAAATCATGTGTAATCTTAAGTTATGGTAATAAAAAATCCATTAGTCTAATATAAGAAAGTACAAATACTTGATTTACTATCTCAAACATGAATTTGAATTAGATAAGGGACTTCATTGAGACATATAGGCCACATTGTTGTTAAATGTGTTGGCCCATAGAATTTTGAAGATAGTGATACCATCGATGACACCAAAAAGAACATGCATGATTGGTTAGTTTGTGTAATGTAGTCTTAGACAACATGACAGACACATGATTAATATGAAAATATATATCACCAAATATACTAAATAAACTTATGCATAAGTTGATTCAGTTAGATAATATTTTTAGAACCTGATATCAAATTGGATGAGATATTCCTTATGATACATAAGCTATGTCAAAAAAATTAGTGTTTTGGTCCCTAAACATTGTGTTGAAAAGTATGAAACCATCAAACACATTAAATCTGGATCAATTTGTGTGATCAATATAACTACAAAATATATCCCCAGACAATAGAGATAATAAGTGTAACGAACTTGGATGCAATAGGAAATCCATAAAGAAATCTACACACTTGTTTGAGCTAGGAAATCTTGAATATGTTTATAGAATTTAGCTTCTCCCACTTCAACAATTAATTGTTGAATGGGTGTCGTTAAACAACAAACAAAATGTGAAATTTGAGGAATGGTGAATTCACAACTCAACCCTTTTTGGAGGGTGAAAAGATAGATTGTGAATATTAGTCTAGTGTATCATCTCCTTTCAGACAACATGAATGTCATGAGTGTTGTGGTGCAAATTATGGGCCAACATAGTGTCAATCGCAGGATGAATTTGGTACCACCCACAAAGATAGATCAAGAAAAGAAATATAAATCATAAATAGGACAAGGAATTTCTCTTTCAGATTCTCAATCATGAATGAAATGGAGTAAGGGGCTACATGTAGCTAATTAAATTAGCCAAAACCAGCGAGGGAATAAGCATTTTTCTTCCTTATTTAGTTTTTCAACCTAAATCAAATTAACGAACTAATGAAAATGTCATCATGGTATTATCAATTTATCTTTACATCATGTTAAGAAATTCTTCTTATTTTTAAGTCTCAAAGTATATATTCTTAGTTAAATATATAAAATATTATTTCCACTTGAATTAAGTTATTTTCTATCTATATTATACATGGTTGTGTCTGAGATATGCATAAAGCAAGAGCATCATTAGGGCTGATGCTAAACATCTTCTTCTGAAGCTAGAGTTTGCACTAGTGGGGTGTCATCTTATTATATAATTCTAGCACACCTTTGCTTAAATTTGTTTCCAAAGATAATGTAAACATGTTATAGTGTTGTGTGACACTTTGTATCTTAATATATATTGTTACTCATATTGTCACGATGGATGATCAACATTATCCAAATAATTGCATGGAAATGTTGAGCATAGCTTCCAATCAATAGTGTTTCATTGTATATATTGGGTGGTGGTACAATTAACATATGGATAAAATGTAGAAATTTTATCTTAAGGATATCTTTTCGTTGGGTCTCTAGCTAGAATTTAGATTGTAAAGAATTTGGATTGAAAATAATTCATTACAAAAAATCCATATTTTTTTATTGTGGACAACTGTAGGATGCTAGATGCCCTACTCATGTTGTAAATTAAATTAGTAGGGAAAAATGATTCGAAGATATATGTAGTTTATTTAGAATTCTAGATATGGCATGATTGCATTTAAATGTGACCTTAAGCATATAAGAATCTATTTGCTTGAAGATTGGAAATTCACTAGACTATTTCCACTATGTGTTTGCATGTATTTGATTAGATAGACATTTAGCAAGTTTTTAAGGTTCTTTTTATTCTCCCTATGTGTTGACAGTGTGGTGTATACATTTACATACCTAACCAGTTGGTTTTTTATTCAGAATAGACAAACTCAACAAATTTACAGTAAACATGCAACCTGTAACATGTCCTACTTAGTTTTCAAGTAGTGATAGTAAGCTACTAAACCTCAAATATCATCATTCTGCAATCCATTCAATAAGATAGTCTATGGTGAATCAAAACCTAGAGAAATGGTACATGTTCCAGCTATGAGGAGGATGAGCATGGACACTGGAGAAAGAATGTCCGACCTCAACTGACGAAGCTTGAAGAGGAGGCAACATCTTGAGGAGGCAAGACCAGACTGCCTGATGGGTGACCAATACAACTAAATGATGGGGGTGAGGGGGGGTCGGGGAACACCATAAGCGGCAGAGCCTGTTGGGAGAAGATCCCCGACAATAGGCGGTTAAAGTTCAAGGCATGTTGGCAACTTTCAGGGAGCGAGAAGGGAAATTGATTGGGACTGATCAGGGTTGAGGAGTAGTGCTTAATCCAGATTGTGCCTTAGAGATGCCATGCAATCACAAGTTTGTAGGAGAGGTGGGGGCTCCCGCGGTGGAAAGTTAGGGCCCAAATGTTTAAGCTTGGGAGATAAAAAAGTTGAGGTGTCAACTTTTAGTCAATTTGTGCATCATGTAATATCTATTTAATTAGCTACATTATCTTGTTTACAATTCAAATTAAGAGGGACAAATGTAATTAGGGTAATTATATAAATTATTTACTCCTTTTTATTTACACTTTTAATTTATTTATTTAAAATCAACTTTAACTACATATACATTATATGTAATCAAAATAAATTTTGCTATATCATCATTTTTTGTAGTGTGATGCAATCGTGTTAGCTCTTCCATTTTGCTATTTCCTATTTGCCTTTAGAATTTTTTTCCTTTGTTGCTTCTGGTCAGCAATGATGGGAGGTGCTTTAGGCACTCCATGTCATTGTGCCCTCCTTATAATAGTTCGACAGGTTCAGAAAGAGGTTAGGAAGAAGACAACCATCTCCTTTGTTGCCATCTTGTCAGGTTTTGCAGTTTTAGATTGGAGCTTTGATGCTCTAGGTCAACTGCTTAACTAGGTTTAGACGATGACCAAACTTTTCCAGTGTTGTCCTTCGGCTTCCATTTTGGTTGGATTCAAGATGAGGGGTATTGTAATTTTTAGTATATTGCATTATTCAAAAATTCATAGAAATTAATAAATAGATCAGGAAAATGCAATAAATTATATGTTGGAATCATGTGATTTTCCCCCATTCAATGGTACCAGTTAAGCCACCTAATTCCAATCTAATAAATATATTTTTTTTATGATTTTTCTAAATGGCTAAAATTTCTAATATGCATATCTAATCATCTATAAGTTAGAAAAATAAGTTTAGTAAAATATAATCTAGAAAATGGTGAAGTTTTGATAACCTAAATCACTAATGACAAAGTGGTACTTTTTATGATTTATATAATTAATGCAAACTTAACCCTAATTTCATATATGCATGTATTATGTGACTTGAGACCTTGAAGAGGATGTAGAGTTGGCTTTGGACATATGTAGATATGAGGTATGTTGCATCCCTTATTATCATATTGAGAAATCACCCATATTTATCGCTCTCTTTGTCCTTTGAGGCATACTATCCCATACACATTCTATCTCTTTTGAGAGGTTGACATATGTTAGAAATTATGTGATGATACAGATGTTTTGATCATATAAATCTATTGGATATGCATATTGACTCTAACATTGTACTTTTTTTAACCTATTTAATCTTATAATCTATTTTGCAGCTTTGAACTATATTGTGCTATTCGAGACATTGATAACTTTTAGTGATCTTATGTTGCATCTTACCTATTGATATTGTTGGATATTTGTTTATGGGTCCCTTGAACCCACTTGATATTAGTTGGATGATCTCATACTTTATTTCAGCTTGACTAAACTTAAGTCTTTCCTCTACATTTTTGCATATATAATAGACTAAACGTATTTATGATAGCAGTACATCTATACCACCATAACATTTGGATGTGCACATTACGTCCCAAGTGCACATATTCCATTCATATATGCAAACATATATATAAGTATACACATATCTCTCTCTCTCTCTCTCTCTCTCTCTATATATATATATATATATATATATATATATATATATATAAAGGGAATGCATATTCTACCCAAGATGTGTGTCTTCCACCAATACTTAGGCTTGATATTTTATGGCTCTCAGTCATGCTTATTTAATGTTAGTCTGAGTTGTTTGACACACACTATTCAATATTATTTATGATTGTGATATTTTGTTCTAATATTGATTAAGTAAATAAAACTCTTTATTTGAGTATCTTCTTCATGATGTTCTCTTTGATATCCAGTTGCATGATCTTTATTCTTCTTGATCTGGGAAGCCTTGAATATTTTACTAATGCCATTTTCCATAATGTTGCTCAATTCCTATTAATATGCACACATTTTATATTGACAACTTCTATTTTGTCTTCTCTTGTAGGGTATGCTTCCAGCTCCTTAGATGAATGACGTGGTGGATCTGGCATGATGGCATTGACATGCTTAGAGGAAGTGACTTTTGGGAGACATACTTGAGATATGTTGGATATCCCTCTGCCTAGATCTTGAAGTTGTTGGTATCATGTAAGACCCTTTACATAAGATTATTCTATAAACATGTGAAATTGAATATAGTCATTACATTTATTTTTGCTGCTATACTTTTCTCTTGGATATAATTATTTTGAGAAATTAAAAATACACCTATTCCAACATACTTGTTAGTGTGTCTGGTTTAGATGGGTTTATTCCTCATATTGAGTAGGGAGTGGATCCCCTCTCGGGTCCTACTCCTTCTGAGATGGTATTAAAGCCATGGTGGTTAGATTTTGACTATTTTGATTTTATCTCCCTAGTTAGAACCCTTACCCCAAGTGGAAACCCTATATGAGGTGTTCACCCTAACTCTCATCTACTTTTGTTCATGAGACGGTGAAGGAAAGATGTTGGATAGTATGAGGGGCATATAAGAACCCTGATTAATAATCCCTTATGTGATAAGACCCTATATTACCCTACAATGTAGGAGTATTGTGGCATATATCTTTGAATGTTATGATTTTTGAGTTGAGGATGGAATTTACTAGGAGAATGAGAAAGTAGTTGCTAAGGAGATCATATATTGAAAATTGTAATTTGGTTCTCACAATTGATTTTGGATCCATCTTTGGTATCATATCGAATAGATTTTATCACCAAAAGAAAATTTGTTTTCTTTTATACTACCATATGTACAAAAATCTTATTTGGATTTTATTAATGTTTTCTTGAACTAAGTCACAATAAAAGATGTATGAAGTTTTGGTAGAGAAAACCCTAGAATTAGTTAGAATAGAAATCCCAAACCTTAGTCTTGAAGTATGTAGTGATGACTAGGAAAATGTGGTTGTTAATAAATATTTAATGGACCCACCATTTTGTACCCATGGGTTGTGAAATACCCACTGACTTTTTGGATGCTCATGTGAACCTTAGGGTTATTAGGTTAGAATCACAAGGACCTGAACTCAACCCTAGTTGTCTATGATCATCTTGTTTGATGCATGTCATTTGTACATAATAAGCACACCAAAGTTGACACAAATGTTATAAGGGATCTGTAACCCTAATACTTCAAAAGTGGACTACTTTAACTAATTGGGTTAAATCTTTAAGGGTGGAGAGTAGGTAGTTGGTAGTGTAAGTATTGTTGGATTTTTTGGTCAAATCCTATTAATGGGGTGGAGTGTTATAACATACAAAAAGCCTAACATCTTCACTCTTGAAACCTTAATCACATCGATAAGATGTTAGTATTATTGGATAGCTAGTATTGACACAAAAGGGTAAGGAAATATATCCTAATACACTTGTTTGTAACCATGTATGTTTAATATACATAACATGCATTGTAAATCCTAATATGGATACTTGTGACTCTGACCATGCTTTTGGATATGTGAACACTAATAATATGATGAATTGTATATATGGAACAAAACCATGGCCTAGTATATAATGAGTTAATTAAGTATGTAATATATGTCACCTAATTCACTGATAAGAAATTGATTATGTAATACATATGGATAATAATGTGAGTAATACATGTAATGCGATAATGGTTGGTTATTTAAATGGAAACAACTAATGTGTCGTTATATAATTTAATGTTGAATCAACAAACTTAAGGGATAAAATGAATAAACAATAGAGTCAGGAAATATAATACATCCTAACTAATTTGATAATAATATAAAGATAATACGAATCAAAACAATGAATGTTGATTGTCCTCATGTAATAAATAAATATAAAGATAATGAGATGAAACTCTAATTTAATTGGAACTCGTGAAAGGAAGTCTCAAAATATAAATCTAATATTAAAATAGGATTATTTGGTCCCCAATTAGTTCATATGCCAAGTTCAATATTAATTGAATAATCCTAAATGACTTAATTTCAAAAAGGAAAGAAAATATGAGATACGTATTAAAATATTAAATAAGATATTTGATGGCTTTAAAGGTGGAAAATAATGTAAACATGTTTATTCTACATATTGAATTTATCATAAGTGCCAAATTTGGTATTAGTTGATCTTTGTTTGAAACCCCATATGATTTAGGAGATAAAACACATTTTAAATACTCCAATATCAAAAATATTAAGCCAATAATTCTTGCTTTCTTAAATTTGTGGATTAATTATTGTCGTGATGATTTCCTTTTTATATAAAGTCTCTCTCCATCATCAGATTATAATCGTATGAATATTGGGTTCTCTCCCACCTTTGGTTTACACACTATTTCTTGACCTTCCTTCTTTTTCTTCACACACAATAGTGATGATCCTCTCTAATCCCTATTTTCCTCTTGTTTCCTCCTTTCTTTTATCCTATTTCCCCTTTACAGTCCTCCCACTTATCCTTATCCTAGGTTTTATAGGGTTTGATGATCCCTACTATCTCATTGTCCTCAATCCTCGTTCCTTACCTTGTTTCTTTTCCCCACATATCTCCTTGTTATCTCGAACACCATCCCTTATATAATACCATTCCTAGATCATCCTCAAGTCTCGAGTAATAAGAACCAATGCTCACTGCTCCACACATTCCCCTCCATATATACATTCAAACTCCACTACCACCTTAAGATTCCCTAAGATCATCAGTGAGGGTTTTGCCTCAGTATGGCCTGGAGATTGCCTGAAGTCTCTTTCGGATACATTGTGGACCTTTTTGCACCTAAGGTTGTGTCGTCATTATGGTACATTCCTTTTTCCTCTTTTCCTTTACTTTTTTCTACCTAGACCAGTTCTCAATTTTTCCTTCACAATCTCTCATGCTTTCTCGTGGAAGGGTTTGAGGACTATATGCAATCGTGCTGGCTCTATCATTTTACTATTTCCAATTTTCAATCTGACTTTTTTCCTTTGCTACTTCTGATCAGCAATGATAGAGGTGCTTTAGGAACTCCACATCGTCATGCCCTCTTTGACATAGTTTGATAGGTCCGAAAAGAGGAGAGTAAGAAGAAAAACATCACCTTCGCCGCCATTTCATCACGTTTTGCGATTTTGGATCAGACCTTTGATGCTCTAGGTCGACTACTAAGTTATGTTTAGATGACAATCAACCTTGCACTTATATTTCCAATGTTGTCCTTCAACTTCCTTTTCAGTTGGACTCGAGATGAAGGGTATTGCCGTCTTTTGACTTATCCTGAGTTGTTTGATCACACAGGGTTGACTATTGGCTTAATGACAGAAGTGCCTAAATCATGCATATGGTAGAAAAACCATATGTGAGGGCATATCACTCCATTGGCTTTATTTTTTTTTCAATTTTAATGTTATTGAATTACATTATATTCAAAAACTTATAGAAATTAATACATATCTTCAGAAAATTCAACAAAATATGTCTTGTGATCGTGTGATTTTTCTCCAACCAACGATATTATTTTTTCACCTAATTCCAGTCTAATATATATATGCTTTTTATGGATTTTCTTGAAATGGTTAGAATTTCTAATATGCATATCTAATAATCTATAAGTAAGAAAAATAAACTAAAATATATTATGATGTTAGTAAGATATAATCTAAAAAATGATTTGGTTTTGATAACCTAAATTACTAATGACAAAAGGCAAATTTTAGGGTTTACATAATTAATGCAAACTCGTCCCTAGTTCATATATGCATATAATAGGTGACTTGAGACCTTGATGAGGATCTAAGGTTGGTTTTTGACATATGTAGACCTGATATGAGGTATGTTGCATCCTTTTTTGTCATATTGAGAAATCACCCATATTTATCTTCTCTCTTGGTCCTTTAGGGCATACTATCTTGTACACATTCTCTCTCTTTTGAAAGGCTAACTTATTTAGATATTATGTGATGATATGGATATTTTGATCATATTAATTTATTGGATATTATTGTCAACTCTAAAGTTATACTTTCTTCATCTTATTTCATCTTATAATAATTTTTGTGGTTTTGAACTAAATCGTTGAGACATTGATCCTCAGTTTTTAGGTGGTGAACTTTTTGTGATCCTATGTTTCACCTTACTTGTGGATATCTTTGGATATCTATTCATGGGTCCTCTGGCCCACTTGATATTAGTTGAATGATCTCAACCCTTATTTCAGCTTGACTAAACTTAATTCTTATCTCTACATTTGTGCATGTATAGTAGACTAAACTTATTTGTAGTAGTGGTACCTCTATACCACCATAACGTTTGCACGTGTGTATTCTGTCCTGATTGTGTATATTCCGCCCAAGGTGTGCCTCTTCCACCCAATATTTAGGCTTGAGATTTTATGGGACTCAACCCTACTTAAATAATGTTTGAAATGCAATATTTAATAATGTTTATGATTATGATATTGATTAAGGCAAGAAACTCTTTTATTGCATAACTTTTAATTATGTTCTCTTTGATATCCAGTTGGATGTTCTTTATCCCTCTTGATCTAGGAAGCCTTGAACATTTTCTTAATGCCCTTTTTCCATAATGTTTCTCAATCCCTATTAATATGCACATATCACCTTTTATTTAATAACTTCCATTTTGTCTTCTCTTGTCAGGTATGCTTCCAACCTCTTAGGTGAAGGACATGGTGAACTTAACATGATGGCATCCACCTTCTTAAAGAAACTGACTCTTGGGAGATAAACTTGAGATATGTTGGATATCCCTCTACCAAGATCCTGAAATTATTGCTATCATGTAATCGCCTTTATGGGATATTATTATGTTAACTTGTGAAATTGAATATAGTCATACATTTATTTTTACTCCTATATTTTGGTCTTAAATTTCATTATTTTTTGAGAAATAAAAAAGTACACCTATTCGAGTATACTTGTTAGTGCGTTTCATTTAGATGGTTTATTCCTCAAATTGAGTAGGGAGTGGATCCCCTCTTAGTACCCACTCCTTACATTTACCCTAAGACATGCATCATGACCTGTGTACCTAGGGCAAGCCTGAGATTGGTGGATCCACTTTTTAGCATATATCCACAATAGAGCAGCCAATGGGCTCCCAACCTTTTGTTCACCTTGATTTGACCCAAAGTTATGTGGAGAGATCTAGGGATTCTTAATATTACTAGATATTTTACATATTACTAGGATATATTAATAACTTCTGACTAGCTGACTGATTAGTAGCCTCAATCATCATAGGGCATATAAAACCCAACCCTATCGAGTAGCATAATTATTTCGATTTCTTTGGCACAACACATGGATATGCTCTTGATTTAGTAATCACGATCATAAGTAGCATGTATAGACTCTCCAACCTTTTTTACAGAATGGATGGGCCAGTGTGCATCTTGGTACACTAAAATTCTATATGATTAATAACAAAATTGTGTACTTTACATAGTTTACTTCTCTAGTAAGTAATAATGTTTCAAATGTTATATCATATCAATTGGATTGGGATCTTATCCTTGTTCTTGTACATAATTTTTCAAGTGAGTGATCCAACTACCCTGAAAATGGTGGAGAAGATTAACAAGGAAGGAAACTAGGATCTAAGGAGGGTGATGTTTGCGTGAAGGTCTCTCAGAGGTAGGTGATGTTTGTGTAACCTCCTTGAAAGATAAATCATATAGGGATAGAGTCATTATTGTCTTTGTATTCTCATGTCTGGGTGGGTGTATTTTTGTCACATCCCATGTCCTCCTTAGATTTTTCCATGAGTGCAGAACCTCTAGAGCTGGAGTTATGACTGTTGTGATATTTTTCCTACATATCATGTAGTAATATCACATATGCAAATATTAAACTAGTTTCATTTTGATGGAATATTTTGAACATGTCTCCTTGACTTTTTTATTGTTTAGGATTGTAATCTACAACACTTTTAATATGCCCTATGAACTAAGTTGATCAAAATTTTCATATCATGTTATCCGTGGTATTTGGGAAAAAATACTCTATGTTCTCTATGTGGCGTTTGTGTTTGAAGATGTTGTCAATTTCAAATTTTTTTTTAGTAATTTTGCTTGTGTGGCATCATAGTTTTAGACTGATTATCACATAAAATTGCGGGCATTGACTATAGGGATCCTAATGGGCCAATTTGTACTAAATAAAACTACTATAGACAACCACTTCAATCAAAGCTAGGGCACTTAGATTGGGTGGCGTTGACCAAAGAAGGGCCTCATTAAGCATTGCCATTGTTCATGACCTTCCTCAACCTCTTACAGCATGCTTTGACCCACTACCTAAGTGGACTTGAATCCAATGTTTTGGGTGCTTTGATCACTGACTTGTTGTGGAACTTTGATTAGCGGGTCAATGAGCTAGCACCGGTGCCGTTGGTACAAACAATCACAAAAATCACAACATTTCAATATTTACATATGAAATTTGAAATGTATGATAGTAATGTTAGTACTCATCTACATTCGAGCTCTGAACCCCACTTTTGATGACCAAAGAAGCAATTTTAAGGAAAAAAGGGGGGATGAAATAGAAGAGCATACTAGGAACTAAAAATCTAGATAAGATCCTTCACTTATAAATCATTATTGTATTTTTTCTTTCTTTCTATACCTCTTCCAAGGATGATCTCAATAGTATGGTGGGTTTAATGTTATTTGATCTCCTCCCCATCTTCTATTTTCAGTAGGCATAACTAGAAACACAAGGAGATGAAAAGGTTTGTGGAAGTGAGTTTTGATATCTTCTTCCAAATCCAAGTTCCAACATGCATATAATTGAGCATGGAAGCATGAATATAACCTAATGTGAGGGGTAATATATCAAGACTTTATATAAATTTATGACAAACTTGAAATGCAAAAATTGTCTAGTACTATTTGTTTTATTATTTTAAATATATAAAGAATAAATATGAATTTCTAGTTGTATGACTGAATGGAATTGTTATTTTTTTATGGATTTTAGTCATATTAATCCGGGCAAGTGCTTGCATGTAGAAATTATGAAATCTGAAGTTATAGAGGCACACATGTATCTCGGTTTGCCCTATTTTTATAGATAATGCTATAAAACATATGATTAATTTGCTTGGTTGCTTTAAGTTATGAATTCAAGATGATAAATCAATATACATCTTTTTATATTTAGATATGCTTAGTGTATTCAATTTAAGCAATACACAATATAGAAAGCCAATAGCTCAATTATAATATAGAATAACAGGTGAGAGTAGATGTTTTGATACATATAAGTAAAAGATACATGGTGTACATTGATTAATGAAACTAAAGAATCAACTAGACTTTGGATGCCCTTATTATCGTATTGTCCATCACAAAGGTCTTTCTCATGATGGAATAAACATACATATTTATTAGTATAGTCTAGATTGAGGTATACAAGAGCATATAAAATGGGGTACGTGGGACTAAGTCCAATGAGGAGTGTCTACTTATTATAATCGGGTCCCAGCATTAATCGGGTCTTCTCATGGTACTCAATACAGTTCCTTTAGTTCATTTACTACTCAGTGTGTTAGCCCTTGTGAAATCAATGATGTAGGAAGTAGTTCAAGTGCTTTAAACCTCTTTCTGAGTATCTAGGTTTACACGAGAGGTCTAGCTTATCGAGCCGGATGATATAGCCATTGAGTCTATTGTGGTGAACCTTGTTGTAGGCCAAAGATCTAATATGGCAAACTTAGAGTCTTTGGTCTACTATGAGTCTTATTTTATGGGATTGTAGCTTGTTATATACTTTCATATGTTGTGGTACACTTCATGCGGGTCCAAGGCGTACTAAAATGATTGATATATATTTAATAAATGGATTTAGAAATTTACTTGCACTTATATTTAGCAACCTGCCATGTTGGATTATAAATACTATGCAGTTGACATGTTTGGATTTCCCTATATGTGACTCGATGAACTAATCATATACGAATTATCCTGACAAGTTCATGACTTTACATGCATTGAGCAAGTAGCTCACACTCTTTCGAAATGATTTTTCAACTCTAGGTTAAGACCAACAAGAATACATAAAGAAAGCTATATACATGAGTATATTGGTTCAAATGTTCAGAGAAGAGTATCTAGATAGTAGTCAACCTCTTATTCTTCCTTTAGTCATGGGAATGTGGGAGTGATTATGAGTTTTTCTTGTAAAAAATTGCATATGATGTAACCTAAATGATATAGTTAGTGTATTTTTGTTCTCAATATGTTGTAGTAGTTTGAAATAGATTTTTACACTTTACTTGGTTAAGGTTAATGCTTTAGGTTTCTCAATGAATACCTGAGGTTTTTAAGAAATAAAATTTAAGGGTTGGTTTCTGCTTGTTTTGAAGATAAATGGTTATTCTAATCTCAACATTGACGGTCATAAACCCTGGTTAGTCATATTGATTGATGGCCATTTTTCTCTCCAGTAATATCCCCTACAACCTCTTGGTTTTTCACCCAGAAGTAATGGTAATGAATAAAAATCTTCAATAAAGGATTAATGTATGTAAGTAACTGAATATAGCTTGGTTTAATTAGAAGGTAGGAAATTAAGGTTGTTGGATGAAAGTCATCAGAACGTGGCATGAAATATTAGTTGTGTTATGTGAATGTTTATGCATTGAGATTTCTTTGTAGTTGGTGTATTTAACATGGAATAAGCCATGTATTGTATAATAAACCTAATCATGATAGTAAGACTAATAAAACATGTTTTATATGTTGATATTGTTGTGGGCCCCAATGTCATTATGAATGTTAACATGAACATGTGAGACACAATGAAAAATATTAGAAACATGATGAGTTTACTATGGCATGTAATGATATATATATATATATATATAGTGCATGGCCAATGACTACGACTCATATGAAATCATATGAGGTTGTGAAGGAAACCTATGATCTAAATTGTATATTGTGTTGTTTATTATGATGATTAAAAGTTTGTATTTCTTCTTTACACTAAGTCATTCTAGTCACACTATGATACACAAAATGAATAACTCATGAATTGAAGTATCTTTAAGATGAGTAACAATAGAAAGTAACAATTAATATGTGGAATTAATTCAATTAGGTGCCTTGAATATGTTGAGTTCCTTTGAGATCCATATTGGGGTTATGTACGGAGTGAGAACAGAGGGGATATACTCCTCACTCAATCAATTAAATAGAATAATTCCAATTCCACACACCAACATAACTTTTTTTGTACGAGCATATGATTCAATATATTCAATGTAGTATGTTCAGAGCATAAAAGACGGAAACAAAAGGAAGTATTTCTGAAAATATAATTTTATAGGATTACAAGGTTGACACCCATATGGATGAATATATGAGGTACATGTTATATCACTAATATTAGACAGAGGGTAAAAAATTATGTAGTGATATCTCCCAAGGAATATCAACTACATATGTGTTGGTTTTAGTCAACTCAGTCATTCTTCCAATGTCCTCTTTTCTTATCAAGACAAGGGACTTTCCTATTCATCTCACTCACCTAGATCTAATAATTCAATAAAAAAACACTTAAAAACTAATTGACTACATATTGATACCACTCACCTCTAAACTTAATAAAAAAACCAAAAATTTATTCTCATTATCTGGTAGCTATACATTCATAAAAAATATGTAACTATACTTGTATACACATGTGATTTATGTATTGAGTTACTTTTTTGTCCATCACCAACTTGCCTTAATCCTCATAGGAATCTACATGACATCCTAGAATACGTATAAATCAGAAGAGGGAGCACCCCATAATTCATTCTCCCTTGATACCGAGTTGGGTATCTTGGGGATAAAAAACAAATGGACAAGTCTTTTTGTAGTGTTCTAGTCTGTCTATACATAGGATTCACTCTCCATGATGGGTTAGCTTAACCTATAGCATGTCAATAAGAAAAGGGTCATCTAACTTCAATGACTTGACAACCATGTTGAGGTTCTAAACCACCTATAAAGCTACTATACAACATGTAATCCAAACCTCCAATAAGGAAAATTGTCAACCATGATCTAAATTCCATGACCATACTACATGTTCGATCCCATACCGCTCCATCCACCCATATTTTTTCTTGATCAAATTTGCACACCTACTATCATAATCATCTCTTATTTGAACAAATCATGTGATTGCAATATGAACAAGTCTACCTCCTTCAACATGCATCTAGGTTCAAGAACACCCCTTTCCTCAAGCATTTCACTAAGGTGTGAGCTAGTTAGGTCTTCATAGCAAAGACCTTTACTTATCCCTTTTACATTGTTTACTGTCTCTAAATAAAATTCACTCACAATACTCCTTCAAATATGTTCTTACACCTAGTACGTAGAATCAACCAAAGCAAAAGGTTGGGCGTAGTTCCACATAACCTTGCTCTAAATGATTAAGCATATGCTTTTGACCAGAAACCAAGTAATAACTAACAAACTTTGTCTATAATCAATGAATATGATTCCATGTCCACCATCATCAACCATCCTATTCCATAAATCCTTAGCAACTTCACCTTAATCAAAAGGATGTCCATGGTATCATGTTTGTGTTCCTTGAAACACTCGCATCTTAACACCAAAAGGATCTTACATCTCCTCAGATTATCATTTGAAGGCACTGCTCTGTTGAACATCTTCCACAATGTAGTATTACCTTTTGGTGGAGCAAACAATCCTGTGAGGACTTGATTTTTTCCTCTCTTTTGTAGAAATTGTAAGAAACAAATTATTTTTATACAGTTTTTTACATAATTAAAGTGGTTGCCCCTTGATATTGTGGTATCAATCCAAGAAAGTAAAATAAAATGGTTTAATATCATTTGTATATCAATTGATCCCTTGAGTATTAAGTGATGATAAAAAATTATCATTTCATTGAAACTACAAAATAAGTTTGTTCAATTTTGAAGTTTTCTTGAAGTCTTTTTATTCCATTTATGCATTTCATTTAGTGTAATTTGAGGAGAAATTCATTGGTATGAGAGCTTCTCAATTAGTTCCCATATTTGAAGGAAAATAATAATGGTCAGTCTAATGATTCCATGGATTTTGGAATCTCCTAATGGCACATATTAATAGTTATCTATATGTGTTATATATATGTGCATTTTTAGGATTTATATTTGGAAACTAAGACGTTTCCTTCTCATTATGAAACGAGACAAGGATATAGACTATTTGATAAGAAAGGAGTAGGTAAAAAAAATTAGATCTATTAGAGCTACATCTTCAAATTTATGGGTTTTTAAAGTTTCTATAAAATTTTCATTTAACGGCTCAAATGACTAATTAATCGAATGCCACATTTAATGTGACAAGGGACTTTAGAGCCTAGCCCAAATTTTCTTTCTGGACACATATGCTTCCTTTGACCACTACGGATACGTGCTGAAATAGAGGATTGCAATAAGTGTTGATTGGATTTCTACTTCCCTTTTATATTTTCCTTTGATCAAGGAAAACTAGTCATTTTCTTAACCCTACATATGCACTAATGTTTCATGTATCCAAGGTGGAATATAGAAGAAAGATCCATTCTTAAAAATCAATTTGAAGTCCTCGACCAGAACCATAGACCTAGAATGATCTTAACATTTTTCTAACTCCTTGTATATATAGAGAGATAGGAGTTGTCAGAGAGCTACCGTCCTTATAAGATTGCTTGGCATAGAAATATATATAGACTATAATGTCTTCCAAGCCTTTCTACCACATAAAGAGGTAGTTTAAATTGGTTCAAAAGGGTCATGAATGTAGGAGTCTTATGGAGGAATATCATAGAAATGAAGGAGAACCCCTCCCTTTTCCCTTTACATGATTAGAAACTCCTTCGTACTAATTATACTCCCTATATCCATGCTCAATGTCACTGTGCATCCCTATTTTGGGGATTCATCCCCAAGGCACCACCCTCTCCAACGATCATCTCTATGTCAAAAGGACTAGTAGGGAGCCATGATACCTAAACCCTAAACCATCATACCCATCTCTCAATGAGAAGAAAGCGACATGATCCAATGTTATTACACCAAAAAAAAGGAGTTGCAACACTCCTGTCATCAGGGGCAATGGATGATCAAAGAGTAATCAATCATCCTCAGCCAAACAAGGCTAGCCACATCCAGACCAACATTCCCAGAGCTAACAGGCCCAAAGGGAAGGCACTCATTTGAAAGGGGCTAGTGGTGCTTATGTCAAGGATATAATGGTCCAAAACTTATCTAATATGAGGTAGATCTTATAAATCTCATAGAAAACAATAGGAATGTCCTATGATAATAAAATTGTATACCATTTTAACTAGAAAAATATGAACAATATAATAATCTTATCTCCCTCAATTATCATATTATTCATATTTTGATGATTAAGGAGTTGACAAATGACCTAAACTTGGCGATAATGATTTCATGGCCTCAGATCTAATAGTATAGGTAACTCTTATTCCTTATACTACCTTTGAAATATGATGAAGCATGTACTTAGGTTAACTACATATTATAGATCATTGTGTGCTATGCCCTAATTTAATAACTTTTATTAGACTCATATGTTTTGAAATTTGAATCTAAAAATTAAATTGCGTATAAGTTCATTTAGGACTAATAATGTGATAAAATGATAATATCCCTAATACTAATGTATGTTTATCTCAATATGAACAGTGAAGACATGAACAAAGGGAATTAAGTTTCCATATGATGATTTTGGGGGTTTCTGACCCTAAAATGAGAATCCTTGGAACTAATCCTAATTGCTAACTCAAACCCTAGACTTCACTTAACTTGAACCCCCTGGTAATAATGCAAAATATATCCTTTACACCATATCAAGGAATGTTCGAAGTCTTTGATAACACTTCAAGTGATTTTTGTCATTTTTAGCTTAGTATTTGGAAATCATTGAATTTTATGGGTTGGACATATGCTTCTCTACAAAATAGATACATTGGTTGATCATGAGTAATTACTATAGTTGTAATTTCAGAATTTCTGATTTCACACATGTTTTATCCATATGATAAATGACTTCAAATGCCTTTATTCCCCACAAGATATAAGTCACTGTGTATATAACTAAGCCATAATTATAGAACTCAGTATTCAATATCTTGTAGTGGAGTTTTGAAGAGAAATACACTCGCAAGATGCGATGTGGAATAATTACCAAGAAGGTGTATATAACCAATATGAAGTGAGGTGAAGGATTCCAATGACGGAATAGATGATAACGAGCCCACCAACAGACACTTCAGAGTACCAAGTGAAATGAGAGTGATTTTGGACTAAAATAAGATGAGAATGTGAAAGTGTGTTATTTATAATTACCTGAACTTGAATTGTCCATATATATTGATAAAGACTACATGCACACATTTTGGTTTCACCCATGTACTTAACATAATTATGTGCCACTTGTGTTTTGTTTGCCAGTGTTTTAGGTTAAAATGTTGAATAGAAGTTGTGGTCACCTTACAAGAAGGAAAACAATTCAAGGAGAAAACAAGAAGGATTTAGATAGTTTGAATTTTTGTTTCATAAAATACAATATTTCCAAAATTCAAGAATATTGTAACTCCCTCTAAGGGGATTTTTCTTCCCATTTGTGAATAATGTCTTGTTTTGCAATTAGTAATTGTTGTTAATGTAAACACGGGTCCTTAGAAATACATGGATAATGGCCCTTGACTTTCAAATTCACCTAATGAAGATAATAAGAGGAAGGGGTTGTTAGAGATCCCCACCTCCATCTGACAAGCCATACCGATATGTCATCAGTTCCATCCTAAAAACTATAGGATTTGATAAGGCATATCAACTCCTCCTCAGCTAGTAAGGCCACAGGCATAACCTAATACTATCCTACACCTCCCACCCACAAATCAACAACTCTGATGTGCAAGTTGACATCTATGGATCACCTTGAAAAGAGGTTCAAAGGTTCATCACACCACCTATTGTACCAAAAACTAAACTCACCTTTATAACTATAAATCTCAACCTTATCATAACCATATGAAACACCTTCCAATTCCTCCTCCAATGTGATGATGGGACTTTTCACAACCTCCAACCATGTAGATATAGCATAGCTAGCGAGAATCTCTTCTCAAGATATATAGCACTACAAAAATGTACCCACAAGGAGTTCCCTATTAACATCTCCCAAAAACTCTTAGGTAAGCCATAATCATTTCATTCAAACAGGGGATACCCATTTCTTCATTATCTTCCCTCACACGATGTACATTCATGCCACCCAATTCTTCCTAGTAGCATAAACATTTTCCCTCCATAAGAATCAAGTCACGAGATTGCTCACATGTTCAAAGGTTTCCGTTGGTGGCCAGAGAGGTTGTAAGTGAATTTAATGGAATGAAAGTCAACATATGTTATATTAGACGAATCCTCCTCGCAAATGACAAAAAATCTACTTTCCAACTTGTCATCTTCTTATAAATCTTGTCTATTAAGAAATATAAGTGGTATGACATGAGCTTACCCTTTAACAAAGGCAACCACAAGTAATACAAATATGTGCCTTTATTCTAAATGCCAAGTTTATCACATATCTCTTCAATCTTTTTTCCATCATCTATCCCAATGAAGAACCCAAACTTCAACTTGTTCACACATTTACAAGAAGATCTCTCATACTGCTCCAAAAAGCTATACACACGCAACAAGGATTTTGAATATCCAGATGTAAAAAAATGAGATCATATATGTACAAAAGTATCATTGACATGATAGCATTGCCTCTAGAAAAGTAACAAGATGTTAGCCCCTCTTCCACTTTGCTTTTTGATTTCTACACAAGGCTTGTTCATATAGAAAAAACAATGTCAAAGATCACACATTACCTTACTTTAAACCCATGAGCATTAGAATGGAACTAGTCGTGCATCCATTCAACATGAATGACGTCCATGATCCATCAAAGAACACTAGACAAAGATTAATATTGATGTTAAAAAACCAAATTTATGCATAATGACCATGGAAAAATCCTAGTTAACCATGTTGTAGGATTTTATCATATCGACCTTAAGAACCTTGTTCTATCCCATGTAATTCTTATCAATATCATGTATTATCTCCCTAGAAAGCTTGATATTATGAATAATGTCTTTCCATCAAATATATTCACCCTACTCTTCAAAAATCATCAAGGAAAACACCAAGGTAAGGCGATTACTCAATAGTTTTGTGATGATCCTAAAGAACACATTCTCTAAAATAATCATCCTGAAATCATTGACTGAATGGAAATGATCCAATATCTTTAGAATGAAGTTTGGTTTACTACATAAGAAACCCTGTGAATTTGTTCATCATGGAATAATTCCTAAATCAACCCCATGAAGTCGTTCCTAGCAAAGTATGCATATCCATCATCATAATTGTATCATACACCTCCCTAAGAGTAGGGGTCACCAAAAAGGAGAGATTGTCCTTGATGACATATGTGTTGGGATAGAACTCGAACACTAATCATCCTCTTACAATGTCTTCTTTACCTAAGGGGTTAAAAGAGAACCCAACTATTTTCATTGGAAATTGAAAAGGAAAGAGGTTGTTTGGATTCACCGCCTAGTTTTAGTCTGGAAAACCTAAAATATTAAAATTGAAAGTGATTAATATATAAACAAGAAAGGAAGTGTATGATAATATAAATTTGACACACTCATTTACATACCCAAAAAGGGTTGAATAAGTTGGTACCTTGAACCATCTATCAAAACAATATTGCAAAAAATTTCTCTTAAAATGATATAAAAATACAAGGAAGAAGGTGATTAAATGTTTCTCTCACCCTAGTGCTAAATGGTTTTGCACTTTGATTATGCACTCCCAAAAATGATAGATAGTGAAGAGTTGTTAGGAACCAACGTCTGTCTAACTTGTACTTCCTAGCATTGACTACTAACACAATTCTCAATGCCAACTGTTGGTATGTATGCCCAGAGAGACAACCATATGATGATTGCAATGGGGCATTAGATACATGATTTGATAATAATAAAGGTAATTCCATCTATTATGTTTGTCTCAAAATGAGATGACGACACAAACAGTGTACATGTCTAAAGAATGATGTTACTCATCTTCAAGTGCGTGACTTGAACAATGAGATCATATGAATGTTAAGAGTACATACATTCTTGTTAAGTCCCTATTCAAATATTATTGTGGAAGAAAAATAGACAACAATAATACATACGACTAGAGTGTGTGTTGACTGATGACAGAATCTCATTAGTCATTATGTGTGATATCAAGTCAAGCACACATGTACATGTTAGAGAACAATGTATCAGACAGACCCACCATGAGAGTGATACATGGATACCATGGAATGGTAGTCAAAATCAGCTCTCATAGTGATAGTGGTGATTGTGGTTCTTCGATCTAAAGTCACTACATTTTTCACATGACGTTCATGTACTTTGACATCATCCACCGCGATCTTGAATAAGGGTTTCCATAAAGGTGGTGCTTGGGTGCATTGTGAAACATGGGGATTGAGTGTGAGTGATGTAGATGTGATTTGTCCCTCCTACATGAGATTGATATCCAAGGCCTTTTGATAAGTGAGACTGAGAATTGTACGACCGTAATCATATGATTTGATATGTGATATGTGATCTCACATGCATCTTAGACAGTCTTCTCTAGTTCAAGGAACATGGATTGAACATTGCGACCATACCTCAAGTTTAATCCAGATATCAGTGACAAAGGAACCATACGATTATGGTAACACTGATCATTATTGTAGATTGAAGTTGTTCTCTAAATTTCCAAATTACTTGGGTAGAAATGATGTGTTGCTAGACGCCTCTCTTTGCTTGTGATGTCATAATTGGTTATGGACATTCACTGCCAATGTAATTCTAGACCTATAGGGTCATTGTGGTGATCCGTTCAAACAATAAGTTATTAACTAAGCGGAAATGAACATCAACAGCAGAATTACTAAAAATCAAAACCATTTTCAAAGAGATCCAAACACAGGAAAACTCTTTTATCAAGAACCAATGTACTTTATTTACATCTTGGTTCATAAGTACATATTCTGTACCATCTCTTCTCGAGGATTACAAGCATGGACTGCCTTGTTAAAACTATACATAGACAACATAGGAATCTCGAGGCATCAATTCAAAATCTCAGATCGGTTCATTAAAAGTACTGACTACTAACTCTGAGGACCTGAGAGTACAGAGACGACACATACGACTCTCTATACAAAACATGACAACCAGTCTCTCCACCTGGAATATCACTGTTGTCCCTGTTGTTGTTGCTGCTCTTCCCCTACAGTAGGGTTTCTGCCTCTTCTTCTGCGTCTACCTAAAAAGTTGGATCCCACAGGGGTGAGACAATTGAACTTGCCCCATCAAGAGATATAACTCTCTGCCAGAAATATTATTATTGCAAATAATGGAATAAAACTGAGCAGATGAATCATAAGTAATCAACAGCAGATAAATCAATTATCTAAGCATATTAGAGCAACGTTCTTCTTCAAAGTATTTTATCTTGTAACTTGATAAGCAGTATGTCATTTATCCAATAAGGAATATGAAGAACATGCATAACATTTATCCTTCTAGGATATTCTAAGAAAGATATCATCAACCAATGATTCTCATATTTCAACCTTAAGCAATTATGCTACACGACTGGTTACATTTTACAGTCATACTTAAGCCCTGAGGAGATGAGGTATACCACTCATACTCCAACCGACCATGGCGAAATAAAAATCGATACCATACATAGGTCAATGGAAGAGTCGGATTCCCATGACCTCATCCTCCTCAGTCAGTGTGAGGACAAAATGTAGGACATCTTATGTCTCTGCTAAATAGCTTTCCACAGTATCCTGGAAACTTCACTATAGAGTTACGGTGGTAGTTGTACTCTCTTCACAATCAAGAGATTTCATGTTTATCTCACATCGATTTGGTATTAACATCATCGGGAGATTAGTGATACATCCATCCCGATATTCGGGACATTAGTGATACATCCATCCTGGCATATATAATAAAGGATTGAGAGATTTAATGTTTATCTCACATCAATTCCTCCATTAGGGCGTAAGGATATTCACGTCCATAACCCCCACATACTCAACAGTATTGACCGGCCTAAATCGCGCGTCCTAAAATTGGAGGCAGATTTGAGGTAGTCGAGCTTTTACATTTATAAACCTGAATCCTTCTAGGCCCCCACAACTTTGCTTACGGGGTCGAAGTAGATATACGGGGTCAAACACAGGGACAAGGGGGGTAGTGTTGAGAACCCAGAATCGACACGCTACACTCCGGCAGGTAAAAAGAGACGATAAATTCCCCAGGAGGGAAGCATAAAATTTCACAAACAAAACAAGAAGACTATCTCCAAATGGAGTTACTAGAAAGATTTAAGGTTTTTAGCATTTAGCAGTTTTTAAGGGTTTTCATGCAACAGAAACAGAAAGATAACACTAGAGCTAGAGCAAGGTACAAAGGATAAAACTACTGCAAGACAAGCGGTACCGATACCATCCTGCACCCCTCCTCTCAAAGTGGGCACCTCTAACCAAGCCTCGGCACCCCTCTCGAGGTTGCTAGGCTCAAAGTTAGAGTTGAATGTTACAGGAACAACTCCGTTCTAGGCACTCTCATACTCCAGAATCGGACCAAACACTAGAGCCACAACATAACTCTCGAAGTTGTTGTGACGGGAAAACACGATTCGGTAGCTAAGCGAAACGCGATCCAAAACATGCAAGCAAGAGTTCAGATATCAAGCATAGCAGTCATCCAACATATTGCACCAAGCTTAGAGCAGCAAGTAATTAAGCATTTCCATTTCTATAAACATTAAGGGTCTTAATTACAATGCATAAGTAAAGAATTAAATAATAGAATTAAAGATAGGTGTCGCCTTCTTGATGTAGAAGGACGACAGGCTACAGTAACCATCCTGCCCGATATCAGACAGGGACCTAGCCCGATATAGCTGTGTCGGGCGGCATGCTCTCTCAAGCGGCACACCGTGACGGGCGGCTGCATCGCTCAAGGACCTGGCTGATACGCTCAAGTCGGGCGGCACACCCTCTCGGGCGGCACGCATGACGGGCGGAGCGTATCGGGTTCGATATCGTGTCGGGCGTGGAGCTGTGTATCCTACTGTCGGGCACTACTGTCGGGCACTGGTGTCGGGCACTCGTGTCGCGCATCTACATCGGCCGATATCGGCTCCCAGTGTCGCCCGGTACTGTCCTAGGTTAACCAGTCCCCTCCCTCTCGGGATGAGGAAGAGCTCACCTAGTGTCGCCCGGTACGAACACTGGAGCACGATACGCCTGCTCTCGCAGCCTCCTCTGAAGATCACTCGATTGTCTGAAACCTGAAGTGGTCGAGCTTGTCCGAACTCTCCAAAAAACTATCTTTTCGGCTCCCTGTAGCTGCTATTTATAGGCAGCTGGTCGGGAGAAGGTATGGTGCTCGAAGTGCCACGTATCCTCCTCTCTGCCGTTCAGTTGGTGGTCGGCTGAAGCGGGTATTGCTCGGTATCTCCCAGCACAAGGAGGTCGGCTGTCGGGCGTCGTGGCGAGAGGCGCCTGTCGGTGGTCGGCTGATATCGCGAGGCACATGGAGTAGTTGCGGCACGCTTGGCTCCCTGTCGGGTAAAGAGGCATGTCATCCATCGGTACCTTCTCGCGCGGCATCCTTGCGTCGCACGTCGTCGTATCGCGCAGCCTTGCTGGTCAGCGTGTGTATCGGGCGTCAGGGGACCGGGACAGTCTTGGACTTATTTGCGGGTCGGAACGGCCTTATTGGTGCTAAGTGGGCCAAAATAGGAGGAAACTCTACAAAAGATAGAAATATTGGACTGAGAGCATTGCTTGGATAATTATTGCAGAAATGCATTTAAAAGAGAGGAAAAAGGCAGAAAAGGGCAGTTTTGATAACAGGATAAAGGCCAAAAACATCACAAAAGTTGGTGTTATCAAGTATGCCCTCCAAGAGTTCCCATAGGAAAACCTGTTTCACCATCACCAACTACTGACGATGATGGATCTATGGCCAGGGCTCTACATGATAAGATTTCACTTGATTAATTAAGTACATTACCATATTCTTTTAGCATCAGTTAGGTTTTCAAACATAAATCATTATAACAAATGCTACAAAGAATGAGTAATACTTCTATCAAGTACTTTTCAAAGCTTTATAAAACATTGGGATCTCAATCCCTTGTCACATCATGGGCATTCTCATCCCTTAACATCTCATCATCATGATTATAGGATATGGGTATTCAAACCCTCAGTTCATCAAAGAACACTTGTTACCACTTATCAGGTAACTAATATCTTTAGGTCATCTGACCAAGGTAAACATCATACTTTCAATACAGACATCTCACATGGCTCTTAAAGCCCATTAATCTCTTGTTACCTCTCACTAGGCAACACATCATATTATGGCTCACAAGGCCCATAATACAATTTCAATAGTAAAACATCATAGCTCATACTTGGCTATGTTCAACATCTCATGAATACCTGCATGATTAGTACACATGATAACAACTATATCAATTACATATCAGAACTATGTAGTGTAATGATAGCATCACTATTCACCCATTAGGGTTAGGGTTTCCCAAATTTCATATCAATTAGGGATACTCATCCCATTACCCAAATTAGGGTTATGGTTTATCTTCATATTACCCAGCATTAGGGTTTCATGCACTATAATCCAAAATTAGGATTTCTCATACCTTCATCCTATATTAGGGTAGGATTTTATATAACATTACATAGAATCACCCTAGATTGAGTTTCATATCACATCTCTGAATTAGGGTTTCACTTGACATCACCCTTGATTAGGGTTTTACATTACATCACCCTTAATTAGGGTTTCACATGACATCACCCTTAATTAGGGTTTCACATGACATCACCCTTAATTAGGGTTTCACATGACATCACCCTTAATTAGGGTTTCATGTAACTTTACTCGAGATTAGGGTTTCATGAAGCATCCTCCTAAATTAGGGTTTTTCTTTATGTTTCCATGAATTGGGATTTCTTATATCATCACCCTAGATTAGGGTTACATCATTACCCTAGATTAGGGTAACACATTACCTCTCTGTAATAGGGTTTCACATGGCATCACCCTTGATTAGGGTTTCACATGTCATCATCCTTAATTAGGGTTTCACATAGCATTGTCCTGATTTAGGGTTAGGTTTCATCAATCTTCTCAATTAGGGTTTCATGATCTCTTTATCAAGAATCATACCCTAATTGCATATTTTATTCATGTTGAGAGTGTTGAGGTCCAACCATTACATGGTTATTATACATGTATGGACTCTCTCTCATCCTCTCTAGGATACTAATTACTCCAAACTTGATTAGATTAGGTTAACCTTTCATTCAAGTGTATACATTTAGGGTTAGCATAGTGTATTGAGGCATTGCTTCCTTAAGCATCAAAGGTTAACCACTCAAAAGATACTAATCACTTAAGTACCTTGAAGGTACCACCATAGTAATTACCTTTGATAAACATAATCAAAAATCATGGGGTTGATTGTGATTTCAAGGTTTGAATCAATTAAACCTTCAAACAGTCTTGGGGTATTAGACCTTTAAACGGTCTTGAACTGTTTTGTCCTTCAATCGGTCTTAAAGTTCTTTGACCTTCAAATGGTATTAAACCATACCTTCAATCGATCTTAAGACTATTACACCATCAAACGGTCTTGACCTCAAAGTTCCTAAACGGTTTGAGACTGTTTGAATAAAATATAATTAAATCCAAAATGGTTTTGAAACCGAATTAGCAACTTATCCTTGAGACCGATTGAACATCAAACAGTTTGAGACCGTTTTCCCTCCAAACGGTCTGAGGACCGTTTTATCCCAAACGGTCTCAAGACTGTTTGGACTCAAATGGTCTCAAGACCGTTTGGTCCAAAGCATCTTGAAACTGATTGGATGAACTAGGGTTTCCTTCAGCCAATCGATTGATTTTAGGGTTTGCTTTATTGAATTGATCATCAATTGAATCATTGAGAGTACATCAAATTACAATCCTTGGATCTCCAACCATTCATCACAGCCCTTAAACTCCAAACGGTCTTGAGACCATTTGGTCTCAAACGGTCTTGAGACCTTTTGGACCATCAACCAAGAAATTGATCCAATTCAATTAGGATTTCTTCAATCAATCGATTAGGGTTTGCAATCAATGGATCATCCATTCTTGGAACCATTTTAATTAGATCAATTGGAACCATTAGATCTTCATCCAGCTACATCAGCAATTGACCTCAAACGGTCTTGATGCGATGATTTTGAGTCACATTTATAGACTTGTTTTACTTGTGTTTTATGCGTTTATTGGTCACTTTGGTGGTTAATATTGCATAATTCCCTTACTTTAGTCTATGATCCTTCTCAGTGTCAAATCTCTCTTATTTTATCATTTTGAGCATAAATGATTATAATTATAGGTTTTATCTCGGCTGATGTGGTTTTGTTTTGCAATTTCAGGAAAAACACATATCTGCAGCTGTCGATACCATCGACATATGTCAATACTTCGATACAGCCACAGGCAGGAAGCCGCAAGGAGCAGCGCAGAGTCGATACCATCGACTGGGAAGTCGATGGTAGCGACTTACCATCAGGTTTCCAACAACCATCCAGTCGATACTATCGACCCCAAAGCCGATACTATCGACACGTGTAGCTTCAGCAATGGAAAAGGGATAAAATCGACGCGTAAGGGTGTCGATACCATCGACCCACGTCGATGGTATCGAGCCAGTAGCAGGTGCAATGACAGAAAAGAAAGAAGGCTTGCCGATATCACGAGGGGTCGATACCATCGACCCGCATCGATGGTATCGACGTCGTCAGATTAAAGTTTGTTTCAGATCGGCTCTAATCCAACGGTTGTGATATTTTTGCAACCTAACTCGGTGATTATACCTAATGACGGTGGCCAAGAGCAGGGTATCACGTCATTAGCCGCTGCACACGTCCCGAGAAGGTGTGGAGAGAAGAACGGAGCCCAGAAGCACGCCCCAGCCATTCTGGAAGCCGAAGAAGACGTTTTCCACCGCCAAAAGGTTGTAGATCGCGCACTCTACGCCAAGGAACGCATGGATCTTTTCCGTTCAGGGGTTTCATTACTTATTTCACGTTTTTATCCATGTTTCCCCTTTCTTCAACCATGTCTTGGTCTGAGATGAACATGCGGGGCTAATTCCCTTTGTCTTTAGGACCGGGAGTAGCCCAGGGAGGCATTGTATGACATTTTTATCATAGTAATTCATCATTTGTCTCTTAAATCTATGGTATGATTTTGTTTTCTCCATTATATTATTATGCTTGATCACCATTATGATAATCTAATGCCTTTAATTACTTTGAAAGAAGAATTAACGGTTGAAAAGAGACAAAATTCACATTAATTAACAAATCCCTTGAACAAGGTGATGTACAGTTAATGGTGGAAACCTAGAGGTCAATTTTAATGCACCTAGTTTAGGGTATAGGTTACTACGACGGTGGAACCGACCTAGACATAGGTAGTGAATTGTACCACGATAGTGGATGCTTTTGACTACAGGCCACTACCCAGATTGAGAGATGAATCTGATTAGCTATGTGGAAATTCATACAATGAAAACCCGCGGTGAAACCGCAATCCTAAAGATCTCCATTTGAATTGATTAAACTAAACACTTAATCGATTGCTTTGTTTTATTTTATTTTCTTTTTCTTTTTAAACAACTCTCATAACCTTTTTATTGGTCTAGCTCATTGCGAGTAGTTAGTAGTAGTCTATCGATAATTTAGTGTCCCTGAGTTTGACTCGGGCCTCACAAGGGCCTGTACTACATTGATGTGTGCACTTGCGTTATACACACGGTAAAATCGTGTCAAGTTTTTGGTGCCGTTGTCGGGGACACGAAAATTGTCGGCACTACGTGTGCTGCAAGCAGCCACTTTAGGCCACTTTTTATTTTATTATTAATTTTGAAATTCAACATTTTTTTATTCATATTTAGAAATCATTTAGCACGGTACTGACCCTAAATTATTATTTTATAGGTACTAGTGCATGGTGAGGACGCGTAGCACAGACTACATGCAGTTATCACCAGAGGTTCCACTGCCAGGACCAGACGACGAGGAGAACAACATTCAAAACCGACCTAAAGATATAGATTCAGACTCTGAACCAGAAGGTATGGCTGAGGAACAGACAATCTGGGAGAAGATAAAGGCGTCTTCTGCATCTGCATCTAAAGGGTCGATCAAGAGGCAGGCTATCAACATTCCCAACTATAAGATCGATCCAGGCCTAATAAATTTGTTCAAATCAAATGCATTTCACGGGCTCAAAAATGAAGACCCAGTGACTCACATTAGCCAGTTTGTGTAGAACTACGACATGATCAAGATAGACAGGTTTCCACAAGAGACATTGTACTTGAAGCTGTTCCCCAGCTCTCTGGCGGGAAATGCATGAGAATGGCTACATAATCTTGATGATGAGTATGTGGAATCGTGGGATCATATGATCGAGGTATTCTTTGAGAGATTCTTTCCACCCGAGAAGACCAACGATCTGGTATGGAAGATCCATAACTTCAGTCAAAAGGTCGGGGAGACTTACTCTGAGACTTGGGAGCATTTTCAGATCATGCTAAGGAGGTGCCCGCATCATGGGCTTGACAAGGAGAAACAAGTTAAAATCTTCTATTTTGCTCTTTCCGAGCATGATAGAAGTAACTTAGATTCCGCAGGTTCAGGATTCTTCTTAAACAACACAGGCACGAGGTGTTGGGAAATTTTGAAGAACATGGCTAAGAAGCAATCTTGGGGCGACAGAGACGCATTAGAACATGTTCGGGTTGCAGGAGAGTCAAAGGCCATCAAAGAGCTAAATGAGAAGATGGACCTTCTTGCCAAGAAACTACTTGCAAAAGAAGATACAGAATCCCAAGATGAAGCTCAAGTGAAATTTATGCGCCAACAGTAGGGGTACAGAAATAATGACTACTCGTGGAAGAAAGACAAGAAATTCTCCTGGAAGGACCCAAATAATTTCTTGTAGGACCCTGACGTAAAACCCCAACCGGCGCCAGAGGATAAGAGCAATGAGTTTCTCAACCAAGTTATCAAGCAGAATCAAGAACTAATGAGCACATTTGGCCAGCAGATAAAGCAACAAGGGGAATTCATGAATCAATTTGGGAAGACCCTACAAAGCCATGGGGCTCAGATGAGGATGATAGAGACATCTTTGGCGTAGATGGAAGCTGAAATAACAAATTTGAAAAAGCCAGTGCAGCAAGGCTTTCCAGGTAATACAAACAGTCCAGGAGGAAACCAACAGGCAAAGACAATTTTGCTACGGAGTGGCAAGCAGATTTTAAATTCCAGGGTCGATGAACCAAGCACACCCCAGCCAGAAACCACAGGTTACGCCACTGAGGAGGTTCCAATCCCAATCACCGAGTCGGTAGAGGATGTGGTGGAGAATGTCACATCAGAACCAATTTCTGAGGAGGAGACACAGAAGAGGACACCATATGTGCTGCCACATCAAAGGGCTCAGACTCTCCCGGTCCCATATCCCAATAGCGTGAAAACCAAGAAAGTGGACGCTCAGTTTAAGAAGTTTCTAGATAGCTTTAGAAAGCTTTCTATCAACATTCCATTGTTAGAGGCAATAGAGCAGATCCCCTCCTATGGCAAGTTTCTGAAAGACATAATCACAAAGAAGAGGAAAATCCCAGATACCGAGGTCGTGGTTCTTAAGGAATAGGTGAGTGCTTTCATCATGGCACATTGCCACCTAAAAGGTAGGATCTGGGCTGCTTCAATATTTCATGTTACATTGGTAAAGTGAAATTCAGCGAAGCACTGTGTGATTCCGGGGCAAGTATAAATCTGATGCCTCTCTCTATGTTCAAGAAGCTGGGATTGAAAGAATCAAGGCCGAGCAATATGACAATTCAGTTAGCGAACAATTTTGTGGTGAAGCCATACGGAATTTGTGAGGACGTGTTGGTGAAAGCTGATCGGTTTGTATTTCCAGCAGACTTTGTAGTAATGGAAATGCAAGATGAGCAGGGTAATGAGATACTCCTTGGACGACCCTTCCAAGCCACTACATATATGATACTTGAGATGGGAAGAGGTCGTTTGACCTTGGGTATCGCTGATGATCGGTTTGAAATGGTCATGCCCTTAAGCACAACACAATCTAAAGCAAAGGAGCAATGCCACATGGTGAAGTACTTTGATCAGAATATTTCTATTTGTCTAGGGAAGCCATTTCTAGATATGGCTCATGTAATGACTAAGGTGGAAAAGGGGACACTATCTGTAGACATTATGGAGCAAACCAAAGTTGTTTCTCTTAGCAAGGTCGTGGGTTTTCCGAATGATGAAGAGGAGGACATCCCTCCTTCTACTGAAGATGAGGCCATAGCAAGTTCTGCCTTCAATGCATATCCAGAACTACCTCTTGAAGCATGCCTAGTTAATATAACGCATGACTGGATGAGAAGCAAATCACTACAAGAGTGTGTCAAGATGCTTCAGGTGCTTCTGTGCTTTTACGCTAGGTACTATGAAGATCTTGGAGAACTCCCACCACCGCTTCAGTCATCCTTGATCATTCTTCTAGAGTTAGAATTGAAGCCACTTCCGTCTCACTTGAAATATGCATTTCTAGCTGAGGGTGAAAAGCTACCAGTGATTATCTCGGCATATCTGAGTGTCGAGGAGGAGGACCAACTGTTGATCATGTTGAAGAACCATCAAGGTGCATTCGGGTGGTCGGTTGCGTACATCAAGGGGATCTCCCCTACACTGTGCCAACACAAGATCCGACTCGAGGAGGGAGCCAAACCTGTAATTCAGCCACAGCGCTGACTAAATCCAAGCATGATGGAGGTAGTCAAGAAGGAGGTGATCAAGCTCCTTTCTGCAGGTATCATCTATGCTATATCTGACTCGACGTGGGTGAGTCATACACATGTAGTCCCTAAAAAGGGGGGAATTATTGTTACTCATAATTTGTTGAACGAGCCGGTCACGACCCGCCTGGTAACCGGGTGGCGCGTGTGTATAGATTATCGTAGATTGAATGCTGCTACGTTGAAGGATCATTTTCCGCTTTCATTCATTGATCATATTTTAGAGAAATTAGAAGGTCGATCTCATTTTTTTTAGATGGTTATTCAGGCTACAATCAGATTTCCATTGATCCTAAGGACCAAGAGAAGTCCACCTTCACTTGTCCTTATAGAACATTTGCATACCGTCGTATGCCCTTTGGTTTTTGTAATGCACCAGCAACCTTTCAGCGTTGCATGCTTGCCATTTTCTCCGATATGGTTGAGCGTTGTTTGGAAGTCTTTATGGACGATTTCTCCGTCTATGGTGTGTCTTTCGATGAATGTTTATACAATTTGGATAAAGTTTTGCAACGATGTGAGGACACGCACTTAGTTCTCAGTTGGGAGAAATGACATATGATGGTTAGCGAAGGGATCGTGCTTGGACATAAAGTGTCTAGCAAGGGGTTGGAGGTAGATTCGGTGAAGATTGAAGTTATTTCCAAATTACCCCCACCGAATTCGGTAAAAGGGGTACGGAGTTTTTTAGGTCACGCCAGTTTTTATCGTCGCTTTATAAAAGATTTCTCAAAAATCGCTAAACCATTATCTGAGCTGCTGGAGAAAGATGCGGTCTTTGATTTTAATGAAAAATGTTTGCATGCATTTAATGTGCTTGAAGAGAAATTACTTTCTGCACCGGTTGTGCAAACACCGGACTGGACAAAGCCATTTGAATTGATGTGTGATGCATCAGATTTCATAGTAGGGGCCATTTTAGGACAACGTGTTGACAACAAACCCGCTGAGATTTTCTATGCGTCCAAAACATTAAATGAAGCACAACTGAATTACACGACAATTGAAAAAGAGATTCTCACCGTTGTGTTTGCTTTTGAAAAATTCCGACAATATCTTGTAGGATCTAAAGTCATGGTATGGACGGACCGCGCCGCCATAAAGTACTTGATGGAAAAGAAAGATGCCAAACCTAGACTGATTAGGTGGATCTTACTGTTACAAGAATTTGATATTGAAATTAAAGATAAGGTGGGAATAGAAAATGTGGTTGCGGACCATTTGTCTAGGTTGGAAAAGGTAGATGAGAAGGACATTCATATACCCATCACCGAGACGTTCCCTGATGAGCAACTTCTATCTGTTAAATCTAAAGATCCATGGTTCTCTTATATTGTTAATTATCTTGCCTACAAAATTATCCCTGATGATTGGACATATCAAGAGAAAAAGAAAATTTTCCATTCTTTGCGATATTATTTCTGGGATGACCCCATTTTGTTGAAGCAATGCAAGGATGGTGTGTTGCGCACGTGCGTATCGGAGGTTGAGTATGAGAGTGTACTTCGTCATTGTCATACTTTACCAATAGGTGGCCATCATGCAAGTTCTAGAATTGTGGCCTAGGTACTTGAGAGCAGTCTTTACTGGCCTACATTGTTCCGGGAGGCATATGATTATGTGCAGAGATGTGATTCCTGCCAACGGGCAGGTAACATTTCAAAGTGACAGGAGATGCCCCTCAATGTATTTCAAGAGGTTGAGGTGTTTGATTTGTGGGGTATTGATTTCATGGGACCCTTTGTGTCCTCAAACTCTAACTTGTACATTTTATTAGTTTTTGACTATGTTTCGAAGTGGGTAGAAGCAATACCCACTAGGACTAATGATGCTGATGTAGTGTGCAGGTTTGTCAAGGACTATATTTTCTGTAGATTTGGCATACCAAGGTTGATTATTAGTGATGGAGGTACCCATTTCATAAATCAGAAGTTCACTGCATTGTTGAGAAAGTACAGGGTAAAGCACAACATTTGTACCCTGTACCATGCACAGACACAGGGGCAAGTCGAAGTCTTCAATAGAGAGATTAAGAAAATCTTGGAGCGCACAGTGGGCACGGAAGAACTGGAGTATTCTGCTACTGGACGCTTTATGGGCATATCGGACAGCATATAAGACACCTATAGGCACTACGCCTTTTAGGTTGGCTTATGGGCGGGCCTGCCATTTACCGGTGGAATTGGAGCATAGGGCGCACTGGGCGCTAAGGAAGCTGAATTTGAACAATGATGAAGCAGGAAAGAAACGCTTGTTAGAGCTAAATGAACTCGACGGGCTGAGAATGAATGCATATGAAAGCTCGTGGATTTACAAGGAGCGAACAAAGCTGATTCACGATCGACACATTTAGATGTGTGTCTTCAAGAAGGGAGATCGTGTGCTCTTGTTCAACTCAAGGTTGAAGATGCATCTCGGGAAATTGAAATCTCGATGGAGTGGACCTTTCACTATAGAGGAGGTCAGGCCACATGGAGCAATCATGGTGCGTGATGGTGAGACAACATTTTGGGTTAATGGACAGCGATTGAAGTTGTACTTCGGTGAGGATTACACGAGGAAAGTGCATGAGGTCAAACTCATTGTACTTACGGATGCATGAGGAGCTTGATTCCGTCTAGCCGAAGACATTAAATAAGGGCGCTTGTTGGGAGGCAACCCAGCCATTGGTAGTTTCATTTAGTTTCTCTCACATTTGTAAGTTAGTTTGATTTGATTTTGTTTTTAGTGTAAAAATGATACCATGATCGTTTGTTCAGTGTGTAGGCCTGAGGCAGGGTCGATACCATCGACCCTTGTGTCGATGGTATTGACATGGGTACAGTTAGATGACTGTAGAAATTTTTCTGAGTCGATACCATCGACGGCCTCGTCGATGGTATCGACCTACCATCAGTAGCGCTGAAGAAATTGCCAAAATGGGGTCGATAGTATTGACATGGTTGTCGATACTCACGAGATCCCTGAAGATATTTAGATGAAATTTGTCTCAGTGAAGTCGATACCATCGACGGGCCTGTCGATGGTATCGACCTGGTTACAGGTAGAAAGCAACGGCCAGGCCTCGTGAGGGTGTTTGCCCTAAGAAGAGTCGATACTATCGACTTGCGTCAATGGTATCAACGCGACATGTCACCGATCCACGAGAGGGAATCAACGGCGATCGCTACATCAAGAGAATCGATCCGTGGGATGGGTCGATACCATCGACACCCATCGATGGTATTAATGCATCATCGATCCGGGCCCCCACATCAGGCTATCGACAGTCGTCGATGCTAGCGGAAGACCAGATTGTGCTATAGGTATCGATACCATCGACCCGCGTCGATGGTATCGACGGGTGCACAGTAGCGACGGCCACAGTTATAAAAGGGAGGGATGGTTGTCATATGACGTCACACCTTCACAGTCTTTGCCCCCTACTTGTGCTTTGCGCTGTGTTGTACGATCGGAGGCCTGCCACGAGCATCCAAGGAGCGCGATCTTCACCAAGCAGAGACTGTCTTCTCCGAGATCGTCTTCACCGAGCTCCATCTTCTATTCCTTCTTTCTCAACGACAATGGTGCATACCGCCGGAGCATCTTCCTCACGGGCGGTACCCAATGAGATTCATGAGTTCATTCCTCTGCGAACCGCATCGATTCCTCGTCCGAGGATAGTCCACCCTTCCGCAGAGATCTGGAAGGTCTACGAGGAGCTTTTGAAGAGAAAGATTGAGCCCATGCACTATGTCAATCGGATGATGGTCCATGACTTGGGGTTCAATGACAATATCGCCTACGTCTTGAAGGGGCAGGCGAGACACACAACCAGGAGGCCCGATGAGCTGGAGTACCACGCTGACGGCCAGCCATTATTCGGCGAGTGGTCGACTTACAAGGAACTCGTGGCAGAGTTCATGGCATCATTGGACATCAATGTGCTGCCCAATGACTTGATCGCCACCGACAGAGAGTGGAAGAAAGGGCGGGTGTCATTCAGACTCTTCAATAACAACTACACCATTACCCTCGACCAGTTCAATTCGGTGTACAACTGGTATCATGACGCTTACAAGCACCGAAGTCCAGACAACAGGACGGACTATGATGATATCTTTGCCCAGCTCGTGACTGCGCCTCTGGGCATATCCGTCAGCTACCACAACGCTACAGTTGCTAACTTCGAGCATCCGTTTGTGCAGATTCTGCATTGCATGCTCTGCACCACGTTATTTGCTTGCAGCGACTTGTCTCTTAGCAAATTCCAAGAGACGGATTTGTTCTTCCTACACAAACTACTGAAGCGCGAGGAGTGTAATTGGGGCGCGTTCTTCTTGACGCACGTGGTGGCCGTGAAAAGGAGTACGAGGAAAGCTCCTATCCATTTTGGAGGGCTAATCACACCATTGGTCATCTATCTTGGGTTGGATCTCTCCCAGCTTACTCCCCTTTCCAGCAGGAGCAAGGTCAACCTGCAGCATCTGCACCGCTCCAACCTCCTCCTACTCCGTGGTGGCTTGGCGTATGCGCATTGCCATGTCAATCACATATATCAAGAGTGTTCACTTCCATACCCCGTCTTCAACATCGAGGGTGCTCAGCATTTCAGGTGGCCCGTCATAGCCATTGATGACTCGGATGAAGACGGTGGCAATGACGACAATGATAATGACGGCGACCAGCATGAAGAGGAAGAGGAGGCTTTCACTCCTCTTCGTGCATGAGTGGCACCCCCGAAAGCGCCCCCGCATGCATCCGGGTGCATCTTCATCTTCACATTCTCCGCCACCTCAGCCCTCTCATCAAGGAGAGGATGCCTACTCCATGCAAGGGATGTACTCGATGCTGCAGGAGATTCATCAGACCCAGCAGCAGCATACAGCTTCATACGCCGGTGTTCAGGATACAACGAACTGACCGTTAGATAACCAGAGGGCCATTTTCGAGAATGAGCACCTCCTCCTCCTCCTCGACAACCAACAAAACATCCACGATAGGTTGCACAGGATGGAGATGCAGCAACAGCCCTTTTACGACAATTATTGGAGTGAGAATTATTTTGGAGGGTATCCACAACCTCCACCAATGCCCCAGTATGATCTGAGCTTCCAGGGGCAGTACCCATCTTGGGACCCCTCAGCCCTGTAGTACCCGCCTCCACCTGCTAAATGATCGGTATCACTATTCCACCTTTTAAGGTTATTTACTATGAGGCCATAGTCGAATTCAAGCTTAGGGGGGAGTTGGAACAGTTTCTATGCTTTAGTTTTTAGTTTTTCATTTTTATTACTTTGTGTTTTGTCATTTATTTCTCTTAGTTATTAGTTGTTCGTAGGATCCACACTCTATCTAGTGTAATTGTGGATGTCTAATGTCTTGTGTCATCTCATTGCTTGTACATGGAAATTAGGGGCAAATTTGAAATTTTTTAGTGTTTTTACAAGCTTGGGTTGTTTAACTTTGAGCACATAACTTAAGGAAATAATTGGGTTTGTCAACTCTAAAACAAGAAATCACAACTGTACATTCCTATGATTCATGAAAAGTGGACGGAACTAGTTGTTTTAGCCTAAACTGACCAAATGATAATGAGACCTTAATTTGAAATAAGAGAGAGAAACCTCTTAATTACTACACAGGTCAGTAAGGAGGGACACATAATATTTTCCAAAGATTCAGTCAATTAATCTTGTGATCTATCCACCTCTTTGTTTTCATACTCCACCATAAGAAATGGAAATACATTACGATTTTCATCTCTTTGATTGCATCCCATGTAGATAGGTCTTGCATTGCAACTATTTTCACATATTTATGCATGAAAATGAAAAAAAAGAGATAGAATAGTTATACATGCACATTATCCTTAGGTGAGTGTCATTTAGTTGCATAACTATCATTTTGTAGCTGCATTCACATTTTTTGTGCATATAGTACATCATGCATCTTATCTCTTCTGAAACATTAAAAGGTGATGAACTTGTTCCATACCTTTTGAATGCTTCAAATGTATAAGTTTTGTAGAAATAAGTGAGCCGGCAAATAATTCATTGTCATCTATGAAAACAAGGGTTTGAAAAATTTTGTGAAAAAAAATTTGAAGAAAAAAAAAGAGAAAATAAAAAAATGGAGAAGTAAGAATGAGAGGGAGAAAGGAACATGTTCTCACTTGCATACTAAGAAGAATAAGCACATGGTGTAGTTTCTTAGATATTCCATTTCACCTTGAGATGGAATGATAGTGCATGCATCATTCCACCCAAATGTAGGCATTAGGGCATTTTCATTTGCATACGCATCATTTAGGTCATTATGGTTTTTTGTGCATTTTAAAATAGTATAATGCTTCCATTTCTTCCACAGCCACCCATTCCATCCACCTGTTGCTCGAATTGGTAGGCCACTGTGATTTTCTCCTCACTCATTAAGACCAGGAGAGTTGCTTCCATTTAGATGGTAGTTAGAGCGAGCAACGTAGATCGGAGATCACAAGATGCACTGAGTCTGGACTGGAGGATTTTATTATGTTAACTGCCTTATGTGATAGTGTTCATCAATTTGAGGTAGATATCTTTTATAGATGATTATTGTCGCCTTTAGGGTAATTATCATTCTGTGGTTAGTGAGGGCCGGAATGTGAATGTCTGGCGGGGATTATATGGCGCAGTTTGTTGTGATAATCTGTTCTTTAGTTGGCCCTCACAATTCTATTCTAGAGTTTAGTTGCTCGAGGACGAGCAATGTTCAAGCTTAGGGGAGTTTGATGCGATGATTTTGAGTCACATTTATAGACTTGTTTTACTTGCGTTTTATGTGTTTATTGGTCACTTTGGTGGTTAATATTGCATAATTCACTTACTTTAGTCTATGATCCTTCTCAGTGTCAAATCTCTCTTATTTTATCATTTTGAGCATAAATAATTATAATTATAGGTTTTATCTCGGCTGATGTGGTTTTGTTTTGCAATTTCAGGAAAAACACATATCTGCAGTTGTCGATACCATCGACATATGTCGATACCATCGACACAGCCACAGGCAGGCAGCAGCAAGGAGCAATGTAGAGTCGATACCATCAACTGGGAAGTCAATGGTAGCGACTTACCATCAGGTTGCCAGCGACCAGCCAGTCGATACTATCGACCCCGAAGTCGATACTATCAACATGTGTAGCTTCAGCGACGGAAAAGGGATAAAACCGACGCCTAAGGGTGTCGATACCATCAACCCACGTCGATGGTATCGAGCCAGTAGCAGGCGCAACGACAGAAAAGAAAGAACGCTTGCCGATATCGCGAGGGGTCGATACCATCGACCCACGTCGATACTGTCAGATTAAAGTTTGTTTTAGATCGGCTCTAATCCAACGGTTGTGATATTTTTGCAACCTAAATCGATGATTATACCTAATGACGGCGGCCAAGAGTAGGGTATCACGTCATTCGCCGCTGCACACATCCCGAGAAGGTGTGGAGAGAAGAACGGAGCCCAGAAGGACGCCCCAGTCATTCCGGAAGCCGAAGAAGACGTTTTCCACCGCCGAAAGGCTATAGATCAGGCACTCTACGCCGAGGAATGCCTGGATCTTCTCTGTTCAGGAGTTTCATTACTTATTTCACGTTTTTATCCATGTTTCCCCTTTCTTCAACCATGTCTTGCTCTGAGATGAACATGCGGGGCTAATTCCCTTTGTTTTTAGGATCGGGAGTAGCCCGGGGAAGCATTGTATGACGTTTTTATCATAGTAATTCATCATTTGTCTCTTAAATATGTGGTACAATTTCGTTTTCTCCATTATATTATTATGCTTGATCACCATAATGATAATCTAATGCCTTTAATTACTTTGAAAGAAGAATTAACGATTGAAAAGAGATGAAATTCACATTAATTAACAAATCCCTTGAACAAGGTGATGTACGGTTAATGGTGGAAACCTAGAGGTCGATTTTAATGCACCTAGTTTAGGGTATAGGTTACTACGACGATGGAACCGACCTAGACATAGGTAGTGAATTGTACCACGACAGTGGACAGTTCTGACTACAGGCCACTACCTGGATTGAGAGACGAATCTGATTAGCTATGTGGAAATTCATACAATGTAAACCCATGGTGAAACTGTAATCCTAAAGATCTCCATTTGAATTGATTAAACTAAACACTTAATCGATTGCTTTGTTTTATTTTATTTTATTTTTCTTTTAAAACAACTCTCATAACTTTTTTTATTGGTCTGGCTGATTGCGAGTAGTAAGTAGTAGTCTACTGATAATTTAGTGTCCCTGAGTTCGACTCGGGCATCACAAGGGCCTGTACTACATTGACGCGTGCACTTGTGTTATACGCATGGTAAAATCGTGTTAGGTCTTGAGACCGTTTGATCACTAAACGGTCTTGAGATCGTTTGGTCATCAAGATGAAACTGTTTACACATGATTTTTCTTGAGGTGTGTGCTAAGATGACATCATCATATTCAAGCTACAAACCTTCAAAATTTTCTGTGATCTTTGTGGTGATTTCATCAATTAATCAAGGGGAAGTTCGGGAATGAAAAAGGAATCAACATATGATGAAGAAATGAAATCAATAATGATATTTAAGGGTTTAAGTTATATAACCCACCTTCAAAGTTGAATCCAAGCTTCAAACTTCATGTCCTCAATGGTGAATGAATCTGTCTCAACTGTCTAAGGTCCGTTCTCAAGTCTTTGAGTGAAAGGATTGGCTAAAGTTGAAGATTGAATGGAGAAAAGAAGAGAATAAGCATTGAATTTTGATTTCCACCATGAAATCAAGGTTGAAGATGACTATGGAGCTTATCTACAGGTTGGGACATGTCCTCCTGTTGCTCCTAAGGTTCCTTGTGTTTGGCCAAAGCAAGGAAATAAAGTAGATTAGAAAAAGTGTCTTTCATGTGGGTGAAAAATGGGATATATGTAAGGGAATTTCAAGAGAGAGAAAGTGTTATAAAAATCCTTCAATTCCTTAAATTGGTGCCACTTATCCCCCTCACTTCCTTTCATATGAATCCATCATCCTCTCCTTCGAAATCATCTTCTTTATCCATGAATTAAAAGAAAGCAAATTAAGCACCTTAACCATTATAATAATAATATCCAAAATTGAGTGGATATTACTTTTCCTTTTACTAATGTGAGTGGGCTCTCCACTCACTTTAGATATTTCGTGGCCTTTGCAAGGCACAAGTATGTACATACTTATGTAATTTCAACCATCACCTTTTTGGTTGAAGGGAACTTCCATTAATATATTTATTTTTGCATTAAATTGAATTAGTGTTTCAATTATGCTTAAATCTTGATTATTTTAATATCAAGATTCTCTCTCTTCCAAAGAGATTCAAATTAGATGCCCCTCTTATTTTCTTTTATTTAATTAATACAAAGAAATCTTAGGGACTCTATAGAAGTGTTATTTTGCATATTGAACCCTAGGTTTTGGGTAAATTGCACATTACGCCAAAACTATGTTTTAATGCACAAACATTGCTCAACAAGCTCTTTCTTGGTACTCAGGCCTGTGGCAGCCATACCTCTGCATCATTTTCATTCTTATTCTACTTCAACACTTGAGGAACATTTTACCATGTAACATTTGCAAGTTAACCCCTCAACTTGGGTAATTTGCACTTTAGTCCAAAACAAGCAAAACATTATTTCAACATTATTTAGAAAGAACCAAAATTGAAACATAAGTTCCTCTTGAGCCTTAATTACTTTTCAAGAGATAAGAGCAAGCATATAATTAACTTTATTAAACAAAACATCTAGGGTAAAAGCATAACCCAGGTCAGGGATGTTACAGTCATACACATAGGATACACTTGGAATAGGAGTATATTCATGAATGATGTTTAACTTGATTACTAAAAGTGTTTAGGTATTCAATTAAACAAATGAGGTTCAAAGTTGACTGAATGGAATCTAAAGTGACCAATTCAAGTGTTGAACCAATCAGTTGGAGTGTCAAGTCAATTATAATTGATATTGGTTGAAGTCTGCCTGAAATGGACATGTGAAACAACCATTTCCCTTGTGAAACGATCGTTTCACTATGTGAACCAACCGATTCATCATTTGGGTTGTTGAATTCAGTTTCCAATGCAATTGGAACAAGGATTGATGTTTATATCATGTTTAGCATTAATCGAGCATTGATTACCAATTTGATTCAAAATAGGAAATTACACGAACTGACCAGTTCATTGTGTGAAACGACCAGTTCGTGCACAAACCAATCAATTGGGCATGTGAACCTACTAGTTCGTTGTGCGCATGTTCCAGAAAATTTGTAATCCATCTTTTTCAACTCCCGCACAGATTGGGAACCCTGACCCTGGCCTCTCCTATAAATAGAGGGGTACTGAGGGCTTCTCAGATACAATAGTTGCTATGACAATTGTTGTCCTCTCTTGTTGCAGTAACCAATAGAGTGTTTGAACAAGTCCTACGTGATAAAGGGAGGTATAGCAAGGGAGAGACAATTGTGGGAGAGTAGGTCAATTCTAGTAAGATGACATTTAAAAGGGATAACTCCTTCACGTTGGCTCTAGTAGCACAATGTGGAGTTTCATATGGTCTTTGTGGACTACTCTAGAGGTGGGAGGCCATTATCTACTGATGCAACCCTATTTTATGGCTTCATCCTGTGTCTTTTTGCATGATAATTACATCTAAACATCATAGATTACAAGCTATTTCCTCCAATATGATCTTTATGACAAATGTACTTATGCCTTCTTTTGTGTGTATTTTAGGGCACTTATGCATGCATTGATCCATGGGATAAAGATGAAGAACGTCTTTGGGTTCTTGAACCCCAAGAGTGGACCTATCTCTTTCCATAGCTTCCCTTGGATGTACAAGACCAATTCAAAGCAAAAGGAGGCTAGCTGAAGAAGTTGAAGTGGAGATCAGCACCAAGAAGCCCCAAAATAGTTGTGGCATATCACCATGGTTGTGGGAATTAAGCCCCAAAAGTCACAGGGAAGTCGCCAAATTTGTGCATGAATGACTATGGTCGTGGTTAACAAAACAGCTGTGGTCACTGAAGACCCCATTGTCGTGGTCCTCAGAACGGTTGTGGCTAGCGCTACCCAACTCGCATGTGGTCAGCAAAAAAACTATGGTGATTTATGCATGAAGACCCCAAAAATCAACATGAACTTGGCTCAATTTACACGTGATGACTATGGTCGTGGCCATCAGCATGACTGTGGCCCTTGAAGGCCACCTCACCGATGGTGAATACCACGACCGTGGTGAGCTGAAGATAAGATGAACTCAGAGTGACCTCACCCGTGTCTACCTCCTGCAACATGGCCATGGTATTCCACACGGTCGTGGTACCCTCTACCCAACATGACTGTGGCACCCTGCCACATCTGTGGCCACCATACACACTTAACACTTCAACTCCACCTTCCACCTCGACCATTCCACTCTCCACGAATGTGTTGTGCAACCCCCACCACGGCCGTGGCACCTCACCATGGTCGTGGTGACCACCTAATCCTACCCATTTTCTCCATTGATTTTCCCATTTTGCCCCCAGTTACCCTAGTGCCTCCCCACCACCTATATATACATAGGTGGTGGCAAGAACATGAAGGTTAACTTCTATTACCCTCTTCCTAGCTACTATATATATCCTTCATCCCCTTCCTTACATTTACTCCACCCACCTACCTCCCACTCCATTTCCACCATACAAACCTAGTTTTCTAGTTTCCCTACCATAATCCCCCATATCTCCATGCTTTTCACCCCCCTTGAAGGAGGAGCCACACCCTACAACAACTATGAGGTGAAGAAGAAGATGCTACTTCGAGCTCCATGGATTCCTACCCCATTCTTCTCCTTTCTTTTCTCTTTTGTATGAGCATGTCTATCTAAGCCTTTAGTGGTGGACTCTTTGGGGTTAAAATGTGACTTTGATACCATGTTGGGGGAGAATAACTTGTATTGAACATATTTTCATTCTATGATGATTGCCTCTTGATTCTATCTCATTTCCCATCATCTTGCATGTGGTTTGTGCTTTTAAACATAGATTGCTTGTTTTGTGATGCTTGATGACGCTTAGCTTCTACGAGAAAATGGAATGTATGTGGCAATCTTAAGAATGGATCCTAGGCCCAATTAGTGGATCCCTATCTAGTCCCCTTTGTTCCTACATACATCTCCCTTCTTCTACAAGTAGGTTTGAGATCTAAGTAGCTAGTGTAAGTGTGATTAGTACAATTGCTTAGAGTTTCCTCAAGGCTAGATGGCAAGTAACATAAGGTGAAATATCCTCAACTCTATTCCCATTCCTACCATTGGCTCTCAATTTCCCTAATACCACTTACCATAAAAACCTAGACTTGCCAAGTCCGTTTAGAACTACACCTATCCCTAGTTCTCCAACTAGTAGTATAGGGTATATTCTAATAGCACTTGCCTTGTTGTTTGGTTTGGTAATTTATATTGAAATATGAGAATTGCATGTTATGTTAACCTTCCTCCAACTAATATCAAGTTTCATTCCCAAACGGCCCACCTATCCATCATATTGCTTAAAATCCACTATTGCTTTCTTAGCTTGTTAATGCTAGTTTAGTTGATTGCCTTTGTTAATTCTTAGTTAATTGCTTAGTTCTTGATAGTTAGTTCTTACTCAAGTAGTTAGGGCTCCTTTGAGCTTGCTTATGTTAATTTGTCTAACTAGTAATAACTTAGTCTCTTACTTGTCTTATTACTTATCTTGTGTCTTAGTTGATAAATTGCCTTGCTAGTGTAGTGTAACTTCTTGCTTTAGCCTAATTGCTTGGCTTGCCTAGTTTCTTAATCTTAACTTGCTTAGGGTAATCTTGGGTTTTTATTAACTCGGTTTCCTTCTTTTTGCTTCTTGTTTGCAATCGTAGTATAATCAAACCAAAACCAACTTTAAACCCTCGAACCCTAGACTCTGCTTTAGGAAAATAACTAACATTAACCTAGCTCTATTGCCCCCCTATTTCCTTGAGGATTGAGCCTAATCTTACAATTTGCCTATACTACAGCACGACCCCGTGCGTTTGCAGGTATGTATGATTAGTTGAGCATGTGTGTTGGACTAGGTCCAGATATAAATTTTGAGAGATATGTGTGTTTTCCCTTAGGGTTGCATCTAGTCACCTGTAGTTGGCTAGTTAGTGTATCTTAGCTTTTCCTACTACCCTCACCATTGCTATTCTTTATTCTTTGTTTACTTCTACATACCATCTTCTAACTTGGCTCTTGTTGCTTGTTTGTGTATTGTGTAGGTATTAGTTGTGCATGTGCAATACGCGTTCGACTTGTACTGACTTGGTGCTATATGACCCCAAGATAGGTAGAAGGAGACGCCAAAGCCACCGCAAACAACACCAATCAGCCGAAATGGACGGCAATGGTCCCCATGGTGAAGCTCATGGTGAAGCTCAACCACAACCCAACTGCCCTCTCCATGACTACTTCACCTCAGGGAACTACAACTCCCCAATTGCCACCCTTGTTGACCAATTGTCGGGTCAACAATTCTCCATTTCACCCACCCTTCTCGGACTCCTTCCTACTTACTATGGGATGGAGAATGAGGACCAGTATTACCATATCAATGCCTTCCTTGAAACTTGTTCCACTTTATGCACTCCCACCGCCATCGATGACTCAATCCAAAGAACTATCTTCCCCTTCTCTCTAAAAGAAAAGGACAAGGAGTGGTACATCTCCAAGCCTGAGTTGGTGACATGGAACACGGTGAAGAATGAGTTCCTTAAGAAATTCTACCTGATTGCCAAGCTGACCCAGATGCGGAGATGCATCACCGCCTTCTCACAAAAAGAAAATGAACTCGACAAGGTGTGTGAAAGGTTTCAAAAGCTCTTGCATGACTTCCCTTATCATGAGGTACCTTTGTGGTAGCTTGTTCAAGCATTCTACACAGGGCTAGTTGAGTTGAGACAAAACAATGTTGATTCTTCATGTGTAGGCACCTTCATGGCAAAGCCACCAGAGGAGTCTTGGCCCTTGTTCGAGCATCTTACTGAGAATTCTCTCCACCAGGATTCAGCTAAAGGGGAGCATTGTGACTGGAACTACATCCCTCCACCCACTCCTGTAATTCTAGTCAAAGTTGAAGCCAACCCACAAATGCTCAAGATGATGGTAGATATGGTGAAGAACCAAACTGGTGGTTCCTCTATCCCATCCACTATGGTATTTTATGTTGAGGAAGAAGAAGTGCACGCTTTGCATGCCTTTGGCAACCGAAACAACCAAGGCCCGATGTCCAACTCCTATACTCTCGAGTGGAGGAATCATCCAAACTTATCATGGAAACAACAAAATGAGGAGGGGCAAGAGCAGCCAAGGCAACACCAAGGGCCTAAGTACAGTTCCAAGTTTGAGGAAGAAGTCCTAGGAAAGCTAAGGAGCCTTGATGAAGTGAAGAAAGAGGTGTCCTCTCAAGGGCAAAACATCAGCTTCCTTGAATAAAGGCTTGACCAAATTTCCCTTTCACTAGCTCGCCGTGAAGAAGGGAGGCTCCCGTCTGAACCCATGGCCAACTCAAACAATGATGGGGGTTATGTAAGCACTACTCGGGGTGCTTATGTCCCATCACAATGCCAAGTACTCCCACTCTACCGGTACCAAGGACCATCACATCTATATGATCCTTCACCTCAACAACCCCCTTACAACTACCAATACCCTCCACCTCACTCATACCAACAACCCCCTCCACAATATCACCCCCATCCATCACAACAACCACAATCACAACCCCAACCACAATTCATCCTTCAAAACCCAAGGCCACCACCACCCCAACAGCCACAACCACCTCCATAAGCTTCCTCTTATACTATTCACGAGCATGTGAAGGCAATGACAGTGTTGAGGAGTGGTAGGACCTTAGAGAAGCCACATGGTATTTCTATTGATTATGCAGCCAGAGATGACATGGTTGATATTGTGATCAGGGGTGTTGATACTGAGATTCATGCTAATGATACTGAGATTCATGCTAATGATACTGTGATAGGATCCTGGGTTGATACCTTGATACTGAGAGATGATATTGTGATTCTCGTGATATCGCATGATGATACTGTTTACTTGAGTCACCTGGGAGCACAACTCCCCCCATTCCTCGATGCACTTGAAGAGACATCCACTAAAAGAAGGAGGAATAAACACACTGAGGGCATCATGGAGACCCTTAAGCATGTCAAGATTAACATTCCCTTGCTTGATGCAATCAAGAAAATCTTGTCTTACACCAAATTCTTGAAAGACTTGTGCACTGACGTTCAAAAGGAAGACAACAAGAAGGACACCAAGGAAGGTCATGCTCATTGAACAAGTGAGCTCAATTTCTGCAGCACACTGTGCCAATAAAGAGGAAAGATCTTGGTTCTCCCATCATCTCATGTTACATTGGGGAACATCATATAGACCAAGCTCTTCTTGACTTGGGTTCTAGTGTAAATCTAATGATGTATGATGTGTTTGCTAAACTGCAGATGGGGCAACTGGCTCCAGATCACTACACTTTGCAATTGGTCGATAGGTATATGAAAATGCCTAGAGGGCGTGTTGATGATGTGTTGGTCAGGCTTGATGATGAGACCTCTACATTCTTTCCTACTGATTTCATTGTCTTGGACATGGAAAAAGACTCAAGGAAAGTACCTATTATCTTGGGGAGACCCTTCTTTCTTACAGCTGATGCAGTGATCCATGTGAGGACTGACACCATGTATGTGACTTTCATGCACATGAAGATCCGGCTAAACATTTCAAGTCTTCTACTAAGGTCGAGGTGATAGGTGCTATAGAAGAGGATTGTTATCTTATTGAGTGTCTTGATGAGATTGTAGAAGAATGTCTTCCTACATGGATTCAGACTCCACACAAGGAAGAGGTCTAGAGCCCATTGTGGAATTTCATGATGATGATGATGAGGATGATGATGAGGAAGAAGAGATGGCCTTAGTGGCTGCAAGTGAGGACCTCCCATCCATTTCTAAACCATTGAAGAATTCATTTGAAGAGACTCTCATTCTTGAGCTCAAGTATATTCCCAAAGGGAAGAAATATGCTTTCCTAGGCTCCAATGACACCCTCTCGGTGATCATTTCTTCTATCCTTTCTCTAGAGCAAGAAGATGCTTTGATGGTGGTTTTGAATAAGATCATTCAGGCCATTGGATGGTCCATTGCTGATTTGAGGGGTATTGACCCCTCCATTTGTGTCCATAGAATCTATCTTGAGGATGATGCTAGACCAACCCGTCAAATGCAAAGATAGTTGAATCTAAAATTGAAAGAAGTTGTAGAAAAAGAGGTCGTGAAGCTACTTGATGGTGGAATCGTATATCCTATTTCTGACAGCCCATGGGTGAGTCCCATCCAAGTTGTACCCAATAAGGGTGGGATCACAGTCACTGAGAATGAAGATGGGGAATTGATGCCTGTGAGAGAGCAATCCAAGTGGAGTATGTGCGTGGATTATAGAAAATTGAATGAAAAGACTAAGAAAGATCATTACCCTCTCCCATTCCTTGATCAGATGTTGGAGAGATTAGCTAGATATAGTTTCTATTATTTTCTTGACGGGTACTCCAGTTACTTCCAAATAGTTTTTTATCCTACCGATTAAGAGAAGATAATGTTCACTTGCCCAAGTGGTACTTTTTCTTACAGAAGAATGTCATTTGGGTTGTGTAATGCTCCTTCGACATTTCAATGATGTGTAAGATCCATCTTTGATGATATGCTTGATTAGTCACTTGAAGTCTTCATGGATGACTTTTTTGTGTTTGGTAAGATGCTTGATGAGTGTTTGCTCCACCTAGAAGTTGTACTGGAAAGGTGTGTCAAGGTCCGTTTAATGCTATCTTGGGGGGGAAAATCACTTCAGGCTACCCAAAGGCATTGTTTTGGGTCACCAAGTTTCCAAAGCTAGAATTGAAGTTGATAAGGCCAAAGTGGGCCAGGTTTCCACTCTCACCATTCCTTCCACTGTAACATATATCTGATCTTTATTGGGGCATGCATGTTTCTATCATCGATTCATTAAAGACTTCAGTAAGATTTTGAGGCCACTTTGTCATTTGCTTGAAAAAGACGTGGAATTCAATTTCGATGACAAGTGTGTTGAGGATTTCAACCACTTGAAGAACAAGCTCGTCTCTGCTCCTATCATGCAGCCCCCAGATTTCTCCTTACCATTTGAGATCATGACCAATGCAACAGATATGGAAGTGGGGATTGTGTTGGGCCAAACGATTGGCCGAATTCCACATGCCATTTACTATGCAAGCAAGACCCTTGATGAAGTTCAAAGGAACTTCACTACCACAGAAAAAGAGTTATTTGCCGTGATTTTTTCTCTTGACAAGTTTTTCTCTTATCTCTTTCAAAACAAGGTGGTGGTTTATATGGATCATGCAAACTTGAAGTACCTTATGATGAAGAAAGATTCTAAGACAAGATTGTCTGATGGATTCTATTACTCCAAGAGTTTAATCTAGAGATTGTTGACAAAAAGGGAGTTGAAAATTCTACAGGTGGTCATCTCTCCCACATTGAAGCATCGTATGATGATAGGAACCACATTAAAGAAACAATGCCACACAAACAACTCTTCTTACTTTCATCCAATTAAGACTATGGTACAAACATATAGCTAACTTCTTAGCTAGTTGGAGGATACCTAGTACTTAAACAAGGGAGGAGAGCAAGAGACTATTTACTATGGTGAAGAACTATGCTTGGGATGACCCTCATCTTTTCAAATATTGTTCCGACCAACTCATTAAAAGGTGTGTTATGAAAAGTGAGCAGAAAGAGATCTTATCCATGTGCCACTTCGGTGCATGTGGAGGTCATTTTGGCGGGAAACGTACAACCACCAAGATTCTTCAAAGTGGATTTTATTGACCAACCTTGTTCAAAGATGCTCATGACTATTGCAAATGTTGCTTGAAGTGCCAAAAGGTGGGCACTATCTCCAAGAGGGACATGATGCCTCTATCACCTATTCTTGTGGTTGAGGTGTTTGATGTTTGGGTAATTAATTTCATGGGTTCGTTTTCTCCTTCCTTTAGATATGTGTACATCTTGGTGGCCGTCGATTATGTATCAAAATGGATTGAAGCTATTGCTACTAGAACCAATGATCATAAACTGGTGTGTGATTTTGTGAAGTCAAATATCTTCAGCCGGTTCGGTGTGCCAAGAGCCATGATTAGTGATGGCAGAAGCCATTTCATCCATCACACATTTGAAGGATTGCTAAAAGGACATGGAGTGAAGCATCATGTAGCTACTCCTTATCGCCATCAAATGAGTGGTCAAGTCGAGTTAGCTAATCAGGAGATAAATCTCATTCTTGAGAAGATGGTGAGGTTGGACCGTAAAAAATTGGGCTTTACATCTCAATGAGGCTTTGTGGGCATACATGACTGCATATAACGCCCCGATTGGTACCACACCATTTAAGCTTGTTTATGGAAAAAAACTTCCATCTACCCGTAGAAATGCAAAAAAAGGCTTTGTTGGATTTGAAAGCCATGGATATGGATGGGGACACTGTTGGATTGAAAAGAAAAATGCAGCTACATGAGCTTCAGGAGATGAGGCATGAGGCCTATGAATTTTCCAAAAGATACAAGGAAAGAACAAAGTTTCTTCATGACAAGCTGATTAAGAAGAAGGATTTTGAGACTGAGCAATGAGTATGGTTGTACAACTCTTGGATGAAGTTCTTCCTAGAAAACTTTGGTCTATATGGGAATAACCTTATCTAATCAAGAATGTATATCCATCTGGAGTTGTTGTGATAAGTGAGAAAGATGGAGCAAGAGAGTTTACCGTGAATGGACAAAGATTGAAAGTAGTTGTTGTAGTATGACTAGATAGAGCCAATCAAAGTTTTGATATTGTGATGTTAGTGGAGGAACACCATCTTGATGAATAGATGTGATTGAATGCACATGTGAAGGATATTTACTACAAAGATGCTTTGAGTGTTCTGAGAGGATGAAAGAATTCAAGAATCAACAAGCCCGGCTGAAGGCGTAAAATTTAGCGCTAGTGGGAGGCAACCCACCTAGGTTTGGGAACTTTTTCACCCAACCTTCACTTTTTGATACTTTTGCTTTCTTTTTACATGAAATACACACATGCACACTTGTACTTGATAGTTTTTTGTTTTAGTTTTGATGAGATGCATGTGATAGGTTTAAGAGAGAGAAAGAGAGGGCAATGCATGGTTTTTGAAGTTAAAATGTGGCAAAGAGCTGAAATAGTGCAAAAATATCAAAGTTTTCAAAATTGAATTGACAAAGTACAGAATGAAGACCCACCATGGTCGTGTTTCTTTAAAACAACCTTGGTGATTTAATTGCAAAAACTCAAAGAAGTTACAGTAACATGACCTATTTTGTGAAGGAATGGCCATGGCCGTGGAGCTCAAAACGGCCATGGCCCATGTAGGACAACACGACCCTGGACATCGCCATGGGTGTGGCCACATGAAGGCAGCACGGCCGTGGAGATCACCACAGCCTTAGTGATTTGATTACAAAAATTCGAGAAAGTTACAGTGATGGAGGTGATTTTGTACATGAACGACCATGACCGTGGTGATCACCATGGCCGAGGCGAGATGAGGTCACCACGATCATGGTGATTGCCACGACCGTGGTGAGGGTCGAACAACAACTTTCTTTGCAACCACCATGACCATGGCACCTACCACGGCTGTGTTACCAAACCCCTACCACGACTGTGGCAGCCCACAATGGTCGTGGCAGGGCCCAACCCCACCTATTTTTCACTTAAACTCCCAAAAACACCACGAACCCCTCCTCATTCTAACTCACTTTTGTGAGTGTCCCTTGGCTATGGAAACCTGTGCCGCCCCCAAAAACCCCAATATCGCTTCTCTAGCACAAATCTTCGGACCAATTGACCCCCAATCACTTCCTACACCTCCACCACCTCTCCTTCTACCATTTCCACCCCAATTCCTCCATCAATCTAGCCACCATCTCCATTTTCATCCTCCACCCCACCTACAACCACCCGAAACAAAAACCCACAAAAATCCACCAATTTTTGCCCAAAACCTTCAACCAATCCATCTTCTACCACCAAAACAACCATCCTAACCCATTCCACCCATCTCTCAACCTCCATTTAGCCTGATCCTAAAAAATCCAAAAATCACAGCCATACCATCACCACCGCATCCATACAATGAAGGGGATTACCAAGGTTGTGAAGAAGGAGGATCAAAAGAGCCTTGAGGTGATCACTGGAGGCAAAGTGGACACCAAGAGAGTCTCATCTCAAGTCTCCATTCCATCCCACACTACATCACCATCAAACTCCATTTCCCAATCACTCCATCATTCGACATCCGTGAGTGCTTCCCATACCCAATCATCGCATAGCCACCGCGATACCGATGAGTCATATAGGGAGGAATAGGAGGAGGCATCCAAGGAGAACCTCGATGTCGTGATTGACAAGGTTGAGCCGGAGATCACAACTCACCAAAAGCGGGGAAAGGGAGCTGCAGCCCCATCTTCATTGTGATTACTGCCATAGGCAACATCAATACATCACTCTACCTCTTCATTGGGGGAGAGACCACAACAACAGCTGCATGCAAGGCGGCAATTGATGATTGAAGAGGAGGATCATCCACAACAATACCCTGAGCAATGAGTACCGCTCAATCTCGACACAAGCTCGGGGTTAAGATCCTACCAGGTTGAGGAAGAATAAGATGGCACTAATGAGGAGGAGTTAGATTATGATCCAGAGGATACTTTGGCATACCTGGAGGTAGACAGATTGAAAGGATTCACCAAAGCTCATGAGGGGACTTCTTATGGCAGAGGGAAAAGGAAAATACAAACCATGCCCATTTATCTTGAATGCATGTCAAGGAGAGTTATCTCTACAAGATATGGGTATGAGAAGGTAATTGAAGACATGGGCATCAAACTAGAGGTGGAAAGGAAGTTGAAGAAAATCAGTTTGTGGAAGGTTCTTTTCTTGACACAATTAATTGAAGACATGAGCATTAGATTAGAGGTGGAAAGGAAGTTGAAGAAAATTGGTTTGTGGAAGGTGATTTTCACAGCACAATCCACATATGTGGTGTTGACTCAGTAGTTCTTTACCACACTAGAGAAGTGTTTGGTTTTAGGGGAGATAGAGAAGGCAGCGGAAACAAAAAAATTTCTCCCCCAACCCATACCGAGGAAATGCGTCAACGTCTATATAATAGGAAAGGATGGTTTGTGGAATCATACCTTGTCCCGAGGCTTGCTCGGCGACAATACCTCGCGCAATGCGCGGTCTTCAACTCCGGTCTTGGACGGTGTCTGTGCAGCTCCTGGTCGCACCGGGACTGACGACTCCTCCTCCTACCGGACTGTCGGATGACAGTTGTCCTCCTAAGCGGCAGTGTCCTCCCGCCTCTGTAGTAGTCCACACGGACCACCTGGAACTCCACTCTCCTTGTCCCACAAGGAAGTGGAAGGAGTCGCACCCTCCTGTTGACGTACTAGTCGCCAACACACTCTCCTACTACCAGTTATAACTGCAGTTGTCCTTCCCTTGCTGCACCTCCCTTTTGCGGGAAGCACTTGCTCGGGCCCTCTCACGGTTACCAAAACCAGAGAGAACGACAACTTCGCAAAGCAACCGGCTTGCATTGAGTTGTACTTTGAGAAGCCCCCAATACCCCTATATATATAGGCGGGTCATGGGACAGGGTTCTCTGTGCCCGGAAATACGGGACTAAAGCAGGAGTAGAAGGGTTCGAGAATTTTCCACAAAAAGCAACCGGTTCGTAACTTGAAATGATCGGTTCACAACTGAACCGATCGGTTCGGCCATTGAGCTGATCGGTTGGACCTGAGCCGGTCGTTTGGGGCACTCCAACCGATCGGTTGGTTCCCTGAACCAATCGGTTCATGGTCCTAATCCAGCTCAAAAAGACTTTCCTTGTTTCGTTCTCAATTGGTATCGAATACCAATGTTATTCCCAATCGAATTGGGCAATTTGAAACCAAAGGAAAATTCTTGCCGACATGACTTTCCCAACTGGTCGGTTGCACCAGTTGAGCCGATCGGTTCAACCCTTGAACCGGTCGTTTCAACCTGGGCATGAGCCGATCAGCCTAGACACTCCAGCCGACTGGTTCAGCACCTCAGCCGACCGGTTCATCACATGAGCCGATCGGTTGGGAGCACAGGTTGGGCAAAATCAGTCAATTGCGATTTCAATCAATCCGATACTCCAATCAATGCGTCCAACACCTTGAACCATATGATATTGAGCTATCGACTGATTGAGTGTTTAATTGAACTACTAAACTCCTTTAGTAATCAATCTAAACGTTGCTTGTGGACAAAACTCCTCTTCCAGGTTAAATCCTATGTGTGTGACCCTACAGGTCCATTTCACGTTGGCAGTGAAAGTCCATAACACTTATGACTTCACAAGCAAAGAGTGGTGCCTAGTCACACATCAGTGCTACCCAAGTGAAAGTAGAAAGTTGGAGAACAACTTTCATCCTACAATCCGTGAATGGTGTTACAGTGAATGTATAATTCCTTTGTCACTGATATCCCGAATGAACTCAAGGCATGGAACAGTCATCCTATCAACGTTCATTCACTTTCTTAATCTCAGAGTAGATTGAAGGAGATATGTATGACATCAATATCACATACTGATTCACACATGCGTGCACACGCCTATCTCAATCCTACTCATCAAGTGGCCTTGGATATCAAACTCCCTTAGGAGGGACAAATCCCATATCTATCACTCACCCCTCAAAAGCCCCATGTGTCAAAGCCACCCAATCATCACCTTTATAACAACCCATGTTTCAGGACTGCGTTTGATGATGTCAAAGTGTGCCCAATGACATGTGTTGAGTGCAGTGATTTCAGGTCTAAGAATCACACTCACCACCATCACTGTGAGTACTGACTGTGACTACCATCTCATGGTTCCATGTGTCAAACTCACGGTGGGTCTGTCCGGTACCTTGTTCTCTAACAAGTACCTATGTGTTTGGTTTGATATCTCTATATCATGACTAATGAGATTCTGTCATCAACAAACACCACAATCTAGTCTTGTGTGTCATTGTTGTCTATCTACCTTCCACAATGACATCCGACTAGGGGCATAACAAGAATGTACAAACTCTTAGCATCCGTATGATCTCATCGTTCAGGTCCTCAACCTGAAAGCATACGTCATTGAGTACTGTCATTCTTTAGACATTCAATCTGTTCTATCACTATCTCATATGACTGAACCAGAAAGAATTGGAAGCTTGCCTTTGATGTTTATCAAATCAATCTTATGTATCCCACCAATCATCCCATGATTGGCTCTCAGGGCATACATACTAACAGACTCCCACTTGCACTGTGAGCCAATCACCCTTGAATCATATTCATAGTGATCTCTAAACATGTCCCACATGTTACTGTGCTCTTGTGCCAACATAGTGAGTAATGGCAACACCTTGCCAAAGACAGTATAAATTGCATGTCTCTCATCTCTTCGTTGTACGTCGCACGTATGAGATGGAGTTGCCGTAATATGCGATCTAGTATTCCTTTCCTAACCTTTAGCCACATTGCATGATCAAGGATTCCGGACTTGTCATCAATGAGTGGAATATAAGTTCATCTCATGAACCTTCAGATCCATATAGTATCCACTGCTGTTCTCTAACACACAGATACTCGGCATTTCCCTTTTAAATGGTTTTATTGGAACACTTCCAATTATCAACAAACTTTCACTTTTATACATCTTATGTATATCTTGCGATTAACTCTCTGTCTTTTCGGAAGTTCGCATCAATGTAACTCTTTACATCGAACTCTTCCTTATCTCCATAGAACTAGTACTTCCCAAGTACTTATCAAGTTCTTATGGTATTCCAGTAACCCTTACTGGAAGTAGACAGACATCCACTCGTCATGTCCTACATACGAGTTATCAGGATGAGCACATCATATTGCTATGTCCTACATATAAGATGATGAATGCATCTTATTCTTGCCATGTCAATACATGCAAGATAATGGGATGATTGCATACATGATAGATCCATATCTATTCTTAGTGTTCCCATTCTTCATAAGAATTGGACACTTGGCCTTGGGATACTAATATCCATATAACATGGACAAGTTTTCTCCCACTGAATCTGTGCATACTGAACCCTTCAATACAGATTGCCAATGTATGCTCTCTCTTTCCAGGTCAAGAGATTTGTCGAGAACTATCTCTATAGATCTCTATTCCTATCATATAGGAAACATCTCTATCTTCCTTAAAGATAATTTCCACTTTTGGATTTCCATTCTAGAACAATTCCATTTCACATCAATTTGTGGAATGTGAATACGCTCCCACTAAATCACAGATCCCTTCTTTATCTTTGACATATCAGTCAAACCCTTTGACTATATCATCAAAGTAAAGATCCAATTTTGAGTTTCTTGTACTCAATCAATCACATTGATTAGTCCATTGTAACTTATAGACTTCATTTGCATTAATGGATTCATAAACCTTATAGGCTGTGTCACGTACACATCCTGATTTTATTCCTCAAAGGAATGCGGTTTTAGTATCCATACGCCAAATGTCTTAGTCATTAAGTTGCAATCAACAAGCATCATCCTTCTCAAAATGTTATCCATGTGTCTTAACACTTAAGACTTATTTGCACTTATGGATATGATCCAATGAGTGCTACCATCAAGGTCATACCTTATGGTTCACACGGATGTCATTTAGGATGTAATGGTTTTATAACATAACTCAAAATCCGATTCCTCATATTCATCTAGATAGTTGACTCATCACATGAACAACTCATCACATAGATAATTGAGGTGTATCTGTTAAGGATATGAGAACTCACAACCCTTGTGATTCTTAATTTCCTTTATTAGTGTGGGGTATTCTTTTATTAAGAAGAATTCAGTTATTCGATAATCATTCTCTAACTCCTTAGAGTATGATTCCTTCTTGATTTAGACATCACCATGCCTTAATCATGAGTTCACTATGATACACTATCATAATCACTCATAAGGATCTCAAACATTTGGTCCAAGTATTTCATTCATTGATCTCATCAAGAATTAATACTTTACCAAATTTGTACTTCATCTATGACAATCTTGAACACTTCAAGATGTTCATATTGGTATTTCTCTAAACACCATTTGAAGTATTAGCATTTGTTCCAATAGGTGTGTAAATACATCACATGTATTATACCTAATAGGATAATCATTCTCCCACTACATTAGTGAAGATTGATTAATCATGTCCAAGATATTCATGTCTCTTACTGGTTCTCTAACCAAAAGAGTCTAGATTTATCCATCATATGGAAACTAGAAATGAATTTCTCATGATTGATGCTAATTTGATTGTTTGAGTTATCAATAACTTTTAGGTATCATTTTATCTTATGCATACCAAATACCACAAGATAAGCAAGGCATTGCCACAAAGATCATATCTTTAAGATTGAAACATCAACTTTATTAACTGCCATCATTGTCATACAATATGCAATAATAAAGTGTTTCTATCTATTGGCAATGTATGAAATAGCAATTCTCAACTCTATTTCGTGCCCTTTAGGCTGAAATAAACTGAAAGGTACTCCTATCTATGGCAGCAACACTTGCTCCAATGATGGGTACTTCTTTCTTGGTCCTTTCATAAAGGCCATCACTTCTTTGCGGATATTGCATATGACATATCCATATCTTGGTATCATATACCTTAGATAAAGAAGCGGTTCATTTCATGATACCTTAGGTGGAGATCTCCATCCCCTCCTTCATCTTCTTTTGTTCTTCCAGATATAGAGGGCAATCCCTCTTACACCCTTTCCCCATGTGCCTTGAGGCTAAAGACGGCTTGGATTGTCGGCTAGCATCAGAACACTTCTTAGCTTTGCCCTTGTCCTTGCCCTTAAGATTACCTTTTCTTTGATCATATCAAAGACTATGGTTTGTCTCTCTTCATCTTTGCCCCTACTATCCTCAACATGTTCAACAACTCTATCAACGCTTGTCAAAGTTGTTCATGTTGTAGCTTATCATGAATTGTATGATTCTCACAACATTTACAGTATCATACCAATAGCCAACTCTTGGCTCAGAGGGAATCCTTCTTAATCAGGTTTTCCACATACCCAATCACATTGAGTGTGTGAATACCTTACTGGATCTCCTTCTGTCATGACATGCTAGGACAGTATCTTGGAGACATCATATGTCTCATGTTGTCTCTGCAACTCATAGTTCAGAGAACACAACATCAAGCACTCCTCATCAATGTCATCCTCAGTAAGCTTCCATAAGCATACTTTCAGCCATTGATGTGGTGGGATCGAGTTCATCTGGTTCTGGTATAACTAGGACTTAGAGCTTTCTCTCTTTGATTGAGAACACTTCTCATCATCATCCTAACCAGTCGTGGAATTATTCCCATTTAATTTGTTGGTCTCAAAGACCGATCGCAAATAAAGTGATTTGTTGATTAACCATTTATTTTAACAAAAGGAAATATATGCAATTTCAGTCCAAAACTCTTTTGCCTTATTTGATTGATTTGAAAAGTTGACGATAAAATTAGGCCTTTAATTAATTATCGCTCCCACTACGTTACTTCAAATTGATAGCCCTCACCATCAATTCGGAAGATTGCAGCGTACAACCTTCTAGTGGGCAAGATCCTGAAATCCTCTAAGTCATGAGTCAGCTTTGGCTGATCGCCCACAACTTAGATCTCTCAGGTAGGCAACTCTTGCCAATTGCATCATATGCAACTCTTGTTGAATGAACATGCACAACTCCTTGCCATGAACATTCCTTGCCTCTGGGCTTAGACGCTCTAAGAATCATCCGTTAAGTCTAACCCAAAAGCCGACACGGTAGAACATGCACCCTGCTTTGGCAGAACCTACATGTCTACCCTTCACACTTCCACAAGATAGACGGCGCACCACGCTTTGGCGTAACCTACGCTTGGTCGATCGAGCTTTTCATGTGTGCCGCTAATGGAAGGCATATAAGACTTAATATTTTAATGAGGGATTTGGTTTTTTATATACATATACATATCCAATCACCACAATACATAGTATGTATCATATACATGCTATATCCCACAGAAAACATGCACAAATGATAAAAAGCGATGATTATGGCCATCCTAATGTGATTCCTCGAGCCAAGAGGAATCACGATCATCTAGGTCAACATCACATACAACCTGTACAAGATGAACTCTGTGCCTTGCCATCTGAGTTGATCAACTCATCACATGAATGATCTGTACTCTCCAGCCGGTCGTTTGGGTGCCACCAGCCGATCGGTTGGCTCCTCCAACCGATCGGTTCGCCTGGTCGTCGTGCATCTCGTCATGTCTGCCACCCGCTCATCTTGCTCCTCGAACCGGTCATCAACCGATCGGTTCACTCCTTGAACCGACCATCTGGAACGTCAACCGATCGGTTCACGCCTTGAACCGATCGTTTCAGCTGTCATCTTGATGTCCACCGGTCTTCGACATAACAGGAAATAAAATCTATCCTATTTATTACATTGCTTTAAAAAGGAAAACCCCAAGTTACATTCGGGGGGAGCAAAGGTAGGAAAGAATATCGAATTATTTCGAGTTACATCATGAATAAGAGAGGGAAGATCGGTGCGCAGACCGAGATGCAAGCAACCACAAACAACCACACACAGATAGGGGTTTATAGGCCATAATCATGCTACACACATCCACCACAAAACTCGTTTAAGGGCGACGCGTATCAAGTGCATTAATAATACATATCATATATGTAATTAGGGATTTGTGGATTTAGGATTGGACATGCATAAAGCCGATATTATTCGCATCGTATGCAATAAATAAAGGCAACAAACCAAAATCAATCATATCGATATTCCTAAAATATAGAACAGCTGACGTGGCTCTGATACCACTGTTGGGTTTTAGGGGAGACAGAGAAGGCAGCAGAAACAAAAATATTTCTCCCCCAACCCATACCGAGGAAACGCGTCAACGTCTATATAATAGGAAAGGATGGTTTGTGGAATCATACCTTGTCCCGAGGCTTGCTCGGCGACAATACCTCGCGCAATGCGCGGTCTTCAACTCCGGTCTTGGACGGTGTCTGTGCAGCTCCTGGTCGCACCGGGACTGACACTCCTCCTCCTACCGGACTGTCGGATGACAGTTGTCCTCCTAAGCGGCAGTGTCCTCCCGCCTCTGTAGTAGTCCACACGGACCACCTGGAACTCCACTCTCCTTGTCCCACAAGGAAGTGGAAGGAGTCGCACCCTCCTGTTGACGTACTAGTCGCCAACACACTCTCCTGCTACCAGTTGCAACTGCAGTTGTCCTTCCCTTGTTTCACCTCCCTTTTGCGGGAAGCACTTGCTCGGGCTCTCTCACGGTTACCAAAACCAGAGAGAACGACAACTTTGCAAAGCAACCGGCTTGCATTGAGTTGTACTTTGAGAAGCCCCCAATACCCCTATATATAGGCGGGTCATGGGACAGGGTTCTCTGTGCCTGGCAATACGGGACTAAAGCAGGAGTAGAAGGGTTCGAGAATTTTCCACAAAAAGCAACCGGTTCGCAACTTGAAATGATCAGTTCACAACTGAACCGATCGGTTCGGCCATTGAGCCGATCGGTTGGACCTGAGCCGATCGTTTGGGGCACTCCAACCGATCGGTTGGTTCCCTAAACCGATCGGTTCATGGTCCTAATCCGGCTCAAAAAGACTTTCCTTGTTTCGTTCTCAATTGGTATCGAATACCAATGTTATTCCCAATCGAATTGGGCAATTTGAAACCAAAGGAAAATTCTTGCCGACATGACTTTCCCAACTGGTCGGTTGCACCAGTTGAGCCGATCGGTTCAACCCTTGAACCGGTCATTTCAACCTGGGCATGAGCCGATCAGCCTGGACACTCCAGCCGACCGGTTCAGCACCTCAGCCGACCGGTTCATCACATGAGCCGATCGGTTGGGAGCACAGGTTGGGCAAAATCAGTCAATTGTGATTTCAATCAATCTGATACTCCAATCAATGCGTCCAACACCTTGAACCATATGATATTGAGCTATCGACTGATTGAGTGTTTAATTGAACTACTAAACTCCTTTAGTAATCAATCTAAACGTTGCTTGTGGACAAAACTCCTCTTCCAGGTTAAATCCTATGTGTGTGACCCTGCAGGTCCATTTCACGTTGGCAGTGAAAGTCCATAACACTTATGACTTCACAAGCAAAGAGCGGTGCCTAGTCACACATCAGTGCTACCCAAGTGAAAGTAGAAAGTTGGAGAACAACTTTCATCCTACAATCCATGAATGGTGTTACAGTGAATGTATAATTCCTTTGTCACTGATATCCCGAATGAACTCAAGGTATAGAACAGTCATCCTGTAAACGTTCATTCACTTTCTTGATCTCAGAGTAGATTGAAGGAGATATGTATGACATCAATATCACATACTGATTCACATATGCATGCGCACGCCTATCTCAATCCTACTCATCAAGTGTCCTTGGATATCAAACTCCCTTAGGAGGGACAAATCCCATATCTATCACTCACCCCTCAAAAGCCCCATGTGTCAAAGCCACCCAATCATCACCTTTATAACAACCCATGTTTCAGGACTGCGTTTGATGATGTCAAAGTGTGCCCAACGACATGTGTTGAGTGCAGTGATTTCAGGTCTAAGAATCACACTCACCACCATCACTGTGAGTACTGACTGTGACTACCATCTCATGGTTCCATGTGTCAAACTCACGGTGGGTCTGTCTGGTACCTTGTTCTCTAACAAGTACCTATGTGTTTGGTTTGATATCTCTATATCATGACTAATGAGATTCTGTCATCAACCAACACCACAATCTAGTCTTGTGTGTCGTTGCTGTCTATCTACCTTCCACAATGACATCCGACTAGGGACATAACAAGAATGTACAAACTCTTAGCATCCGTATGATCTCATCGTTCAGGTCCTCAACCTGAAAGCATACGTCATTGAGTATTGTCATTCTTTAGACATGCAATTTGTTCTATCACTATCTCATATGACTGAACCAGAAAGAATTGGAAGCTTGCCTTTGATGTTTATCAAATCAATCTTATGTATCCCACCAATCATCCCATGATTGGCTCTTAGGGCATACATACTAACAAGAAGGTCAAGGTAAAAGGGGAGGAAGCCATCAAGTTTGGAATGTTTAACAGAATACACATGTTGATTGCTTCTGAATTGAACTGCATCTTTGCAAAGGATCCTGAAGAAGCCAACAAAATGAATGATGGCATAATTGAGAGAGAGGTTGACTTGGACTACGGTAAATTCTGGTATAGTTTGATAGGGACACCAGGATACATAGTTGGCAAGTCAAAGACTATGTTAGTCAGCAATCCCTTGTTTAAATATGTGCAGAAGGTCCTTGCCAACACGATTGTGGGAGGTATGATAACTAAGGCAACATTTCACAAAAGGACCTCTTGGTTTTACATGGAATACATAAGAAGTTACACATTGACCTAGGGTCTCTCTTGATGGATTACATGAGGACAATCCCCTTCAAAAGAAAACCTCCATTTGTTATGGGAGGGATTGTGACCTCAATCACTCTAGCCCTAGGATTTGATGTCACTGGACTTACAAAGGCTGAGGGGCTCAATTTTTCATTTTGAAGTACCCTGTTTGCTCTCAAATGATCATGATAAAAAATAATAGGTTGTTATATAATGTGAAATCAATGGATTTAAAAACTTTTGAACTGCTCTATCATCCTTACCTACTCCTCTCTCGCTTAGCCCCCCACCCACCCCAACTTACTATGAGAAGAGATATGGCAATGGGAGGAAGCCAACCCCCGGGTAAACTATAACCCCACAACTGCAAATGAAGAGGTGGGAGTGTCAAATGCACAACAACAAGAAGAAGAGGGAGAAGAGTAAAGAAGACAACCCTAAAGGGTGAGAAGAAGGGATGAGGCAACATCCCAGTTGTAGGAGCCTTCAGTTAATCTGTATAACATGTCATCCATGCAGGAAAAACTTGAAGGTATTTAGAAGACACAACAAGATATGCAGCTCATCCAGAAGTGCATGTGGTAGGACCAACAAGAGATGCATCATTAGGTCAACCACTAGTACCAATACCACCATGCTCAGGCACAATGAAACCCCGAAGGGGGTGAAGACTTCTGGGGTGGTATTTTGAGATATCAAGAGACCTACCCTCCCCCTCAGGACACATATTGGGGCCACTATTACCAGTTCCCTCCAGCTCATCTAGGTCCTCCACCTCCTCATTAGCACCAGTCTGATCATCCATACCAGCCACAATAGGGAAACCTACCTTTTGATCCGTAGCACCAGCCTTGATCTTCACCCTACTATCCCCAAGCTTTAGTTTAATGCTGACGACAACATGATTCAAAAGTTTGGGGTGGTAGGGCGGTATGCAACACCCTGACTCTGTCTCTCATTTTGCTTACACTTGTTCCACTTGATTTTGGATTGTTTGATTCTACTATTTTTGTGTAGATTTCTTCTTGTTAGCAATCATGCATACATGTAGTTTAATTTCATGCATTTTTGCGTAATTTTTCAATTTTTTTGCTCTTTGGCTCTTCCATGTCATGCATTGCATCTCCATATAGATTCTAGTACTTTTTGTGTGTATTGACTAGGACTTGCTACTGTATGCTTTAATTTCCCTAAATGTAGGTTTAGATGTGATTGAATACAAATTGGCACCATTTTAGCCAATTTTGCCTAAAATTGAATGTTCTTACCTAAAAGCATGTTCTAACTTAATATCCACTTTTTGAACTAAAAATGTTGATCTTTGAAAAATGCATGCCACATTTTTAGAGTTTATTGCTATATGGTCTTGATTGTTGACCTTTTACATGTGCATCACCTCTCCCAAGTTGGTGAATGTTTTGGTTAAATTGTGATTTGAGCAAGCTATGAACGCTTAGAGCCTATGGAATCACATGATATACATATGAATCTCATTTTGTTCAATCATGTGGTGTGATATCATTTGATGAAGTGTTGGATTAGTTTTCATGCAGGAGATTTTATATTGAGGACTACACTAATGACCCCTCTTTGACCTGACTCTTCTTTCACCATCTTCATACCTCTATGCCTCATGAAAGGATGCCTTAGTGTACATATTTAGCCTTGGCCACCTGTAAAAGCTTGTGGTGGCCATATCTACATCCCCCCGCTTCACTCTATCCACCATATGCCCTATCTACACCAAGGGTAAAAGAAAAGAAAAAAGAAAAGAAAAGGCAAAAATAAAATAAAAGATGCTCCTATTTAAGAGAGTCTAAATAAAGAAAAGATGAGTGTGTAAAGCACTCCAATCTCTTACCGCAAGAATTTCATCCTTTTTCATACCCATTGATCTAAAAAACATCAAATCTAGCTCACTTTACCCTTTTCAACAGCCATGTGGGTCATTTGATGCAGTTTGAAGCATAAGATTGAATGCATGAAAGTGTAACAACACTCCTAGTCATCATTGATTAATGCCAACATGAAATAGTTTACCCAGAATTACATGCAAGACATATGGAAAGCTTGTATATTCTATTCTCTATAATTGAAGTTTGTATGCTCAGTTCTCTTTTCATGATTGGTTTGTGAAAGTGGAGAGGAGAGATGTGGAACACATGCACTTAGTCACTTCTAAGACCATTTAGTCAATAATCATCTTTGGCAATGCATTCCATCATTCTTGTTTAATTGAAAGAAATCGAAGAGAGAGAGAGAGAGAAAAAGTTGGAGTATACTTGAGGACATGTATGTTTTAAGTTTAGGGTGGTGATGCAGCCCTATTTTAGGGCTTCATCATGTGTCTTTTTGCATGATAATCACATCTAAACATCGTATATTACAAGCTACTTCCTCCAATATGATCTTTATGTCAAATTTACTTATGCCTCCTTTTGTGTGTATCTCAGGGCACTTATGCATGCATTGATGCATGACAGAAAGATGAAAAACATCTTTGGGTTCTTAGACCCCAAGAGTGGACCTATCTCTTCCTTGAGATTCCCTTAGATGCACAAGAGAAATTCAAAGCAAAAGGAGGCTAGTTTAAGAAGTTGAAGTGGAGATTAGCACTAAGAAGCCCCAAAATGGTTGTGGCATATCACCACGGTCGTGGGGAATTAAGCCCCAAAAGTCAAAGGGAAGTCACAAAATTTGTACATGAATGACCACGACCATGGTGAGCAAAATGATTGTGGTCCCTGAAGGCCCCATGGTCGTGGTCCTCATAATGACCATCGCCAGCACTACCCAACTTGCACGTGGTCAACAAAATGATCGTGGTGATTTATGCATGAAGACCCCAAAAATTAATAGGAACTTGGCTCAATTACACTTGAATGACCATGGTTGTGGCCATCAACATGATGGTGACCCTTGAAAGACACCTCACTCATGGTGAACACCACGACCGTGGCAAGCTAAAGACTAGATGACCTCAAAGAGACCTCACCCGTGGCTACCTCCTCCAACACGGATGTGGTATCCCACACGGTCGTGCTACCCTCTACCCAAAATGACTGTGGCACCCCACTGTGGTCGTGTCCACCATACACACTTAACACTTCGACTCCACCTTCCACCTTGGCCATTCCACTATCCACGACCATGCCATGCAACCCCCACCACGGTCATGGTGACCACCTAAACCTACCCATTTTCTCCATTGATTTTCCCATTTTGCCCCCACTTACCCTAGTGCCTCCCCACCACCTATATATACATAGGTGGCAGCCACATCATGAAGGTTAGCTTCCCTTGGCCTCTTCCTAGCTACTCTAGAGCTCCTTCATCCCCTTCCTTGCATTTACCCCACCCACCTACCTCCCACTCCATATTCCACTCCATTTCCACCATACAAACCTAGTTTTCTTGGTTCCCTACCATAATCCCCCATATCTCCATGATTTTCACCCCCCTTTGGAGGAGGATCCATTCCCTATAGTAGCTAGGAGGTGAAGAAGAAGAAGCTACTTCGAGATCCATGGATTCCTACCCCATTCTTCTCCTTTCTTTTCTCTTTTGTATGAGAATGACTAGCTAAGCCCCTAGTGGTGGGCTATTTGGGGTTAAAATGTGACTTTGATACCATGTTGAAAGAAAATAACTTGTATTGAAAATATTTTTATTCTATGATGATTGCATGTTGCTTCTATTTCAATTTCCCATCATCTTGCATGTGGTTTGTTCTTTTAAACATAGATTGATTGTTTTGTGATGCTTGATGACACTTAGCTTCTAGGAGAAAATGGAATGTATGTGCCAATCTTAGGAATGTCTCCTAGGTCCAATTAGTGGATCCCTAGCTAGCCCCCTTTGTTCCTACATACATCTCCCTTCTTCTACAAGTAGGTATGAGATCTAAGTAGCTAGTGTAAGTGTGATTAGTGCAATTACATAGAGTTTCCTAAAGGCTAGATGGAAAGTAACATGAGGTGAAATACCCTCATCTCTACTTCCATTACTACACTTGGATCTCAATTTCCCTAATACCACTTACCCTAGAAACCTAGACTTGCCAAGTCCTTTTAGAGTTAGACCTATCCCTAGTTCTCCAACTAGTAGTATAGGGTATATTCTAATAGAACTTTCCTTGTTGTTTAGTTTGGTAATCTAGATTGAAATATGAAAAATTGCATGTTATGTTAACCTTCCCCCAACTAATATCAAGTTTCATTCCCAAACGGCCCACCTATCCATCATATTGCCTAAAATCCACTCTTACTTTCATAGCTTGTTAATGCTAGTTTAGTTAATTGCCTTTGTTAACTCTTAGGTAATTGATTAGTTCTTGATAGTTAGTTCTTGCTCAAGTAGTTAAGGCTCCTTTGAGCTTGCTTGTGTTAATTTGGCTAACTAGTTATAACTTAGGCTCCACTTGTCTTATTGCTTAGCTTGCATCTTAGTTGATAAATTGTGTTGCTAGTGTAGTGTAACTTCTTGCTTTAGCCTAGTTGCTTGTCTTGCCTAATTTCTTAATCTTAACTTTCTTAGGGTAATCTAGGTTTTTTGTTAACCTATTTTACCTCTTGCTTGCAATCATAGTATAATCAATCCAAAACCAACTTTAAACCCTCAAACCCTAGACTCCACTTTAGGAACATAGCTAACATTAACCTAGCTCTAGTGCCCCCTCTTTCACTGAGGATCGACCCTAATCTTACCACTTGCCTATACTACAACACGACACTGTGAGCTTGTGGGTACGTGTGATTAGTTGAGCCTATGTGTTGGACTAGGTCCAAATATAAATTTGAGAGATCCTCATTTTTTCCCTTAGTGCTGCATCTAGTCACCTATAGGTGGCTAGTGTGTGACCTCTAGCAAGCTGACGTTTGAAAGGGACAACTAGTAGTGCAACGTGGAGCTCGCAATGGTCCGCATGGACTAATCTAGAGGCAGGAGGCCATTGTATACCCCTTGGAGATCACCATCAACTTTTTTCTGTGGTTCCAGACCAGGAAGACATTGTTGATGATTGCTCGGGTGTTGATGTTGAAGAAGAAGTGTGTTGGTGCTTAGAGAAGAAGCATGATACTGCATCAAGAGTTATCATTGTACTTTCTCTAGGACCAGGTATAACTCTTATTACTTTCCTTCCTAGATACATTGTTCTTGACACGATCTTGCTAATTAGTTCTGCTGCCTTATATGTCGCCATGATTTCCCTACACCAACTAGTTTGACACTTCTCATTGCCAACTAACTTTGCATAGAGTAGTGGTTGTGTTTCTCACTCTCTCACACCATTCACCTATTATGCAGCCATTTTTATAGTGGTCCTCTTCCTTGACCTCCTCTTGTTGTCCTCTCCTCTCCCTTTCTAGAAAGGATGGAGTCATTGTTGACTCAAGGTTTAAATTGATTAAACCCTTGTTTTGATGATGACTAACCATTCAACTAATTTGTGTCTAATGCTTCTACTTGAGTGATTTCAGATTAGGCATAGACATACTCCAAATTCCCTAACTTGCACATCCTAACTTGGAGAAAAGACAAGTCAAAATCAATGCAAGTGCACTTTTGTAGAATATGATGTAAATCCATTAATCATGTTCTAAATCACTTGTAATGATTGCATGACTTGTAATTAAACTTAAAAAATCAGGATCACTTCAATCAAATATTTAATCACTCTAAATAAATTTTCCAAAATACATCACGGAGTGCCTATTCGGTCGAGTTTCTCTTGTGACAAATTTGACCGACACCCTTGATGCATTTTGAGAATGTCTAGGTTCAGTCAAGTTTCCAAAACACAAAACTCGACCGACACTCTACATTGGCAAATCAGATGTAAGTGATCAACCGAGTTTCATCTAGGATAAACTTGACTGATGCTTCAAATTTTCTTTATCGCATAGTGCAATCGATCAAGTTTCCCAAAAGTGAACTCGACTAATTGCACTATACAAAAGGTGCAGAAAAGTATTTCTATCCATTGGAGTGTTGCAAAACTAAAAAAAATATCTTACAACACCCCAAATGACTAGTATTCATCCTTAAGTGTTTCTACTACCCAATAGGCATCTCTTGCTATAAATAGGACCCCTTGGCCTTCATCCTAAGGTTCCTATGTTATATTTGACTTCCTCCAAGAGCCTCCTTCCACTCTCAAGCTTAATCGCTTGATAAATCCATTAGAGTGAGTAGGAGATTTGTAAGAGAGCTAGTCCTACATGTATATCTTGTGAGGATCTCACTTCCTCCACCTCCCAATATTTCATTTCTACCATGAATATGAAGATTCTCTCTCTTGGCTAAGAGGTGAAGAAGAAGAGGGGAAGGAGTCCCTTGGTGAAAGCTTCTCCTTGGAGAAGGTGAAGTCAAAGGCGGAAGATCCAAGAAGAGTGGGTAATTCCCTCATGGTGGAAGACGTGTTGCAAGAGTGGGTAAGACCTTGGTGAAGGCAGAAGACTCCTTGAAAAAGTGTATAAGTACTTGGTGATGTTGAAGACTCGATATTGGATAGGTAAGTCCTTTGGTAATTTTTTGGCTCCCTTCTCCTTAAGGGGAAGGCTGAGTTTCCTTGGCCCAGAAAAGGAAGGTCTTATTGTATGTCTTATAATGGAAAATAAGTATGCAATGGTTTAAAAATCCTAGAGCTTGACCTTTCTAGGTAGTGGATTGACTTTCTCCTAGTTTGGATACTACAACCACTCTACATAGCTTGTGTTCTTGTGCTTGTTCAATCTCTCTCTCCCTTTCTATGTATGTTTTAGTTGCACTCAAAGTTCATACTTGCCATATTATCTTAGAAATATCTTGAAGGTCTATTGAATTTTGTTTAAGTGCATTTAGCTCTTTTCATATCCCTCTAGAGCCCATACTAGATCCAATACTTATTGGGTTTTCCCTCCATCATTGAAGTTAATGCCCACTCTCTCTATGGACATCCATGAGGTGACATGTGGCTATCTTCATGTTTCCCAAGACCAACTTGATTTTGGCTGACATGGATTTAGTTGCAATTTATAGGCATAAAAGGGTTTGACACACAAGTGTCCTTTCTAAAGAAAACCTAAAATTTATCCAAACTAGTTTGACACATCTAGATGCAAATACGATTGGCATCCAAATGACATGACTTTCATATAAGGTTCCAAAAAGGAAGTGGGCTAAGGTTTTTCCTAATCCGGGTGCAAACTTGATTTGCGCCTATAATTAATAAGGTCAAATTGGGCTTGTTATAGGTTTCAGCTACATCCTAGATATTGTGTAAAACTTTACCATGAGGGTTCATGACCCATTGGGACACAAATTTAAGATTTTTATAAGTATATTGTAGGTCCATATCTTGCCTTAACTGGGTTCATATTGGGTTTTGAGCCCATAATTGACAAGAATGTGTCTGGCAGACCCACAATTGATTCCATTTGTGGAAATTGGGTTTTCACTCATTGTAGTATGACACAATTCAATTTAAGTAAAGCATCTAAATAGTAAGGATTTTTAATATTCATGGAGACCCAAAAATGACTTGTCAATAGTTTTCCCCTCTCAGGATGAGGTTCAAGACATAGTTGGTGAATCCTTTCATGTCGAGGTTTAATGTTTTGAGACAGACTCACACAATTTTTTTTGTTTAGAGAGCATTATCTATGTGGGTAACTTTTTCCCATCTAGATTGATCTTGAGCAGGCTCATTGATTAAAAAAACTTGTAATCGAAAGGCATAAAATAGGTGAACATATATAATAAATAATCATTTGTAAACCATAAAATCTGGTGTACACACACACACACACACAGATATATATATATATATATATATATATATATATATATATATATATATATATATATATATATATATATATATATATATATATATATATATATACACTACCTCAGTAGGGCTTGAAATTATGTCTGTCTTGGTAGGGTTTGATATGAAATTAGAGGAATTGCCTACCTCATATTACGTTGTCAAGTCGATATGAGTTGGATGAATATCATAGTGCCTCAAGTGAGGGCTTAAGATATATGTATGCCTTGAACTTTAGAGTCCATAGGTGATTTGAACATGTATATAACTGAAAGATCGATGATCAATTTATTTAAAGTAGTCATTGGAGTACTTTTTCGAATGTTGATATTATTTCATCCCTTAATATCATCAATGAGGATCCAAAGTAATGTCTGACATTTTTTATAATAAATTGGCATGCCCGCCTTCAGGATAGAACAAATGTTATGCCTCAAATAAATACATTTAAAAGCTTGGGAGGAGTGTATGTATCTAGATTTTTTAGAGTCATTCCATTCTTGGGAAAAATTGAGGTGCATCATTTTTATTTTTGTGCACATAGATTTACCTTTTTAAAACAAAATTGGCGGATAATTTTTTTTTCTTTGATCAAATATGTTTTGTGTTGGATTTTGTTGTAGATAAGTTGGGTTTTTTTAGAATAATTTGTGTGATCTTTCTAATGTTTTTTATGCAAATAGGTTTTGTACAATTTTTTATATTGTTCCTTTTGCATAGACAAGGTTGTCGCTTATTTTTTCGAAAAATAACATTTGAACTCATCTTGATATTTTTTATGCAGATGAGGCTGGTCTTTTTTGACGCAGATAGTGTATGGAAATACAACATCAGATAGGCAATGAAAATAAAAATTTTAATCACATATTTCACATTAACCAGTAGATTGCGTCAATAACTATGCAATGGGAAGGATGGTTTCACAAAGATATACATGGTCCTGGAGCAAGTCCAGTGACAACCCTCGTCAATGTAGATGCACACTATGTGTTGGACGGTGTCTGTGTATCTCTCGGATGTACTGGGACTCATCTGACTGCTCCTCCATGGACATCGGACTTAGACAACTGCTGCAACGGCTCCTCTGATCTCGCCACATATTGCAAGTTGATGTTGCCATCTTAGCAGCAGCCGAAGGACTCCTACCTCTAGAGTAGTTCACATAGATCAACTATAACTCCTTTCATCCTACTAGAACAATCATGAAGGAGTTGCCCTTCCCGTTGGTGTACTAGTCACCAACGTGCTCTCCCACAATAATGACCCTCATTTGTTTCTCTCTCCCGTAGTTATCCCTCCCTAGTCGTGTAAGACTTGATTGGGCTCTCTTGGTTACCACAACTAGAGAGGAAAACAATTGTTAGAACAACTAATTCTCAAGTATTTGGGTTGTGCCCTGGGAAGCCCATAGTACCCCTCTATTTATAGTAGAGGCCAGGGTCAGGGTTCCCAATTTGTGTGGGAGTGGAAATGACCGGAAGATCTCAAATTTTTGCAACAATTCTTGAAATTTTGCAACCTACAACATTCCAAAAGGTCATATGGCACACCCAGATAGTCATCTGGTGTGCGAGATGATCGTCTGGTAGTTTCCCAATCGCACACGAATTTGACAATTTGATTCCAATTAATATTGCATATTAATTCCTTGCACTACAAGTAATGTGCATATGAAACAACTTTGGGAAAACTCCAGAACCTTTATTCCACCCAACCGAGCCATCTCACTTGGATGCACCTTAGTGATTCGAGCTGAGCCGATCGGTTCATAGCTTGAACCGGTCAGTTCATAAGGCAGAACTAAACCAATTTGATTTCCGATTAGCCTGACAACCCAAATGTTCATCTCACTTGATACGCTCGTCTGGCTACCCAAATGAGCCATATCACCCAGTTAGATGGTCGTTTGGCAGTGTCGTCAGCCAATCTGTGGATCTGTTGTGTGAATCAAATACCTAAACACTTTCGTAATCAATCCAATTGTCATTCAAGATCAAACTCCTCTTCTAGATGAGTTCCTATGTGTGTGACCCTATAGGTACCATATCACGTTGGCAGTGAATGTCCATAACAAATTATGACATCACAAGCAAAGAGTGTTGCCTAGTTGCATATGAGCGCTACCCAAGTGATTGGAAAGTTGGAGAGCAACTTCAACCTACAACCTATGTATGGTGTTACAGTGTTTGTATAATTACTTATCACTAATATCCAGATTGAACTAGAGGCATGGAGACGTCATCCTCATTATTATTCAATCTTTTTTATTGAACCATAACAGACTGCATGAGATATATGTAAGCTCAATATCATATATTGACTTACATACATATGGCCATACTTTTCTCAGTCTCGCTAATCAAGTGGCCTTAGATATCATACTCCTGTAGGAGGGAGAAATCCCATATCTATCACTCACAGTCATTACCCACATGTCAAAGTCACTCAATCATCGCCGTTATAACAACCCATGTTTTAGGACTGCGTTTGATGATGTCAAAGCATACCCAACAACATGTGATGAGTGCAATTATTTCAGGTCTAAGAAATACAACCACCATCTTCATTGTGAGAGCTGACTATGACTTCCATGATGATGGCTACCACGTATCAGTCTCACAATGGGTTCGTCTGATTTACTATTCTCTAACATGTAACTGTGTGCTTGGTTTGATATAGCCATATTATGACTAATGAGATTCTATCATCAATAAACTCACACTCTGATTTTATGTGTTATTTATGTCTATCAACCTTCCACAACAATAACCGATCAGGGACATAATGAGAATGTATATATGTACTCTTAACATTTGTATGATCTCATTTCTTCCAAGTCACATACTTGAAGACATACATCATCGAGTAATATCATTCTATAGACATTTATAGTGTTCCATCATTATCTCGTAACTGAATGAAGCATAATAAATTGGAAGCTTGACTTTTATCAATAATCAAATCATTTGCAATTTATGCCATTACAATCATCACACGATTGTCTCTTTGGGCATACATACCAACAAATAGGTTTCATGCTCTTTTTTCATTTTTTTTTTTACTTTTTGCAGACAATGTTGGTGCTTTTTGGGCACAAACAGGTGTTTCTCTAGATTTGTTTTGATTTTTTTGTCTACACATATAGATTTTGCATCAAATAGTCAGAAATGAACTCATTGTTTGATTTGATAAGGAGTCTTTACTTTAACATTAATTATAAACAAATAAAAAATTGATTGTTGGGGTTAGATATATCACCATTTTTATGAGGGGAGGAAATGTGAGCATGAATTTCTTTGGCACTCCCTAGTGTAAAACTTTTCTACACTTGCCAAGTGAGAAACCCTTTAGTGTCCAAGAAGGATATTTGTATCTAGCCAGCATCAGCCTATTAGTCTGTATAGGAGATGTGTCTGGGTAGCCTCTTACTATGTGATGGTGCTCTACATCAACATGTGTCAAACTGATTTGCACCTGGCATGTAGAAACTTGATCTGCACTTGATAGGTGGGAAATTACTCTTCTTATGTAGAGGAGATCTGAATCTAACAGGTGTAAAAGTGATATGTGCCTGGGAAGTCTTCTCTCATGTAAAGTTGTTCTGCGTCAACACGTCAATCTAACAGGTGGAAATTAGCTCTTGTTGACATAAAAATTATACATTGCCCACATTTTGATGATTACTTAACCATTTGATTCATATGTATCTAATATGTCTATTTGATATTGGTTTTAGGTATTAGGTACATGAAAAGGATTAATTCAATCAAGCCCTAGATTGACTAAATACAAGTCAAAGTCAATGCAATTGCACTTTTGTGGAAAACACCCTAAACCCTTGGGGAAATTGTTGTAATCACTTTTATTGATGCTATGACTTGTAATTAACATGAGAAAAAATCAGGCACACTTAAAATGAATATTTAAGCACTCAAATGGCAATTTCTAAAATTCATTTCAGGGAGTCTCATCAGTCAAGTTTCATCCTTAATAAACTCAACTGACACCCTTGATGGATTTTGGGAAGTGCTAGGGTCGATCGAGTCTCCATAGGAGAAACTCGACTGACACCCTGCACAACCAAAATAGATTTAATAGTAGGTCAAGTTTCATCTAGGATAAACTCGTCTGACACTTCAGATTTGCTTTGTCGCATGGTTCTATTGGTGAGTTTGCTTTATTGAAACTCGACCGAATACATTATACAAAAAGTGCAAAAAAGTGTTTCTAGCCATTGGAGTGTTGCAAACATCAAAAAATAGATCCATTGCAACACCCCCAAATGACTAGAATACATTCCAAGTGCTTCTAGTGGCTAGTAGACATCCCTAACTATAAATAGGGACCCTTGGACTTCATCCCAAATTTGCTTCTTATGATCCTAGCTATAGTTGACTGGATTTGTTTACTAAGACCCCCTTTCTCTCTCTCTTGATTACTAATCAAAACATCAATTTGACTAAGATAGGTATTTGTGAGAGAGCTACTTCATTGTAATCCTTGTAAAGATCTCAATCTTCTCTTTCCCAACCCCTTTCCTTGAAGTAAAGTTGGTGAAAGATTCTCCTTAGTGAAGGAGAAGGTGAAGGATGAAGCTCCTTGAGAAGAATGGGTAATTCCTTCAAGGCAGGAGACTTGTTGCAAGAGGGAAGCTCCTTAGTGAAGGTGTCCATCTTGTTACAAAAGTGGGTAAGCCCTTCTAGAGGTTGAAGACTCTTGCTTGAAGGGAAGGTAAGATCTTGTAATGTTTATTAGTTCCTTTTGATCCTTAAAAAGGAAGGCTAGGTATCCTTGCCCCCAAAAGGAAGGTCTTATTATATGTCTTATAAGGGAATATAAGTATGGAATGGTTGAAAAACCTAGAGTTTGAACTCTCTAGGTAGTGGATGTACACTCTCCTAGTTTGGAGTTTGGAACCACTATACATAATTTGTTCTTGATCTCATTCAATCTATCTCATCCTTGATATGTATGTTTAGTTGCACACAAACTCCTTATTTGCAATATTATCACTTGAAGTAGTTTGAAGGTCTAAGAAATATGGTTTAAGTGCTTTTATCTCTATTCACCCCCCCCCCTTCTAGAGCTGATTGATCCAACAAGTGGTATAAGAGCCATGGTCTTCTTCGACAAGATCTTCCACGAGAGGAGAAGATGGGAAATAATCTTCTAGGATCTCTCAACTTGGAGGGTGGATTCTCCATGAGACCTCCAATCTTTGACGACACAAACTTCCTTTATTGGAAGTGGAGGATGTAGTTATACTTGCAAGGGATGAGATATGACATGTGGAAAGTGGTCATCCTTCCCTACAAGGATCCGGGAGGAGATGTGGCTACTTTGATGAAGCAACCTTGAAGAAAGCCTAGCTAAATGCAAAGACCATAAGAGTCATTCATGTAGCCCCCACTCCTTTTGAGTTCTACCAGATCTCTTCTTAGGACACCACCTATGAGATATGGAACAAACTATGCATCACATTTAAAGGGATCAAGCAAGTTAAGGAGTCCAAGGTCTACATGCTCAAAGGTCTCCATGAGAACTTCAAGATGGGTAAGAAAGAGAGAGTGGTTGAGATGTACTCAAGGTTCAACACCATTGTGAATGGACTTACCTCTGTGGGCCAACCCATGGATCAAGGCACCATCAAATCCATGATCCTTAGGTCTCTTCCTAAGAGGTAGCAATATAAGGTGACCTCAATTGAAGAAATCAGAAGCCTTGGTGAAATGTTTACCGAAGAGCTCATTGTGGATCTCCAAGACTATGAGCCTAGACTTGACAAGCAAGAAGAAGTGGAAAATCTAGAGGAGAAGGAATCAAAGAATATGAAGGAAAATGTCTTCAAAGCTCAGGTGGAGGTCATTGTTCTTCAACACCAACTTCCTTTCTGGGCCACTCCTCCAACTAGTGAAGATAAAGCCCCTAGTGATCATGAAGCCAACTAGTCCAAGGCAAAGCACTTCAAAGGAAGGCCCTCCTCATCTTCTACTCTAAGGTGTTATGAGTGTGGCCAAAAAGGACACTACAATAATGATTTTCCCAAGGCACATAATTCCTATCACAAGAGCATCTCCAACAAGGAGTACTACAAGAGGATATCAAGTTCAAGAGGAAGGATAAGAAGGAAAGAAGAGGCAAAGACACAATCCATACTGCATGAGAGGAGTCATCTTCTAGTGATTCCAGCTCCAATGAGGGAGAATATCACCTTGCCCTCATGGCCTCAACTAGTGAAGTCATATGTGAGGTAAGTGAAGTAAGTGAGGTAAGCTAAAATGAACTATCTGAAGAATCCCTCATTGATTTGATTAATGTTTCCCATTCTTCTTATTCCAAATGCAAATCCAATAAGAAAAGGTTAGGGAAAATTATTGTATGCTAAAATTGATTTCCTTGAGAAAAATAAAAAAGTCCATCTTGATAGGATTGTTTCCTTTCAAGGTCAATTTCTTGAACTTGAATTATAATACAATTCCATTGAGGTAGAGAATGGTATTTATCTTAAGAACATCAGCAATCTTAAAGATGAAAACCAAACTTGCCTTAATGAACTTGTTTTGATTATAACTGAAATTGACAAGCTTGTTGCTAACTTTAATGATCATAGGCATATACGTGATGGTATTAAAGATGAAAATAGAATCTATCTTGATGATCTTATTATGCTTAGAGCTGAAAATGCTAGATTGTTTGCTAAAATTAATGTTCTTTATTATAGTCCTTTATTGCCAAGTAATGAAGTACCTAGTCTTACTTTAGAAAAAGATTATTATCTTACTAAAGCCCTCTATCTAGATGTCGACTTGATTCATGCTCAAGATGATTTAGCTAGCATTTCTTCTATTATCATTACTCTTAGTGATGATAATCACAAGATTAAAGCTTCCTTGCAAAAGTTCATCAAAGGGAAAAGTCCCTTAATTAACTCCTAGATCACTCTACCAAACAAATTGGTAAAGTGGTTTGGGATATGAGAGAGCTCCCAAAAGCAAGGGCAATGGAAAGAAAAAAGAGTAAGGAACCTCCTATTTTCCATGGAAAATCATTTGTCTCTAAAAACCCTATGGTTTGTGCACATTGCAAGAGTGATGATCATTGTTCTACTTATTTTCCTTACAAAGATAAGGGGGCCAACCCAAATATGAAATGGGTCCCCAAGCTAACTTTGGATCTCAAGGTTTGAATTGGGCACCGACATCTTCCTTTCTTGTAGATAAACAGAAAATGGATTGTTGATAGTGGTTGCCCCAAGCACATGATAGGTGAGATGAGACACTTCAACAATTTCACAAAGAAGAAAGGAGGATCAGTGACTATTGGTGATAAAAACAAAGGTAAATTTATAGGTGAGGTTGATGTGGGTGATTCACTATGCATAAAGAATTTACTTCTTGTGGATGGCCTATACCACAATTCAATTAGTGTTAGCCAATTATGTGATAATGCTTATCTTGTTTTATTTACCTCACTTGAATGTTTACTTCTAGATTCCCTCTCCTACAATGACACATATAAGGGACTAGAAATGGAAACCTTTATGTTATTGTTCATGATTTGCTTAAGCCTATTCTTGGTCAATGCCATGTTGTTGATAAAAGTGATATATCTTTATGGAATCGTAGGTTTGGTCATGTAAATATGTATCCATTGAAGAAGTTGAGCAAAAAGGATTTGTTTAAAGGACTTCCTACATTAGATTTTGAGAAAGATGAGGAATGACAACCTTGTATACAAGGAAAGTGAACCAAATCCTCCTTTAAATCCAAAGGAGTCCTTAGCACCAAGGGAGATCTTGAACTTCTTCACATTGAACTATTTGGACCAATGAGAATTCAATTGCTACGTGGTAGAAAATATTGCCTCGTAATTGTTGAAGATTTCTCTCACTATACTTGGATCTTCTTCTTAGTATCAAAAAGTGATACTCTCGATGTTTTCTCTACTTTTTGCAAATGGGTTGAAAAGGAAGCTTCTTGCCAAATTGCCTCTATTCGTAGTGACCATGGGAGGAAATTTGAAAATGATTTGTTTGAGAAGTTTTGTGAGAAATCTAATTATTCACACAACTTTTATTCCCCTTGTCCACCTCAACATAATGGGGTTGTAGAGAGAAAGAATGAGTCTTTACAAGAAATGGCTAGGACCATGCTCTTAGATTATGATACTCCAAAGAAGTTTTTGTTGGTGTGTGTGCCCCAGAGAGCCAATCATATGATGATTGTAATGGCATAACTTGTAAATGATTTGATTCATACTAAAGGAAATCTTTGAATTTATTCTATTTTATTTAGTTATGAGATAATGAAGTAACATAATAAATCTCTAGAGAATGATATTACTCAATGGCATATGTCTTTGGGTTGATGACCTGAACAAAGAGATCATACGGATGCCAATAGTATTTATGTTCTTGTTATGTCCCTAGTCAGATGTTATTGTGGAAGGCTGATAGACAACAATAACACATAAGACTAGAGTGTGTGTTGGTTGATGATAGAATCTCATTAGTCATGATATGTAATAACCAAACACATAGATACTTGTTAGAGAACAATGTATCAGACATGCCCACTTTAAAAGTGATACATGGAAACCATTATTGGTAGTCAAAATCATCTCTTATAGTCATGGTGGTGATTGTGGTTCTTGGACCTGAAGTCACTACACTCATCACATGTTGTTCATTGTAGTTAAACATCATCCAACATGACCTTTAATAAGGGTTACCATAAAAGGTGATGCTCATGTGCATTGTGACATGTGGGGGTGATTGTAAGTGATGGAAATTGTCCCTACTATAGGAGTATGATATCATGGCTACTTGATTAGAAATATTGAGAAATGCATGGCCATACACATGTGAGTCAATATGTGATATTGAGCTTACATATATCTCATACGGTCTGCTCTGGTTCAAGAAATATAGATTGAATGTTGAAGAGGATGGCTATTCCATGCCTCAAGTTCAATCTGGATATCAGCAACAAAGAAACTATACAAACACTATAACACCAATCATAGAATGTAGGTTGAAGTTGTTCTCCAACTTTCCATTTACTTGGGTAGCAATGATGTGTTGCTAGACACAGCTATTTTCTTGTGATGTCATAAACTGGTTATGGACATTCACTACCAATGTAAATTTGAACCTATAGGGTCACACACATAAGATACACTTAGAATAGGAGTTTGTGCACGAATGATGTTTAATTTGATTACTAAAAGTGTTTAAGTATTGAATTTAAACAACAATTGACTGACTGGTCTCTGAACTAACTCGTTCAAGTGTTGAGTCGATCGGATAGAGTGTCAGGTTGATTGGAAATTGCATTGGTTGAATTTTAGATGAAACAAGGCATAAACTGACTGGTTCACTGAGTGAACTGATCGACTCAGGGTCGTGAGATGAACGGCTCATGAGATGAGATGCTTGGTTCATGAAATAATTCAATTGCATTGAGGATTGTGCTGACATCATGTTGTGCCTTAATTGGATATGAATTTCCAACATAATTTTGATTGGGAAACATGAAAAAACAACCAGTTCAAGGGTAGAACCGATTGTCTCACATGCCCATCGGTTCACCCATGAACTGGTCATTTTGTTGCTCACAGGTTGAGAAAGTTTGTGAAATTCTGGTCCCTTCCACTCCCACACTGACTAGGAACCATGACCCTAACCATCCTATAAATAGAGGGGTATTGGGGACTTCCTAGAGAGACAACTCAATTGCCTGTGACAATTGTTGTCTTCTCTGATTGTTGTAAGTGAGAGAACATGAGTAAGTCCTACCTAATAAAGGGAGGGATAACAAGGAAGAACAATTGTGGGAGAGCAAGTTGGTGTTAGTACACCAACGTGGAGGGACAACTCCTTCCTATCTATTTTTCTAGAAAGACAAGAGTTCTTAGTGGTCCATGTGGACTACTCTAGAGGCAAGGAGCTTTTCTCGCTAGTAGGACAATGTCAAGCTACCATCCATGGTGATTGACTAGGAGGTACTGCAGACATTGTTCAAGTGTGATTTGAAGAAAGGCATACAAGACGATGAGGATATTGTCGTTGGACTTGCTCCACGACCATGCATATCCTCGAAACCATCCTTTCCATCATGTAGTTTTTGACGCAATATACTGTTATAAGGGGAATATGACAATTAAATTTTTGTTTCGACTTCCTACTATATAGCCATATTTTCCTACAAGGGTATCAGAGCCACGTCAATTTACTATATTTTGGGATAATAGATATGATCGGATCTTTAGTGTACATCATTTATTCATTACATATGATGTGAATATTAATGTGCATGTCTAATTAAATACCACATACAATCCGAAAATAATACATATATGATATATATTCAATTTACACACATCTCCCTAAAAGCTAGTTATGATGATGGATGTGTAGCGTGGTTATGGCCGATAACCCTAATTATTTTTGCATGGTGGTAGTATGTTTATTCCTATTTCATCTCTATTTTCATACCGAGCCTCTACCTTATCTTGCAATTGTTAAAGTATTATTCTCTCTTACCTTTGCACCCCTTGAATGTAACTCGAGGTTTCTCTATAATCATGTAATATTAGGATAGTTGAATTTCTTATTACAAATGAAGAAGATGAGGCACCTATTTTAGAAGATGAGCCGACCGGATGGAGGACCATGGAGGATGACAAATTGGCTGGAGGCCCAAGCAATCGACTGGAGGATCTAGAAGATGGTGGACCAGAGAACAGGTGACTGAGGAGATGACCAATCAACCAGACAGGAGGCGAGCTAATCAATTCAAGGGTTGAACCAATCAAACAAGATTGGCAGGCACATATCTTCATTAACAACATGTTTCTACAGGAGATGTAGACCCCAGCTGATGGTAATTCCTTGTGGCTCCAAGGAGTTACATTAGTACGGCCATAACCATTGCTTTTGTTTTATTGAAAAAATTATTTTGTGGGATATAGCATGTATACGATGTGTACTATAAGTATGTGGTAATTGGATATGTATATGTATTTATAAATACAAACTCCCTCAAATAACATATAAAGCCTAAGATGTTTTCTATTAGAAACACCATGAAAAGCTTGATCGACTATGTGTGGGTGTGCCAAGCATGCTGCGATATACATATCGTGGAACTGTGATGGTAGTCATATGGGACTACCAAGTGGGGTGCATTACTATCACACTGGCTTTTGGGTTAGCCTTAATTGGGTGTCCTTAATGAGATTAAGCACCTAGAAGCATGCAGATGATTATGTTAAGGAGTTACACATGTCATCCATCCAAGAGTTTCATAAGATGCAATTTGCAAATGTTGCCTACCTTAATGATTGATTATGGACACTGGCTTTGGTCGGATAATAATTGAATTGTTTTGGATCTTGGCTCACTAGAAGGTTGTATACTACAATCTTCTAAATTGATATGTGAGGGCTATCAATTTGAATAAATAGAGGGAGTAATAAATAATTAAAGGCCTAATTAAATATCATCAAATATTATTCAAATCAAAACAAATCAAAAGTGTTTTGATAAAATACAATTTTTCTCTTGTAGAAGCAAATGACAATCAAATTGTTGTTGTGACCACTCCTTAGTAAGGACAAACTTGATGGGACAAATTTATACAATTGGTTTTAGACTTTGAGAAGGGTTCTCAATGATGAGCATAAGCTTTATGTCCTACATAAACTAGTGCTAGAAATACCTGCTCCTGATGCACCAAGGGTTGAAGTGGATGCTTACTAAAAGCATGCCAACGATGCCTTAGACATACAACACCTTATGCTAAGCTGCATGAACTATGAATTGCATGAGAAGTGTGAAGACATGGGGATACTTGAGATGGTAAAACATCTTAAGAACTTGAACCATTATATCACAAAGTGAGAAAGTTACAATATCTCAAAGGTGCTCTTTGAGTGTAAGAAGATAGGGGGATACTCAGTAGAGATCCATGTGCTCAATGTGATTGGACATGAGATCATCTAAAAGAACTGGGATTCTCTTTGAGTGAAGAATTGGCCACAAATATGATTCGTTAATCATTTCTTGAACCATATAGCCATTTTATCAAATGTTATCACTTGAATAACATGGCCAGACCGCTGTCAGCTTTGCTTGGCATGCTTATAAATGTTGAAGAAAGAATGAAGAAGGAAAATATGTGATGATGATTGGTGAGATGGAGTCCAAGGATGAAAGCAAGGCCATTAAGAGTTTTGAGGCTAAGCATAAACCCAGATATTCAACACTCAAGATAAGGAGAAATAAAAGTACTAGAGAGATGTATCCTTTATACTTAAAGGCATTCAGGAAGAAGAAGATGGGGTTAGAGATCTCCACTTTAGTTATATACATTATTGCTCTTCACCTTGGGTACTAGATACCAGATGTAGATCTCACATATGCTCAAATATGTAGGATCTGGAAAGAAGTAGGTCTTCAAAAAAGGGTGAGGTTGAACTGTGATTTGCAAATGGAGAAAGAGTTGCTGACACTACAGTTGAAACCCATAATTTGTCTCTTCCCAAATGACTTGTAATATAGTTAATGAACTGCTACTATGTACCTGCCATAAATAGAAACATCATTTTTGTATCTTGTATGGACAAGGATGCATATGGATTTCATATCAAGAATGGTCAATGTTCTATTTCTAAAGATGAGATCTTTTATGGTAGTGCCCTAATGTCTTATGGTATTTATTTGCTAGATCTAAAGATAGATATTTACAACATAAATACCAAAAGACTAAACCTCAACAACTCAAACAAAACATATCTTTGGCATTGTCGTCTAGGGCACAAATGAGAATTACATATCTAGACTCCACAAAGAGGGTTATTTGGACTCTTTTTATTTTCAATCAATAGAGACATGTGAATCTTGTTTGTTGGGCAAGATGATTAGGAATCCTTTCATTGGTAACAACGAGAGGGCGAGTGATCTATTAGCACTCATACATATTGATGTATGCAGCCCTTTTAGAATAACTATTAGAGGAGGGTAGCAGTACTTCATTGCCTTTACTGATGACTTTAGTAGGTATGGTTATGTTTACTTGATAAAGCATAAGTCAGAAACTCATGAAAATTTCAAGGATTTCATGAATGGAGTACAAAACTAACTTGGAAAAAGTATTAAGGCACTTTGTTCTAATCAAGGTGAAGAATACTTAAGCCAAGAGTTTGAGGACCTTATGCGAGCCTGTGGTATTGTATCACAATGGACTCCACCTGGAACACCTTAGCATAATGGTGTATCAAAAAGAAGGAATCACATATTTGTGTATATGGTGCGATCGATGATGAGTTTGGTTGAACTTCAAACTACCTTTTGGGGTTTTCTCTTGAAACTGTCGCATTAACACTAAACCGAGTACCATCTAAATCATTTCAAAAGACACCATATGAGATATGGTATGGGAAGCGTCCCAATGTGTCTTTTAAGAAGATTTGGAGTTTTGAAGCTTATGTGAAAAAAGCATTTTCTCTAAAAGCTTGGACCCAAATCTGATAAATATTATTTTATTAGATATCCTAAGGAAACCAAAGGATATTACTTTTATTCCCTATCTGACAACAAAGTGTTTGTTGCCAGAAATGCTACATTTCTAGAAAAGGAATTTATTTCCAAAGGAATCATTAGGAGGAAAGTAGAACTCGAAAAGGTTTGAGACCAACAAGAAAACATGGAACCAGTAGATGTATAAGAGGAACAAAGAGAATCACAAGTCATTATGGAATCTCAAATTCCTCAAGTAACATAGGAACCTCATAGATCTAGTAGGAAACACCTTGAACCTAAAAGATTTGGTTATCTTGTGACTCAGGAATGAGTTGGCCATAGACGATGAGCCAACAACCTATATAGAAGCTACTAAGGGACCAGAGTGTGATAAATGACTTGAGGCCATGAGATCTAAGATGGAATCCATGTACACCAACAAGGTATGGACCTTGGTGGATCCAGCTGAAGGGGTAAAACCCGTAGGGTGAAAATGGGTCTTCAAGAAGAAGACCGACATGGATGGTAAATTACAAACCTATAGGGGCAGATTGGTTGCAAAGGGTTATAGACAAGTTCAAGGTGTTGACTATGACAAAACTTTTTCTCCAGTTGCCATGGTTAGGTCCATCAGGATCATGCTTGCCATTACAGCTTATCATGACTATGAGAATTGACATATGGATATTAAAACCACATTCCTTAATGGGAATATTCTTGAGGATGTGTACATGACACAACCTGAAGGTTTTATAAATCCAAAGGATGCAAATAAAGTCTATAAGCTACAAAGGTCAATATATGGATTGAAGCAAGCATCTAGAAGTTAGAATCTTTGATTTGATGAAACAGTCAAAGAGTTTGACTTTAGTCAAAATGAAGATGAACCTTGTGTGTACAAGGAGGTGAGTAAGAGCGTGATCATATTCCTCATATTGTGTGCATATGACATACTACTGATGGGGAATGACATTGCTTCTTTATAGATGGTAAAGAACTAGCTAGGAAGTACATTCTCTATAAAGTACTTAGGTAAAGCATCCTATATCTTGGGAATTAAGACCTATAGAGATAGATCTACAAAGCTTCTTGGACTAAGTCAGAGTACATACATTTACAAAGTATTGAAGAGGTTCAACATGGAGAACTAAAAGAGAAGAAACATGCCCATGTGTCATGGTGTGAGCATCTCTAGGGCTCAGTGTCCCAGTTCTAGTAAAGAAAGGGAGCACATGAGTAAGATTCCCTATGCATATGCAATTGGATCTATCATGTACGCAATGTTGTGTACTCATCCATATGTCTTGTATGCCTTGAGCATGATCAGAAAATATCAGTCAGATCTAAGTGATGCTCACTAGACAACCATGAAGAACATCCTTAAATACTTAAGAAGAACTAAGGATCAATTCCTTGTCTACCATGGAGAGGAAGAGTTGGTGGTAAAGGGTTACATGAATGTAAGCTTCCAAACTAACAAAGATGATTATCGATCACAAACAAGATTTATGTTTTGCCTCAACAATGGAGCTGTGAGATGGAAGAGTTCTAAGCAAGAGATAGTTGTAGATTCTACAATAAAGGATGAGTATATTGCTTCATGGAATGCACCAAAGGAGGTTGTCAGGATCAAGAAATTTGTCTAAAAAATTGGGGTTGTTCCAAGTTTCAATGATGCAATTGAGCTACATTGTGACAAAAATGGAGCTATTGCATAAGCTAAGGAATTTAGATTGCATCACCATTCTAGGAATATACAAAGGTGGTTCCATCTCATGCAAGAGATCATACAGTGAGGAGATGTGAAGATTTGTAGAGTACCAATCGAGAACAATGTTGTTGACCCCTTGACAAATGCACTTTCACAGTAGAAGCACGATGGTCATTAGATCACTTAGGCTCTGAGTGCAAGTGGGATTTTATTGGTGTGTGTTCCTAAAGAGCCAATCATATGATGATTGTACTGGCATACCTTGTAAATGATTTGATTAATAATAAAGGCAATCTTCCAATTATTATTTTTTATTCAATTATGAGATAATGAAGTAACATAATAAATATCTAAAGAATGATATTAGTCAATAACGTATATATTCGGGTTGATGACCTAAATAATGAGATCATACAAATGCTAAGAGTATATACATTCTTGTTATGCCCCTAGTTAGATGTTATTATGGAAGGATGATAGACAATAATAAAACGTAATACTAGAGTGTGTGTCGGTTGATGACACAATCTCATCAATCATGATATGTGAAGTCAAACCAAATACATCGATACTTGTTAGAGAATAGTGTATCAAACAGACCCACCATAAGAGTGATACATGGAGACCCTAATTGGTAGCCAGAATCATCTCTTATAGTGTTGGTGGTGATTGTGGTTCTTATACCTGAAGTCACTACACTCATTACATGTCGTTCAATATACTTTGACGCCATCCACTGTGATCCTGTATAAGGGTTTCCATTAAGGTGATGATCGGGTGCAATGTGACACATGGGGATGATTCTGAGTGATGTAGATGGGATTTTTCCCTCCTGTGGGAGTAAAAATATCATGGCCACTTGATTAGCGAGACTAAAAAAAGCATGGCCATGCACATGTGAGTCAATATGTGAAATTGAGCTTACATATATCTCAAACAATCTGCTCTAGTTCAAGAAACATAGATTGAATGTTGATGAGGATGGATATTCTATACCTCGAGTTCAATCTGGATATCAACGACAAAGGAACTATACAACATTGTAACATCGATCATAGATTTTAGGTTGAAGTTTTTCTCTAGCCTTCCATTTACTTGGGTAGCAATGTTGGGTTGCTAGACACTGCTCTTTGTTTGTGATGTCATAAAATGGTTATAGACATTCACTGCTAATGTAAATTGGAACCTATAGGGTTACACACATAGGATACACTTGGAATAGGATTTTTTCATGAATGATGTTTAATATGATTACTAAAAGTGTTAGGTACTTAATTTAAACAACAATTGACTTAGTGGACTCTGGACTGACCAGTTCAAGTGTTGAACCAATCAATTGGATCTCAAGTTGATTGGAAATTGTATTGGCTGAATTCTAGATGAACCAGGGCATGAACTGATTGGTTCACTGAGTGAACCGATCAGCTTAGAGTTGTGAGACGACCGACTCCTGAGATGAGATGCTCAGTTCATGGAGTGATTCGATTACATTAAGGATTAGTGTTGACGTCATGTTGTGCACTAATTGGATTAGATTTGCCAATACAATTGCGATTGGAAAACATGATGAAACAACTAGTTCAAGGGTTGAACCGATAGGCTCGCATGCCAAAAGATCGGTTCACCCACGAATCTATCATTTTGCCACTTGTGGGTTGATAAAGTTTGTGAAATTCTTGCCCCTTCCACTCCCACACAGACTGGGAACCCTGACCCTAACCCTCCTATAAATAGAGGGGAACTTGTGGCTTTCTAGAGGCACAACTTAATTGCCTCTCACTATTGTTGTCTTCTCTGGTAGTGATAACGGAAAGAACCTGAGCAAGTCCCACCCAATAAAGGGAGAACAATTATGGGAGAGCAAGTTGGTGTTAGTACACCAACGTGGAGGGACAAATCATTCATGTATGTTCTTCTAAAATGATAGGAGTTCCTGATCATCTGTGTGGACTACTCTAGAGATGAGGAGCTTTTCCCGCTAGGAGGACAATGTCAAGATGTTGTCTATGGTCATCATCTAGGAGTTTTTGTAGATGTTATTTGAGTGTGAGTTGAAGAAAGGCATGCAAGACGACAAGGAGATTATTGCTAGACTTGCTTCAGGACTAGGTATATCATCAAAACCATCCTTTCTATTATATAGTTGTTGATATGATGTACTATAATAAGGGGAATATGGAAGTTATGTGTTAGTTTCTTCTTCCTGTTCTGTAGCCATATTTTCCTACTTTTTTTGGGCCAAAGCCGTTAGCACCTCATGTTTTGTGCAAAATTGGGTTTTCAATCATCCTTCCTTAAAGAAAACCCCATGTAAGTTATAGCATGGTAGAAAGCCATCCATCAATTTCTTTCATGTTTTTAGTTATCCTTGTTTTTTTAAACACCAAGGGTTCTTTCGAAAAGTTTGATGCAAAACCCTACAAGACTTCCTTTCTTGTCTATAGCACTACTAGTAGAGCATATATAATGTTTATCATTGATTTATCTAGAGTAGAATAATCCATCAATGTGATTTTTTTAAAATAACCCCTCTATTTCCAAAGATACTATAAATGATGATGTTGTAGATGAGGTGATTCCTAGATTAAAAGAGTTTGACATCATTGACAAAGTAAAAGAAGTGGTAGTTGATGAAGAATCAAAAGAAGAGGAAAAGAAGGATACAACTCCCCATTTTTGCTAAAGATCATCCTAAAGAGCTCATAATAGGCATCCTTTTGAAAGGGTGAAGATGTGGGTTGTATTCAACAAGAATAAGTAGAAAGTGCCTTCATCTCACAACTTGAGCCAAAGAACCTCGAAGAATCTCTTAAATATGATGGATGTATGCTAACAATGCAAGAGGAGTTAGAGAATTTTGAGAAGAAAAAAATGTGGACCTTAGTGCCAAGACCAAATGATAGGAAAATCATTGGCACTAAGTGGGTCTACCGCAACAAGATAGATGAAAGTGAAAAGTGGTAAGGAACCAAGCAAGTTAGTTGCTCAAGGCTACAATCAACATGAAGGTATTGACTTTGATGGATCTTATGTTCCTTGTACAAGACTTGAATCTATTAGAATGTTACTTGCCTTTTCTATATATAAAAATCTCTTGTTATACCAAATAGATGTTAAAAGTGTGCTTCTAAATGGTATAATAGAGGAGGAATTCTATGTGGTTGAACCTCCTGGATTTGAACATGACAAGCTTCCTAACCATGTTTATTCCCTATAAGAAGCTCTTTATGGTCTCAAACAAGACCCTACAGCTTGGTATGAGAAATTGAAGAACTTTTTTCTAGACAATGGCTATATCATTGGAGAAGTTGATTCTACCCTCTTTCTTAAACACACTTCTAGCAACCTTTTGATTAATCAAATATATGTTAACAATATCATATTTGGTAGAACTTATCTTGATCTTTGCAAAGAGTTTAGTTCTCTTATGCAGAGTGAATTGAGATGATTATGATGAGGGAGCTTACTTTATTCCTTGGATTCCAAACCAAACAAACAAAGTAAGGAAACTTCATCAACCATGGAAAGTATACAAGTGAACTCTTGATGCACTTTGGGATGAAGAATGCCAAGTTGATGGATACTCCCTCGTCAAATACCACCAAACTTGATAGAGATGAGGAAGGTGAGAAGGTAATGAGAAGCTCTATAGAGGTATGCTTGGTAGCTTGTTATATTTAACTGCCTCTAGACCTAATATTAAGTTTAGTATTGGCTTGTGTGCTAGATTTCAATCAAGCCCTAGAAAATACCATCTTATAGATATTAAGAGGATTCTAAGGTATCTAGCAAAAAACCAACATTTTGGACTGTGAATCCCAAGTCAAGGGACTTTATTCTTACTACTTACAGTGATGTGGATTATGCAGGGTGCTTAATTGATAGAAAGTGCACAAGTGGCACTTACTTCCTCCTAGGACCATGCTCAGTTTCTTGGTTCTAAGAAATAAAGAGTATTGTATCTTTAAACTACTGAGGTTGAGTACATCGAATCTAGGAGTTTTTGTTCCCAAGTCCTATGGATGAAGCAAATGCTCCAAGACTTTAATGTTCATAATGATGCTTATCCTATCTTTTGTGATAATACTAGTGCAATCAATTTATGTTACAATCCTATATTGCATAGTAGAGCCAAACATATAGAGGTCCACCATCACTTCCTTCGTGACCACATTGCCAAGATGTGTGTGTGTGTATGTGTGTGTGTATCATGTGTGGACATATAAAATCAACTTGCGGACAATTTTCACTAAACCTCTTGCTAGAGATCAATTTACTTTCATTAGATCAAAATAACTTATTACTACTCTTGATGATAATTGTATTCCTTCTAGCTATATGTTCTCTTACCTATATGTTCTTGCTCGTATATTGCTCATATTATGCTTATTAGTGCTACATATTCCTAGTTTAATTACCATGTTTTGCTTTTTTTTGTTATCTTTTTACAAATGCTTGTTTCATCGCAAAATAGTAGCCAATAATGATGAATGGAAAGTGCCTTAATATGTTTAAAATGTATCATAAGATGAAATAAATAAATTTATGTTGCACTCTAGTGACCTAGAATTAAATTTCATATATTTTGGACATGCTTTCTTGTGAGACAAGTTTGCTCTAGAGAAACTCGACCAACAATAGAACCAAGGACTGAACACACAGTAGTCTCGACTGAGATTCCCAAATCTCAAACTCGACAAACAACATTGTTGCAGAAATATATAGATTGTTGGCTGGTTTTCTCCCTCTCAACTAGAGAAAACTTGACCGACTTGTCTTCCCTTCAGTTCATCCGTAAACCCTAGGTCACCAAATCCCCTTTCCTAGCCTTATCCAGCCCCGTTTGACCTTCCCCAACCATGAACCCAACCTTGGGTAGCCTACTTCTTGTGTTTTCTTCTTGTTTGGAACCATCTTTAGCTTATCTTCTCTCCACGACTTCCAATAGGTAGAAAAGAATAGGTCCATCAAGAGTTCCTTCATCCTCCACATCCATTAGGCATATCTCCCATGATGATACCTCCTTTTTCTCTAATCAAGCAGTCAATTGTTATAGGGAGTTGTTAAATGCAAACCCTTATCCTTTTAGGTCCTTGTTGATTCCTAGCAATGAGATACTGAAAGAGGTTAAGAAACTCTTTTCTAACCAAAAACTTGATGCTCTTTGCTATGAATGCATGACCTATAACAACTTCCTCTCAAGAAAGAAAGCAATGCATGAGTTCTGTGTGAATCTTACCTAGAACTACACCACTTTTGTGCATCCTACTAACACTCAAGTGGTTTTGATATCCATGATTGGTGGGATAAGATTTCAAATCTCTAATAATTATTTGAATACTTATCTTGCTTCCTCCTCGTAAAATTTGATGTCTTCTTACCCCACCTATCATGACCTCCTTGACTCAGAAGCCTTCTACAAGAGCTTTGACCTTGGGTTATCTTTGTACAATATCCATAAAACTCTTAAGAAGCCCGAGGTCCCATATAGGAAGAAAACCATCTTATCGTGTTCTTCTTTGGATATCAAGACTCACTCGGTTGCTCTCCTAGTTATCTGCAACATCCATCTGAAGAGAAAAAATCAAAGGATATTGTAGAAAACACGACTGTGGTCATGCATTGTCTCATTCAAAATATCCATGTCAATTTTGAAGTATACATTCTTCATCATGTGACTTGCTTTGACACAGAGAAGAACACTAGAGACTCCCACCTGCCCTACCCTAACCTGATATGTGGTATCTTTCAAGATCACACTGGTCAATCCCTTTTCAAAGACCTTGGCTACAAAGTCAGTAAAAAATGAGTTTATATCAGTGACACCACATTCAAGAAATTCTTTCACCCCACATCCTCTACACATGGTGCTTTGACCTCCACCCAACCTCCTCTTAGACTTGATTGTGCCTCATTTTCTGTGTCTAATGAAACCTTGATGGGCTACAAGATTCACCAACATGCATACAACATGCAGGTTTAAGAGCATCTCCATCGGGATCTTATTTAGATTATGTCAAGCATGAACTTTTCTTGCACTCATACTTACCCCACATACCAACCCTATATAGTTGTTGACTATGCCTCCTATGCATATAGTGAATTCCATCAATCCTACCAATCTACTACTTTTGTTGTACGTCCTACCTCTATTGGTGGACCTGCCTCTGCATCCTCTACTCAGCCGAGTGCCACTCAACTACTAGCTCTTCCCCCTAGACCTTCCTCCACCTTGGTTTCTAGTTTTGATGGGGTTTCTACACCCAACGTTAAGCAAGCAAATGCATTTCATGCATGTGGTATGTCTTGGGTAGAGAAGCATACCAAGTGACTTGCACTCATTTCTTTGGACCTTCTAAGGATGAGGAGATGGCCAAAGAGGATGATGAGGATGATGTTGGTGATGATGAGGATGGTTATGATGGCTCCACTGATGACGGAGATGGTGGTGAGGATACACCTACTATCCTGATGCACCCTCTGATGATGATAAAGACTACTGGCTTGATGATGTCGAGACTGTGAAGTAGTTTCCCTTAATGTTTAGTTCTTAGTCCATAGAGTGCTCATATATATATCTTTTTTTAGACTTTCATGTACTAAACACTTGGGCACTATATCTAAGGTTTAATATTTTTCATATCTCATTATTTTCTTTGTTGTCTTGTAGCTTTCATCTTGGGATATCATATCTTTAGTTGTAATCTAATTATATGTACCTTAACTCTATGCTTTCATATATCTCATGACTTACTTGGTATGTGCTTCCATATTTTGATTATGACTCTAATATGTTTGTGTTCTCTCTTTGCTTTTTTTGTGTGGTGCTTGCATATGGTTGTTTCTTGTATCGCTTGTGCCTTTTGGATAAGACATGTGTTTTAGCCCTTCCACCCCCTCCCTTTTTGATATGGCAATGGGGGATAAATGAATTCAGTACATATTGAGTTGTGATCCTTTTCTAGTTAATTATCTCAATATCATGTGAATATGTAAGAGGACTCAAATAGTATATATGTTCTATGGTTATGCTTTTTAGAGAAACTAACCATACAGGAAAAGGTAAGCTTGAATTGAGGGGGAGCAATTGTTATTGTTCATTCATGTACCCCCTACAATTTACTAGGTAAAAGTTGAAATTCCAAGTCCTTTTTAATATGTTGATGAATGGTTTGTCATCTTCAAAAGGGGGAGAATGTTGACCTAATAGTTATACTTTGTCCATATTTTGATGATGACTTAACAATTCCATTCATATGTATCTAATATGTCTATTTGATATTGTTTTGAGGTAGTATATACTTGAAAAGGATCAATTCAATCAAGCCCTACCTTGACCAAATACATGCCAAAGTCAATGCAAATGCACTTTTGTGGAAAACACCCTAAAATCCTTAGGACAATTTTTGTAGTCATTTGTATTGATGATATGACTTATAATTAAGATGAGAAAAAATGAGGAGCACTTAAAAAAATATTTAAGCACTCAAATGGCAATTTCCAAAATTCATTACAGAGAATTTTGTTGGTCAAGTTTCATCCTTGATAAACTCGACCTACACCCTTGATGGATTTTCATAAATGTCAGGGTCAACTGAGTTTCCCCAGGACAGACTCGCCAACACCTCTATACAGCCAAAATAGATTTAAGTCATTGGTCAAGTTTTGTCTAGGATAAACTCGACTGACACTTTAAATTTGCTTTGTCTCATAGTACTATAAGTCAAGTTTGCTTTATTGAAACTCGACCGACTATATTGTACAGAAAGTGCAGAAAAAGTGTTTCTAGTCGTTCGAGTGTTGCAAACATCACAAATAGATCAGTTGCAACACCCCAAATGACTAGAATTCGTTTCCAGGTGCTTCTAGTGGCTAGTAGACATCCCCAACTATTAATAGAGACCCTTGGGCTTCATCCCAAGTTTGCTTATTATGCTCCTATCTATACTTGAGTGGATTGTCTACTAAGAGACCCTTTATCTCTCTTGCTTACTAATCACAATCTCAATTTTAAAATGGGTATTTATGAGAGAGCTACTTCATTGTAGTCCTTGTGAATCTCTCAATATTCTCTTTCCCAGCCTGTTTCCTTGAAGAAAACTTGGTGAAAGCTTCTCCTTGGTGAAGGAGAAGGTGAATGTTGAAGATCCTTGAGAAGAGTGGGTAATTCCTTCAAGGTGGACGACTTGTTGAAAGAGGGGAGATCCTTGGTGAAAGTGTCCAACTTGTTGCAAAAGTGGGTAATCCCTTATAGAGGTTGAAGACTCTGGCTCGAAGGATAGGTAAGACCTTATAAGGTTTATTGGATCCTTTTGATCCTAAAAAGGGAAGGATAGGTATCCTTGCCCTATAAAAGGAAGGTATTATTATATGTCTTATAATGGAATATAAGTATGCAGTGGTTGCAAAATCCTATAGGTTGACCTCTCTAGGTAGTGGATGTACACTCTCCTAGTTTGGAGTTTGGAACCACTATACATAGCTTGTTCTTGATCTCATTCAATCTCTCTCATCTTTGCAATGTATGTTTAGTTGCACGCAAACTCCATATTTACAATCTTATCTCTTGAAGTAATTTGAAGGTCTAACAAATTTGGTTCAAGTGATTTTAGCTCTATTCACCACCCCTTCTGGATCCCATTGATCTAAAGCTCTTTGTCTGTAGCTGAGATCTAAATATGAAAGGTGTGAAACTAATCTATTCCTATGAAGCCTTTTCTTGTATGAGACGTTCATCATCAATATGTGTCAGATTGAATTACACATGACTGGAAAAATATCAATTTGTTCTTGTAGGTGTCAAGCAAACTCGGTTGTTGTTTGAGCGTCGTGCTACACTAAGATCTTCTATATCACCCCTACTAATAATAACAAAGAACATTTGTCAAGTTCCATAATTGCAGAAGGGTTATAACACTTTTGAAGTTTCTCATGAATATTTAGTTGACATGAGACCATTGAAATGATGTACATGGACAATTATAACATTGAGTAATCCTTGATAGATCTTGTATGTATTCCTATATCTCGAGAGTTGATGACAGTTGTGTTTCAGTTTTGGGATAAAAAATCACACTCATTTCGATTTGGCAATGTCATGTTGACGCTGACACTACGTCATATAGAGTTGATCACCCAATTGAAGCTAAATAAAAAATTGCCTCAGATAACATCAAGACAACATTTCTATACATTTTAGTCAATTTCTCAATGTGAAGAAGAAGTTGTTGGCAAATTCATGGATAAAGTGCAAATTGCATAAAAATTAGCGCTTTATGGAGCAATTTTAGCACTTTATAACTGGTCATTTTCATGCCTTCTTAGTAGTTTTGTTTGATACTTCATTATTTGGGAGTCAAAATATAAAGTCATTATGCATATGGTAGACATGATGGTCAATGTAGAGCAGTGAGAGACATTCATTACTTGGAATCAAAGTGAGCTTTATTAGTGTCTTGATGCTGCAAAAGATTATGGGCAAATGGTGGGTCCAGTCCAAGTGTTGTAGTTGTATTTTGGGATGTGATTGGGTTTTGATGCCATTGTTGTTGACTATAATGCAAGGACAAGCCTTGAAAAAAGCTATCTTAATAGTTAAAATATGTTGAATTTGCCTTTATTCTAGAGAGGTGAAGCTCAATGGTTGGTAAATCTTCAAGACAGGGCGGCGATCAAATGGTGATGGATTCCACAAGGGATTGATATGTCCTGGAATGGTATTTTTATCCTGGGTTTTTTATAATCTGGTCATTCTTCTAGGATTTGGGAGTTGTCATGCATATTTCCCAATTACAATATTACATCAATTTGGGAGAAATTAGGTTGTATATCAATGAGATCACATTCTGCATTACTATACATAATATGTCTAGGAGGATGACAATCATTTTTCAACCAATTAGTAGACATGCAGAGTAACTTTTAGATGATGGTTGTGGAAACTTCTTGTTGGGTTTGGAGTTGCACATCATAGTCTATACACTGACACAACCCATTTGAGTGCGTACAAGTAACTTACAAGCTTGTTGGGGATCTTACATACAAAGAACTTAGTGGAGAAGGAGCTAAAGATTAGATATAGCTTTATCATTATCATTTTAAAATTTTAGGATCTTGGTTAGGATAGATGGAAAATTTAATGAGAATTTGGATTTCAGATCGCATATTGGTCTTACTTTTTAATGGATATATCATTACAAAACATGTTTCAAGCTTTACCTTTTTTTATCGAGTTGTAGTAATTTAGATTTTAGGCCTTGGGAATCAAACCCATTCATTCATTTAGAACATTTGGGCTCAAAATCAATATTATTTCAGATATTATTATCGCTTTAACTCATTTTTTAAATATGATTACTTGGTTCGGTCAGGTGAATGGAAATGTGTGTAGTGGTAATGAGCTTATGGTATAAGTTATGTCATTTGAATGATGGATGTGTGAAATGGAGGTGGATGATCACTCTATGCATTAGGAACTCCCTTTCCCACATTTAGTAGTGTTACAGTCAACATGTGAAGTGTATTAAAGAAATGCTATAACATATCTAAGTTACTAATAGGTAGAAATTCCTCACAAATATGTTCCTATATGGATCACTTTAGTAAGGAGACAAGAAAGACGTGGTTTTGTTATCTATAGATAACATGTCTTGTCAAATAGAGGAGAGCATATTTTTGTAACATTATCCCATGTGATTTACCCCTTCCTAAGTTGATTTGTCACAGACACATATCGCTTTGGGTCCAATTGCAAAAGGACCATGGGACATTGGCGCTCAATATCTTAGGATGGGGGCTTTTGTGCCTCAATGGTATCTGAAATCATGTCTAATTGCTTTACCATCTTGGGCAATTTGTCACAAGTGTATATCACCTTGGTTCAACTACTAGTCAACCTTGGAACATGGGTTCTCACGGCCTTATAATGGGGGCTTTTTCACATTACTAGTCTTTGACATTGAGTCTAATCAATTATTGAGCTCAAGTGATTTATCACAAGCACGTATCCCATTTGGTTCAATCATGTTTGGAATTGTGGAACATCAATGCTTAGAGCCTTTATATGAGGGGACATGTTTATTAACTCAACATTGAATGATTCTTCCTTAAGCATGCAATTCCCTCACAAGGATTATCCATGGAGGATGACACCTACGTTATAGAGTTATGTTTATACATTACAACAAGGGATGTTGATTAGTCACAATCTTAACCACATTCATTGCATGTCCTAAATTTATATTGATAGAAGAGTGTTCTCATGATGAGTGTTGAGGATGTTGACTTTGTCAAGTGTGTCCATACCATATAAATGCATTCAAATGAAGTGAGTGTTTCACAATGATAATGAAGAAATGAGATAATATCATCATTTCCCATTATTGATATATTTTTGATCGAGTCATGTGTAATCTTGTTGTCCATGCCTTGATCTACAATACAAGCTAGGAATTAGTTATGTGCATCGTTATACATATTAAAACATTTTGCATTTTAGATAGGAATTTCCTAATGAAGAAATTTGGTGAACATGGGCACTGCACTACTATTTTGATATTGTTGATATGAGCTCTTTGTTCTGACTTTTTATGTGTGTCCTTGTGAGGGATTTGAAAGCTCCTCATCATTAGAAGATAGTTTGCATGGAGTGTTTCCAAAAATCAATATTAGCTTTACAAAATAATGGGCCTTGATATAACTATCGTGAGCCTTCCCTTCCTTCATAGGCCCATATTTCTTGTTTTCTATATATTAAACCATTGTGTTCTCAGGTGATCCATATGTATTAGTGTTCTTTTCAATAAGAGTATGATGTATTTTAGGTGCCTTTTCAAGGCTTTACCTCCACTAGATCTTATCAACAATAGTAGATATTCACCTGGCTTGCATTGACATGTGACAAATGTTTGTCTCCATCTATATCTTGCAATCATAGAGCTCCTCCATAACATATGTTATGGAGAATGTAGGGACACTCCCACTTTGAATTACACTTACCATGAGTATCATATTTAATGAGCATGCAAAGGACAAGATCACTCTTCATAAACTATTGTGGACACACTTTTTTGGCAAAGACTGGATTCATCCTGGCTTAGCAACATTGTGTGTGATGAAGTGCTCCTAGTTGTCTCTCTTTAATAGTGAATAGATAATAGATATGATATTGATTCTAGAATGTTCTAGAATGTTAGCTTCTTGAAGTACTCTTAGAGGAAGGATTTCAACATCAATAGGTAGCACTTCTTTTGTCTTATAAACTAAAGAATAAGGGATGGCGCTTATTGATGTCGAAATTGATGTTTGGTAAGCCCATAATGTAAATGGTAATTGTTCATGCCATTCTCTAGAGGATTAGATTGTCTTCTTCAACATCATTAGGAGTGTCTTATTTGTGGCTTCCATTTCACCATTCATCAAAGAGAAAACATTCTTAGAAGAAAGCATTAGTGAATGTACCTTTATCCTTATGTAGCAATGAGGAAATATCATTGTGGAAACCCAAATACAGAAAAGAAAATATTTGCCCCTTGCGGAGCAAGTGGCTGATCACACATATTAGAACATGATTTCTATTAATAGTGTTTGAGTATGGCATTTGAATAAGTATTTTTTTAATGAATTGAGATGTTCCCATGATTATGATAGGGTAGAACGAGCAAATAAAATTTCCATATGCATAACAAGGGCACATTAGCAAAAGATGAATGGATAACCATGGAAAGTAAGAAGTGGTTTGTCACTATCTCCTATATAGGAAAAAGGAGGAAAAATCGATCATCATGTACTAGTATATCTCCCCAAGAAATTAATAACCAACCGATCACTAGATCTTACACGAGCTAAGAGGGTCTCTCTTATTCCATTTAGTCTAGAAATCTTGACTGAGTGTATAAATTATGTTGTTCTTGAGATGATCTTACTAAAGAGGATGTTCCTTTTTCAGGGATTAAGTTTGATGACCACTAGCCATTTTTGGTGATTGGAAGGGGAACTTATAATACTCCTAATGTAGAGAAAAAAATATAAGATTGCATGGTGGTAACTAATATGAGATAGTACTTAAGGATGAGGTGAATGAACGTGTTGTGGATATGTTAGATAAATATGTGAGAAGTGGAACGTCTCTATGTTGGATTATGATATATAATATGAAACATGTGTTATTTAAGATGAGTAAAATTATTGTATCATCTGACCAAATATGGACCGAAATTGTAACATATATTAGGTTTTTACATGATTGGTTCTTAGGTTTTAGGTAGAGTTTTGATGTGGCCAATGGTTTGAATAATAAGGATTTACCAAGTCAAAATTTTGATCTAATCTAGGTTTTGTACGATAGTGGTTTATCCAATTGAAACCCAGACAGAGATTTGACATAGTCTAGGTTTGTATGATATATGTCTAAAGCGATGTTGATATGATATGTGTCCAATCTGGTGCATATTTGATCTATGCTCAAATGTGTAAAACCTTACTGCACTCAATTGTGCAAAAAAGATATGCATGAAATGTGTAAAAAGATGTGCACTAGGAAGGATAAGGGTTTACTGGGTCAAAATCTTGACTTACTCTGAGTTTTATATGGCACTGGTTTTATCTTGTCAAAACTCTCATACAACTTCGACACAATCTGAGTTTTCCACAATTTTAGATTTTCCATGTTGAAACTTTTGCAGAGCTTCAATGTAATATGGGCTTGTTTGATTTTGTATCGAATAGGTACAAACTTGGGCTAAGCTTCATACTTATTTAAAAGGAGGCTTTTATAATATTGCTTCACCATGTTAAAACTTAGGTAGACTTCAATGTAATTTGGTTTTGTATGATATGTATCTTAATTTGAACTCATTTGGCAGGTGTCTAGTCAGGTTTACCCTTATCTGTGCCTAGTCTTAGTACAAAAGGGATATGCACTGAATTGTATAAAAAGGATATGTGCTTAATTGTGTAGAAGGGATCAGCTCTCAATTGTGCAAAAGGGATGTGTACTTGATTGTGTGGATATGATCAAACATAGTTGCAAAAGGTATCAAACTATGAAATGATGACTTTTATACTGGATTTGAGACATTCCATGTTTTTATTACTTGGGGAAAATTGCATAGAACCTTATTTAACTACATGAACTATATCACAATTAAGCATGTAAAATCACAAGATAAATACTCCTAATTCATCCCATTTAATTTCTTATTTTTCATCCTCACATACGAAGGTACCTACATATATTGGGATATGCATTCCTTATATTCTATAATGGAAATTATGATATCTCCATTCTCATGGTGATATTAGGGTTCTTACAATTTTGATACTTCTTCAAAGAGACCATGTGGCTATGGCGGCTGCAGTTGGTCTTTGGTACTAGGAGAGGGGGAGTGTTCTGGGCCTTTACATGTACCCACAAATGCAATGATAGTACTCGTACAAATCATCCCCAGTCCTTTTTAAGAGTGTCATTATGACTAACAATAGTCTGTTTGTAAAGAGGTGAGATCACCTCCTTACTAAAATTTATAGTAAATACAAAACATCCACTTTTTCCAAGAAAAATAGACCATGTGGAATGTATGTATAATATTCCAAGTAAATAAGCATGATTCAGATACATATAAAATGTCAATAGCAGCGGAAAGAAACTAGTTATTACATTGCTTATGAACTCTTGTCCACTATATGAGTTTCTTTGAAAAGAAAAAGAACATAAAAGAAACTATGGGATCTAGCAACAAGCAACCTAGTCATCCTTGATAGCAAAACTTGAATCTACTACTCCTAAACTTGGTCCTCTTAGCCTTGTTCAACACCTTGATCTATCTCAGGGTGGTTGGGAAAGCACCCAACAAAGGGCAAAGAAAAACAATGTATGTGTCAGAGAAAATGAACAAGAACAAAAGATAATAAAACTATAAGGAAATAGGGCTAAGATTTCATCATAAGATGAATAAGTCAAAAGAATGAGGCATAAGTAAATAGATGCTTGCCATAACAAAAATAGTACAAAGGTTGCATGCATGATTATTATTGACTACCTAATCTATGTAGGGTTGAGGCGCCTACCTAACCTCAACCAATAGGTGAGGGAGAGTAACACATTCCAATCATCTATAAATTTTCTATATTGGGGAGAGCAACGCATTCCCCAGGGAGAATTTACACATACCCTATCTATGGGTGGTTGTACAAAAGTACCACTACTCTAGTTTAATAGTCTAATAAAATCAACATGCTAAGAAATATGCAATTAAAAGTATCAAATAAATATAACCATGGCAGTGGGGTACAAGACCCAAGAAATAACATTAAAACTGATTTTTAGGCAAATATAGCTAAGGAATTGTCAAAAAGGAAAATTAGGGTTTAATGATAGCCTCATTAGGGAAACTAGGTCAAGTTACAAATTTTCCCAACTTAGGTTTAAGGAAAGCACATACCTCTTTTTTAGAGTCCTAAAAACCACTTTTCATATCCTTATTCGAGATCAAGGTCCACTTGTCCTATTTTCATTACCATAATTATGTATCAGAATCATATTCATTCATTAAAGACTTAAAACCCCAAAGTTATAAACTTTTTACACAAACCTTAGATTTAGACCTTGAAATTATCACCATTATCTTAGTTAAGTTTTTTTAATTAAGAAAACATATAATATTATGTATTTTGAAGATATGGACTTTTAGATGTATTTTTAGTGATTTTTAATCAATTAAATCTTTTTCTAAAAATACTTTTTTGACAAACTCAAAATAAAATATTGACACTCTTTTTATTAGAAAAATGGGATTTATCTGAGTCTAGAACATATTTTATTTTTAATTTTGGACATACAAATAATTAGTTATGATTTTATGAAAACCAACCAATCAGAAAATGCCACGTAGGCAAATTGATTGCAAGAGAAGCAAAAAGGATAGTCGGGCCCACAACTTGGCCCAATGGGAGGCAGCCAAGTCAGGGTCCACACCCAGCCAACCGCGATCAAAGCTGCCAAGGCAAAATGAAGAAAAGGCAAAACTGTCCCCGCACGCGTCAGAGAAGAAAGAAGGAAAGGCGGGGGTAAAAACATAAAAACGGCATGAGGTTTCTTCCCCAAGCAGCTCGCACCATAGCCAGTGAGCTTCAAGGCCAAAATTTGGGTGTTAATTAGTATTGCCTTCTGGGAACTATTGGGAACTTTTAATGTGTTAAATAATTCAAATATGCAATTAATTTTGCCTTTTGGAAGCTTTTAATGTGTTAAATAAAAAAATTTATTGTCGGGGGAAACCCCCCTAGGCGAAGGTGTGTTAAATAATTCAAAACTTATTTCCCTTTGTAATTCATTAACGGTGATAAGATCTTCCAAATATGATGAAACTTCACTCACAAGTCTCCTTAAGTGCCTTGGATATGAATTTGCCATTAATTTCACATGTTGAGATTATTTGTTTATTTATTTTTAATATATTGAAGGTTCTACACACTCTCTCTCTCCTAATTTTACCCTTTAAACAAATATTCTCCAAATTGAGTGAAAGTTCACCCAAAGGTATATTTTAGTACATAGAACATGAATTTGGCATCCATTATTACTTTTGGGGTCATTAAAGATTTTATTTTGTATTTTTAAGTTATCTCCTATTTTCCCTTTCAATAAATACAACTATACTTACCCAAAAGTTGTAAAACTTATCACCCAGGCCATCTTATACCCAAAGGAAATGAATTGGTTTTAGAATTATCTTCTAAGTTCCACTTTTAGAATTTTTAACCAAATTATCCTTGTATTCACTTAATGGGAAAATAAATTCATTTACTGTCACATTATCATCACCTTTAGGATTTTCTCTCTTTTTTCCACACAAAAGCCATAGAAACTTCTAGATCAATTTTTATTTTATTCTTATTTCTCTTAAGTGGTCATTTTGCAAATTAAACCCAATTAGCAAACTTATACTAAGATATTTGTGCTTAACTCCTTATAAAGTACAGTATGGGAACAAGTGTACACAATACCTTAATAATTTCCACTAATTCGACATCTAGGACATAAAAGAAAGAAAAGCTCAGAAAAAGGTTGAAACTAATATTATACATGGATTTCTATACATTACAGCACTCCACTTTTAAAAAGGATTTCATCCCTGAAATCTCATACAAAAGGAGAAGGGTGAGTACGTAACATCTCATCTCTAAGCTCCCAAGTGGTTTCTTCCAAACCATGATACTGCCATAAAACCTTCACCAGCTTGATCTCCTTGTTCTTCACTTCTTAACTCGGGAGTCAAGAATCTTCACAGGTAACTCTTAATATGTCGGATTCTCTTGAATCTCCAAAGGTTCAACTGAGAGTACATGAGAAGGGTCCTTCACATACTTTCTTAGCATCGAGACATGAAACACGTTATGGATCTTATCATAGGTAGGAGGGAGAGCTAAATGGCATGCACAGTGTCCCACCTTATCCAAGATCTCAAATGGTCCAACATAATGGGGACTAAGCTTGCATTTAACTTTATACCTCACAATAGAACGTATAGGTTTGATCTTCAAGAAGGCATAGTCGCCTACTAAGAAACTCGCATTGGACCATTTCTTATCAGCATACATCTTCTGTTGATCTTGAGCAGCTTTCATTCACTTCTTGATCAACTGAACCTTCTGTATCATCATCTGCATATCATCATACTTCACTAGAGCTCGTTCCCCCACATCATCCCAATATAATGGAGAATGATAAGGTATTCCATACAAATCTTCATAAGGTGGCATACCAATACTAGCTTGGTAACTATTATTATAAGAAAACTATGTCAATGGAAGAAACTTATCCCATACACCTCCCCAATCCATGACACAGACACAAAGAAGATCTTCCAAAATTTTCACTGTTCTTTCAGATTGACCATCAGTTGAGGATGATAGGTTGTACTGAAATGCAAGTCAGTACCCATCTCTGCCTAAATCTGACTCCACAACTGATAGGTGAACTTCAGGTCACGATCGGACACTATCACTTTAGGAACTCCATGCAGACAAACGATCCAATCCATGTACAATTGAGCCATCTCATCAACCTTGTATGTGGACTTGAAAGGCAAAAGGTGGGCATATTTAGTAAGTCGATCAATCACAACCCATACAGCATCAAAACCCTTCCGGGTTTTAGGGAAACTAGTGACAAAGTCCATGGTAATCTTCTCCCACTTCCATTCTAGAATTTCAAGCGGGTGTAGAAAACCACCAGGTCGTTGATGCTCGATCTTGACTTGTTGACAACTCAAACACTTCACAATGAACAGAGTGACATCCTTCTTCATGTTCTTCCACCAAAAACTTCACTGCAGGTCTTTGTACATTTTGGTAGTACTAGGATGTATGGTGTAATTAGACCCATGGGCTTCACTCAAAACCTTATGTCGCAAGTTCCCAACTTCAGGTATCCACAACCTTTGTCAGAAATGTACAGCTCCATCCACTCCAACTGAAAAGTCAGACTGTGGTTTCTCAACTAAGGCTTTCATCTCTTCAAGCTTAGGACTTTCAAGCTGTCAGCAACAACTTTGAAAATCCAAGAAGGTGTAATGTCCAAACTATCCATGTGAACACACAACTTCTCAGCATCTTCATCATCATCGGGCCGCATTTTCCAACAGGAAACAAACTCCAGGTTCATGGAAACACATATTGCACTCTTCTTCTGAATTAAGGCATCAACGACTACATTCACTTTATTAGGTTGATATACGATGGTAAAGTTGTAGTGTTTGAGATACTCCATCCATCAATGCTGCCTCAGATTTAGATCCTTCTGTGTTAGAAGATATCTCAAACTTTTATGATCTAAGAAAACTTCAAACTTCACTTCATACAGATAGTGTCACTATATTTTTAAAGCATGCACGATAGTTGCTAGCTCTAAATCATGGGTAGGCCAGTTTTCTTCGTTAGGTTTCAACTGGCGCGAGGCATATGCAATCACTCAATCCTTTTGCATCAAGACACACCCTAACCCTTGCTTAGAAGCATCAAAGAAAATAATGTAGGGTTTTCCTTCAACAGGTAGAGCAAGAATAGGAGAAGACATCAAACAACTTTTTAACTTCTAAAAATTATCCTCGCATTCAGGTGTCCATACAAACTTGACTTCTTTTCTTGTCAACTTTGTCAGAGGAAGAGCCAACTCAGAAAAACTCTTGATAAACCTTCGGTAGTAACCTACTAAACTAAGGAAACTACAGATCTCATATGGGGTCTTTGGAGCTTTTCACTTGGTCACAACTTCTACCTTTGCATGATCAATAACAATATGTCCTGCATAAATCATATGAACTAAGAACATCACTTCCTTGATCCAGAACTCACACTTTGAGAATTTAGCATACAGTTGATTCTCTCTCAGTGTGTTCATAATGATTTGCAAATGTTCAAGATGTTGTTCTTTAGATTCAGAGTAGACCAACACATCGTTGATGAACACCACTATGAACTGATCAAGGTAAGGACGAAACACTCAATTCATCAAGTCCATGAAAGTAGCAGGGGAATTAGTCAAGCCAAAAGGCATGACCAAAAACTCATACTTCCCATAATGTGTTCTGAAAGATGTCTTCAGGACATCCTCATCCTTTATGTGCATCTGGTAGTAGCCACTTCATAGATCCATCTTTGAAAGCACAGTGGCTGACTTCAGCTGGTCAAACAAAATGTCAATGTGAGGTAAAGGATAGCAATTCTTTATCATTACTTGATTAAGCATATTATAATCCATGCACATACACAACAAACCATCCTTCTTCTTCATGAATAAGATAGGGGCTCCCCGGGGTGATAAACTAGGGCAAATAAAGCCCATGTCAAGAAGCTCCTGAAGCTACTTCTTAAGCTCTACGAGTTCTATAGGGGCCAAGCGATAAGGAGGCTTCGAGATGGGAGAAGTTCCTGGTGTGAGCTTGATGGAGAACTCCACCTCACGAGTTGGTGGCAAGCCATGCAACTCCTCAGTAAAAACATCAGGGAAGTCCTTCACCACATCAATGTGATCAAGAGTAGGAGGTGTAGCATCGAGGACTATAGAGGCTAAGAAAGCTCTACACCCATACGAGACAAGCTTTTCAGCTTTGATGGTGGATATGACAAACTTTCAGTCCTCTCGCTTCCTACCCTTGGCACACATTCTTCCCACAACAAGATGTAACAAACTAACCTTTGATACCTCACAAAACAAAACATCTTTGTACCTCTTCAACCAATCTATTCTCAGGATGACATCAAAGGCGGTCATGTCAAGCAAGATGAAATCTAAGGGAAACATTATACCATAGATATAGAGGTCCAAGGTCGGGAGTTTAAGATAAGAAGAGCAGATTCTACCACTAGGGGTTTTGACATCTAAAACATGATCCATATATTTTGATTCTATCTCTAACATGACAACAAACTGAGATGATATGAACGTATTCGATGAACCAGAATCGAAGAGATCTTTAACTGGATGCATATTAAGATGTAAGTTACCTTCAATGACTTCATTATCTCCTTCATCTTCCTTGGCCTTGTTAGTTTTGATTGTTGTTTCTCAGAGGCAGATTTTTTCGGCCTTGTCGGTTTTGATTGTTGTTTCTTAGAGGAGGATTTTGTCGCTATTGTGACTGCTGAACTAGAGCTAGTCCTCGCCCAAGCTGAGGGTAGTTGGGTCGAATGTGTCCAGCTTGACCGCACTCATGGCAAATAGGTGCAGGTCGATCATCTCTAAGATGTTGACCATTGCTAGCAGGGCACCTTCCTAGCGAGTGAGAACGTGAATAATGATTGCACCTATCACATCCTTGGCTTCCTCTAGCATTCTTCCTCTTATCATTGTTGTTGTTGTTCCCGGAAGACTGGAATCCAGGATAAGACTCGATCGCAAAAGCCTTGTCCACCACTTGTTGGAATGTCAGGGGTAACTTAGGGACAAGGTTCCGGCCAACGTTGTAGTTCAAACCCTCGAGAAACAGGTTTGATCTCCTTTCAGCTCTATGGTCCACCGCATAGCGCTCTAAGAGGAGGAAATGTTGCACGTACTCAGAGATGCTCATGCTTCCTTGACGCAGGTTGTAGAACTCTACCTCCTTCTTCAGAAATGCGGGGTAGATATACTTCTCACATAACAACTTGAGGAACTGCTCCCAAGTCATGCTAGAGGTATCACAGGTATGAGCCATACCCATCTACCAGACACGTATCGGCCCATCCAGCACGTAAGACAACAAACAAACCTTCTGGAGAGGAGGACACGCTATGCCCTCGAAGGTACGCTCCAAAGCCAAAGCCCAGTCATCAACTTTATCCAACATGTTTCACTCACTCTCACCCTTGAACTATGGTGGTTGCATCTTGATGAAGTCTGTGAGGGTGAACTCCTTCGGTTTGGCTACAGTAGCTGCAACATTGGAAAGATGTCCCACCAAAGTAGTCGAGAGTAGCTGGCACAACATGGTCAGCTCTTTCTCATGGGTTAAAAGAGGGGTGCCAACATGGGCAGTAGGGACTTTCCCAGTGTTGGAGGGAGTCACCAGAGTGTCTCGGTTGTCGGTGTTGTCAGATGTAGCCCCAGAAGTGGAGTTGTTCATGTCTCAAAACAAATATCCCTTCCTAAAAGATAAGGGTATGACATAAGATAATGGGAGTAGGTAACAAGGATGGCTAAGGCTACTATTGCCTCTGAGCATACTATTTTTGGTAGTCAATATCAGTGCAGGCCAGGCCAGTATTATATGGATCTGGGAGTCCCCGTAAACCAAGCTAGTGGCACAGAGGAAAATATTACCAACCCCCAGACCCAGATCCATTCTGGACACCCTTGCTTTCAACTTATACCCTAGTAGTTTCCCAACATGCTTTGATACCATATTGTAAAGAGGTGAGTTCACCTCCTTACAAAAATTTAAAGGAAATACAAAACATCCACTTTTTCCAAGAAAAATAGACCATGTGGAATGTATGTATAATATTCCAAGTAAATAAGCATGATTTAGATACATATAAAATGTCAATAGCAGTAGAAAGAAACTCGTTATTACATTGCTTATGAACTCTTGTTCACTACATGAGTTTCTTTGAAAAGGAAAAGAACATAAAAGAAATTATGGGATCTAGCAATAAGAAACCTAGTCATCCTTGATAGCAAAACTTGAATCAACTACTCCTGAACTTGGTCCTCTTAGCCTTGTTCATCACCTTGATCTATCCATGGGTGGTTGGGAAAGCACCCAGCAAAGGGGAAATAAAAATAAGGTATGTGTCAGAGAAAATGAACAAGAACAAAAGATAAGAAAACTATAAGGAAATAGGGCTAAGATTTCATCATAAGATGAAGAAGTCAAAAGAATGAGGCATAAGTAAATAGATGCTTTCTATAACAAAAATAGTAAAAAGGTTGCATGCATGATTATTATTGACTACCTAAACTATGTCAGGTTGAGGCACCTACCTAACCTCAACCAATAGGTGAGGGAGAGCAACACATTCCAATCACCTATAAATTTTCTATATTGGGGAGAGTAACACATTCCCCATGGCAGATTTACACATGCCCTATCTATGGGTGGTTGTACAAAAGTACCGCTACTCTAGTTTAATAGTCTTTTAAAATCAGCATGCTAAGAAATATGGCAAGTAAAAGCATCAAATAAATATAACCATGGTAGTTGGGTACAAGACCCAAGAAAAAACATTAAAACTAATTTTAAGGCAAATATAGATAATGAATTGTCAAAAAGGAAAATTAGGGTTTAATGATAGCCTCATTAAGGAACTAGGTCAAGTTACAAATTTTCCCAACTTAGGTGTAAGGAAAGCACATACCTCTTCTTTAGAGTCCTAAAAACCACTTTTCAGATCCTTATTCAAGATCAGGGTCCACTTGTCCTATTTTCATTACCATAACATGTATCAGAATCATATTCATTATTTAAAGACTTAAAACCCCAAAGTTATGAACGTTTTACACAAACCTTAGATTTAGACCTTGAAATTATCACCTTTGTCTTAGTTAAGTTTTTTTTATTAAGAAAACATATAATATTATGTATTTTGAAGATATGGACTTTTAGATGTATTTTTAGTGATTTTTAATCAATTAAATCATTTTCTAAAAATACTTTTTCAACAAACTCAAAATCAGACGTTAAAACTATTTTTATTAGAAATATGATATTTTTTTAGTCCAGAACATATTTTATTTTTTATTTTGGACATACGAATAATTAGTTATGATTTTATGAAAAGTATCTGATCAGAAAATGCCACGTAGGCAAATCGATCGCAAGAGAAGCAAAAAGGGTAGTCGGGCCCACAACTTGGCCCCATGGGAGGCGACCAAGTCACGGTCTATGCCCAGCCAACTACGGTCAAAGATGCAAAGGTAAAATGAAGAAAAGGCAGAACTTCCCCCGCGTGCGTCAGAGAAGAAAGAAGGGAAAGGCAGGGGTAAAAACATAAAACTGACATGGGGTTTCTTCCCCAAGCAGCTCGCACCATGGCCGATGAGCTTGAAGGCCAAAATTTGGGCATTTTCATGTTTTTCAACCAAACTCAAAGATCATCCAACCCAAAGAAAGCTCGAGAGAAGACGAACTCACACATACCTTTTATTTGCATGGAGATGGTGTATAGGGGGAGGGGTGTGCGTCAAAACCCCTAGAGTAAAAATCAACCACCGGCGATCAACCATGCGAGCACGAGTGAAATTGAGAAAATATACGAGTTGTAAGGGAACCCAGCAAGCCTCGAGTAGAGATATATATATAGAGGTAAGGTTGTGTAGAGAGGCGAGTATGTAGTTACCTGAAAACCTTCGAGAACAAGTATTGGATGTTTCCTAAATTCTTAACAAAACTTGGCAAATAAGGGGTTGGTCGATGCGGATTTGTTTCTAGAATCTTTTGGAAAATATTTCATGGAATATGATTCAGAATCGATCGAGAAATCATTGAATTAAAACCTTACCGAAAAGCTCATGTTTCCCAATTAGCATGAGCTAGAGGATGACACGCGAGCCATTGGTCATCGATCCAACATTCAAAATTGCACAGGCAAAGGGTCAACACGTGACAAATTGATTAAATTCCCAACCATACTTGTATATAGTGTATTTGTACATTAATTACCTTTTTCTCTCTACTCATTTGAATGGGAAAACATGTTCCAAATTAAATGAAAATTGACACTAAGCCTAATTTTGATATGAGGAATCTGAATATGCAATTAGTTTTGTCTTTTGGGAACTTTTAATGTGTTAAATAATTCAAAACATACTTTCTCTTTCCTCCTTCATTAATGGTGATAAGATCTTCCAAATTTGATGAAACTTCACCCACAAGTCTCCTTAAGTGCCTTGGATACGAATTTGCCATTAAATTCACATGTTGAGATTATTTGTTCATTTATTTTTAATATATTGAAGGTTCTATACACTTGCTCTCTCCAAATTTTACCATTTAAAAAAATATTCTCCAAATTGAGTGAAAATTCACTTAAAGGTATATTTTAGTATGTAGAACACGAATTTGGCATCTGTTGTTACTTTTGGGGTCATTAAATATTTTATTTTATATTTTTAAGTTATCTCCTATTTTCCCTTTCAATAAATACAATTATAATTACCAATTTTCCAAAAGTTGTAAAACTTATCACCCAAGCAATCTTATACCCAAAGGAAACAAATTTGGTTTTAGATTTATCTTCTAAGTTCCACTTTTAGAATTTTTAGGCAAATTATCCTTGTATTCACTTAATGGGAAAATAAATTCATTTATTGTCACATTATCCTCACCTTTAGGATTTTCTCTCTTTTTTTCACATAAAAGCCATAGAAATTTCTAGATCAAATTTTATTTTATTCTTATTTCCCTTAAGTGGTCATTTTGCAAATTAAACCCAAATATCAAACTTATACTGGGATATTTGTGCTTAACTCCTTACAAAGTAAAATATTGGGAACAAGTGTACACAAAACCTTAATAATTTCCACTAATTCAACATCTAGGACATAAAAGAAAGAAAAGCTCATAAAAAGGTTGAAACTAATATTATACATGGATTTCAGTTCGTTACACTGCGACTCATGGCCAATAGGAAAATGGGACGTGCACATGCAAAATGGTGATTTTACATGTTTGACATCTCAACATAATGGTAAATAAACATGCAAGAAATTATACTAAACAAGTGAGAAGATTTAAATAGTGAAGGAAGAAGGGACCAAGTGCCAGATCTAAAAGGACTAGTCGACCTTGTAGCTCTCCAATCTAGAAAAAAAGAAGTCAATCTTGATCACAAATCCCATCATGAATAAAAAATTTCCCTCCCAAAAACCATAATGACCATCAAGCAATATCAAACGGGTTTCTCTAATCATGTATATGCTTAGTGATTCATGATTTATTTGAGTTCAAGTGTGAAATGGACTCACACTAGGTCTATGTGAAAGAGAGAACATGAAAAAAATTGTGCATCAAGCAGACTTGCACTGAGATCCAAACCCTTTTGTACTAAAATATCTAGCATTTTAGAGTTTGGAAGAATCACTATTTTCTATATACCACATGTTTTTGTCAAACTTTATACTCAAGCCAATCTAGATTTGGCTGAAACATGCAAATTTGTACCTAACAATATTTGAAGTGTCAACCCCTTTTAGGACTTTTAGCCCTTTAGGTTTTGATAGAGTTGCCAAAGAAATGTTAGGTCATGTGCTTTATCAAGATGTAGACTTGGACTAGTTTGGTTTAAGTTAAACATGTGAAAATTGAACCTGGAAATGTTTCAGGTATCAAACCTTTCTGCACTCAAAATAAATATTTTAGGATTCAACCAAAATATTGAAAACATTTGATCAAGGGTTTTACCAAGATCTAAACTTAAAATGTTTGGTTTTGACTATTTAGAATTGAACTTGGCAATGTTTCATGTGTCAAACCCTTTTTCACTCAAAAATTAATATATTAGGATTTCACAGAAACATCAAAAACATTAGAGAATTTTTTTTATCAAGCTATAAACTTAAACAATCCAGATTTGACTAAATCATGAAAATTGAATCTAGAAATATTTCACTTGCCAAACCCTATTTCACTTAACAATCAATATTTTGGAATTTGATAGAAACATTGAAAAACATTAGATCACATGCTTTATCGAGATCTAAACTTAAAATTCCATATTTGAGTGAAACATGTGAAATTTTACCTGAATAATGTTACATGTGTCAAATCTTTTGGCACCAAAAAGTTAGGGCTTGAAGTTGATGAAAAATAGTCATTTATAGACCTAAATGTTATCTTATTCTCAAAGATCTCATACATGAATATTATTTATAGCCTATCAAATCTGAACTAAGAAAATGTTCCCAGTTCCAACTGATGTTGCGTCAAATAAGAAAAATCGAGTGTTAAGCAGCCTTTCACTGAGCACAAAACTCTTTTTGCACTAATATATCTCGTATTTTAGAATTTACCAGAAACACTTGAAAATTGTTATATTAAGTGCTTTATCAAAGTCTAGACTCAAATCAGTCCATATTTGAATAAAACATGCAAAATTGAACCTAACAATATTTAAAGCATAAATCCTTTTCCACTCAATAATTTTAGCACTTATGGATTTATAAGAACTACCAAAGAAACATTATATGGTGTGCTTTGTCAACATCTGGACTTAAACAAGTCTAGCCTTCATCAAAATATGAAAATATAGCATGTCAATGATTCAAGTGCTCCACATTCAATATTTATGGATTTGACAAAAACACTATAAACTAAATAATTGTTTGGTTTATCAAGATCTAAACCTAAAATGTCTATATTTGATTGAAATGTGCAAAACTAAACCTAGAAATGTTTCAAGAGCCGAATCCTTTTTGCACTCAACAATCAATATTTTAGGATTTGACACTAAAAACATTAGATCGTGTGCTTTATCAAGATTTAAACTAAAAACTCCACAATTTTATTCGAATAATGTTTTAGGTATCAAACCCTTTTTAGGGTTTGAAATTAATGAAAATTAGTCATTTATAGACCTAGATATTATCTTATGCACAAAGATCTAAAATGTAAATATAATGCAGGCCTCAGATCAGAACTAAAAAAATGTTCTAGGTGTCAATTGATTTTGCACTAAAAGTGTGTCAAAAAATATCCAAGTAATAAATGATCTTACATTGAGCAAGTCAAACAGAAAAATTCTACACATATTTTGACAAGATCTAGGCACCACTCAGTCAGAATGAGATTGTACATATTTCATGTCTCAAAGCCTTTTGCACTCAGTGATTGTGATTTTAAATTAATGAAAAATAATGATTTACATATCTTATTGTTATCTAATTTGTAAAGATATATACATTAATGAAATGTGTGCCTTGTCAGATATGAACCATAGAATGAAAATATTCCATGTGCCAAACCTTTTGCACTCAACAATTAAAGTTGGTATTAGACAAATAGAACTATATATTGTTGGGAAGTCGGGGTGACAGATAAGACAGCGGAAACACAAATTTAAAACATGATTCTCTAAATAGAAGATCACATCAAAAATAATGTATCTAGGAAGGAAGGTAACAAGAGTTATACCTGGTCCTGGAGCAAGTCCAATGATAACTCTTGATGGTGTATCGTGCTTCTTCCCCAAACAACACACTTCTTCTTCAGGCAATAGTCAGACAGTCATAATGAATGGGTCTCCTAGTACATCATCACACACAGTAGTTGATGGTGTTCTCCTAGCGGTAAAAACTCCTTGCATCTAGAGTAGTCCACGTGAACCACCTTAAACTCCATATTGTGCTATCAAAGCCAATAGGAAGGAGTTGTCTCTTCGAACATCGGTGTAATAGCACTGATTCACTCTCCTACCATTGTCTCTCCCTTGCTATCCCTCCCTTTATCAAGTAGGAATTTCTCTAGCTCTCTATTGGATACCACAACCAGAGAGAAAAACAATTGTCAGGCCTAATTGTCATATTTAGAAAGCCCCTAGTACCCCTCTATTTATAGGAGATGTTAGGGTCAGGTTCCCAGTCTGTGTGAGAGTTGAAAGAATGAAATTCATGAATTTTCTAGAAATTTCATATGGTGAACCAGTCAGTTTGCATGCCCAACTGGTCAGTTCATGCATGAACTGGTCTTTTTGTGCAGTTTCCTATTCTGAATCACACTGGTATTCAATTCACAATTAATGCAAAACATGACATCAACTCTAATCCTTGATCCAATCAAATTGATCATTAAACCAGGAGACCCAGATGATCCACTAGTCAGTTCACATCATGAAATAGTCAGTTGGGACCATGAACCGGTCATTTCAAGCCCTTGTTCAGGCATTGTTCAACCAATGCTGATTTCAATTGACCTAGCACTCTAACCGACCAGTTCAACACTTAAACCAGTCAGTTCAGAGTCCATTCGATCAATTTTGAACCTTAGTTCTTTAAATTGAATACCTAAACACTTTAGTAATTAAATTAAACATCATTCATTAATAAACACCTATTCCAAGTGTATCCTATGTGTGTGACGCTATAGGTCCCAAATTATGTTGGCAGTGAATGTCTATAACCAATTATGACAGCACAAGCAATGAGTGTTATCTAGAAACACATCACTATTACCTAAGTAGTTTGGAAAGTTGGAGAACCACTTCAACCCACAATCTATGGTCAGTGTTACCATGATAGTATGGTTCCTTTGTCTCTGATATCCAGATTGAACTCAAGGCATGGAATCATCATCCTCTTGAACTTTTAATCATTATTCCTTGAAGTAGAGCGACTTCCTGAGATGCATGTGAGTTCACATATCATATATTGAGTCACATGAGTATGGTCATACATTTTTCAGTATCGTGTATCAAGTGGCCTAGATATCAATCTCCTATAGGAGGGAGAGATCCCATCTACATCACTCACATCCAATCCCCATGTGTCACATTGCACTTGAACATCACCTTAAGACAACCCTTATCCAAGGTCACAGTGGATGTCATCAAAATACATAAAACAACATGTGATTGGTGGAGTGACTCTAGGTCTAAGAACCACTATCACTATGAGAGTTTATTCTGACTACCAATCCATGATATCAATGTATCACTCTCATGGTGGGTCTCTTTGATAAACTGTTCTCTAACATATACTTGTGTGCTTGACTTGATATCACATATCATGACTAATGAGATTTTGTCATCAGTCAACACACACTCTAGTCTTATGTACTGATGTTGTCTATTTTGCTTCCATAGTGATATTTGACCAGGGACATAACAAGAATGTAGTACTCTTATCCTACATATGATCTCATTTTTTAGGTCATCAACCTGAAGACATATGTCATCTAGTAACATCATTATTTAGACATATACTATGCTTGTGTCATCATCTCATGAGTGATACAGACATAATAGACAGAATTACCTTTATGATTATCCAATCAGGTATCTGATGCCACATTCCAATCATTATATGATTGGCTCTCTGGGCATACATACCAACAGACTCTGACTTGCACTTAGAGACAATCACCCACAAATTGTATTCCAAGTGATCTTAACATGTCCATCATGTTTCTTCTACACAAGCACTTTTATAGTGGGTTAGCAACATTTGCTTCTGGTTGGTATATTGCAAGTTTAACATCTCCTCACTGTACGACTTCTCGTATGAGATGGAAGTTTCGTAATATGCAAGTTGAGATTCCCAGCCTATCTAGTAGTTCCATTATTGTCACAATGTCTCTATTGTGTCATAAATGGTTTGGATCCTCCAACAAGTTCATCTAATGAACTACTAGATCCATACAGTATCCTCTGTTGTCCACATAACATCAAGATACTCAGCTTCCATTCTAGATTCTAATAATTGTCTCTTGCTCAGAACTTTTCCAACTTGCAATTCTATTTTAAGGTCAAACACAAATTTAGATTGTGATCATTAATTTTATTTGTCATTTTGGAAGATTGCATCGATGTAATCCCTTACATCCAACTCTTCCTTATTACCATAACCAAAAGAATTAATCCTTTTAGCTCTTCTCAAATACTTATAGATGTTCTTATGGCATTCTAGTGACTTTCACTAGGATCTAACAGATATCCACTTGTCATGTCCAATACATATGAGATAGAGGGATGTATACATTGCATACATGATAGATCCAATTGTGAATGAGTATGGCATTTATCCATGTGTTCATGTTCTTCACACAAACTAAGACACTAGGCTCCTGGGAGACTAACTCCATGGAACATGGATGAGTTTTCTCTCATTGAGTCTTGCATGTTGAACCCCTTTAGCATCTTACCAATGTATGTTCTCTCTCTTAGGTCAAGAAGCTTTCTAAATCTATCCCATAGATCTCAATTCCTATCACATAGGATGATTTGCTTAGACCCTTCATAGAGAAGGTATTTTCCTTGCTAGGTGTTACAATTTGTGGTATAAGGATGTTATTTCCCATCATTATTGGAATATAAATATGCTCCCACTAAATATTTTGTAATCACATATTTCATTTTCATTATTACTCAAGTCAAACTCTTTGACTGTCTTGTCCAATTGAAGATTCCAGCTCTAAGATGCTTTCTTCAATCCAAAGATTGACCTTTGTATCTTATAGACTTTATTTGCATTATATGGATTTATAAAACCTTTAGGTTGTGTCACGTACACATCCTCTCAATATACCTTTTAAGGAATGTAGTTTTAACATCCACTTTTCCAAATTGCATAGTCAGATTAAGCTGCAATAACAAGCAGTATCCTGATGGATTTAACCATGGCAACTAGTGAAAAGATTTCATCATGTTCAACACCTTGAACTAATTTGAAACTCTTTGCAACCAATCTACTCTTATAGGTTTGTACATTACCATCCATATCAGTCTTTTCTCAAAGAGACAAATGCACCCAATGGGGTTTACCCCATTAGTTGGATCCACCAAGGTCATACCTTGTTTGTTTACATGGATTCCTTCTTGGATTTCATGGCCTTGAGCCATTTATCAAACTTTGGTCCCTCAATAGCTTCTAGGTAGGTTGTTGACTCATCATCTAGGATCAATTCACTGCCTTTTAAGATATCATAATCTTTCAAACTCAAGGCATGTTTTACTAGAACTATGAGTTGTTGTGTTACATAAGGAACTTGAGATTCCACAGTAATTTGTGAATCTCATTGTTCCCACTGTACCTCTTTAGGTTCAATGTTTTCTTGTTTGTCTTGAACTTTTTGAGTTCTACTTTTACTCCCACTGACTCCTTTGGAACTAACCCCTTCAGGAATACAATCATCCTGATCGACAAACAACTTTGTTGTAGGATTGGAATACAAAGCTAGTATTAAACAAAATAATATTTATGTGATTTGTGGACAAAGCTTTTCAAGAAACTATTTTCTTACACAAGATTTCATTCCTAATATTTATACAACAAATATCGGGACATCTCCATGCCATATCTCATATGGTGTCGTTTGAACCTGTAACATACCAAAATCTAAAACCTTACCCTAATCTAGGGGTAAGATATTAGAGACCTTAGTTCTCTAGACTTAGCCAAATAGGGTTGAAGTTTAACCTAAAAGAAGTTAGGTGAAACCCTAATATGCTAATGCATAAATATATCACCCAAGCATATATGCATGAAAACAAATATGACCTAATGCTCTCATATTAATCTTTAGACCAATAAAGGATACATAAAATATGTCACATGAGATAAATGATAAACTAATATAGAATTTTGTGCACAATAATGTTATATGACCCTTTTGGTAGTAATGTATAGATATGGGACACAATTGGATGAACAATAGTGATAATGATGAAATAATATGATAACTAAAATAATAATGGACAACAAATATTAAATATGTATAATTCATGGAAGGAAATCTTAAAAATGAAATCTAATATGAAAATTTTGTTCCTTGCATCCCAATTAGCTTGGGAGTCAAGTTTCACCTTATTTTCACAATAATAATTATCCTAATTTATTTGAAGAAAGAAAATATGAGTAATTATCCTAAATAGAAAATAAATCATTAAATAACTCCAAAATTAGAAATAAATCTCAAATTCATAATCTAAATATTAAAATTATCCTATGTGTGAATTTTCAACCAATTTGAATAATTTTTAATGTTCTAATGTGTTTAGGAGGGATAAAGTGTAAATAAAGTTCAAAATATTAAATGATGTGATAAATAATCTCAAGTGGTGAAACTAATGGCAAACTCATATTTCATATGCTAGATTTTTCTTGATGGCAAAGTTTCACATTAACTGAGTGAATCGAGATGTCTTTAATACATTAGGAAAGAGAAAATATCTTTTGCTTTAAAAGAATTAAATAAAATATCAAAAGTCATCAAAAGGAAAACTAATGCCAAAATCGGATTCTACACGCCTTATAGGCTGGGGGTCAAATTTCATTTCATTTGGAGTTTATTTGCACCCTCAATGGAGGAGAGAGAAAAAGAGAAATAATGTGACCACACTTTATCAAAATATGATTAGGAATTTCATTTATTTGTCACACTTTGCTTCTCTTCCTTTTCTGGATGTGAGGCCACATCCTTACCATTGGACTTTCAATCAGATGACCTGCAAGTCATCACCTAGCTTGCAACATATTAGGAACCATGTGCCCGTTTTTGTGATTTTTTGAATACAATTTTCTCTATCCACACTCATCGTTGTTCATGATTTCTTTGCAACATGTTCCTTATTCAATTCTGCATATATCGAGCTATTACTCGTGCCTTGGTTTCCATTATTGACGAAACACCCAAATCTCTCTCCTAGCTTCCCGAAGATCCTACCTCGGGAACCCTTATACCCAAAGTTCACCTATAAATATTGGTACCCTAATATCCTCTAGCCCTAGTGCAATAGTTCTCCATACCAATTTGCTCCAAGCTTCTTTACACAGCCATCACTGACTGGAACTCTATGGAGTTTGCGACACTTCTCCCTGGTCCTCGGTGACTTCTGTGACGCAATTAGCAAGTGTGGTGAGTTTGTGAGATCTTGCTTTTTCTTTCTTTCTCATTGTATTGACAAATCATCATGTATCTTGGATTTGTCTAAATATACCCAAGATACAACTTGCTGCTTGAGCAGCAATGACGGGTGCATGAAAGGGGAAGAACCCCCCATCTATTTTCCCTATTCTACCCTCCTCTTTTCTTCTTTCGTTGATTTCCCTCATTAAGGGTGGAACAATAATTTCACCCTCGTTTTCTTTTTTTTAGGGGGAGTCTCACTGGCCTTTGACCAAGTGACTTGGCCGCCTATGATTGGGCCAAGTCAACAAGGCCCAGATCCACTCACTTTCTCTCGCGTGAGTTTCTTCTAAGGTTATGTGGATTTTCTGAGTTTCCTTATTGGTCTTTTTATAAAAATCATATATTTTGATATGCTTGTCCAAAAATTCCATAAAAATATGTTTTGGATTTGAAAAAATGTGATATTCTAACAAAAACAGTTTTAGAGTCTCATTTCCATGTTTTCAATGGTTGATTTTTGAAGATCTAATGAATTATGTCAAAAGCCCCAAAAATTTTAACCAATTTATATAAACTCCAAATAAAGCAAATGAATATGTTTTATTGATTAGAAAAACATAAGGAATCATTTGGTCTAGGTTTTGCGACCAAAATCCAAGGTTTTCTGAATAGGTCTAAAATTAGGGTTTCTTTACATATTATGTTTTATAAAACCCAAATTCTACATATATGCTTAATAGGTGCTTAGGAGACCTAGGCTTGGATGTAGAACTGAGTTTGGACTTCTTTAGTCTCTAAAGTGAGGTATGGTTGCATCCCATATTATTTCTATATTGAGAAATTCCTAATTTCTCTCTCTTAATGTATGTTTGCATCCCCAATTATTCTATATTGAGTAATCATCCTAAGTTATCACTCTTTTAATAGCCCACACAATATCTCTCTTTTGAGAATTTATTCGATATGAAATATTCTTCTTGATTCTTATATTATGATCATACTATTTTTTAAAACTTTCTTTTGACTCCAACTTGTACTTCGGTTTTGAAGAAACTCTAATTTTTTCACTAATGTGGTGGATGTTTATATTGTCCATTGATGTGATGGCAATCGTGTTGATCTGACTATACTTTTTACTTGCCTCTACATTAAGCATGTTATGTGGTTTAGTAGCCCTAGAGTAGTATAATTAATTTGGCTTTTGGGTTATGTGCCCTTATTATATTTTTGGTATGGAGGTTATGTGCCCCATACCCGGGTTTTGTGACCACACTTTTTATATTGGGGAGTTTGGTTATGTATCATTCTTTGTCAGGTTTCAAGTTTATGAGACTTGGTTGCCATTGTCTTTATATTTTTCTAGTGCTATGCTTATCTCACATGCATGTAGGTTGATGATTAATATTGATGGATTATGTGGCACAACTTTATTGTTTTATTTACGGCAAGTATCTCTTTTGTTGTCATATGTTTGCAAATATTTTTCTTTTGATACCCACTTGGGTGGTTCTGTTCTCTTCTATGGGAAGAATTTCATTGTTATTTTGATGTCCTTTATTCAATATATTGCTTGTTCCATATTTAGTATGCACATACCACCGTTTGTTGCTTTTTCTCCTCTTGTTGGGGTATGCATCCAACCCCAGGTGTAGGACATGGAGGACATGGCATGCTGAGATGGACCTAGCTTAAGGAATTGATGTTTGGAGACAAACAATTTACATTTCCCTCTACTATATCCTTATGATGTTATATCCACGTACACCCAATATGGGAGATGATGATGTACTTCTATAAAATTTATTATGTTCATGTTTTATATTCCGCTAATATACTTTGGTATTTTGTATACCATTGTTTGAGATTTGAAAATTTTACACATATTCCAGCATACCTTTTGAGTGTGTTTGGAATGGATGTTTCATTCTTCAAATTTTAGTAGGGATCATATCCCCTATGGGTCCCACTCCTTACAACATGATATCAGATCCCATGGTAGTTATAATTTGACTATTTCAATTTTGTCTCTCTATTTAGAACCTTTGCCATGCATAAACACCTTTTAGGAATATGTTTTCCTTGGAATTCACATTTCAAGAGGTGATTAATGGCAAATTCACATATACCCTAGAGCTTGAAACACAAATTTACCAAACTCTCCCATTCCATGTCTCATATGGTTTCTTTTGAACCATTTTAGATGGTACATCATTTTAGTGTAAAGCATGTGCCAAAAAGTAAATTGGAAGATTAGCTAAATTTATTGATAGCCGCATCATGACTTAACAGGGTGTCATTCCTTCTTTCTGATACATCATTATGTTTCAGATGGATTTCACTGTGATACATTATTACTAGACCTGTCAAACTGGGTCAAAATCCGTGGGTGCCCATGGGTCAACCCGTTTAAGTTGGGTTTGGGTCCTAAAATTTACCACCCGCTGGAAAACACCCAGACCCATACCCACACATTTAACTAGCGGGTTTCATGGGCAATCCGCGGGCACCCGCGGGTGACCCGCTTTATTACACTGATTTTATTAATAAAAATAATTATATAAGATTTAGTTATCAGTAAAAAATATACACACGTTGCATATATGAAACTTGCCGCTTGCGTGCGTTTGCGTCCAAGCCACTACCACTTGGTAGTAATATGTAATATATATAATTTTTTTTGAAGTCTAGTAATAGGTAATATTAAATATGTCTTGTACTCTTATCTCAAATTTTAAACCACAACCAAGTTAACAAAACACATAGATTGGTTTATAATATTTTTTACTCATTAAATAGTTTGTAAAATTTATTCTTTTGTATTATTTTGTGAGAATGGGAGGCGTACATAAGGTTGTGTCATCGTCATACTACAAATTAAAAGGGTGTGGAGTTGTTGGTTGTATCATCTTCATATTGAAAATTAAAAAGGGCGTCGAGTTATTGGTTGTCATCTTCATACTGCATAATAAAAGAATGTGGAGTTGCTGTTTGGAACATGCCAAAGTTTTAGTCTTTTTTCAGTTCTCCGATTTATACCCCATCTCATTTGGATGCCTCCTTCATAATATATGTGGTTCAATTAATGTTTAGTTGTTTGGTGTAGGTGTTCCTTGCTATTTAAAAGATGTATGCTTTTGAGTTAAGCTTCTAAAATATGTATTATATTTGCTGTTCTAGCATCTATACAATAATGGTAATTAATTCAGCCAGTCGGAGGTTTTTCTTTACTAGCATGTAGCATCTCCGCCCATGGGTGTATTGTTGTTTGATGCTCTTCTTATAGAAAAATTTTGGACAAATGAAAAAGGTTTACATGTCAATGTGATTGTTTTGTGCCATATCTTATGTAAACAAACATTAGCATGGTAATTTTTTTTAATTTTATATGGGGACCCACGGGCAACCCGCAACCCGCTGGGTCGGGTTTGGATTTATCTTTCTTCCACCCGTTTAGAACTGGGTCTTTTTGACCCGCAACCGCGAGACCCAAACCCGCAACGACCCAACCCACCCACCCGTTTGACAGGTCTAATTATTACAGTCTTATATAAGGTCATCAAACTCTTGGTTTAAAATATTTCAACATCGATCATATAGAAGTATCTTAATACTTTTACCAAGTTAATTAGATACTTCATTTATGATATCCTTTAACACTTCAAGGAATTCATACTTGTATTTCATTAAATACAAACATACAAATCTACTCATAACATCAGTAAATATAATGAGGTACTGGTAACTATCTTCAACATGGTCCAACACTTGAAACGGTCGGTTCACAATCTTGTCTGTCAATTTTTTTATTATCATTTTATTGAATACCTAACACTTTTTTGTAATCAAGTTTAAACTACATTTATGAATAAACTCCTATTCCAGGTTTATCCTATGTGTGTGACCTACATGTTCTAAGTTACTTTAATAGTGAATGTACATAACTAATTTATGACATCACAAGAAATGAGTGGTATCTAGTAAGACATCATTGCTACCCCAGTAACTAGAAAGTTGGAGAACAACTTCAACCTACAATCTTTTATTGGTGTTACAGTGATTGTATAGTTCCTATGTGATAACACCCAAATTTATACATTTATGCTAAGCATTTATTTATGGTTTTGTGTCACTATAGACTTAATATGCCCAAAATAACCCATGTTTCTTATCTTTTAGTAATTTATGTCTTTTCTTAGATAAAGTTGCTCAACTAGCCAATTTTGGGACTTGTAGGCACCGAACCTGAAAAGACATCTATTCTCTATGATTTCTCCCCAACACACGATTTTAGCAGCAGCTAGACTCTCATCCGTCACGACTGTGGTGGACTAAGCATCACACTATGTGCACCAGCTTAGGAGACGGTGGTCCCACTAACCGACTAGCAGGACCAAGAAACTTTTGATATCTTGGACCATATTTTTTATGGCCAGTCCTTTATCAGGATGCATCCTTACCCATCAAAAGGGATCATCGATGCGGGCCCCTCGACCACCGGTAATAGCCCCCCCCCTGTGGGGGTGGGTTCATTCCATGATGTTGCGACCACGAACAAGAAGAAGTAACCTCGAACGCGACCGAGGTACACTTTCCTTGACCGCGACTGCGACCGCAACCTCGACCTCAACCGTGACCACGACCTCAACTGTGACCGCAACCGCGAAGTTAAGCCAGTGCAGACCTCGACCGCGACACTAAGTCGGTGATCTGAGCCTATAAATACACACACCCCGCGACCTATAGAGGGGTTTAGATCTGGGGAGTTTTTCCACCTTGTGGTTCCAACTTGGTGAGGTTCCCAGAGCCCCGTGGGAGAGTCTGGAGGTCTGAAAAGGCCAAAGTGCTTATTCTACGCCCGTCTCTTTAGTGTGCTTCCATTCCCCACCATCTTCCACCTCCAGTCTTAGATCTCCAAAGGCAGGAGATGAGGAGAGAGAAGACTGAGGATCCATCTTATTTGAGAGAAGGAGAATGTCAACACCATCATCTTCCACCCCTATCCACCAAGCTGTTGTTTGGGGCGGATCTAGAGAGTAAGGAGGCCAAGGAGCCCAGAAGATCAAGGAGGAGGACCTAAAAGACGAGATTCAGCCTATACGGAGGCTAGGGAGCGAGAGCCACCTCTCCTCTATGGGCTAAATCTCTTCTTCTTCTCCTATCTTCTATTGTTCTCCTTTGTTTCTGTACAAATGATATTCTTCCATCTTTGTTCGGTGCCAACTATGCTTGTCCATGGCTAGTTGAGCTCCTTATTGGCTATGTAGCCCATTTTGGGCATGTTTATGTACTTTTACCTTATGCAAGCAGTTTTATTTCATATCTAGCACGTTATATGTTCTATCTCCTCTTTTTGGTTATGATTGCTAGTTTGGTTGAGCTCTTTCTTGCTTGAACTGCTATTTCTTCCTACATCGAGAGATCCATTATAGAAATAGACAGGAGAAGATAGTTTGGATCAGAATCTGAAAGGAAGACAGTTCAAGGTCATCTGTTCCTAACATCCTAGAGTAATCTAGACTTGAGAAGGTATCTAGGATATTCTAAGATGTTGGTTTGTCATCCTCGAGAGAGATTTCATATCATCAATGGGTTTTAGTCATGCTACGCAAGAGTGAGTGGGATGACCCCACAGGAACAGATACCGCAGTGCGTACCAGGTTTGGATGTAGATTGCTTGTTGGGGTGTTTGAGGGTTGTCTAAGCCTGAGAATGGGTGCATAGACTTCCCAACTTGTGGTTACATAGCCAGGATCTCCTTCTCTCTGGTTTAGTAGAATCCTGCAGACTCTATTTTGTTTTCTTTTCTTTGTTTTGTTTTAATTTGTGACAACCCGCTAGACTAGTTCTAGCTCCTAACTTGTATTGACTATTGTCTTGACTTATCTGAACCAAGAATGAAATCCCAAGCATCCTAAATGTCACCATGTCCATGTGTTCGACCCCGTATATCTACATTGACCCCGTAATAAAGTTGTGTGGGTCCTTGAAGGTTTCGGGTTATAAATTTAAAGGTTTGATTCCTTCTGAATCCACCTCCCTTCTGGAAGCACGATTCGAGGACGATCACTATGTCATTGATATCCAAATTGAACTCAATGCTTGGAATCGTCATCCTATTCAACATTCAATCCATGTTTCTTGAACTAGAGTAGACTATTTGAGATATATGGAAGCTCAATATCACATATTAACTAACATGAGCATGGCCATGCATTTCTAAGTATTGCTTATTAAGTGTCCAAGATATCATACTCCTATAGGAGGGAAAATCCCATCTACATAACTCACAGTCATCCCTATGTGTCATAATGCACCTGAGCACCACCTTTATGGAAACCCTTATTTAAGGTCACGGTGGATGATGTCAAAGTACATCAAATGACATGTGATGAGTGTAGTGACTTCAGGTCTAAGAACCACAGTCACCACCATCACTATGAGAGATGATTCTGACTACCAATAATGTTTTCCATGCATCACTCTCAAGGTGGGTCTGTCTGATACAATATTCTCTAACATGTATCTATGTGTTTGGTTTGATATCACAATCATGACTTAATGAGTTGTCATCAACCAATACACACTCTAGTTTTATGTGTTACTGTTTTCTATCAGCCTTCCACAATAACATTTGACTATGGACATAACAAGATTGTATATACTCTTGACATTTGTATGATCTCATTATTCATGTCCTCAACCTGAAGACATATGTCATCGATTAATATCATTCTTTAGACATTTATTATGTTACATCATTATTTTTAGGAAATATGGCATCAAATCTGGCAGCAGAAACAAAAATTTTACTGCCATATTCTCCTTAGATAGTATATTGTGTCAACAACTATGTAATGGGAAAGAGGATTTTAAGGTTTATACATGGTCCTGAAGCAAGTCCAGAGACAATCACTTGCAGCCTAGATGTCTGTCACCAATGGCCTCCTAGTTGATCACCATGGACGACGGTTGACTGCATCCTCCTAGTGGGTGGCAATGACCTCCTCACCTTTGTAGTAGTCCACATGGACCACCAGGAACTCTTATTGTTCTAGATGAACAGACAAGAAGGAGTTCTCCCTTCTAGTCAACATGCTAGCACTGACAACTTCAACCTACAATCTGTGATCAGTGTTACAGTGATAGTATAGTTCCTTTGTCTCTGATATCCTGATTGAACTCAAGGCATGGAATTGTCATCCTCTTCAATTTTTAATCCATGTTCCTTGAACTAGAGAAGATTGTCTGTGTTTGACTTGGGTAGCTTGATGTAGAAACTGTTTTACTTTCTCGTTTGAACTTTGTTTTACCTCTAGGGGGTTAATCACAATGGTTGGTGTGGTGGCTCCTTAGTGCTTTTGTTGCTTGTATTTTTTTAACTATATTGGCATGGTAGAATCTCTTTCAAAGATGGAATTAGACCCTCATGAATCCTTGGATCAAACCAAATTTAAATTATAATGGTGATTTGATTTTCTTTACTACAATTGGTGTTGTTGTCAACCTTTCAAATCTTGTTGATATAATGTTTTTTCCAGGAATAGATTGTTGATGTAGCTAATTATATGAGGATGAACACTGATGAATACCACCACCCATCTAAAGGCATCAAAGACATCATATATCTTAGGAGTTTTGAGCTTTATATTTTGATTGTTGTCAATATAAATTTTAAGAGTTTTCTTTAGTTCTATTAAAATTGACCACACATAATATTTTAGTTCATTTATATATATTGATCTTGTGATGATTTGGATTCTTGCATTAAATTTTTGTGTGTGAATATTTCTTATAATTTAATATGAATATTATCCAAATATTTGTTAAAGTATTGACTACATAAAAACCAATAAAAGAAATAAATGAATTATGGCTACCCTTCTAAATATAGTTATGAAGTATTTTTGTCCCTAAGATGAGTGATAAAGACCAAATAAACTATCAGAATTGTATTTCTAAGGAAAAATACCACCTAAGATTAATGTAGACATTAACCCCTCAAAATATATTCTTTAGGGCCATCAAGTCTCTATAAAAAGTATTTATGAGAATCAAACAATCCCTAAATAATGTATTTATGAAGATGAAATAGTCCCTCAAAACTAAATCTTTGAGAGGCACGTTGTCCATGTCAATTATATTTTTTAGTGCCACTAGTTTTTCTCACATGGTTTCTCTTCACGGTCCATCTGTGGGGGACAATACCATAACTGAATATAGTTTAGAGGGCCTACATAGAGGAGTTTGTCGTTGGATTGATTTGTGAAGAAAGGCTAGTTCTATTGTAGTATCGGTGGATAGAAGGGAAGGGAGAGGGAGAGAACATTCAAAGAAATAGTACGGGAAGAGGATAAAGAGGAAGAGGGAATGGATATTAATAAATAGAAAGGGATGGGAAGGGATGAACTTTAAGGAAGAAGAGTTAAAGGGGAGGAATATTAAGAGAGATATGAGGAGGAAGTATTTTGAAATCTCCCAATGATGCAACTTTTTTCATCTTATGCATCTATTCAAGAAAATCTGTAATTCTTATTTTGTTTGGAATGTAGATAACTTCCATTTCTATTGAATGACTATGGTTGCTAAGGAGAGAATCTGTAACATATATACTGGATCTTAGACCCTACCCTAGAACTTTGCCCTTTTGGACTTGGACAAACAAGGTTGAGTGTGAACTTAAAGGATGATTAGTATTAATCATGGTGAGCTAATACTTGAGCATATCACCCTAATGTCTTAACATTAGTCTTAGGCTAATAATGGACACATAAAATATGTCATAATAATTTCTTTTGTGCTAATATGAAAATAAGGAACATAATTGGATGGATAATTGGGTTAATGGTGAAATAATATTATAATGGGCCATAATAAAATATGTGACATATCTCCTAAAAAGGAATATTAAAAGTGGAATATAAGTTAAGAATAATGTTCCTTGGGTCCCAATTAACTTGGGAGTCAAGTTTCACCTTATTTGCATCATAATAATAATTCTTGTAATTTCTAAGAAAGGAAATATGAGTTTCTTTCCAAATAGCAAATAAAATATTGAATGACTCCAAAAGTGCAAAACAATCTTAGATTCGTAATTTACACATTAAAATATGCCTTTGGGTGAATTTTCATTCAATTTGGAGAATATTTGATGAAAAGGTGGAATCGAGAGAGAGAAAATGTGTAAAACCTTCAAAATATTAAATAAATGTACAAACAACTCCAACATGTAAAATTGATGGCAAATTCATATTCAACACACTAAAGATTACTTGTGGATGAAGTTTCACTAAATTCGTATAAACTTATAATCATTAATGCATGAGGAAAGAAAAAACATGCTTTGATTTATTTAACACATTAAAAGTTCTCAAAAGGTAAATCTAATTATATAACCGGAATCTACATGCCTTAATTAGCCTTTACGCAAAATTTCACTTAATTTGGGATTTGTTTGTACCTTCAAAAGAAGAGAGAGGAAAAGTTAAATAATCAAAACAAATCACTTTATTCCAAATAAGATTTATAATGACATTTCACGTCCTACCTTGCGTTCACACGGAACAATACTTGCAACCATATGGCCCTTGTTTGGGGTTTTCTCGATCGTTTCTCAATGAAATTGCCTGATTTCTTTGTCATAGGCTTCCAAATAGGATTTCGCCCAGTTTGATCCTTTATTTGCATTGATTTGATGAATATTCACAAAACCCCTAATTCTTGCCTCCCAAGCCATCTCAACCAAGTTGGAAAATCCTAATATCCTATTCCCCATCTATAAATACCTATGCCCAATGCTTTCCTAGCTCTGTTGCAACTTTCCTCTCTTCCTAATTTGATCGTTGATCACATTTTTGACCCCGATGAGCAAGATTTACCTCTGTGTTTGTAGCACCTACTGCTCTCTCTCCTCACCACCTTCGATCAAATTACAGGTATGGTGGAGTTCAGTTTGGTCCTAATTTTCCTTCGGTACCCTCAGTTTTGAGTTTGGCCGTGATTTGTGAAATTGCCTAAATCGGAGCTAAGCTCCTCGCCACCATGGCTTGTGAGCAAGGTAGGGGACGATTCCCTTGATATTTTTACGATATTTCCCCAACCTCTCACCCTCTCTTCTCTCTATTTCTCACCAACGGTATTTCAGTCATTTGTTTCGTTTTATTTTTCCTTAGTGCGGGGCCTACATGGCACAGCCTGTTGAGTTGGCACCCTGTGGTTGGTCCAAGTCATGCGATCGGCCCTCTCACTCTATCTCTTTTCTCTCTCGATGACTAACGTTGACGTGGAAATTTTTAATTGTTCAGTTTTGGAAAATTCATAACTAATTTTCTACTTATCCAAAAATTACAAATAAATAGTCATTGGATTGAGAAAAATAAGAGCTATCTCATGGTGTTGATTTTTTCACCTAAATCCAATGTTGAAAATATGTTATTTTAATGGATTTACCTAAATAGATAATAATTTGTAAAATTCATAACTAAATGTCAAAGTCATAAAATATAATAAAATATGTTTTGAACTCAAAAAAAATAATTTAAAACATGGCATGGTTTTGGTAACCTAATTCACTGAAATTTAAAAATGATTTTTAGGGTTTTGAATAATTAATGTAAACCTAACCCGAATTCTATATATATGCATCACACGTGTTTTGGAGACCTAGGCTTGGATCTAGGACTGACTTTGGACTGTTGAGATTCTTGAGTAAGGCATGTTTGCATCTTCTATTATTCTTATTGAGCAATAACCTATCTTTATCATTCTTTTGGTCCTATGGACATTAACCTACACCATATCTTGTTCTTTTGGAATATATGCTTCGTGTGAAGTACCTTTTATTTGTTATTGATCTTTGGACATTCTCTTGGTCTTTTCTTGTGATTTGTTAATAATGAAACTCTATATGATGGCATGTGATGTATTTTTCCCACTTATGAGGTGGATGCACACATTGGTCACTTTTGTGGTGACTACTTTATATAATTTGACTATACTTTGTACTTGCCTCTAGATTAAACACGCCATGTGATTCAATAGAACTAGAGTAGTATAATTGCATTGGCTTTTAGGCAGATCTGTATTTCCTGCTTGTGGCAGTATGATCCTGTTATTTTTGGGATGGAGGTGGCCCCATGCCTGGGTTTCAAATTTATGAGGTTTGGCCCACTTTATATATATTTGGGAGTTTAGTTATGTGTCTTTCTCTATCAGGTTTCAAGTTTATGAGACGTGGCCGACTTTGTTGTTATATTGTTCTAGGGCTATTCCTATCTCACATGCATGCAATTGACGTTATTGATGATGGGTTATGTGCCCTAATCTCATGATATGTTCTTATGTGGCACAAGTTTATTGTTTTAAATTATGGCAAGTATTTCCTTTATCATATGATGATGATTCTTTCCTTTTATGCCCTTTTTGGTAATACTTTACTTTTCATGGGAAACCTTTTATATTTGATGTCCTTTATTTCATAATATTGCTCAAATTTCTTTTTGGTATGCACATACCAGCCTTTGTTGATGTCATCTATTTTTCTCTTCTTCTTGGGGTATGCTTCCGACCCTAGGTGAAGTACTTGGATGATATGGCATGAAGACTTGGACTTAGCTTAAGGAGTTAAAGCTTGGAGACAATATTGATATGGTTTAGATTTCCCTCTACATAGATCCACATGTTGTATCTTACATGTAAACCCTATGTAGGAGATTAAGATGTACTTTTGTAATCTGTTGGAAAGTTGATAATAGTCATGTTTTATATTATGCTGTTATACTTTGGTTGTTTGATTACTATTAATAAGATTTGAAAATTTTACACCCACTCCAACATATCTTTTGGGTGTGTTTGTACTGGAGGTTTTATTCTTCAAATTTTTAGTAGAGAGGTGATTTCACTTCTTTATAGAATGGTATCAGAGCCCATGGTAGATAGAATCTGACTATTTCATTTTTTTTGTCTCCCTTACTAGAAACCTTGACTTAGATAGTTACCTCCAAGAAAGATGTTTTCCCTAGATCTTACCTAAGTTGTTTTTTATGATGAAAGGTTGATATGAGCTTCACATGAGGATCATGATGTTTAGTAAACCCTAATGAGATGAGGTTTTAGGTGATCTTACCCTACCATATAAGTTAGTTATGACATGTAACTTTTGATGCAATAAGGTTTGATTTGAAGAATGAAAATCGGGATATGAGTTTGGAAAAATGGTAGTATAAGGAGATCTTGTTATGGATAAATTGTGACTTGGTTTCCGCATTGATTTTTAGCTCATCTTTGTTTCATATCGCATGATTTTTTGGAGAATTTTTTTTCAACTATACTACTATATGTACACATTTTTTGGATTTTATCGAAGTTTTCCTGAACTAAGTCACAATGATGATTTTCTAAAGTATGGATAGTAAAACCCTAGAATTGATTGGAATAGGTATCTTAAACCCTATATTTGGCTATGAAGAAATGACTAGGAAGATACGGATAATATAAAGGTGTAGTGGACCTACCCTTTATACCCTATGACTATTTGGTTGTTTATGTAGGGTTGTTAGGTTAGAGACTCAAGGACCTAAAATTCAACCGTAGATGGTTCTGACTTATTAAGTGGTTACATGAACAACATAAATCTCTAAAACATTCACAACTAAAAGATATGTGGGTAGCCCTAAAAGTTGTTTAGTTTGACTTGTTAGGTTAAACCTTTTAAGGGGTGGAGAGTAGTTGGTTTTTGATGTTTGGATCAATAGATTTTAGGCACCAAATCCTTTTAAGGGGAGGAGTGTTGTAACATACTGGATCTTGGACCCTACCCTAGAACTTTGACCTTTTGGACTTGGGCAAACACGGTTGAGTGAGAACTTAAAGGATGATTACTATAACCCTAGTGAGCTAATACTTGAGTATATCACCCTAATGTCTTCACATTAGTCTTAATCCAATAATGGACACATAAAATATGTCATAAGAATTCCTTTTGTGTTAATATGAAAAATAAGGAACATAATTGGATGGATAATTGGGTTAATGGTAAATTAATATTATAATGGGCCATAATAAATTATGTGACATGTCTCCTAAAAAGAAATATAAAAAGTGGAATATAAGTTAAGAATCATGTTCCTTGGGTCCCAATTAACTTGGGAGTCAAGTTTCACCTTATTTGCATAATAGTAATAATTCTTGTAATTTCTAAGAAAGGAAATATGAGTTTGTATCCAAACAAAAAATAAAATATTGAATGACTCTAAAAGTGTAAAATAATCTTAGATTCGTAATCTACACAATAAAATATGCCTTTGGGTGATTTTTCATTCAATTTGGAGAATATTTGATTAAAAGGTGAAATCAGGAAAGAGAACGTGTGTAGAATCTTCAAAATATTAAATAAATGTACAAACAACTCCAACATATAAAATTGATGGCAAATTCATATTCAACACACTAAAGATTACTTATGGATGAAGTTTCACTAAATTTGGATAATCTTATAATCATTACTGCATGAGGAAAGAGAAAATAGGATTTGATTTATTTAACACACTAAAAGTTCTAAAGAGGTAAATCTAATTACATAATCGAAATCTACATGCCTTAATTAGTCTTTGTGCAAAATTTCACTTAATTTGGGATTCATTTGCATCTTCAATAGAGGAGAGAGAAAAAGTTAAATAATAAAAATAAATCACTTTATTCTGAATAATATTTGGAATGACATTAAATGTCACACATGTATCATATGTGTGTGCAATGCTAGCTGTCGGATTCCTGATCGGACGATTCCCGATCATCTCCTACCTTGCGTTCACACGGAATAGTACCCGCGTCCATAGGGCCCTTTTTTTGGGGTTTTCTCAATCGTTTATCAATGAAATCTTGTGATTTCTTTGCCATTAGTTTCTAAATAGGATTCCACCCAGTTGATCCTTTATTTTAGTTGATTTGATGAATATTCACAAAACCCCCAATTCTTGTTTCCCAAGGCATCTCGACCAAGTTGGAAAACCCTAATATCCTACCCCCATCTATAAATACATATGCCCAACGCTTCCCTAGCTCCATTGCAACTTTCCTCTCTTCCCAATTTGATCGTTGATTGCGTTTTTGACCCCTACGAGTGAGATTTGCCTCTGAGCTTGCGGCGCATGCTGCTCTCTCACCTCACCACCTTCAATCGAATCACATGTATGGTTGAGTTCAATTTGGTCTTGGTTTTCCTTTGGTACCCTCGGTTTTGAGTTTGTTCGTGATTTGTGAAATCGCCTAAATTGGAGCTAAGCTCCTCAGCACCATGTCTTGCGAGCGAAGTAGGGGACGATCCCCTTGTATTTTTATGATTTTGCCCCCACCTCTCGCCTTCTCTTCTCTCTATTTCTCGCCAAGGGTATTCTGGTCATTCATTTTGTTTTGTTTTGTTTTGTTTTGTTTTGCCTTAGCGCACAGTCTACATGGCACGGCTTGCTAACTTGGCACCCCGTGGTTGGGCCAAGTCATGCAGCCAACCCTCTCTCTCTCTCTCTTTCTCTCTCGATGATTAACGCTAACATGGAAAATTCTAGTTGGTCAGTTTTGGAAAATTCATAACTAATTTTCTACTTATCCAAAAATTACAAATAAATAGTCATTGGATTGAAAAAAATAAGAGCTATCTTATGGTGTTGGTTTTGTCACTTAAATCCAATGTCGAAAATATGTGATTTTAATGGATTTACCTAAATAGGTAATAACTTATAAAATTCATAACTAAATATCTAAAAGTCTGAAAAATTAAATAAAATCTATTTTGAACTCAAAAAAAGATAATCTAAAATGTGACATGGTTTTGGTAACCTAATTCACTAAAATTTAAAAGCAATTTTTAGGGTTTTGAATAATTAATGTAAACCTAACCCTAATTCTACATATATGCATCATAGGTGTTTTGGAGACCTAGGCTTGGATCTAGGACTGACTTTGGACTATTTAGATTCTTGAGTAAGGTATGTTTGCATCTTCTATTATTCTTATTGAGAAATAACCTATCTTTATCATTCTCTTGGTCCTATGGACATTAACCTACAACATATCTTGTTCTTTTGGAAAATATGCTTCGTGTGAAGTACCTTTTATTTGTTATTGATCTTTGGACATTCTCTTGGTCTTTTCTTGTGATTTATTCATAATGAAACTCTATATGATGACATGTGATGTCTTTTTCCCACTTGTGAGGTGGATGTAGATGTTGGTCACTTTTGTGGTGACTACTTTATATAATTTGACTATGCTTTCTACTTGCCTCTACATTAAACATGCTATGTGATTCAATAGCACTAGAGTAGTGTAATTGCGTTGGTTTTTGGGCAGATGTGTATTTCCTGCTCAGGGCAGTATGCTCCTGTTATTTTTGGGATGGAGGTGGCCCCATACCCGGGTTTCAAATTTATGAGGTTTGGCCCACTTTATATATATTTGGGAATTTTGTTATGTGCCATTTTCTATTAGATTTCAAGTTTATGAGACTTGGCCAACTTTGTTGTTATATTGTTCTAGGGCTATGCTTATCTCACAGGCATGCAGGTTGACGTTATTGATGATGGGTTATGTGACCTAATCTCATGATATGTGCTTATGTGGCACAAGTTTATTGTTTTAAATTATGGCAAGTATTTCCTTTATCATATGATTATGATTCTTTCCTTTTATGCCCTTTTGAGTAGTGCTTTACTTTTCATGGGAAGCCTTTTATATTTGATGTCCTTTATTTCATAATATTGCTCAAATTTCTTTTTAGTATGAACATACCAGCCTTTGTTGATGTCATCTATTTTTCTCTTCTTGTTGGGGTATGCTTCCTACCCTAGGTTAAGGACTTGGATGATATGACATGAAGACTTGGACTTAGCTTAAGGAGTTAAAGCTTGGAGACAATATTGATATGGTTTACATTTCCATCTACATAGATCCATATGTTGTATCTTACATGTAAACCCTATGTGGGAGATTAATATGTACTTTTGTAATCTTTTAGAAAGTTGATAATAGTCATGTTTTATATTCCACTATTATACTTTGGTTGCTTGATTACCCTTAATGAGATTTGAAAATTTTACACCCACTCCAACATATCTTTTGGGTGTGTTTGGACTAGCGGTTTTATACTTAAAATTTTTATTAGAGAGGTGATTTCACTTCTTTATAGTTTCTGACACAACACCTAGTGTTGGAAGAGGGAAAATCAGTGGTAGAGGTGGGTTCATGAATTTTGGTGAGAGAAAGGACCCTACACACAAAGACCAAAAGGAATTATATAGTATGTTTGATGCCTCGTGTCTTTCTCCCATGACAACATTGTAATGCATTTCTATCAACATGTTATTAGTGGGATACCTGACAAGTATATCCGAACAATTAAACACACTCGTACTTCAATATTTGTTAGTGCTTTGCATATCATCAACTTAAAATGTAGATTTTCAGTAACTGCTAATGTATATTTTCATACCCATTTTATATATTTTTAGGTCTTTTCTAACATATTTCTTAGAAAAACTATACTTATAGGAATTAGTAAAATGATATTTATAGGGTTACTTGCATATGTTGACATACGAGTACAGCTATTTATAAATAAAATAAAAACTAATAGTTACAATTTTAGTTGTCTAAAGTAGTATTGCTAAATTTCAATGCCAATGCTACTCCTAAATAGAGGAGACCAGAGTACAAATAGGAGTTGTAGTAGTAGAAGATATTTGTGGAGTTTGCCAATAGCTTATTGCCTAAATATTTGATCATCTACCCTAGGATGACTGTAAAGAAATTGCACCAATTGCAACTCGTGATGTTGCTTTTGGAATTCAATGAGAGGAGGGGATAGGAGACAACAAGGAAAGGAGTGGAGGGACGGATATAGGGTCTAAGTAAAGTGATGTTGCAATGGTGCTTTTGAGACACAAGGGTGCTTAACTTTCAAGGAACGATATCATTCAACAACTAGAATCACCATGTTGTATTGGAGATGATAAGATGGAAAACACTGGTGCAAATATTTTTGCTAGTTATACCATATGTAAGGCCTGTTTTTTATGGTTGTCATTTTCCCTATTTTCCTCATCTCTCTTTAGAATAGATGTTTACTACTAGTTCATAGACAATACTCTTTTGTAGAAGCAGAAAGACTTATATGTGTGTGGAATGGGGTTGATTGTTGTTAGTGACATTCTGTGCCAAAGATCTTGTGTATGGGGTGTGAGGAGTTCATTTTCAGGCCCTAGTTCATTTCTTGTTATGGATATGATTCTTTATAAATAGATATAATTAATATGCATAAATCCTTATAAGATAGCCAAATAGTTTGCCATTGAGTTTCTTTTAAAACTAAAAACCTAAAGGGCTGCATTTTCAAGTGTAATGGTCTCTTTCATCATATCTAGAACCAACCCCTTATAAACTATTGCACGCGAAAAAGATGCATTAATGTGCATTTATATTTCGAATGCTTACTGGCTTGATATTATATCATACGCTTGCTCTTGTAAGTTTCATCCACTAGTCAGTTTTATTTTTTTACCTTTTTAATATCTTTTTCATTTCCAACTCTTTGATATATCTCCTTGGTCTATTATCTTCAACAATATCCTCCTTTCATCCTCTTGTTGCAAGCGCATAACAACTTCTAGTGTGTTCCTTATGAACGTCAGGTAAAGATGAAGTGTATTAGCATGTGCACCCTGAAGCCTACCCATGTTGTCTTTGCTTCTCATGATAACAATGTTGGAAACCTCTTGCTAGTGATGTGCAACCAAAACCAAGACAACAAAATCCCCAACACACACACATAATATATATATACATACATATAAATATATATATATATATATATATATATATATATGTGTGTGTGTGTGTGTGTGTGCGTGTGTGTGTGTGTGATAAGTTTAATCTTAAGTTTGTGGTGGACATTTTTTTCCTTCCAATTTTTAGATGTTTTGTTCCAAACATATAGCTTCAACAATTCCAGTCTTAGTTGCATGTTACATGTTTACAATTTATCTCAAAATATGATAAATTTGTTTCCATTGCCTTTTCTTTTGCACTTTTTATGAATTGTCATTAATTTATTTCTATTTATTTTATGTTCATTTTATATATTGTCCAAAGCATCCAAAATAACATATTGTGGGTATTATGTGATAAACTTCATGAAAGAAATTGTTGAAATGAGAGAGGAAAATAATTTTGTACATGTAAGCTAGTTATTATATTCTTTTCATATGTTCAAACTTGAAATTTCTTGAATAATTTACAATATATTGATATATTTGACATACGATGGCAATATTATCCGAAGTATAGTGATTGTTGCTTCAACCACTAAGAGGTCAGTTACATTTTGAAATGAGTGGACGATGTGTGTTCTTCATCATATGATGGTTTGTTTGAGATGATTGGTTCAGATTTAGAGTATGTACTCACTAATTTATATAGCTACATGGTACTTGTTTATGTGACTGGATCTTTCTATGAATGATTACATATAAAGTTCATAGCAAGCTTTCTACAGGGTTGGTTCCAAATCATGTTGAATTATGTGATTGATTATGACATTTGAAAAGTATAATTTCTTATTTATTATAAAATATTTTAAATCTGGAAAATTGATCAATAAAATTGGTAGAAAGAGTGGAAAGATTGAAAAATATTGTTAAAAGTTCTAAACACATACAAGTTTTAGTGACATGTTGTAATAGTTGTGGTATTACAACACATAACACGGTGCCTAAAACACCCCTATTACAACAGATGTGTCTACCTCTTTCACAACAGGTGTGTCTGGATGACTACAATATGTATCTACTATGGTCTAAAGCACATATATTACAACTAGAACAACACTTGTTGTATAAGAACCCATACTACAAATGATGTGTTTAGTGAACTAAAACATATAACACATTTTGTATAAAGAGCACATATTACAATAAGTATAGTGCATGTTGCATAATGCATCCTTATTACAATGGGTGTGTTTAGTGAGCTACAAGATGCATCATCTATTCTATAAAATATATATACTAGAATAGGTGCACGACTTGTTGTATAAAACACCCCTATTGCAATATGTATGTTTAATGAACTACAACATGCATCAACTATTGTATAACAAACATATATTACAATATGTGTATATCTTATATGAAGCACCCCCATAAGACCACATAATATACTACAACAGTTGGAACCTATCATATAAGGTGGAAAAGAATTGTTGTAGTAAGCCTTTCTTGTAGTAGTACCCCCTCAATCTCTAATACACCATGAGGTAGGTTCATCAACATCACCTATAGTAGAAGAGTTACTTTAGGTGAGAGACTAGATTCTATCGAGACTGGAGAGGAATTTGGATAGGACTCAAGAGTGCATGAATAAACAAGCAGACAAATAGAGGAAGGAGTGGAGCTTCTCTCTAGCTGGTTGAGTTTGGTTGATATTACAATGATACTGATATCATACAATGGTGCAACATTCATCTCAAAAGCTGGGGGTGAATTACTTTGGACCTGGTGAGGTCGAGGCTAAGATTGGTATGGTGGCATATTATCTCCTTCTTCTAGGGAAAGTGTAAATAGTGACACATGATAGGGGATCCACTCTTCCATGAATTGAAGAATAAGTCCATCCACTTCCAAATAAGAAGGAAAAGAGGAATTTCATTCATTTCTCAAATGGTGTACATATCAGAGCATGAAGTTTGTAAGGAACAAAAACAAAACTACTACAAATTTACACGATGATTCATTTACAATTGTTGCTTACCATAAAAGGTGGTATAGAAATGTAAAAAGGTATACATCTAATAAATCTAAGCACATGCAAGACATGTTGCAAAGGGAAACCTGGTCGTTCCAATCTATCCTTAGGTCAAAATATTGTATATGATCTATCAACATCTTTGACTTCTAATGTACCTACACCTAGGTGGAAAGAACATCACCCAGAAACATAGGAAGCACGATATAAGTCAGCAAAGACTGAGTATGTACATATAATAAACACTTTGGGCATTATGTTGAGTGAAAAAAGAGATATTCCCACAATAAGGGAGCTATTTGCGGTTTGGTAGGTTCAAAAGAAATATAACAAGAGAAATGTGGCATGTTAAATTCAGATCACAAACACAAAGAATGAAAGTGACTTGCCATAATAGCTAACCACATTTCTAGTTTAAAACAATAAAAATGTACATGCATAATAATGCAAACAAAATATACCTAAAATAGGGTCATAACACCATAGGATCATGGTCTAAAAAGAGAAAGAAGTGGAAACGCACATGCAACCTTTATAAGTATTATTGTACATAAGTACCACTATTCTGGATATTCTAGTTAAACACACAACATGCATAAATAGAGTAGCAAAACTATCATTTTAGTCACTTTCACAAAAAAAGGCATTCATAGCAGGTGGGGTCAAGAACCCATATAAACAGAGTAGTTCAACATCCACATGAATATATTGAATTAAAATTGGGAGATATGAATGTCTAAGTAATTGGATTTTCCAATAGAATTAACAGTTCAAGAGATGGCTCATTAAAAGAATGTAGGTTTAGTCAAATAATGCCCAAAACAAAATAGAGGATGTGCATATCTTATCTTCATGGCTAGTGGTTAACTCAAATGATATACTTGGTCCCTGAAATTGAGTATTCATCATGTGATCAGTTGCTTGAGATGTCCACATGTTTGGACGACTACAAACCTCAGATGACTATATTGGATTAGCTTCAAGGTGTTCAAGGCCGAGCATGACACACATAGGTCTATTGGGTGGTGGAGTTAGGAGGTGGTCACAGGTACGAGAATTGTTGAGCAGTAGAGCTTGTTGCCATAGTCACTTTGTAGGTGGTTGTTAGACCACAAATGTTGGTGGTTGTTGGTGAGGTGGAGAAAGAGGTAGAGTGGGAAGAGAAGAAGGGCATTGATAGTCTTCTTGTTGTTGGTCGTAGGGAGCAAGGAACGCATGCAACTAAGGTTTTTTTGTGTGTGGGGGTGGCAAACCTAGAGATGGAGAGAGGGTTGGGTGCTATCAGTCCTTGTCAGAATCCATGCCGATTAGGGTAGTTGTAGGTGGAGGAGTCTGCACCACGACAGGGTTGATGGCAGATCGAACAGAGGGGAGGAGAAGAGGTTGGCGGCAATGGAGTTAGATGGTGGTGGAGGTCTGAGGGGTGGTGAAAGAGAGCGTCATGTGACGTCTCACGCCACACGAAGCGAGATTACTCAAAACTAAAAAGCGCAAACAACACTGACTATGTGGCTTACTAAAAAATAGAGGAAATTAAATCTGATTTCATAAAAGCACCATAAGATGAAACCCTTCACATATAAGTCCTTAACAGGACAACTGAATCACATAACATATATCACAATTCTTACATCATAGTTCTCAAATATTCCTGCCATCAACCTGTTACATGAAATACTTGTTTTATATATATACATGTACATCTATCATAACTGTAACAAGGGCACACATGCCAAGAACCTTTTGATGATAACATATATACAAAATACATCAAAAATGCCTCCAAGGATCTGAGTGTACAAGGATGACTCTAGGACTCTAACATCAAAAGACTAGCATCACATCCAACCTTCTCATCTACTATTCTTGTTGATGCTCCTCCTCAACCACACAATCTCCACCAAGTCATGCACGACCACCTAAAAGATGTGGAAACCCACGGGGTGAGACCAAATGTCCCATCGATATATTACTCTCCACCAACATCTATTAAAGTGTAGATAACTAAGTAGGATGAGCAGATTTAGTTAAATGATATGTATCTAGCAAATAAAGCAAATAAAGCAAACTAGACAGTTATCACTGAGCAGTAGGATAATAATAATCTAATAAGGAATATGAAGAAGATGTATAACAGTTGACTTCTCTTACCATCTTATAATTCAATAAATTAGTACAAAGGTAAGGCAAGGGCTCAACCAATGTTATCCGCATTTGCCCCTATGTAAAAACACTACACAATTGTATTACGTCTTTTATTATGCCTTAAGGAGATGAGGTATACCAATCATGCTCTAACTAACTACTGCTAAGTCGAAATCAGTGCCATACAAGGTCAATGGAAGAGTCAGAATCCACGACCTCTTCAACACCTCTTGGTCAGCACAAGAGAACACTGTAGTGACATAACATATGAGTCATATGCAAAATAGCCTAGCCCACCTTGGTATATAGGCACATCGCTAGTGAATATGAGATACAACCTGAAGTCGCACTCCTTCTAAGGTATGGCCCGCAGCAATCCTATGAAAGTATAAACTGGATCACATCACTAAGCTATGACCCATAGCCACACTTCTGTCAGGGTATGTCCTGCAGCCAATCCTGTGAATGCATATACTCAACAGTAGATGACTCCCAACTTCCACTGAGGGAGAACTTGTTTCACCATCCAACACAAAGACTGAAACTGGAATGTATCTATGGAATAGGGAAACTACATAATTAGGTTCCACTTGATTAATTATTCTAATTAAGTATCTTTTAGCATCAATCAAGTTATAATGTACAAAGCCAAAACAAACTCTACATGAATAAGGGAAATTGTACAACTTTAGAAGATATAAAACGTATAAAGTTTGGGCTTGTCACATCATCACTACAACACTATAGCACTGCCATTCATCGGGCCATCATCACAGTCACACAGCCATACAAGGCTATCACCAATGTCACAACATTGTGGGATATCAATCCCTCACTTGCATATTTAGAGGTTATCACCTCAAATCACGCACAATGCACCTACCAGGTCATTAGACCCAATCACATGATCCCTACATATACAACATCACATTATGCCTCAACAATGCTCTTAATCACCACCCTATATAATATATGATTCACTATAGCATTCACATAGTTGTGTCACTTAAGTTCATATCAACTGCATAGCTAGGAATTTATAAACAAAAGAGAGGAAACATCCTAAATCCATGTGTCTCATCGTTATCTCAACATGCCTCAATTATTCATAATTTCATACCCATCACCATAGCATACACAATCAATGACATGCATTCAACCTACAAGGTTAGAACTACACAAGTAGGACAGAGATTGTATAATCATGTGTCACACATTGAGGCTAGCTTGGCAAACATATCCTACCCTAGATTTAGGGTTAGGGTTCCATACTTAGCTGATTAGGGTTGTATAGCTATATTCAATCATGAAACCCTAGGCATAACATCTCCAATATCCTTGAAACACTTTAGGTTAAGGATATTGATTAGGGTTGATTAGGCATCCAACCAAACAACACCATACACGGTTCATTACTTAGTGTTCATGCTTATGTATCAATCATATGATTATGTATATGTGTCAACCATTCACTATATAGGATTGTCGTGATCATGAACATATGTGGTGCCACGACCCACCATCTAGGTAGGTGGCGTGCCCGTGTCACAAAGGGTCTTGACCACCATGCTACATGGTGTCTCGATCGTGACAACACATGGTTGCCCGCAACCCAAGGAAAAACATTTCAACCATGAACAAGCATGTCTCGACCACACATGAAACTAGGGTTTCGAACACCAAGTCTAGTATGTCACAATCTCAAGAAAGAAGGAAGCATCTTGACCAAAACTAAGGGTGTGTCTCGACCCACTAGGAAGTAGGTGTCGCGACCTCCACAAGGTCAGTTGTCTCGACCTAAAATCAACATATCAAAGTGTCGCGACCCAAGATAAAACAAGGTATGGAATCCACTAACGATCAAGCTACCTCCAAGGCAAGAAACCATCATCAAACCAAGGTTAACAAAAATCAAAATAGAAGCATAGAATGGCCAAATAGAAGATAACAACAAGGAAACCCATTGTCATTAAGAGAGAAAACATCACCCAAAGTCGGTTATCAAAACCCTAACCCATTGTCCCTCTCACTTCGGTGTCGCCTTGTTAAAACATAGCCTATTACCCTTGTGATGAGGAGCTATCCCTCAAGAACGACCACCATATCAAAACATTGTCTAAGGCTAGGGAAGGAGATGAAGATGGGGTGGGGGATCTAAGGAAAACGTAGCAAAAGAAAGGTATATACTTACCAAGGTAGAAGATGACCAAGGATCACCACGAGCACCACATGCAAGGGAAGTCTGACAACCTAGAGCTCCAAAACAGATCTTCTTGCTCCACCAAGCTTCAAGGATGATCAAGAAAGAAGAGAGGAATAAGATTGCTAAAAAGAGTCACTTGCATGAAGAGATAAGGGGGTATATAGCAAAAGAGGAGGGAAGTAGGGTGAGGATGAGGTTTCAACACCCTAAGGCACCAAAGGGACACTTGTCTACCCTTGAAACCAACATGAAACCACTTAAAACACACATGCACAAGATGTTGATACACTCTATGTTGGGTCTAGACCACCTAGGTTACCCAATACAGTCGTGGTCGTGACCCACACCAAGAACACCATCCATAGTTGCGACAAGGCACCAATACATCACTAGGTCGGGACAAAAGATCACCACACACACACCCTAGGTCGAGACATTCTATACAAAAGCAATTATCTCAATCCAAGACCAACTAAAACCATCTTGATCATGACAAACACACCCAAGGGAGTTGTCTTGACTATGACGCCCACAAAACATGCCCATGGTCACAACCTAGGTCGAGACAACTCTCAAGGTACACATAGGTCGAGACACACCAAACCTTAGAAAACCCTAATCACCACTAAGGGTGCCACCACTCAAACAAGCTCAAACAAGGCACCCCCTTATTTATCTATCCTCTACATGATGCCAAGAGTGAGAATGAACACCCTAGATGTGACAAATTGCACATTAACCCCCTTACTTTGGATAATTTGCAATTTGCACCAAAATTAGCACACAAAGCACAAACAACATCCAAACAGGCTCAAACTCGAAACTTAAGCTCTCTCTAAGATCTAAAATCATCTCAAAGGATTAGAGAAAGGTTATAAGAACATCATCAAGAGAAATAAAATAGGATTAGCCTAAAACCTAGGTTAGGGGTCTTACAAGTCTTGTCATAGGGTTAGGATGAAGAAGATGAGAACCAATGTTTACCATTTAAAAGTGCTTAATATTTTATTTTATTATTGAATGATTAAATACTCATTTAATTCATTAGATGTATTTCTAAATCAATTTGATACATTATATCGTATTCATTACCTTATTTCATAAAAATATATTATGGAAATTGCATTATCTCTAGTTTTCTCAACTACTATCCAAAGGAACCTTATATAGAGTCAACTTAGGGATAATCTAATCAATTGGTATTTTTGTGTATTTAACCATATTATTAAGGCTAATTAATTCATCTCCTTTTAATCTTAAAATCGGGAGCTTAATCCTTATCACACAGTGCCATTTTGTTTTTCATAATCCTAATATGTTCAAAATTAGGGAAAGTGGTACTTACCTAATATCATTTTAAGGGAAATGTCTTAAGAAAAGGAAGGGGTACATTTAGGCTCAAGATTTGGGTATTTACAGGAAGCTCGAGTGCACCCAATGTTTCATGTGTATCAGTTGAAACCATTTAATGGAGCCTTACCTACACTCCTAGAATCACTTCCTAACTGGGATTGTGACCTCAAGATTTCCAGAGAGGATACTCGATCAATGTATGGTAAGGGGGAGGCAGGCGACAACTGTGGAAGTACTTGTGTAGCGTGTCACATAACCAAAAGACACATTAACTTGAAAAAGCCATGACAAGTTGAAGACAACATTTCCTTCCCAAGTAGCTATCAAGGATGAAGCTACAAGATAAGGGGATGGAATTGTTACGACTCATGGGGTGTCAGGTGGAAATAACCCATGTATTGCGGAACCCGAAGGGAATAAGTCATGATTGCCAACTAGCACTCACACTCGTGTCCACTGGACAATGATGTATGAGACATGCAAGTCATTGTAAGGTTGAATCCCCTTTCTGTTATGACAACTAGCATTGTAAGCAAGACCCGAGAGACTATTAATAAAATAGACCCTCGTTCCAAGCCAGGCATTTGGATTTGACCCTGACTATGCCGTTCTATTCTCTTTTGGCCTTTATAAATCTCACCTCAATTCCCTCTTCCACCATAGGTTCCCATTAGAAGTCTTGATCGTCTTTGTCAGTTAAGTGTAGCCACCACCTAAACCCTAACATGTTCTTTAATTTAGTGATAAGCCATCCAGACACACATGCACATTGATTGTGACATATATAATGATTGTTTAATACTAACTTCCAACTTTTGACATCTTACCATATCAAGTGGAGGATTTGTCTATTTTTTTCTTAAAAACTACAAAACTATCCTTCTTTTGTGATGTATTGCATATATGAAATAGTCTAAGATGTATTGTATGCTTTATATTTATTTATAATTATAAATTATTTTTTTTGTTTTGATACGATATGGTGTGGGAGCATGAAAGGATTTTGATTTAATTTTCATCCTACAGTTTCTTAAATCAGAAGTTGATCCTTGTCACTAAAGCTATAGAAAGGCCTCAGAGAGGTTGAATTTAGACTTTACCTTTTCGATTTTTAAATTGCAATTGGCCATTGCGTTAATGTATATGAAAGGTCACACCATATTAGTCAAAACAAGTTCCAACATATATTTTTTCTTGACAATTGACCTCATTCAGATGTTGTTGCCTATTTACTGTAGTCACATAGATAGACACAACACCACATTTACTATCTTCAAAATAATTTAGTATTTTCCACCCCATGTAATATTGAATTAAATGGACCACAAAATACAATCAGTGGATGTTAATTCCACAACCTTGTTATAAAACAAATATTATATAAACTTGCATATTACATAAGTGCCTAGTGGGAATGACTAATTATATATGCATGTACTAATGAAAGATGGTGGTTGAAGAAGTATGCATGAATAATTAATTGGCGAGAAAAAAAATCAAAGTAGCGAGTGTTATGTTTGCTTGGGGTTCTTAAAAATGAAAGGATCGAATCAAGTTGCATGCTCAAATTTTTTCCTAGGACCACATATTAATTGCATATTACCCATATGAGTGAAAGATGGTGATTGAAGAAGTAAGGACAAGATGAATTTGATCAATTTGCATGTTACATCTTTTTGCCTATGGCAGTAAATCAATTATGTTTACACGTATTAGTGAAAGATGGGGGGTGGTTGATTGGGTAAGGACGAGACATTAATTGTAGAAAAACCAAGACAGGTTGGTTAATGTTTGCTTAGGATCCCACCAAGCCCTTATTGAAGGAGTGAAAGCGACTCGTGGGGGTGGGGCTATCCATGTCAGCTTGTGTTTTCTTTCTGCTGCACCTCTACAGAAATGAAGGCCCTTGGGACCAGAAGTTAGGAATTACGCTGACAAAAAAAATGAAAAAAAGGCGTAGTCTAAGTGAGATGTTGACCCTAGATCTGATATATGATGATCTTTTATGCAAAAAGGTTTGGTTTGAGGACAAGATTAGGTTATGAGGAAGTATTCATATGGAAATATTGTGACTTGGTTTTCGCCTTGATTTTGAGCTCACCATTGTTTCATATTGTACGATTCTTTGAAGGAAAATATGTTTTCAATTATATTACTATATGTACAAAAAAGTTCTCAGATTTATCAATGTTTTCTTGAACTAAGTCACAATGAAGAGAAACTCTGGTTGAGTAGAATCTAACCCTAGTTTTGTGACTAGGATTGATATAAAGGTGTAGTTGACCTACCTTATGACTTTTTGGATGTTCATGTAGGGTTGACAGGTTAGAGACACAAGGACCTAAAACTCAACCCTAGATGGTGACTTTAGTTGGATACATGAGAAATATTAATCTCTAAAAACTTTCATAACTAAGAGATGTGGGTAGCTCTAAAAAGTTATTTAGTTTGACTTGTTAGTTTGATCCTTTTTAAGGGGTGGAGAGTAATTAGATGTTGATTTTTTGATCTATAGATTTTGAGGACGAAATCCTTTTTAAGGAGTGGAGTGTTGTAACATACCGGGTCTTGGACCCTACCCTAGAACTATGACCTTTTGGGTTGACCAAACAAGGTTAAGGTTAGAGTGATCCTAATAATCTAATGCGTGAATAATGTAATATAATACGTCATATAACTCATATGGTGATAATAAGATGATAAATAACTTAATTGGATGCATCATGAAGTTAATGGTCTTCTAATGGGACAAGTGACATAACTCATATAAGAAAGTCTTAAAAGTGAAATCTAAGTTTAAAATCATGTTACTTGGGTCCCAATTACCTTGGGAGTCAAGTTTCACATTATTCACATAATAATGATTCATTTAAATCAAATTGGAAAAGAATATATGTGTTTTCCCCCAAAATATCAAATAAAATAATAAACGACCCCAAAAGATGAAAATAATCTTAGATTCGTAATCTACATAATAAATATAGCCTTTTGGGTAAATTTTCATCCAATTTGGAGAAAGTTTGCTTAAAAGGTGAAATAGGAGAGAGAAACTGTCTAAAAGATGTAATTGATAAATAAATGTAGTTCTTGACATCAAAAGTTGGAAATAAGGACAAATTCATATTCAAAACACTAAAGTTAACTTGTGGATGAAGTTTCACCTAATTTGGATAATCCTAATGTCATTAATGCATGAGGAAAGATAAAATAAGATTTGGTTTATTTAACACATTAAAAGTTCTCAAAAGGAAAATATAATTACATAATCTGAATCTACACACTTTAATTAGCCTCTATATAAAATCTCATCTAATTTGGGTTTCATTTGCACCCTCATTTGAGGAGAGAGAAAAGTTAAATTAATATACATGTCACTTTATTCGATTTGGAATTCTTTTTGTCACGATGTCGGTTGTCGAATTTTCCTTATGTAGCTAACTCTCACAGTTGTCAGATCTGAATCCAAGTGCAGCGGTATTATCTCCTACCTTGGATCAGACTCCCTGTTTTCACATACAGTAAAGGCAATTTTCTCTTCCACCGTTCTCTGTCCACATGCATCAGTTTCTCGAAATTCCTTCGCCATTTGTTTCCTTGTTCGATTCTGAGCTGGTTGATCCCTTACTGATGCCCTAAATCTCTATAAATATAAAACCACCAATTGCCCTCTCTTTGTAGTCTTTCGTAGACGCTCAACCACGACACCTTGTTCCCACACAAGTACTTTGGCGTTGACCCTAGTCTTGTAGCAACCCTCCACTGTAGCCAATTTGCCCCGATGCTCTGCTTTTACGCCCGAGATTCTCGTTTGCTTCTTCGAACTCTGGCGGTTGTTGTGATGGTTTGGCAAAGTTGGGACTCAATTACTCACCCTTAAACGGTCCTGGTAACCTCCTTTACCTTTTCCCACCGTCACCTGGTTGTTCCTTGGTCTGTTATAGCGAGTCGAGTAAGGCGCCTTCAGACACTGATATTCTGAGATTTTTTTGGTACTGTTGTCCCTCTAGTGGCTCATTCTTCACGATTTTTCATTCGCTTGAATTCCTTAATCATCTCCGCAAGCCTCAGCATATTTGTTCATCGATTCGTGCACATGTGTCTGTGTTGGGATTTTTCGGCTAGCTGGTCGTCGGAGGGCTTCTTGACAAGCGACTCTGTGCTCTCAAGGTTTTGTTTTTGGGTTCTTTACCTCCGTGCTGTTGTCGTGGTGTTTGAGGGGTTCTGGCCATGGGTTTTTGCATTTAAGAGTGGGATGTGGTCCTCCATGATCTGCATAGACCCTGCCATGGCGGGCTCATTGGCAACAAACAATCCTGGTATGAGTTTCCCCTCTTTGCCCCTCCCGATCCTCTTGCTTTTGTTTTTTGTCTCGGGGATAGTTTGGTCTTTTCATGCCCATTGCTTTTCTCTTCCGTGCTGAGGTAACTTGTCCAGCTATATGTAGGGCCATTCGAGTTGGTAAGGCCTGATTGGGCCAACTCGGATCGCGTGGCCCACTTCCCCCCTCTCTCCACTTGCGATCGATTTGGCTGACGTGGAATTTTCTAATTGGTCGGTGCTTAAAAATCGATAACTAATTATTGGATGTTAAAACAAATATGGAAAAATACTCGTTGGATTCAAAGAAACAAGACCTATCTAATGGTATAAGTTTTGTTGGCTAAATTTCATGTTTAATAACATGTGTTTTAATGGGTCTAATTAATAAGATAATAACTTGTATAATTCATAACTAAATATTTATAAGTCAGAAAAATATAATAAAATATGTGTTGGACTCATAAAAGTATAACCTAAAATATGGAGTGGTTTTGGAAACCTAATTAACATATTAATAAAAAGGTGGTTTTTCGGGTTTTTGAAATCAATATAAATCTAACCCTAATCCCACATATATGCTAATAGGTGCTTTGGAAGGCTAGGCTTGGACCTAGAAGTGACTTTGGACTTTGGACTCTGAAGTTGAGGTATGTTGCATCTTTGATTATTCATATTGAGCAATTCTTCTCTCTTATGTATGTTGTATCCCCTATTCATCCATATTGAGAAATTCACCTACTTTATCATTATTTTGACTTTTGCCTACACATATGTCTATTCTCTTGATATCATGGTTCGTGTGAACTATCGTGCTTGTTGTGGACTTGGATATTTTCTTGATATCTTATCTTGTTCCTTGGTGCATGTTGGTCTCTTACATTGGTATGTGCCACTTTGAAGTGGGTGTTATATGTTTGTGTTATCCATTGTGTGATGGAAACCTTTATATCATCTTCTGACTAAACTATTTACTTGCCTCTAAATTTACATGCAATGTGAATCAGTAGCACTAGAATGTAAATTAATTTGGTTTTTGGGTGTGTGTAGTTTTTGTTAATGAGATGGTGGTGGTGGTGCCCTATACCCGAGTTTCAAGGATGTGAAGCCTTCGCTCAACTTTTATATATATTGGGAGTTTGACGGTGAGTCATTCTCTATCAGGTTTTTAAGGATGTGAAGCCTTGGTCGCCTTTGTATTTTATATTTTTCTAGGACTATGTTTATCTCACATGCATGCAGGTTGATGATTGGTTGTGGGGTGTGTGCCCTACTACCTATCTATGTGCTTTTGTTGCACAAATTTTATTGTTTATGGCAAGTATCATCTTTTATCATGTTATGATGTTTTCTTTTATGCTCGTGTGGGTAGTCCTTATCTCTTGCATGGGAAGCCTTTTATTTTGATGTCCCTTATTCTTTATAAATTTCTCATTTGCTTTTTAGTATGCACATACCAGCCTTTGTTGATGTATCCTATTGTTTCTCTTTTGCTGGGGTATGCTTCCAACCCTAGGTGGAAGACTTGGATGCATGGCATGTTGACCTGGACTTAGTTTGTGATGATGAAGATTGGAGACAATCTTGAGGTGGTTTAGATTCCTCTACATGGATCCTTATGATGTAAGTTTGTAACCCTTTGTTTTATAACTGAATATAGTCATGTTTTTATTCCGTTGTTATACTTTGGTCTTTTGATTACCATTATAAAAAGATTTGAAAATTTTACACCCACTCCATCATACCTTCTGAGTGTGTTTGGACTGGAGGTTTTATTGTTCAAATTTTTAGTAAGGAAGTGATTTCACTTCTTTACAGCATGGTATCACAGCCCATGGTAGTCGGAATCGACTATTTCAATTTTGTCTCCCTATAGAACCCTTGACTTTGCTAGTTAGCTCTAAGTGAGATGTTGACCCTAGATCTGATATATGATGATCTTTTATGCAAAAAGGTTTGGTTTGAGGACAAGATTAGGTTATGAGGAAGTATTCATATGGAAATATTGTGACTTGGTTTTTGCCTTGATTTTGAGCTCACCATTGTTTCACATCGTACGATTCTTCAAAGGAAAATATATTTTCAATTATATTACTATATGTACAAAAAATTTCTCAGATTTATTGATGTTTTCTTGAACTAAGTCATAATGAAGAGAAACTCTGGTTGAGTAGAATCTAACCCTAGTTTTGTGACTAGGATTGATATAAAGGTGTAGTTGACCTACCTTATGACTTTTTGGATGTTCTTGTAGGGTTGACAGGTTAGAGACACAAGGACCTAAAACTCAACCCTAGATGGTGACTTTAGTTGGATACATGAGAAATATTAATCTCTAAAATCTTTCATAACTAAGAGATGTGGGTAGCTCTAAAAGTTATTTAGTTTGACTTGTTAGGTTGATCCTTTTTAAGGGGTGGAGAGTAATTAGATGTTGATGTTTTGATCTATAGATTTCGAGGAAGAAATCCTTTTTAAGGAGTGGAGTGATGTAACATATCAGGTCTTAGACCCTACCCTAGAACTATGACCTTTTGGGTTGACCAAACAAGGTTAAGGTTAGAGTGATCCTAATAATCTAATGCGTGAATAATGTAATATAATACGTCATATAACTCGTATGGTGATAATAAGATGATAAATAACTTAATTGGATGCATCATGAAGTTAATGGGCCTCTAATGGGCCAAGTGACATAACTCATATAAGAAAGTCTTAAAAGTGAAATCTAAGTTTAAAATCGTGTTCCTTGGGTCCCAATTACCTTAGGAGTCAAGTTTCACATTATTCACATAATAATGATTCATTTAAATCAAATTGGAAAAGAATATGTGTGTTTTCCCCAAAATATCAAATAAAATAATAAATGACCCCAAAAGATGAAAATAATCTTAGATTCGTAATCTACATAATAAATATAGCCTTTGGGTAAATTTTCATCCAATTTGGAGAAAGTGTGCTTAAAAGGTGAAATAGAAGAGAGAAACTGCCTAAAAGATGTAATTGATAAATAAATGTAGTTCTTGACATCAAAAGTTGTAAATAAGGACAAATTCATATTCAAAACACTTAATTTAACTTGTGGATGAAGTTTCACCTAATTTGGATAATCCTAATGTCATTAATGCATGAGGAAAGAGAAAATAAGATTTGGTTTATTTAACACATTAAAAGTTCTCAAAAGGCAAATATAATTGCATAATCTGAATCTACACACTTTAATTAGCCTCTATGTAAAATCTCATCTAATTTGGGTTTCATTTGCACCCTCGTTTTAGGAGAGAGAAAAGTTAAATTAATATACATGTCACTTTGTTCGATTTGTAATTCTTTTTGTCACGATGTCGGTTGCCGAAATTTCCTTATGTAGCTAACTCTCACAGCTGTCAGATCTGAATCCAAGGGTAGAGATATTATCTCCTACTTTGGATCGGACTCCCTGTTTTCACGTACAGTAAAGGCAATTTTCTCTTCCACCGTTCTCTGTCCACATGCATCAGTTTCTCGAAATTCCTTCGTTGTTTGTTTCCTTGTTCGATTCTGAGCTGGTTGATCCCTTACTCATGCCCTAAATCTCTATAAATATAAAACCCCCAATTTCCCTTTCTCTGCAGTCTTTCGCAGACACTCAACCACGACACCTTGTTCCCATGCAGGTACTTCGGCATTGACCCTAGTCTTCTAGCAACCCTCCACTATCACCAATTTGCCCTGATGCTCTGCTTTTATGCCCGAGATTCTTGTTTGCTTCTTCAAACTCTGGAGGTTGTTGTGATGGTTTGGCAAAGTTGGGACTCAATTACTCGCCCTTGAATGCTCCTGGTAACCTCCTTTACCTTTTCCCACCGTCACCTGGTTGTTCCTTGGTCTGTTATAGCGAGTCGAGTAAGGCGCCTTCAGACACTGATATTCCGAGATTTTTTTGGGTACTGTTGTCGCTCTAGTGGCTCATTCTTCACGGTTTTCATTCGCTTGAATTCCTTGATCATCTTCGCAAGCCTTAGCATATTTGTTCATCGATTCGTGCTCCTATGGTCGTGTTGGGATTTTTTGGCTAGCTGGTCGTCGGAGGGCTTCTTGACACAACGACTATGTGCTCTCAAGGTTTTGGTTTAGGGTTCTTTACCTCTGTGTTGTTGTCGTGGTGTTCGAGGGGTTCTGGCCATGGGTTTTTGCATTCAAGAGCGGGATGCAGTCCTCCATGATCTGCAGAGACCCTGCCATGGTGAGCTCGTTGGCAACAAACAATCGTGGTATGAGTTTCCCCTCTTTGCCCCTTCTGATCCTCTTGCTTTTGTTTTTCGTCTCAGGGATAGTTTGGTCTTTTCATGCCCATTGATTTTCTCTTCCGCTCTGAGGTAACTTGTCCAGATATATGTGGGGTCAGCCGAGTTGGCAAGGCCTGATTGGGCCAACTCGGACCGCGTGGCCCACTTCCCCCCTCTCTCCACTTGCGATCGATTTGGCTGACGTGGAATTTTCTAATTGACCAGTGCTTAAAAATCGATAACTAATTATTGGATGCTCAGAAAAATATGGAAAAATACTCGTTGGATTCAGAGAAACAAGACATGTCTAATGGTATAAGTTTTGTTGGCTAAATTTAATTTTCATAACATGTGTTTTAATGGATCTAATTAATAAGATAATAACTTGTATAATTCATAACTAAATATTTATAAGTCAGAAAAATATAATAAAATATGTTTTGGACTCATAAAAGTATAACCGAAAATATGGAGTGGTTTTGGAAACCTAATTCACATATTAATAAAAAGGTGGTTTTTAGGGTGTTTGAAATCAATATAAATCTAACCCTAATCCCACATATATGCTAATAGGTGCTTTGGAAGGCTAGGCTTGGACCTAGAAGTGACTTTGGACTTTGGACTTTGGACTCTGAAGTTGAGGTATGTTGCATCTCCGATTATTCATATTGAGTAATTCTTATCTCTTATGTATGTTGTATCCCCTGTTCATCCATATTGAGAAATTTACCTACTTTATCATTCTTTTGACTTTTGCCTACACATATGTCTATTCTCTTGATATCATGGTTTGCGTGAACTATCTTGCTTGTTGTGGACTTGGATATTTTCTTGATATCTTATCTTGTGCCTTGGTGCATGTTGATCTCTTACATTGGTATGTGCCACTTTGAAGTGCGTGTTATATGTTTGTATTGTCCATTGTGTGATGGCAACCTTTGTATCATCTTCTGACTAAACTATTTACTTGCCTATAAATTTACATGCAATGTGAATTAGTAGCACTAGAATAATGTAAATTACTTTGGTTTTTGGGTGTGTGCCCTTTTTGTTAATGGGATCGTGGTGGTGGTGCCCCATACCCGAGTTTCAAGGATGTGAAGCCTTGGCTCAACTTTTATATATATTGGGAGTTTGACGGTGAGTCATTCTCTATCAGGTTTTTAAGGATGTGAAGCCTTGGCCGCCTTTGTATTTTATATTTTTCTAAGACTATGTTTATCTCACATGCATGCAGGTTGATGATTGGTTGTGGGGTGTGTTCCCTACTACCTATCTATGTGCTTTTGTTGCACACATTTTATTGTTTATGGCAAGTATCATCTTTTATCATGTTATGATGTTTTCTTTTATGTCCATGTGGGTAGTCCTTATCTCTTGCATGGGAAGCCTTTTATTTTGATGTCCCTTATTCTTTATAAATTGCTCAATTTTGCTTTTTAGTATGCACATACCAGCCTTTGCTGATGTATCCTATTGTTTCTCTTTTGTTGGGGTATGCTTCCAACCCTAGGTGGAAGACTTGGATGCATGTCATGTTGACCTGGACTTAGTTTTTGATGATGAAGGTTGGATACAATCTTGAGGTGGTTTAGATTTCCTCTACATGGATCCTTATGATGTAAGTTTGTAACCCTTTGTTTTATAATTGAATATAGTCATGTTTTTATTCTACTGTTATACTTTGGTCTTTTGATTACCATTATATAAAGATTTGAAAATTTTACACCCACTCCATCATACCTTCTGAGTGTGTTTGGATTGGAGGTTTTATTGTTCAAATTTTTAGTAAGGAAGTGATTTCACTTCTTTACATCTACCCTACAAAACAACATGAAACCACTTAAAACACACATGCACAAGATGGTGATACACTCTATGTTGGGTCTAGACCACCTTGGCTACCCAATACAGTTGTGGTCGCGACCCACACCAAGAACACCATCCATGGTCGCGACAAGGCACCAATACATCACTAGGCCGAGATAAAAGATCACCGCACACACACACCCTAGGTCGAGACATTCTATACAAAAGCAATTATCTCGATCCAAGACCAACCAAAACCATCTTGATCGTGACAAACACACCCAGGAGAGTTGTATTGACTGTGACACCCACAAAACATGCCCTTGGTCGCAATCTAGGTCGAGACAACTCTCAAGGTACACATAGGTCGAGACACACCAAACCTTAGAAAACCCTAATCACCACTAAGGGTGCCACCACTCAAACAAGCTCAAATAAGGTGCCCCCTTATTTATCTATCATCTACATGATGCCAAGAGTGATAATGAACACCCTAGATGTGACAAATTGCACATTAACCCACCTACTTTGGATAAATTGCAATTTGCACAAAAACTAGCACACAAAGCACAAACAACATCCAAACAAGCTCAAACTTGAAACTTAAGCTCTCTCCAAGATCTAAAATCATCTCAAAGGATTAGAGAAAGGTTCTAAGCACATCATCAAGACAAAGAAAATAGGTTTAGCCCAAAACCCAGGTTAGGGGTCTTACAAGTCTTGTCATAGGGTTAGGATGAAGAAGATGAGAACCAATGTTTACCATTTCAAAGTGCTTAATATTTTATTTTATTACTGAATGATTAAATACTCATTTAATTCATTAGATGTATTTCTGAATCAATTTGATACATTATATCGTATTCGTTACCTTATTTCATAAAAATATATTATGGAAAATTGCATTATCTATAGTTTTCTCAACTACTATCCAAAGGAACCTTATATAGAGTCAACTTATGGACAAGCTAATCAATTGGTATTTTTGTGTATTTAACCCTATTATTAAGGCTAATTAATTCATCTCCTTTGAATCTTAAAATTAGGAGCTTAATCCTTATCACACAGTGCCATTTTGTTTTTCATAATCCTAATATGTTCAAAATCAGGGAAAGTTGTACTTACCTAATATCATTTTAAGGGAAATGTCTTAAGAAAAGAAAGGGGTACATTTAGGCTCAAGATTTGGGTATTTACAGGAAGCTCGAGTGCACCCAATGTTTCATGTGTATCAGTTGAAACCATTTAATGGAGCCTTACCTACACTCCTAGAATCACCTCCTAATTGAGATTATTTCCTCAATATTTGCAGAGAGGATACTTGATCAACATATGGTAAGGGTGAGGCAGGCGACAACTGTGGAAGTACTTGTGTAGCGTGTCACAGAACCAAAAGACACATCAACTTGAAAAAGCCATGACAAGTTGAAGACAATATTTCCTCTTCCACCATAGGTTCCCATTGGAAGTCTCGACCATCTTGTCAGTTAAGTGTAGCCACCACCTAAACCCTAACATGTTCTTTAATTTAGTGATAAGCCAGCCAGACACACATGCACCAGGCATAAAAATATTTTTCCTGCAATAAAAGACCATAATTCTTTTTCAATTGCTTTATAAAATAAGAAATAATCTATCAAATGTCATGCATGCTAATTGAGTCATGCCCCCATTGTAAGACACAGTTCAACATTTTTTAGATGTCTTTTGCTAAATGCACATTGATCGTGACATATATAATGATTGTTTAATACTAACTTCTAACTTTTGACATCTTACCATATCAAGTGGAGGATTTGTCTATTTTTTCTTAAAAGCTACAAAACTATCCTTCTTTTGTAATGTATTGTATATATGAAATAGTCTAAGAGGTATTATATGTTTTTTATTTATTTATTTATAATTACAAATTAATTTTTTTGTTTTGATAGGATATGGTGTGGGAGCATGAAAGGATTTTGATTTAATTTTCATCCTATAGTTTCTTAAATTAGAAGTCAATCCTTGTCACTAAAGTTATAGAAAGGCCTCAGAGAGGTTGAATTTTCACGATGATTCATTTACAATTGTTGCTTACCATAAAAGGTGGTATAGAAAAGTAAAAAGGTATACATCTAATAAATCTAATCACATGCAATACATGTTGCAAAGGGAAACCTGACTGTTCCAATCTATCCTTAGGTCAAAATTTTGTATATGATCTATCAACATCTTTGACTTCTAATGTACCTACACCTAGGTGGAAGGAACATCACCCAAAAACATAGGAAGCACGATATAAGTCAGCAAAGACTGAGTATGTACATATAATAAACACTTTGGGCATAATGTTGAGTGCAAAAAGAGATATTGCCACAATAAGTGGGCTATTTGCAGTTAGGTAGGTTCAAAAGAAATATAACAAGAGAAATGAGGCATGTTAAATTCAGATCACAAACACAAAGAGTGAAAGTGACTTGCCATAATAGCTAACCACAGTTCCAGTTTAAAACAATAAAAATTTACATGCATAATAATGTAGACAAAATATACCTAAAATAGGGTCATAACACCATAGGATCATGGTCTAAAAAGAGAAAGAAGTGGAAACACACATGCGACCTTTATAAGTATTGTTGTACATAAGTACCACTATTCTAGATATTCTAGTTAAACACACAACATGCATAAATAGAGTAGTAAAACTATCATTTTAGTCCCTTTCACAAAAAAAAGGCATTCATAGCAGGTGGGGTCAAGAACCCATATAAAGAGAGTACTTCAACATCCACATGAATATATTGAATTAAAATTGGGAGATATGAATGTTTAAGTAATTGGATTTTCCAATAGAATTAACAGTTCAAGAGATGGCTCATTAAAAGAATGTAGGTTCAGTCAAATAATGCCCAAAATAAAATAGAGGATGTGCATATCTTATCTTCATGGCTAGTGGTTAACTCAAATGATATACTTGGTCCCTGAAATTGAGTATTCATCATGTGATCAGTTGCTTGAGATATCCACATGTTTGGATGACTACAAACCTCAGATGACTATATTGGATTAGCTTCAATGTGTTCAAGGCCGAGCATGACACACATAGGTCTATTGGGTGGTGGAGTTAGGAGGTGGTCACAGGTACGAGAATTGTTGAGCAGTAGAGCTTGTTGCCATAGTCGCTTTGTAGGTGGTCATTAGATCACAAATGTTGGTGGTTGTTGGTGAGGTGGAGAAAGTGGTAGAGTGGGAAGAGAAGAAGGGTATTGATAGTCTTCTTGTTGTTGTTCATAGGGAGCAAGGAACGCATGCGAATAAGGTTTTTTTTATGTGGGGGTGGCAAACCTAGAGATGGAGAGAGGGTTGGGTGCTATTAGTCCTTATCAGAACCCATGCCGATTAGGGTAGTTGTAGATGGAGGAGTCTGTACCACGGAAGGGTTGATGGCAGATCGAACAGAGGGGAGGAGAAGAGGTTGGTGACAATGGAGTTAGATGGTGGTGGAGGTCTGAGGGGTGATGAAAGAGAGTGTCATGTGACGTCCCACACCACACAAAGTGAGATTACTCAAAACTAAAAAGCGGAAACAACACTGACTATGCAGATTACCAAAAAATAGAGGAAATTAAATATGATTTTGTAAAAGCACCATAAGATGAAACCCTTCACATATAAGTCCTTAACAGGACAACTGAATCACATAACATATATGAAAAGGTTCTTACATCATAGTTCTCAAATATTCCTGCCATCAACCTGTTACATGAAATACTTGTTCTATATATATACATGTACATCTATCATAACTGTATAACAAGGGCACACATGCCAAGAACCTCGTGATGATAACATATCTAAAAAATACATCAAAAACGCCCCCCAAGGATCTGAGTGTACAAGGATGACTCTAGGACTCTAACATCAAAAGACTAGAAGCACATCCAACCTTCTCATCTACTATTCTTGTTGATGCTCCTCATCAGCTGCACGATCTCCACCAAGTCATGCACGACTACCTAAAAGATGTGGAAACCCACGGGGTGAGACCAAATGTCCCATCAAGATATTACTCTACACCAACATCTATTAAAGTGCATATAACTAAGCAGGATGAGCAGATTCAATTAAATGATATGTATCTAGCAAATAAAGCAAATAAAGCAAACTAGACAGTTATCACTGAGCAGTAGAATAATAATAATCTAATAAGGAATATGAAGAAGATGTATAATAGTTGACTTCTCTTACCATCTTATAATTCAATAAATTAGTACAAAGGTAAGGCAAGGGCTCAACCAATGTTATCTGCATTTGCCCCTATGTGAAAACACTACACAGTTGTATTACGTCTTTTATTATGCCTTGAGGAGATGAGGTATACCAATCATGTTGTAACTGACCACTGCTAAGTTGAAATCAATGCCATACAAGGTCAATGGAAGAGTCGGAATCCACAACCTCTCCAACGCCTCTTGGTTAGCACAATAGAACACCGTAGTGACATAACATATGAGTCATGTGCAAAATAACCTAGCCTATCTTGGTATATAGACACATCGCTAGTGAATATGAGATACAACCTGAAGTCGCACTCCTTCTAGGGTATGGCCCGCAACAATCCTATGAAAGTATAAACTGGATCACATCACTAATCTATGGCACATAGCCGCACTTCTGTCAGGGTATGTCCTGCAGCCAATCATGTGAATGCATATACTCAACAGTATATGACTCCAAGCTTCCACTAAGGGAGAACTTATTTCACCATCCAACACAAAGACTGAAACTGAAATGGGTCTATGGAATAGGGCAACTACATAATTAGGTTCCACTTGATTAATTATTCTAATTAAGTATCTTTTAGCATCAATCAAGTTCAATGTACAAAGCCAAAATAAACTCTACATGAATAAGGGAAATTGTACAACTTCAGAAGATATAAAATGTATAAAGTTTGAGCTTGTCACATCATCACTACAACACTGTATCACTGCCATTCATCAGGCCATCATCACTGTCACACAACCACACAAGGTTATCACCAATGTCACAACATTGTGGGATATCAATCCCTCACTTGCATATTTAGAGGTTATCACCTCAAATCACGCACAATGCACCTGCCAGGTCATTAGACCCAATCACATGATCCCTACATATACAACATCACATTATGCCTCAACATTGCTCTTAATCACCACCCTATATAATATAGGATTCACCATAGCATTCACATAGCTATGTCACTTAAGTTCATATCAACTGCATGGCTAGGAATTTATAAACAAGAGAGAGGAAACATCCTAAATCCCTGTGTCTCATCGTTAGCTCAACTTGCCTCAATTATTCATACCCATCACCATAGCATACACAATCAATGACATGCATTCAACCTACAAGGTTAGAACTACACAAGTAGGAGAGAGATTGTATAATCATGTGCCACACATTGAGGCTAGCTTGGCAAACAACCTACCCTAGATTTAGGGTCAGGGTTCCATACTTAGCTGATTAGGATTGTATAGCTATATTTAACCATGAAACCCTAGGCATAACATCTCCCATATACTTGAAACACTTTAGGTTAAGGATATTGATTAGGGTTGATTAGGCATCTGACCAAACAACACCATACACGGTTCATTACTTAGTGTTCATGCTTATGTATCAATCATATGATTATGTATATGTGTCAACCATTCACTATATAGGATTGTCGCGATCATGAACATATGTGGTTCCACGACCCACCATCTAGGTATGTGGCATGCCCACGTCACAAAGGGTCTTGACCACCATGCTACATGGTGTCTCGACCGTGACAACACATGGTCGCCCGCAACCCAAGGCAAAACATTTCAACCATGAACAAGCATGTCTCGACCACACATGAAACTAGGGTTTCGACCACCAAGTCTAGTATGTCACGATCTCAAGAAAGAAGGAAGCATATCGACCAAAAATAAGGGTGTGTCTTGACCCACTAGGAAGTAGGTGTCACGACCATCAAAGAGTAGGATGTCGCGACCTCCACAAGGTCAGCTGTCTCGACCCAAAATCAACATATCAAAGTGTCACGACCCGAGATAAAACAAGGTATGGAATCCATTAACGATCAAGCTACCTACAAGGCAAGGAACCATCATCAAACCAAGGTTGACCAAAATCAAAACAGAAGCATAGAATGGACAAATAGAAGATAACAACAAGGAAACCCATTGTCTTCAAGAGAGAAAACATCACCCAAAGTCAGTTATCAAAACCCTAACATGTGTCATGAAACCACCATGAAAGGGACCTCATGCAAGAGAGATAAAAATCACATCTAACACTTCCAAAATAGAACCCAAACCCTAGGGAGAAAAACCAAGGTCAAAAGTTAGGAGAAAACTACCATATCACCACAATCACCAAAATCGGGTTCATAGAATTAGCTTTTCAGATTCCAAACAAGCCAATCAAGATTCTCACCCCGATTAGAGTTCTAGAGCATGGTATCACATACTAGAATATTAGGAACATGATTTAGAGAGAGAAGTATCAACATGCAAGCAATATAAAGTGCAACAATAGATTGGGTAAAGGGTTATATCACCCACCTTAAAGGAGATCGCTCCAAGGATGGAAGCTCCAAGCACATGATCACCAAGGGGGAAAAGAAGCTCCACCAAAAGTTCTACTCTCGGCCAAAAAAGCACCTAAAAAAGGAGAAGACATCAAGGTCAAAGATGGCACAAGAAAAGGTTAAGGAAGAACCATAGGGCGATTTAAAGAAAGAAAGAGAAAAGAGAGGAGAAACTTCCTCTCACTTGGGTGTCACCTTGTTAAAACATGGCCTATTACCCTTGTGATGAGGAGCTATACCTCAAGAACGACCACCGTGTCAAAACATAGTCTAAGGCCAGGGAAGGAGATGAAGATGGGGTGGGGGATCCAAGGAAAATGTAGCAAAAGAAAGGTATATACTTACCAAGGTAGAAGATGACCAAGGATCACCACGAGCACCACATGCAAGGGAAGTCCGGCCACCTAGAGCTCCAAAATAGATCTTCATGCTCCACCAAGCTTCAAGGATGATCAAGAAAGAAGAGAGGAAGAAGATTGCCAAAACGAGTCACATGCATGAAGAGGAGGGAAGTAGGGTGAGGATGAGGTTTCAACACCCTAAGGCACCAAAGGGACACTTGTCTACCCTAGAAACCAACATGCAACCACTTAAAACACACATGCACAAGATGGTGATACACTCTATGTTGGGTCTAGACCACCTAGGTTACCCAATACGGTCGTGGTCGCGACCCACACCAAGAACACCATCCATGGTCACGACAAGACACCAATACATCACTAGGTCGGGACAAAAGATCACCACACACACACCCTAGGTCAAGACATTCTATACAAAAGCAATTATCTCGATCCAAGACCAACCAAAACCATCTTGATCGTGACAAACACACCCATGGGAGTTGTCTTGACTATGACACCCACAAAACATGCCCATGGTCACAACCTAGGTCGAGACAACTCTCAAGATACACATAGGTCGAGACACACCAAACCTTAGAAACCCCTAATCACCACTAAGGGTGCCACTGCTCAAACAAGCTCAAACAAGAGCCCCCCTTATTTATATATCCTCTACATGATGCCAAGAGTGAGAATGAACACCCTAGATGTGACAAATTGCACATTAACCCCCTACTTTGGATAAATTGCAATTTGTACCAAAACTAGCACACAAAGCACAAACAACATCCAAACAAGCTCAAACTTGAAACTTAAGCTCTCTCTAAGATCTAAAATCATATCAAAAGATTAGAGAAAGGTTCTAAGCATATCATCAAGACAAAGAAAATAGGGTTAGCCCAAAACCCAGGTGAGGGGTCTTACAAGTCTTGTCATAGGGTTAGGATGAAGAAGATGAGAACCGATGTCTACCATTTAAAAGTGCTTAATATTTTATTTTATTACTGAATGATTAAATACTCATTTAATTCATTAGATGTATTTCTGAATCAATTTGATACATTATATCGTATTCGTTACCTTATTTCATAAAAATATATTATGGAAAATTGCATTATCTCTAGTTTTCTCAACTACTATCCAAAGGAACCTTATATAGAGTCAACTTAGGGATAAGCTAATCGATTGGTATTTGTGTGTATTTAACCCTATTTTTAAGGCTAATTAATTCATCTCCTTTGAATCTTAAAATCAGGAGCTTTATCCTTATCACACAGTGCCATTTTGTTTTTCATAATCCTAATATGTTCAAAATCAGGGAAAGTTGTACTTACCTAATATCATTTTAAGGGAAATGTCTTAAGAAAAGGAAGGGGTACATTTAGGCTCAAGATTTGGGTATTTACAGGAAGCTCGAGTGCACCCAATGTTTCACGTGTATCAGTTGAAACCATTTAATGGAGCCTTACCTACACTCCTAGAATCACCTCCTAACCGGGATTTTGGCCTCAAGATTTCCAGAGAGGATACTTGATCAACATATGGTAAGGGTGAGGCAGGCGACAACTATGGAAGTACTTGTGTAGCGTGTCACAGAACCAAAAGACACATCAACTTGAAAAAGCCATGACAAGTTGAAGACAACATTTCCTCTTCCACCATAGGTTCCCATTAGAAGTCTCGACCATCTTTGTCAGTTAAGTGTAGCCACCACCTAAACCCTAACATGTTCTTTAATTTAGTGATAAGCTAGCCAGACACACATGCGCCATGCATAAAAATTATTTTTCCTGCAATAAAAGACCATAATTCTTTTTCAATTACTTTATGAAATAAGAAATAATATATCAAATGTCGTGCATGCTAATTGAGTCATGCCCCCATTCTAAGACACGATTCAACATTTTTCAGATGCCTTTTACTAAATGCACATTGATCGTGACATATATAATGATTGTTCAATACTTAACTTCCAACTTTTGATATCTTACCATATCAAGTGGAGGATTTTACTCCAAATTTGTCTACTTTTTCTTAAAAGCTACAAAACTATCCTTCTTTTGTAATGTATTGTGTATATGAAATAGTCGCATGCTTTTTATTTATTTATTTATAATTATAAATTAAATTTTTTGTTTTGATACGATATGGTGTGGGAGCATGAAAGGATTTTGATTTAATTTTCATCCTATAGTTTCTTAAATGAGAAGACGATCCTTGTCACTAAAGCTATAGAAAGGCCCGAGAGAGGTTGAATTTAGACTTTACCTTTAGATTTTTAAATTACAATTGGCCATTTGCGTTAATGTATATGAAAGGTCACACGATATTAGTCAAAACAAGTTCCAACATATATTTTTTGTTGACAGTTGACCTTACTTAGATGTTGTTGCCTATTTACTGTAGTCTTATCTTTTTTTTTTTAATTTTTTTTTTTAAAAAACTACATAGATAGATGCAACACCATATTTACTATCTTCAAAACAATTCGGTATTTTCCGCCCCATGTAATATTGAATTAAATGGACCACAATATATAATCGGTGGATATTAATTCCACAACCTTGTTATAAAACAAATATTATATAAACTTGCATATTACATAAGTACCTAGCGGGAATGACTAATTATATATGCCCGTACTAATGAAAGATGGTGGTTGAAGAAGTACACATGAATCATTAATTGGCGAGAAAAAAAAAATCAAAGTAGCGAGTGTTATGTTTGCTTGGGGTTCTTAAAAAACGAAAGTATCGAATCAAGTTGCATGCTCAAATTTCTTCCTAGGACCACATATTAATTGCATATTACCCATATGAGTGAAAGATGGTGATTGAAGAAGTAAGGACAAGACTGATTTGATCAATTTGCATGCTATATGTTTTCGCCTATGGCAGTAAATCAATTACGTTTACACGTATTTTTAGTGAAAGATGGGGGGTGGTTGATGGAGTAAGGACGAGACATTAATTGTGGAAAAACCAAGCCCTTATTGAAGGAGTGAAGAAAGCGAACTCGTGGGGGTGGGGCTATCCATGTCAGCTTGTGTTTTCTTTCTGCTGTACTGCTACAGAAATGAAGGGCCCTTGGGACCAGAAGTTAGGAATCACGCTGACAAAAAAAAAGAAAAAGAAAAAAAAGGCGTAGTCGTCGCGGGGAAAAATTGTGGAACAAACTGATCGGTTCGGAATTGGATGATATGAACACGATTGAACGGGATGCCCCTTCGGAACAGCGTCCCCACCATCACGAAGCGCAAGCAAACGCAAGCAACGAGGAGACAAGAGGAGAGAGGATCTGGGAAGAACACGTTTGCTTTTTTAGTCAGCCAACAACAACAAGGTTTTGTTTCGTTTTTTGCAAACACAACCCAATCGAATCATCTTTGATCTTTCTCTCCCTTTGGTTTCCTGCTCCTGGAAAAAGAAAGTAGTAAAAAGCCCAAAAAGCAAACATCAACAAACTTAAAAGCGGACAGACCGCCCAAAACAAAATCCAAGTCAGTCTTCGCTTGCCTACCTCTGGCCTGACGATTCTGAAATAAACCCGGATTCCAATGATCCATACCCATCAAACCATTCCTTGTCTCTCTATACTATTATTCTTCCCTAAACTCGAAACCCAAACCGAAAATCCGAAATTCATAAACGCCAGGAACAGGTGGGACGATAAAAAATAAAAATTTCCATCGGAAGGAAGAGAAAAAAAAATGGAAGCAATCAAGTCGGGCACAGGCTCAGGCTCAGGCTCAGGCTCCGGCTCCTGCTCATCGCCTGCTGCTCATCCTCGTCGTCTAATATCCTCTCATCAAACTTTTCATTCATCATCCACTCGTACTGCCACCATATGCCTAATTATAATATTATTGACTTTCTCTTATTATTTACGAACACATTGCGATTACCACGACTCTGCGCATCCATCCGGAAGTTTTTTTTCTTCTCCCCTCTTGCCAGTCGTTCGTTCATTGTTCGTTTTCATTCTTTGTTATTGTTATTGTTGTTCCTTGTTGTTGTTCCTGTTCCGTCCTTGTGTTGGTATGCGCTATTATTATTCTCCTCCCCCTTTTTCCATCCATCCACAACCCTATTCCTTCCTCTCGCCTCATCACATCTTCAATCCTCCACCGCATGCGCATCCTCTCCTTTCCTTCCTTCCTCTGGTTTCTTCCCTTCCGCTTTTCCACCATCACTTTGCCCCCTTTTTTCCAATCCACCACGATTCCTTCCCTATGACACATAAATCGACGATGCCTGCCGCCAGATCCAGGGTTTCCGGCCGACGCATGCCCTAATATCCGACGGGCGAGGCGGTTCTCTCCCCCCCCTTTTGTTTGTTTTGGACCAGGATTTGATCGCCTATTAGGTAGGGTTCCGCCGATCCATCCCACCATGGACACGCCTCCGCCGTCGGATGCCGCCGCCGCCATGCCAGGCCCGGGGAGTTCCGGCGGGTCCATGGAGAGGAAGAAACCGGCGGCGGCAGCACAGGAAGGAGCTGCAGCCACGTCGGCGGAGAAGCCCGTCAAGAGGAAGATGAAGACGGCGTACCAGTTAGACCTACTAGAGAAGACATATGCTGGTTCGTGTATTTACATGTTTGCTAATGCTTCTCTACTCTCCGCGGTTTGCTTCTGTTATTTCCCCCTACTTCTCCCACTTCTCCTCCTCTCTTATCCCCTCCCCTCTCTACTCCGACTTTTATTAACTTGCTCTAACATCCGCCTTACTCTCACTTCTCCTTCCCTCCAGTTGCATCCTACCCTTCCGAGGCAGTCCGTGCAGACCTCTCCGTTAAGATCGGCCTCACAGACCGCCAGCTACAGATGTGGTTCTGCCACAGAAGGCTCAAGGACAGGAAAGCCAACGAGATGGCAGCAGCTACCGCGGCAGTCTCCGGGGGCTCCTCAGGTGGTGCCGCTGCCGGAGGTATAGGTGCCACAAGTAGCGCTGCAGGTGGTGGTGGAGGCTCCGCCTCTACCTCCGCAACTTCCTACCACCACCCTCACCCACACCACCATCAACACCACCAACAGCAGCAGCACCATCATCACCATCATGACCCGACGCCAGTACCCAGGAAGGCGCTGGCGCGCATGTCTTCCACAGCCGCCATTCCCAGGATGACTGCTATTGAAATGCCACCTCCACCACCACCCCAACCAATGCAGATGCAGGCCATGAGGGGCAGGTACTATGACCACTTGCCCACAATGCCGCCACAGCCGTCAGTGGCGGAGATGAGGGCGATTGCCTTTGTGGAGTCGCAGCTAGGGGAGCCAATAAGGGAGAATGGGCCTATTCTGGGGGTCGAATTTGATCCTTTGCCACCAGGTGCATTCGGAGCACCCATAGGTAACTAAGATCATCATGCAACTGCTGCATGCTTCATCATCAGACATTTTTTGTGTTTAACATTTCTTCTTTTGCAACAGAAACTGCTTCACATATTAAGCAGCAGCCACCACCACCTCGGCCATACGAAACCAAGTTGTTCGACAGGCATGAACCAAAACCCATCAAGGTATTACTTCTATTACTCTATGATCATTCTCATCGTCTGCATTTTGCATTTTTAATCAAACCATCTTCTTCAATCAGCATTCGTCTCATCAACCTCTTTTTTTCAGACCTCCGCATTCATGCCCAGTCTAGAGCAATCTTTCATGCCCAGCTCTTCCTCTGGAGGGAAGAGGAAAGGCACACTCACCAGTCCTCATGTGGTTCAGCCCCAACCTGTTCCCAGAACCGTGCATGAATACCAGTTCCTTCCTGAACAGCCCAGTGTCCGTGCCGAGGCATACGAGAGGCACGCTACTCCATCACATTACTACGATCCCTCTGCTGATCCCATCGCCGCAAGAGGAGTGTCGCCTGTACAAGCAAGCACACCATATATGCACGGTCATGATCCCGTCTCGCCTGCTTACCCTCTCCACGATCACGGACACAGTGCGGGTATACTGGCTCAGAAAGGAAGCCAGCATATGTACTCACAGGGCACACCAAGTGATTATGAAGGATACCCTCCTCACAAGCCCTTGTATCCGCCTACGTCAGTGGCAGCGGCAGATGCTCCTCCGTATGGTGCTCAGCACTTACCGGGTATGGAGAATCCGTTCATGACACCAGACAGGAGGATCTACCAAGAAGAAGATCCTGCTGTAAGGATCGAGAGGAAAAGAAAGGTAGCTATTTCGCCCACATGCATCATTCATGAATAGCTTGCTGTTCTCATAATTAAACTGTGGATACATTCTTTGCATCTTTTTGATGGATGAAGTATAATGATTCTCGAATACATCTTTTTTTATAAGCATATAATATTTGAATTCTTAGAGTGAAGAAGCAAGGATTGCCAAGGAAGTAGAAGCCCATGAGAAGCGCATTAGACGGGAGCTCGAGAAACAAGATATCCTGAGACGAAAGGTATGTAATATAATAAACACCAACAATTCATAAGTTGCAACATCTCTCTCAGAGTTTGTTAGGCCTGGTATTCATTATCAACTGGTTTCTCATATTTTAAGAGAGAGGAACAAATGAGGAGAGAAAAGGAACGCCATGATCGAGAGAGGAAAAAGGAGGAAGAGAGACTGTTGCGAGAGAGACAACGAGAAGAGGAGCGGTACCAGCGAGAGCTTAAGCGAGAACATGAGAGGCGGGAGAAGTTCCTTCAGAAAGAAAATCGAAGGGTATGTGACTAACTGTTTGTTTATGGGTATCCAATTGAATTTTGCTGATTCGTTTGGGTATTTTTTCATCTTCTTCTCATTCCATTGAGATGAGCACAGGCTGAGAAACAAAGGTTGAAGGAGGAAACGAGGAGAGAAAAGGAGGCTGCTAGACTCAAGGCTGCTCATGAGAGGGCCACAGCTCGTAGGCTGGCAAAGGAGTCCATGGAGCTCATTGAAGATGAGCGCTTGGAGCTCATGGAGTTGGCAGCATTCTGCAAAGGATTACCATCCATCATCTCCCTTGATAGTGACACTTTGATGAATCTCTACACATATAAAGGTGCCTATCCCTGACGATTTTTTATTTATTTTTATTACAGTACTTATCACTTTAAAGCATAAAACCCATTACTTGCACGTCCAAACCCGTACGTTTTTATTTTTTGTATTCCGTGAATTCTTCCTTAAAGATCCATACATTTACTCCCTTCATTTTTCATGAATCCAGATAAATTATGTGAATTTCCTCCAAGTTCTGTCAAGTTGAAGCGGCCTTTTGCTCTCCAACCATGGTTGAGCTCGGAAGAAAACATTGGAAGCTTGCTGATGGTATGCCTTGGATCTTTTAAATCATTCATTGCAATATCTATTGCTGTTAGTGTTATGACAGAGTGTACTCTTTAGTGGGAATTGGAACAGCACAGTTTTATCATTTCATTGGCTATGATGGGTGAGTGTAGGCATATATAGAAATTCCAAAATAAGGTGTGCCAAGTAAAAACAATAGGAGTGTGTTTAAGAAACTAGGCTAATTGCTACGTATGTTGCCATTGAATCACATGGTTAAAATCAAGAGATGCTTATAATCATGGAACAAGACTTCGACTTCGAGCCAACTTCGACAAGTGTTGACATGGAAGTTTGTGGAAATGTCAAGGATTTTTACAACCAAACATCGATGCAATTTCGACAAAAATTAAGCTAAAAATAGTCATTTTGTGATGAAAAACGACAGATTTCAGCAAATCTAGCTAAAAAACACAATATATGTTTACATATAGCTATCCATATAGGTTTACATATGTAGATAAATACACGATTATATACAATCGTCTCCGAACTACGGAGTTCTTCCATATATAGAGTTTTGTGACAATAAACAAACTATATAAAAATGGTGTAAATCTATGGTAGATTTACCGGAGGGGGTCGGTCTATTACTATTAGCTTAGAATAGTAAAAAATAACATCAAAATCATCTTACCTCAAGCTCCAACACGTTTTCCCCCTCACACAACAAACTCCACAATATACCAGAAGAATGTCGCCAACTTCGACCACTTCGACAGATGTCGAGGACATTGTGGAATTTTTGTATGGACTTGGGTCAACTTCGTCGACATATGGGGAAATGTCGACAACTTCGACGAAATGTTGAGGATATTGTGGAATGAGGATGTTTACGTGGATTCGACGTCGTCGGCTGTCGACATCGACATTATCGGCGAAATTTCACCCCATGTCAACAACATTTAGTTCCATGCTTATAATCTTACTAGACTTTTCTTTTTACCAGTTCTGATATAATTGATGAGATATTCTGCTTGAGTAGTTGTTTATAGCTCCATTCAGATAGGAATGTGGTCCAGCTACCACAGGTTGTATATCATTTGATGAATGGTGCACCAAAAAATGCTGTAAGTATAAAATAAAGGTGTCTGTAAGTGTATGGGGTGATTGTTCTTGCTGTTACTTGAAGTTGCAACTGGGATCAAAAGCTCCTTGTAACTGAGGAGAAAAAAACCGTCATTCTTTATTAGAGGGCATTAGTTTGTATTGTCCTCAGCACAATTTTATTGCCTGTCGATCTCAAAATCAGTGACAACTGTTACAGAACAACTGAACATGTCTATTTTTTTTTTTAATCTTTCTATTAAATGCCTGTTATACAAAAAATAAATTAATTGTGTGTGATCTTTATAGCTTGTCATTCATGCATACAATGCTAACCGCTCATACTCCTTCAACTTACTCATGCTCCTTGTCATATTTTGGGCCTATTGTCTTCTGTTTTTATGTCATTGAAACTTATCCTAGCTGGTTGGTTTATGCTATTTCAGGTGTGGAGGTTTCTAATCACCTTCTCTGATGTACTTTCACTTTGGCCATTCACGCTTGACGAGTTTGTTCAGTCGCTTCATGACTATGTATGACTTTTTGACTCATGAGTTTTTGATTATTTTTCTATCTGTAAGGCATTGTATGGATTGATCCTTTTGTTTTCTTGATTCGTAGTTTTTTTCTTCTTCTAGTTCTTGTGTATTGATATTCTACTGTGTCTATTATTCTTTAGACGTAATTATAATCCTTTTCTAAATAATTAAACTAGAAGATCTTTTAGCCGTATATTCTCTCTTTCTTTGATGCTTACTTCGACAAACTTATTTTTAACTTTTTGAGTGATATCTGCCATGTTATCAGGATTCAAGGTTATTAGGAGAAATACACATTGTGCTACTTAGATCTATCATTAAAGACATAGAGGATGTTGCACGAACTCCTGCTATAGCATCAGGGGTCAATAATAGTGCTGCAAATCCTAGTGGTGGTCACCCTCAGATTGTTGAAGGGGTATTTCACTATCTAATCATTATTTTTGAGCTTGACATCCCTCTTTCTCTATGTTTGCATTATATTCTCGGTCTTCTGATCATCTAGCCATTTGTTAGGCATATGCTTGGGGCTTTGACATACTTAGTTGGCAGCACCATCTGAATCCACTTACGTGGCCTGAGATATTGAGGCAGTTTGCACTATCTGCTGGTTTCGGTCCACATCTGAAAAAGAGAACCATCGACAAAACTTACTATCAGGATGAAAATGAGGTAAGCAATTGATGACCTGTCCACTTAAGTAGTTATCCTAACATGCTAGTCTGTTACTATCATGCATTCAAAAGTCCTTTTATCGTGTAATATTAGTTGAGAAGTTCTACGCAGTTCCTTATCCGAGACAGTTACTCAAGAGGACACTAAATATAACTCAAGTAGTTCTTATATAATTATCATCAAAAGGGGCTTTGTAATTAATTATTTTTTTTGATGATTCAAGATTAACCATCTATTTCCCTTATGTTTAGGGGCATGATGGTGAAAATGTTATATCCACACTGCGAAGTGGTATGGCTGCTGAGAACGCTCTTGCGGTGATGCAAGAGAAAGGCTTTTCTCGGTTGCGTAAATCCCGGCATCGATTGACTCCTGGAACAGTAAAGTTTGCCGCATTTCATGTACTTTCATTGGAAGGACCAAGAGGGTTGACTATATTAGAAGTCGCAGATAAGATACAGGTGATTGCATTTTATTTCCTTCGATTTCTACAGGTGACTGCATTTGTTTCTTTTATTTCCTTTCTGGATTCTGTTGCCTCATTTTCTTCGGGAATCTGTTGTTTCATATTCTCCTCTACAGAAGTCAGGGCTCAGAGATCTCACAACGAGCAAAACACCCGAAGCATCTATTGCAGCTGCATTATCTAGGGATACAAAACTCTTTGAAAGGACAGCTCCCTCAACGTACTGTGTTAAAGCAGCTTACAGAAAAGATCCTGCTAATGCTGAGGCAATTCTTGCCGCTGCAAGGGAGAAGATACAGGTGTTTCAGAATGGACTCTCAGAATCCGAAGAAGCTGAAAAGGAAGCCGAAGATGTAGAAGATGTGGAAAGAGATTCAGAAAGTGAAAGCATTGATGATCCTGAAATAGATGCTGACGATCTTGATGAACATGACAACATCTCTAAAGAGGTTGCATTTGACAACGAAGTCAATATCTCAAATATATCTCATAAATTAGTTAATGGAAAACATATCATATCCGATGAGGTCTGTACAATTCAGTCAGACAATATTTCAAGCATTGACAAGATTCACCAGTCAATGCCTCAGAAAAATCTTTCTTCCGGCGTATCTGGATTGAAATCAGATGAGCTGGTTTCTATAGAAATTGGTAACAACAGTGAATTAAATAACACTGATGGCGAAGATACAGAGATTGATGAAAGCAACAGCGGGGAATCATGGGTTCAGGGCCTGATGGAAGGAGATTATTCTGTTCTTAGTGTGGAGGAGCGTCTTAACGCCCTTGCTTCTTTGGTTGGTGTTGCAATTGAAGGAAATTCTATTCGGATTGTCTTGGAGGTAATGCTCTGCACTCTTCTCTTCCAGTTATCAGTGTCACCAAAAATCTGAAAACTCTTCTCTTTTTCAGGAACGTTTGGAAGCAGCTAATGCTCTGAAGAAGCAGATGTGGGCAGAGTCTCAGGTAGATAAACGGAGAATGAAAGAGGAGTATATGAATAAGATGGAATTTTCTTCTTTATCTGGGTTGAAAAGTGAGACAACTCAGGCAAATACGATGCCTTCTGATAGTCATAGCCCTTTACTTGCTGTTGATAATAAGGGCCTTGATGTGAATCTTAATTCTGATGTGAAAGATGAAGTCTTTGATCTTGAGAATGTCAATGGGTTCAGTACCTTCTCTGCAGAGAGGAACATAGTTGGTCAAGATTATTCTACAAACCAGGACAATGCCCAACCTTCACAATATGGATATGTAGCAGAGAAATCACGCTCCCAGATGAAGCTATATATTGGTTATAAAGCAGAGGAAATTTATGTGTATAGGTCTTTGCCGTTAGGTCAGGATCGCAGGCGCAATCGATATTGGCAGTTTGTTGCATCTGCCTCAAAATATGATCCTGGTTGTGGCAGAATCTTTTTTGAGTCCAGGGAAGGGTTTTGGAGGCTGATTGATTCAGAAGAGGTAAGGATCAATTTTTCTTTTTCACAGTATCCATTCAGCAAATATAATTGTTTGGTATTTGGTATCTTTTGTTTGTATTTCTGCCTTTAAACGAGTTGGGTGCTAGGTATGCTATCTATAAAGTTAGTATCACAATAGTATTGCCCCTAAAGAATCTCACATTTTGATATTACAATATTAGCCTGGATGATTCTTTGAAATTGAAAGCATGAAACTGTAATCTTGTAGAAAACTGCAGAGCAGCAAATTAAACAAAGGATATTTATGATGAACAAAGAATTTTACAGATAACTGAGATCAGTATCAACTATCAATTGCTTATATGATTTTTAAATGATAACCATAATAATTCACATGTATATTCATTATTCATTCTTTCTAGAAAAGATCTAAATTTTAATACTGTTGATGAAATCTCCATGACTGTGGTGCCAAATTGGAGGATATCAGATAGCAAAGGTTTCAATGTATTAACCGAGTGCTTGCGGGACTGGCATAACGGTACATTAATATAAGTAGCCTGTCTAGGCAGAATTTGAACTCCACAAGTGAATTGCATAAAGATTAAAGAGTGAATAGAGTAGAGAGCTGGTAATGGATTATGTGGATATTAGGTATAAATCTGCAGTTTATTCTAGAGATGCCTTAAATTTTAATACTGTTGATGAATATCACCGTGACTATGGTGCCAAATTGGAGGATATCAGATAGCAAAAGTTTCAATGTATTAACTGAGTGCTTGCGGGACTAGCTACAGTACATTAAAATAAGTAGCCTGTCTAGCCAGCATTTGAACTCCACAAGTGAATGGCATAAAGAGTGAATAGAGTAGAGAGCTGGTAATGGATTGTGTGGATATTAGGTATAAATCTGCAGTTGATTCTAGAGATACCTAAAATAATGTTGACTATTTGTTTGCCAAGTACTAGAATGCGTTGAAAAAACTGAAAACATGAAATGCTTGCAGACCGGATGACATCCCTATTTATGTATAGAAAAGTATTGGAGAGAAAGCTGCTATGTGGTTTACAGTTTTTTTTAGTAAGATCACGAATAAGGTCATTGCCTAACAGTGAAGAAGAATACCAAGGCGCCCACCTAGGTGCTAGGCAAGACGCCTCAAACTAGGCGCCCCAACATTATAAGTGTATTAAGTGGGCGTCGAAGGCCTTTTAGGAACCAATTAAGCCATGCAAATTCTAAATTATCATGGACTGGGTCAGGAGTTGATCGAATTAGGTCACATTGAGTCATTGTATGGTTGAAATAAGTCTGATATAGGTCAAATCAGGTCAAATTTTGTCAAATTAGGTCTGATTTAGGAAAACAGGTCTGATCTGGAAGAAATACGTTTGATTACGGGAAATCAGGTTTGATTTGGCCAAATTGGTTCTCATTTAAGTCTATATGGTGTAAATTAGGGGAAGTAAGGTCTGATTAGGTCACGTTATACAAAATTAGGTCTAATTTAGGCTACATCAGGTTAAATTTGGGAAAATGAGGTCTGATTTGGGGGAAATACATTTGAATTAGGGGAATCAGGTGAGATTTGTCTAAATTTGGATTTTATTTAGGTCAGTAAGGTTTGTTTAGCCCATGTCATGCAAAACTAGGTCTGATTTATGCCAAATCAGGTCAAACTAGAGAAAATTAGGTCTGATTTGGCGAAATAACTTTTTCTTTGGAGAAATTTGGTGTGATTTGGCCAAATTAGGTCTCATATAGGTAAATATAGGGTAAGTTAGGGAAAGTTCAGGTCTATGATGTTTATGCTATGCAAAATTAGATTAGATTTAAGTCAGATTAGGTTCAATTTATATCAAGATTGGTCAAATTAGAGCCAATCAGGTCTAGTTTATGATTTAGGTCAAAGATAATCGTTACAACTTAGATATTTAACTATCATATATATATATATATAGTAATGTAATTATTTGAATATAGCTACATAGCAAATGCTACTATATATGTGTAAAAATAAAATAAAAAAACAGCAAAAGCGCCTAGAAACGCCTAGGGGCCCTAGACTCCCCTTGGGAAATCAAGCTATGAACCTTTGGGAGACATTTATTTAGTGCAGACTGAGATCTTATAGCACATACACCTGATATATATATAGTAATGTAATTATTTGAATATAGCTACATAGCAAATGCTACTATATATATGTAAAAAAAAAATATAAAAACAGCAAAAGCGCCTAGAAACGCCTAGGAGCCCTAGGCTCCCCTTGGGAGATCAAGCTATGAACCTTTGGGAGACATTTATTAGTGCAGACTGAGATCTTATAGCACATACACCTGGGAATGCACCTGGGAATATGGCTATTTGTGACTTATTAAGTAAAGATGAAATATGGCTACTTCATGATCGAGTACCAAGTGGAGTTCTTTGGTCGTTTATAAAAAGTAGAGGGTCCCAAGCCAATATATTGACCTAATAAAAAACACATGATTGTCAACTACTAGTGTCAAGATTCCAAGAGGGGATACACTCAACCAGTCTCGTGAAGCGTAGTTACAAAAGTCTCAGACTTTTTAGCAAAGGTTGCGGTTCTTCACAATTTTTTGGTCAGCCAAAGAACTGAAAGTCCCAAGTTCGTCACTGTGGTGTCAAGAATTGAGGATATAACAAATTTTATAGTCATTGTACATCAAGTACCAATTTGCGTCTCAATTTATTCGTATTTAATTATGGATGAGCTGAAACACATTTGTGACGATATCTCACAATATATGCTATTTGATGATGACATAGTACTTAACATTAAAGATGCCTGAATTAGAAAGTAGGACTACATGCAGATCTGGAATGTAAAGGTTTGGGATTAGTAGAAGCACAGTAGAGTATATGCATAGCAATTTTAGCCAAGCTAGCTGGAGGTGGAATCAGGCTGAAAAAATGGCAACTTTTATGTCACATCTGAAATATCTTTTTATAATTTAATATGAATAAGTTCCCAAATTATTCTTGAATAACATGAAAATTCACAAATGTTTAACCATATTTCTACATTTTCTTCATCACTAATAATTCCTGTTAGTGAATTTCCTTTGTTTTTAATCAATGTATTTCTCTCTACATTTATATCAATATATCCCTTGGGACTTCAATGGTTATATCTATGGTGCTTTTAGGCATTAATCCTGATTAGTCTCATCTGCAGCTAAACAAGATTTATATTTATTTTTTAATCTCATCAATAAACTATTAGTTTTTAAGGAAAGGTTGTTGACACCCAGACATGGTGCAATTATTAAAGTTTATGTAATGCATGAACGTTCAAGTTATTGTATGTTGACATTATAATATCAATAGCTTATACATCTTATTTAATTCATTAAGTTACCGTTTAGTCAGTGTTATGTTGGTAGGTATGTGGCAAGTTTCATGCACAAAAGCATAATTGAACACCCAAACACTTGCCCACAATTATTTATGAAATCCATGTTATTGATTTTTTTTTTTTCAAATCGCTGACCACAGTTTATTAACCTTCTTTTTGGGTTTTTCCTAAATTTGATGAATAATTCTAAAGCTACATTTTCGGCCGACTGAAAGAGTCTTGAATTATGTATCTTTGGTCATGCCTGTTGAATCGAGGATGTCTAAATGTGATAGTTTTTGTTCTTTTTGTATAATGATTTTTATAGGGCTACTTTGATGGATTTTTAATTGAGGCTGTCCTCCCATAAATCTATCATAAAGAAAATAATAGGTCTTTAAACTTGGGAAGATACATCAGCAAAGTGAGGATAAATATGCTCAAATTCCGTCCATTCTTACTAGAGTCGTTTGAACCAACTTAACTCGGGGAGAGCTTATAGGGAGAGATTTGAATCTTCAGTTGAGATGAGAAATAACATCTATTACAGAGCTGAATTAGAAAAAAGTCTATATAGCACCCTGGACATGTTTGTACTTGAGGCTTAGATGTGGTGATGGTGGGATCACATTTTAACAATCTTCAGGTAGGAGAATGAACTTTTAACAAAATGTAGGGCACAATAATGCAGTTGATGTTTGTGGTGTTCAATAATTAGAGTCGATAACTAATATATGCTTATTTATTCGTTCTTCAATATACAAAAGGACACACTTTAGGTGTTCAATCTTCATGCAGTCTGCTCTGAAGCAAATCACACCTGCATATGCAGAAGAAGAAACATGCACACCCACAATTGGATGAGAAACAATGTTCTTCCCCTATAGATTAATGTTCTGTTTCCACTGCTTGAGGTTCTGATCTTGGAGTTAATTTTATGCAGGTTTTTGATGCACTTATAGCTTCTCTTGATACTCGTGGGATCAGAGAATCTCACTTACACGGCATGCTCCAAAGGATTGAATCATCATTTAAGGAAGCTAGTCGGAGGCAGAATAGCCTTGTTGATGCTGTGACCTTTAATAAAGCATGCAAACTAGAACATGCTGGCATGTCTAATAACTATGATAGTCAAATAGACAGTGATAGTCCGAGCAGTGGCATCTATTCCTTTGCTTCCGATAATGCTGATGTATCAACATCTTTTAGAATTGAAGTTGGGCGCAATGACTTGGAGAAAAGTTCTTCTCTTAAGAGGTATCATGATTTCCAGAGGTGGTTGTGGAGGGAATGCATTGATCCTACGGTGTTATGTGCTATTAAACATGGGAAAAAAAGATCTTCAGAGCTTCTTAAGGCTTGCCGTCACTGCTTTGAATTGTATTTCTTAGAAGAAAGGCACTGCCCTTCATGCCATAAAACCTTCAAGAATTGCCACAATTTTGATGCAAGTTTCGCAGACCATATCTCTCGCTGTGAGGATAGGAGGAAGATGGATCCCAGGTGGTCCTCCCAACTTCCGGAGTCATCCCTTCCCACGGGAGTCAGAATGCTGAAAACTTTGCTAGCTAATGTGGAGGTACACAAATTTTGTTGGTTCACATTGTTGTAGATGCTCTCCTGATTGGTACATTATTTTCTGACCCTGTTTCTCAGACATTCTGAAAAAATATTGATTTATGATAAGATATGCCCTGAGTGTTCCTGATTCAATCTGGTTTAATTGAGATCATCAGTCAGCGTATTGAAAAACGTTCTGAGCGGCCGCTTAACCAGTCAAGACCTTCAGCCGTTTATTTTAACCGTGGAGCGCCCGTTTAGCAGATCTACAAAAATTGGCCGCTTTTTGACTGCTTAGCCTGGTTTTTCCTGCTTTTTAGCCGCGGTTGCATTTTTTTAGATGCTGCTGTACACCTATAACATTAAGTAAATTACATGGTCCAAGTATTATTGACTATAAAATAATAAACTTATACACATTAAATATTCTATGATAAGCCGTAGCTCTAATTTAGAATGCATACTTTGTAAGTCATGATAATGGAGCACTGCAATGTATACAACTAAATTACATGTATCTATTATTTAATTTAGAATGCACACTTTCATTAAATATACTGCTGTAATGTATGACTAATTGATGATATGCCAATATAACAATAAGTTAGTAACGTATACATGATAAGTCCATTATTTTACTGTTTAGCTATGTAACATATGATGCAAATTATGTATGTAGGGTGTTTTATCCATGTCAAGTCTATTGTTTACTATATTATAGCTATAATCATTGTTTCATAGTTGTCTTATAATCTATTTGGGTGTTTTATATTGTTGGGTAGAGTTGTTTAGATAAATATAAAAGTTCCAAACTGTATAGTATTTATATACACGTGTTATTTTATGAAATCATATAGGAAACTAAAACCTGTTTTTTCAAAAATGATCCGGCGTGTTTTGAAAAGCGTTCTAGGCGGCTGCTTAAGCGGCACAAGGTCTATGCCGATTAAAATGCACTCCAAGCGGCTGTTGAGTGCATTTGAGTTAATCAGTGGCTTTTAATCCGCTTTGGCCACTTTTTTCCCATTTTGGCCGCTTTTTCCCCGCTTTTTTCCGCGTTTTGAAAAGCGTTCTAGGTGGCTGCTTAAGCGGCACAAGGTCTATGCCGATTAAAATGCACTCCAAGCGGCTGTTGAGTGCATTTGAGTTAATCAGCGGCTTTTAATCCGCTTTGGCCACTTTTTTCCCATTTTGGCCGCTTTTTCCCCGCTTTTTTCCGCTTTTCCCAAGTCATATTTATACAGTAACATTAATGTCAGTAATGTAGTTGATATTTATATGAGTGTATACTTATATGCTTATATTAAATGAATATGAATATATAGTTAACTGCTGATTTAATGTGTTAGCTACTGATTTAATATTCATTCTATATTAATTGAATATGAATATATAGTTAGCTGCTGATTTAATATGTTCTTATCTACTGATTTAATATATGAGTGTATACCTATATGTTTATATTAAATAAATATGATCATATAGTTAGCTGCTGATTTAATGTGTTCTTAGCTACTGATTTAATATTCATTCTATATTAAATGAATATGAATATATAGTTAGCTAATTATTTAATATGTTCTTAGTACTAATTTAAAGGTATACATAGGTTTAATAATATAAAACATTCACAAATCATAATATTATTTATGTATATTATGTGTATAAACTGTTAAAAATATTAGAAAAATTAAGCATCCACTTTTTAAAAAAGCACGCGCTTAATCACCCGCCTGGCGATTAATCGGCTACAAGGTCTCGTCTTCTCGCTCCCCGCTTCGCGCTTTTTAAAACAATGTGACCCGCTTATCCCAGTTACAAGGTGCTGTCAGCACACTGCTTAACATTTTTTTTAAAACATTGAGGTCATTCTTTGTTCTTCTAAAAGTGTTTCCGCACACATGATTCATGAGTCACCACCGACAAAAAGAAATTCCCTAGTATCTCTCTTTGTTGATTAACAAAACTGGGTGGCGGGAGTATTGGATGGATGACTGAGTTTAATTTTGGCTACAGTGCATATGAGGGGCACCCGTATTAAGGTTTGAAGTGCAACTGAATCTATTAGGCACTTACATTAATACGCCAAACATCCCCTGACATTGAATCAGGCGTTTGACATCAATCTCGATAAACCACGAGTCAAACTGCATCTAAATTCTACTTATCCGCACAGCAGCACATCCCCCCCCACCCCCAATCTCCAAAGAAGTCCAGATGGTCTGCCTTATGAGTAATGGAAGGAATCGAGCTAATATTTTGTTTTTTTATATTTCTGTATTGCTTAGATCCTAAAAGTCTATTATGTTGTTTTTAACCATTCCTGAAGCACTTTTTGAAATCATGACGGCTGCTGTTATGTTGCAGGCTTCAATTCCATCTGAAGCTCTTCAGTCATTTTGGACAGATAGCTATCGCAGATCTTGGGGGCTTAAGTTGCATGCAGCAACATCTTTGGAAGATATATTTCAGGTTTTGTCTTTGTTGGTTCTGTAATTCTTTCTTTATGTTAAGATTTCTTCTTGTGTTGTACGCTTGTAGTTCTTTGTATGCTTGCCTGCCTATTTTTTGTCTTAGGCTCATGTCTCAACCTGTCATTTCAGGATAGTTCTTATAAGTTGCATAATTAGTTATATCTTGCCATGCATATACAATGCATCTTTTTCTAGTGGTGCTCCCTATCCTTGTTTAAAACATGGATTCTCTTCAAAAGTTGTCTATACCCTGTAGAAAGGATTGTTTTCATCGGCCAGTATATAGATCTAATTGCTGAAGGTTGGCTTGATGTCCAACTGTGAATTCCTTAGATTTTAGTTTAACTGTTGTTTATATGTAAGTTTAATCAATGTTTAGGTTGCACTGAACTATAGATTGCTTTATATGTAGCGTTTCCAGAGGACGACTTCATGGCTAAAATGATATTTTTACCTAATTCGAAAATCTAGTTGTAGCTTATTTAGAAAAACAGGTTGTACTAAGTTGTATATTGCTATACAAGTATACATATAATGGTTCTCATACATAAGTAGCCCTGTGCAATTTTGGAATCAGTCTATTATTGCTATATTGCTATCATTGCTATTATTGCTATCATTGCTATTATTACATATAATGGTTGTATATTGCTATACAAGTATACCCTGTAGGAACGATTGTTTTCATCGGCCATTATATAGATCTAATTGCTGAAGGTTGGCCTGATGTCTCTTAGATTTTAGTTTAACTGTTGTTTATATGTAGTTTTAATCGATGTTTAGGTTGCACTAAACTATAGATTGCTTTATATGTAGCGTTTCCAGAGGATGACTTCATGGCTAAAATGATATTTTTACCTAATTTGGAAATCTAGTTGTAGCTTATTTATTTATTTTTTTGGTCGGTCAAAAGGCATGTTACTATTAAAACCAAAAAAACTTTGGGCACAAAGTACCCCATTACATCGACAGGAGCTAAAAGCTCAATAAAAGATCAAAATCCCCACGCAGGGCACCATCGCAATTTAGCAACAAAGATTGGGAAGGAAAGTTCAGCTCCAAATCACTCCTTCATGCAAAGCACAACACCAACTGTCTATTGAAAGTACCCACAATTAACATCGACAGGAGCTAAAAGCTCAATAAAAGATCAAAATCCCCACGCAGGGCACCATCGCAATTTAGCAACAAAGATTGGGAAGGAAAGTTCAGCTCCAAATCACTCCTTCATGCAAAGCACAACACCAACTGTCTATTGAAAGTACCCACAAATTGTGGTACTAAGCCAAGATAAAGGAGATCATTCGAGCTAACATCCCGCCACAGCATCTAGTTGCTCACCCGCAAGGTTCATGAAAACACAAAGTAGCTATAAACACAGCAACAAACCACACAACCCCAAAAGGCTTCTGCTACACGCAGCAGCAAAGCAGGCACTGAAGAAGAGAAGAGGAACCACCCTTCTTAAGCCCAAACCCTCGAGATGTGCCAGAATGCATAAAGCATTTCGTCAAACACCTAGCAGGTGTTCCACCCAGCCGAAGCAGAGAACCTACTTCGGCCCGCCAAAGGGACACCACCGGCCGGACAAAGCTTCGAGCACCCTTAAAACTCAGGAAACTACTGTTAGCACAGCAGCACCACTCCAAACACCCGAAGGGTGAAGAACCAGCTGCAGCAGCAGAAAGCAAACTGCCCAACCATCTAATCGTGAAGAAACCCGAACAACTGACCAGGATGGCCCAAAAACACAACACCTACCAACCAGTCCTCCCTCCAGGGACCAGCCAGGAGGTGTAGCTTATTTATTGCTATACAAGTATACATATAATGGTTCTCATACATAAGTAGCCCTGTGCAATTTTGGAATCAGTCTATTATGTGTTTTTGTTACTTCATCCAATCATCGATAGCAAAAAGGCCTATAACTCTTATACTAGAGAAAGTAATTTCCCTTGCTGGGGCTGTCTTGTTACCCTTGAAGGTCTTCACAGATTCTGTGTTTGCTTCTGCGTGTTTTCATTTATATAATTGCTTCATATGGCACTAAAAAGGAAATGCTATTAATATGAGTATCAAATTTATTTATATAATTGCTTCATATGGCAGTAATTTTTTTGTTGAGATGCAAGTAAATCAAAGGAAGAAATGAACACAATTGCATACAATAATCTTCAATGCTTTTTGGTTCTTGACTAGAAAATTTAAGTTGCAATTATTTTGATTATAGATTAAGTCATTATTACCATCAATACTAAGTAAAAATTAATGATGAAACTAATAACGCTTCTGATGGATTTTGGATTACCCGTCAGGCATCAAGTAAATTTTACTTGAAAAAACGACACATGCTATTTATTAAGAACAAAAAATGAACACTATAGTTTTTGTATTTGCTGCAGATATTGACCGTGTTGGAGTCTGCTCTAAAGAGAGATTTCTTATCTGCAAATTTTGAGACGACAAGTGAACTGTTGGCATCATCCACTTCAAATTCGGCCATTGAAGCTTCAGTAGACCATTTGAGTCCTGTTGTTGTTCTTCCATGGGTGCCAAATACAACAGCTGCTGTTTCCTTGAGATTGTTGGATCTTGATGCCTCGATACACTATAATCTGAATTTAAAGTCTGAGATTCTCGAATTTAAACAAGCTGATGACTTTGTGAGTTATATTTTCTACTGTTATTTTATTAATTTGACGTGTCTGCAAGATATCACCGCAGTGCTATCTGCTTCGACTTTTTTCTTCTGTGCTTTGTCTTTTGGTATAATGATAATAGAGCTAGAATTATTTATGATTTTCCAGCCTAAACCATTCTGTAAAACCAGAAATTTGCTTTCCAGTTCGGATTAAATAATGGTATTTTACAAATGGGCACATAAGTAACAACCCTGTGCACAACCAATATTTGCTATCGCTGCAGATTATAGCAAATCCTATTGGGCGATATTCTTACTTTAACTTTCAAGTATCTACTCTAGTTCTTGAACAAATGGGTTGCCACTGCCTTGCTGACTTTGTATATAATGTGTATGAATACTTTCAAAGTGAACCAACTATGCTTCATTTGAGCTTTCGTGTCATTTGTGATTGATTATATTTTTTATTTTTCTTTCCTGCAGAAACTTCCATCTAGGTATGATGTAGTCAAGAATGCTCCAGAGTTTGAGCCTGCTGGTACATCAGAACCATTTAGTTATCAGAAGGAGCGCAACTGGCTTGACCCAAGCATAGGGCGTGGTCATGTACGTGGTAGAGGAAGCCGGGGTAGGGGACGGGGCCGTGGACGCGGTGGCAGAGGTTCTCGAGGTGGTAGCAGCTTGGTGGTGCGGCATGAGTTTAAGGAAGAAAAATTGGGCACTTCAGAACGAACAGCAAGAAAACCAACAAAAAGAGGCAGAGGTCGGGGTCGAGGTACTAGACGAGGTCGTCGGTCAGTTAGGCCTAGGAAAGCACCACAAAGCAGAGTATCAATTCAAAAAGATATGGATATGAGTGGCTTTCTTGATGTGGACACCAATACCAATTCCATTAGCCGAGAATCTCCAAGAAGTTCTGAAGGGGATGGCTGGAACCTTTCTGAAACAAGGCGTGAATTTGCTGAAGAGGAGGATAACAGTGTTGACTCTTCTGCATATAATGACAATGGACAGGCATCAGATGATGAATACGATGATCAAGCAACTATAGGATATGCTGGCAACAGTGGAAGACAACCTGGGGCCTTAATGGATGACGAAACAAGTGAGGAGGAGGACGACGATGATGATATGGATGAGGTTGGTGATGGAAATGATGATGGGGACTATGGTGATGGTGATGGTATCGAAGATGAAGATGATGATGGGGACTATGTGAATGCTGATGAAGACATAAATGGAAATGAAGATGGTGACAGGGGTTATGGTAATGGCAATGACGATGGAGATGGGGACTATATTAATGATGAGTCTGATGAAGATGACGATGATGAGGACATGGGTGAAGATGATGACGGGCTTGAAGGGGGTGGTGTTGATGGTGATGGGAACGGTGGGGAGGATGATACAGATTCCTATTCATCAGATTATAGTGAATGATGAAAAACTGTGAGGAGATTGATTATATTCATGCATAAGAGGTGGCCCCTTTTCATGTATAAGATGCCCATACAGGAATGTGAATCAAAGGGAATGGGCAGTAAAGGCCCAAATTTTGACCCCCTTTTGATCTGTTGGGTCGAGCGAGGGGCTGGTTCGAGAGAATATACAAGTGGAGAAATGGGTTTGTTTAAAAGTTTAAGTGGGGTAGCATATAAATACACTAACCGCAGGGGACATGCCAGTCCTGGACACTGATGACATTTTCCTTAAAAGCATGTACAACAACTGTAACGTTGTGAAACTGCCTTTTTTCAGAGGGCATTTCTAGATTATGTACAGATACTGTAATCCTCAATATCAATGTCGGCCTCCTTTTTTGTTGTTATTACATTCTTACACCCGATGGCCTTCTTTCATTTGCTGGAAAATAAACGAAAACTGTTTGGAAGATTCTTAAGCAAAATCTGGTGGTCATGGTTCATGTATTAAACGTGCAGATAGATATGATATATTGTGGAATTATAGGACGAACCTGAAGCGAAGAAATGTCATTACACAGCATTTTATTGCATCTTTACGACACAGTATGGATTGGTCCCAGTCGTAAGTGCCGGCTTCTAGTAGTAATTAAAGCCTAAGAACTAAGAACAAAGAACTTTAATATATATAAAAAAAAGAACTAAGAACTTTACTACTGGTCTCAATTACTTCACTTTTTGAAGCCACCAATAACATAACCACTGCATCTCAATTCGTTGTCATGCTTTTAGATTCACGGATCATCTTATACTTGTTTCCAGTAAAATGGTTACCATGAATTCTGACTGTGATGTTCCAGACAATGGAACTTGTTTACTGGAGGCTTTGTCTCTTATGCGGACGCTTGGCTGATGGTAAGAATGTTGGGTCTGTCAATGTTTCAAAGGGATAACATGAAAATTTGCGCTGTTTACGGCATGGCCACCGATATCTAGGTTGACAATCACGCTTGTTGTTATACATACTAGAATGATGAAGATATACACGATCTATACACAATCACACCGACCGTGCGGACTCTACTGGACACGAGATCTTTACTAACGGCAATGATTCAACAGTTGCGACTTTTGCCGGTAACAACGACAATTGGATAACCCCCACGCGACGAATAACCATGACTACAATACCCGAAATAGTGGATCTGATGGTAATTGACAAGTCTTTATTAGGAGGGATGGCCATAATTATAGCTAGCATTCTTAACCTTTCCGGCTGCCCTCTGACTCATGTTATGAGTGTATCCCAATCTGAGCTTTTGATATTGCCAATCAAAGTTAGTGAACCGTTCTCTGCAGATTTGAGGAGTATTTAAGTCAATATTCCAGGTATTCAGTCCTATATAAATGTCAGATGCAAGAAGCAGGGCCTTCGTAATTAATACATGAGATCTAGTTACGGCCATAACATGACCCTACAAAAACATCAATAGGGCCTCGTGGATATCAAAATTAGAACCAATCACCTTCGTACTGCAAACCATTTCCCGTCACACAAAAACGGGAATCATACCAGACCATGTAATCAAAACCGAGATACAAAGTTGAGCTACGCAATCTGAAAATCCATTATGTCAAAACCTAACAAGGAAAGAACACTTTGCATTGATTTACAATTTCACCAAATGTCGAACCATAAATGTAACGGTCTTGAAACGGAAATACAAAAAAAAAAGCAAGACTGACATGCATCTGAAATGGATATCCAAATTGGAAACTTGGAGTGCGATCTGAAATGATAAGCTAACTGAAAAATTAGGGGCAACGGGTCCTATGGAGCAAATAAGAAATTGATATGTAATTATAAGACAACTAATATGCATACGTTGCGACACGGGTACCACAATATGATATCTGCAAACAGATCATGTAAGGTGTATCCTATTGGTCTATTATTTCATCAAACTTGCTAGCCAAAGGGGAATCCGACACCCCAAATTCTAAACATACACTTGAGCTGAAGCATCGAATTTCTGACTCATAATATCAAAGAGATATCACACATCGAATATCATACATTAAGAATAACTAAAATATGTATATCTTAAACATTATGCATGAAAGCTAACATAAAAATGTGTACCTTTTTACATAACTTATTCTGGAGTCATGTACACTAGTAGTTAAGTCTCACGGCCTTCACATTGGTGCTTAGGTCATATATTCGTGTCGATCTACACTATGGTGCCTAGACCTCATGACCTGCACTAAGGATCAAGGTCGTGCCTCTTGAGTTGGCCTGCACTAAGGGCTTGTGCCTCATGACTTGCATTAATGGACTGGGTAATGTCTCTTGAGTTGATCTGCATTAAGGGCCAAGAATTTGAATACATGGATCTTAACGGAATATGATCTTTTAAATACTTAACATGAACCTATCTGAATCTTAATTATTATGAGAAATCTTAATAATATATAATTAATTTGAAATCTAAAACATATGGTCACATAAGTCATGAATACTTACTTAACAACATTAATATATAAATATGCTAAGAATAATATATACTAAATACTCATGGACATGGACCGCTTACCTTTGTGGCAACAACCTAAAATTGGATCTTAGATGTGTTGGATCCTAGATATTAGACCTTCAAGATATATCACAAGATAAGGTTGCTAAATAGGTAATTTGAGTGCAACTAAAACATGCATAGCAAGAGAGAGAGAGATTGAACATACACCAATTGACAAGCTATTTAGAGTGGTTCCACACTTCAAACTAGAAGTGAGTCTATCCACTACCTAGAGAGGTCAACCTCTAGGATTTCTTAATCATTGCACTCTTATATTCATTCATAAGACTTACAATACATGACCACCAAATGACTTACCTATCCAATACAAAGAGTCTTCAACCTTACCAAGGACTTACCCACTTTGCAATGAGTCTTCAGACTTCACTAAGAACTTACCCACTCTTGCACAAGTCTTCCGTCTTGCAGGGATTACCCACTCTTCTTGGATCTTTAGCCTTTGACTTCACCTTCACTCGAAGAAAGCTTCCACCAAGGACTTACCCACTTGAGCAAGGAGTCTTCTGCCTTCACCAAGGGCTTACCCACTCTTGCTCCAAGTCTTTAGCCTTGATCTTCACCAAGGGACTCCTTCCCTTTTTCTTCTTTACCTCTCTTAGCCAAGAGAGAGAACCTTCATCTTCATAGTTGAAATGAGAGATAGGGAGGTGGTGGAAGTGAGAGCCTCGGAAGATATACATGTAGGACTAGCTCTCTTACAATTTTCCTACTCACTCTAACGAATATAGCAAGTGATTAAGCTTAGAGAGAGAAAGAAGGCTGTAGAAAGCACTCAACTATAGAATAGGAACCTCACATAGAGTTTTGCATTGAATGCTCAAAGCCCAAGGGGTCCAATTTATAGATGGGGATGCCTCTTAGCCTTTGGGAACACTTAAGAACGAAAACTAGCCATTTTGTGGCTTGCAACGTATATATTTTCACTTGTTGCAACTCCACAACGGCTAGAAACACTTTTCTATACTTTATCGTACAGTGCAATCAATTGAGTTTCTATAAAGGTAACTCGACCGATCCCACTAAAAGATAGGACCAATTTAGGCCATCGGTCAAGTTTGTCCTGGGTAACTTGACCGATTCACTTAAATCCGTTTTGGTCAGTAGAGGGATCGATCGAGTTCTGTGAAGTATAAACTCGACCGATCAAAAGTCATTTTCAAGATCCAATCAAGATCGGTCGAGTTTGCAACTCAACCGATGAACAACCTGATGTGAATTTTAGAAAATGGCTTTTGAGTACTTAAATATTTGATCTAAGTGCTCCTATTTTTTTCTAAGCTTAATTACAAGTAATAAAATCATTACAAGTGATTTACAATGTGATTCTAATGGATTTACATCATATTACAAAAATGTGCACTTGTATTGACTTTGACTTGTCTTTTCTCCAAGTTGAGTTGTGCAAGTTAGGGCATTTGGAGTGTGTCTATACCTAATCTAAAATAACTCAAGTAGAGACATTAGACACAATTAATTGTAATGGTTTAGTCATCATCAAAACAAGGGTTTAGTCAATTTAGACCTTGAGTCAACATTCTCCCCCTTTTTGAAGATGACAAACCATTCCATAAATATATTGAAAGCATTAAAGTAAAGTCATACCTTTGGATAAACCTAGGAGTTTCAATAGAATTGAGTTCATATGCTCCCCCTCAATTGATGCTAGTGGAGTTCTCATACTCCCCCTCAATTGATGCTATTTCTCTTGCATGGTTAACTTTCATAACATTTATAGAATACTATGTATTTTACTCATATATGTTCTACACATATATGTCTTCTCCTCCTTACATGGACATACTTCTCCTCTGCATGTAAGACATGCCTTCTCCCTATTTTATCAAAAGAAGACACACCTTTCTCCTCCTTTGTCATTTCAAAAGGTGGGAGTATGAAGAAATAAGAAACACCACTTGTTAAAGAAAAGGAGATAATAAAAAGTTATATAAGGAGAGTAGAAGAGCACAGATAGGGGCTTGTCCAAGCATAGAAAGAAAAGAAAATTAAAATATGCACTTGAACAACCCAAAAAGCAAGATAAAGTGCTGTAGAAAAATAGTAAATAGCAATTTGACCCTTAAGATGACAGAATTTTCCCAAAGAGTGTCAGGGCTCATGGCAAAGCAATGAGCCTTGCTCAGAAGGTGGTTTCTACATAAAAAACAATAGTCTTGCACCAAAAATTGAGACTAGAGAAAAAGCTGTATATAATGTAGATCTATGTATCCTGCATCACAATGTTATGCAAGCAACTCATGATAGTAGATATGTAACTCAAGGAACAAGCTTAAGCAAGTATGAAACAAGATACAAGCATATCATATAGTAGAATACCACTAGATGAGCAAAGATACCAATTATAAATAAGGCTAGAACTACATGTATGTGAACTACTAGTAGATGGTATCACAAGTTATGGCTACTAGTAGGATCTAGATCATAGCAAGAGATACCAATATACACAAGATAAATCAAGCTATGAGTAGATGTAGAGATATATCCAAACAAAGAGATATGCAATTTTAGAAGCATGAAAGGATATAACTCACTAACAAGTATGCATCATAACTAAAATATGATCACCACTAAGAACCCCAAGGTTGTATCAAAACAAGATATACACCTAGATAGATGTAGCAAGTTAGAGTACAACAGAAGCAATTTTAGACACAACCAAGAGATCCAAAGAGATCATCATAAAAACCTGCAAAACAACTCAAAGCAAGTATTTGCAAGATATAGATATACCAATTTAGAGCAATTTGAAAGACATAGTTGTAAGCAAGATAGAAAATTTAAAGCATGGCAATATGCATATATAAGGGTACCAAGGGAGTTCCATAGAATAAAGCCAATGGTTGAGAAAATCTAGTTGAGAGGGAAATTCTCATCCAAATAGCCAAATATATATTTTGTGTACAGTGTTGTCGACCGAGTTCTGTGTATTGACAACTCAACCGATGACAGCTGTTGGCAACACCCATTGGTGCCTATCGGTCGAGTTGCAAATAGGACAAACTCGAACGACAAAGCTGTTGTCATAAAGCATATATATTTTATAAAAACATATTTACAGACATGCTAAAGATATAAGCCATATCCAAACATGTGTAAGTAAGTTAGTAATGCACTATGAAAGCACTATAAATAATTTTTGAGCAAGAGTGTGAAGAGAGTCACAAAATACCACTTTTGACTCAAAAACCACATGCACATTGCATACTAACTTGACAAAAACAAGTTAGGATTGGTTATAAGCAAGAAAACCTTTACCTTTGCTCTTACCATTCCTTTTTCCACTTGTTTTCACCCTCTGCACATCTCACATTTCTTCTTTCATGTGGGTTAAGAAGTCAATTTGCAATTCAATGGCTCAAGTCAATCTATTTGCAAGTACCTACAAGAAGAAAGATGAAATGGTCCCCAATCATGTTTTTGGGTCCCGAGGGGTTAGCTTAGCAACCCAAGTCCTATTGCTCTTGGGTGCTTTCTTAAAATGACAGCAAGTAGAATAATGACCAATATCATTGCAATATTTGCATGTGCCCATAGTCTTCGAACTAGAGGATTCTCCATGGAAGATTGGATGTTCTTTACTTTTGTTATTCCTTTGACTACTATCATATCCTAAACCATGTCTACCATTTTTTTAGTAGTATGGTGTAGGATGTCATTAAGATTCTTTTTACCAACTAAGAATCTTTGCAAAGAAGATCTCAAACTATCATTATTATGCATAAGAGAAGCAATAGTAGAAGACAAATTATTGATATTATCTCTAGCATGCAAAAGATCATTTTCTAAGCAAAGAGCTTTAGTTAAATAAGAATCTCTATCAATATGAAGAGCATCTACATTATTCTCTCTACTAGTAGAACTTGAACATGATTCAAGCACATTGATTTTAGCAAGCAAGGAGGCATTTTCGGTTTCAAGCAAGGCAATCTTAGAAAGATAAATACCATTTTCATATTCGAATAATTGCAAAGCAAAATATTTGTCCTTGTTTTCATATTAAGAATATCAATATCATACATGAGAGAATCAACAATTAAGGTATGCTCTTCATTAAAACTAGGCATAAGAGGTTGAGCTTCTAGAAATCTAATCTTAACAAGTAAACTAGTATTTTCAAGTTTAAGAGAATCTACTTGAATAAGAAAAACATTTTTATAATAAAAAAAGCAAGAATTAGCATGTTAAATATCATCTAATTCTACATGCATATTATCAACAATTTTAGCAAGCTTTTTCCTTTTCCTTTTAGAAGACTTAAGAGAGGCACGAGTAGTATGAATAATAGCAATTAAAGATTATTTATCTAAAGAGTTTAGATTTGCCTCACTTGAGTCTTTGTTTGTTGATGCCATGAGAGCAAAATGACATTCTCCTTCTTCACTAGAGCTTGATCTTCCACTTGACTCTTCACTTGATTCTTCACTTGAGTTTGAGTTGGAGGAGTCCCTTGAGCTTGAGTGCCATTTCTCCTTCTTCTTATACTTCTCTTCTCTTCTCTTGTGAAGATGGATATTTTTTCCTTGTGGGCAATCTTACTTGTAGTGACCCTTCTTTCCACATGTAAAGCACCGGATGGAGGATCACTTGCCTCTGTAGAGTTTACCCTTGGAGTACATGTCATCTTCTTTAAATTGAGAGGATGGAGATGCTTGACCAATAATAGCCTTGATTTGAGCTTTACTTTCAACCTTCTTCATTCTTTTAAGTTCTTTCTCTTCTTGTCTTTCTACTTCCTCCCTCTTGTCAAGGGTGGCTTCATGTTCTTGTAGATTTCTAATGAGCTCTTCAATAGGAATATCCTTAAGAGACCTTACTTCTTCAATGGAAGTCACCTTGGGTTCCCATCTCTTGGGGAGAGTTCTAAGGATCTTTGAGTTGATCTCTCCTCTACTCATAGGATGTCCTAAAACAACAAGACCATTCACAATGGTGTTGAGCTTTGAGTATATGTTGGCTATCTTTTCCTCCTTTCCCATCTTGAAGTTCTCAAGCAGCCCTTTGAGCATGTAGACTTTGCTTTCCTTCACTTGAGCTGTCCCCTCATAGGTGATGCATAACTTTGTCCATACCTCATAGGCTATTTCACATGAAGAAATCCGATTGAACTTAGTGGGTGTCATGGAGGCATAGATGATGTACATGGCTTTAGCATTCAAGGTTACTTTCTTCAAGGTAGCTTCATCCCATTCTTCAATCTTTTCCTTAGATAGCTTGTATGGGCTGTTCACCATTTGCCACATCTCAAGACTTGATCCTTAGATGTAGAATTGAAGCCTTCTTCTCCAATAGAGGAAATTTCTCCCATCAAAGATTGGAAGGTTGATGAAGTATCTCCCATCTTGGTAGTCACCCATCTTCTCCTACTTGTTGAAGTATGCTTGGAAAAATCCGCTCTGATACCAATTATTGGATCCTAGATGGGTGATTGGATGTTCTAGAGGGGGGGTGAATAGATCTGAATGCACTTAAACAAAATTCATTAGACCTTCAAGATATATCACAAGATAAGGTTGCTAAATAGGTAATTTAAGTGCAACTAAAACATGCATAGAAAGGGAGAGAGAGATTGAACATACACCAATTGACAAGCTATTTAGAGTGGTTCCACACTTCAAACTAGAAGTGAGCCAGTCCACTACCTAGAGAGGTCAACCTCTAGGATTTCTTAACCATTGCACTCTTGTATTCATTCATAAGACTTACAATACATGACCACCAAAGGACTTACCTATCAAATACAAAGAGTCTTCAACCTTACCAAGGACTTACCCACTTTGCAATGAGTCTTCAACCTTCACTAAAGACTTACCCACTCTTACACAAGTCTTCAGCCTTGCAGGGATTACCCACTCTTCTTGGATCTTCAACCTTTGAATTCACCTTCACTCGGAGAAGCTTCCACCAAGGACTTACCCACTTGAGCAATGATTCTTCTGCCTTCACCAAGGGCTTACCCACTCTTACTCAAACTCTTCATCCTTGATCTTCACCAAGGGACTCCTTCCCTTATTCTTCTTCACCTCTCTTAGCCAAGAGAGAGAACCTTCATCTTCATGGTTGAAATGAGAGATAGAGGTGTGGTGGAAGTGAGAGCCTCACAAGATATACATGTAGGACTAGCTCTCTTACAAATTTCCTACTCACTCTAACGAATATCGCAAGTGATTAAGCTTAGAGAGAGAGGAGGCTGTAGGAAGCACTCAACTATAGAATAGGAACCTCACATAGAGTTTTGCATTGAATGCTCAACCTTGTAATGAAGCACAAGGGATCCTATTTATAGCTGCAGATGCCTCTTAGCCTTTGGGAACACTTAAAATGAAAACTAGCCATTTTGTGGCTTGAAACGAATGTATATTTCACTTGTTGCAACTCCAAAATGGCTAGAAACACTTTTCTGTACTTTTTCGTACAGTGCAATTTGTTGAGTTTCTATAAAGGTAACTCGACCGATCCCACTAAAAGACATGACCAATTTAGGCCATTGGTCGAGTTTGTCATGGGGTAACTCAACCAATTCACTTAAATCAGTTTTGGTCAGTAGAGGGATCGGTCGAGTTCTGTGAAGTATAAACTCGACCGATCAAAAGTCATTTTCAAGATCCAATCAGGATCGGTCGAGTTTGTAACTCGACCGATGTACAACCTGATGTGAATTTTGGAAAATGGCTTTTGAGTGCTTAATTCAATCTAAGTGCTCCTGATTTTTCTAAGCTTAATTACAAGTCATACAATCATTACACGTGATTTACAACATGATTCTAATGGATTTAAATCATATTACAAAAAGCATGCACTTGTATTGACTTTGACGTGTCTTTTCTCCAAGTTGAGATGCGCAAGTTAGGGCATTTGGAGTGTGTCTATACCTAATCTGAAATCACTCAAGTAGAGACATTAGACACAATTAATTGGAATGGTTTATTCATCATCAAAACAAAGGTTTAGTCAATTTAGACCTTGAGTCAACAAGATGTTTAACTATGGATCCTAGTTTCTGAAAATGACATAAACATTTCATAAATACCTATTGAATAAACCTGTACTTCTTAGGTTTAGTTAGTTTCCCTATTCCTATTAGGTGTGGGAACATACATCGTACATCATCCAACATAGACATCTAGCTTTTCTATTGTAGGGTCCATTTATAGTAAATAATAACCACAAAACCTCATATATTCCTTATTCCACAATATTATTCTTAAACTAAGGTAATGATGACCTAAATATAGATAAGAGTTCATAATTGTGACGCACCACACACACATCGAGATAACTCAAAATGAAAACATGCAATTAACGACTAAACAATAACACTACCACAAAACAAGGTAAATTACAACCGATCTTATATAACCATTATGTGTGGAAATATATTACATCAAAGGTCTACAAAACTGTACCATGTTACATATCAAGACATGTATGTACATCTGTATAGTGACCAACTAATGCACACTTGTTACAAAAGATAACATGTTCACATGTGCACGCCATATACACAACCAAGGTATATTTCCAAAACACATATCGAGGTACATATCATCTATGAAACACAACCCTCTTAGACTTGAGAGTACATGGAAAACATGTAGGACTTTACTACACAACACAACATCTTATCCAACCTTCGACGCTTATTGATATCCAAGTTACTCTTTCTCAATAACATGATCTCTACCACGTTGCGCATGACCACCTAAAAAGATGTGACAAACTACGAGGGTGAGACCCATGTCCCAACAATAGATATAACTCTCCGCCAAAAACTATTGTAAATACAAGTTATACTTAAGCAGGAAATAACATTATTACAAGATGAGCAAATTCATCTAAATGTATACGTTAAACTGGTTACTCAGATTAAGCAGGTTAAACAATTGCAACAGATAATTAGAACACATTATGTATTTAGAAGGAATATGAAGAACATGTATAAAGGTTGATTTCTCTTACCACATTATAATACAACTGAATAGTACAAACATAAGGTAGGGGGAACAACCAATGTAAATCATGGTTAGCCCTAAGTAGATACACCACCCAGCTATATTATGTCTTTTATTAAGCCCTAAGGATTTGAGTCATACCATCCAAATCCAACTGACCACTGCTAAGTCAAAATCAATGCCATGCAAAATCTAAGAAGAGCCCGACTCTAAGATATTCCCCACACTTGGTTAGTATGAGTCTGCACCGCAGAGACATATCAATCAACTATCATCAATGACATATAGTCAATCTGAAAACACCTAGCCCGCCTTAGTACAAGTCACGTTGCTAGAAACCAGGTTGTACACATCTATATCACCGAGGTATTACCACAGTTGTTCTCACCACTGCCTCACACAATCACATACCAATATCTGAGACACGACCACAATCATTCTCAATCACCTGAGACCTAGATGACAAGGATTTTTTCTCCAAGCACCAGACATACTCAATAATATGCACTCCAAGTTTTCCATAGGAATATTCGTTTCACCATACAACAAGTTCTGACACTGGAATGGATCTATGGCACAAGGAAACTACATGATTAGGGTTTCACTTGATTAGTTAAGACAATTGGGTATCTTTTAAATGCATCAATCAAGTTACAACATACAAACCCTAAACAAATTCTACAAAGATAAGGATAGATTGCAACTCCAGAAGATATAAAATTTATGAAGCATAAGGTTGATCACATCACTATTTTAACATCCCTGACCTGGGTTATGCTTTAACCCTAGATGTTTTGCTTAATAAAGTTAATTATATGCTTTCTCTTATTTATTTAAAAGTAATTAAGGCTCAAGAGGAGCCTATGTTTCAATTTTAGTCCTTTTTGAATAATGTTGAAAACAATGTCTTGCCTATTTTTGGACTAAAGTGCAAATTACCCAAGTTGAGGGGTTAACTTGCAAATGTTACATGATAAATGTTCCTCAAGTGTTGAAGCATCATAATAATGAAAATGATGCAGAGGTATGTCTTGTGGCAACCTGAGCACCAAGAAAGAGTTTGTTAAGCAATGTTTGTGCATTAAAACCTAGTTTTGGTGTAATGTGCAAATTACCCAAAACCTAGGGCTCAATATGCAAAATACCACTTCTAGAGAGTCCCTAATGTTTATTAGTATTAATTAGAGATAATAAAATCATAGGTGCGTCTCATTTGAATCTCTTTGGAGGAGAGAGAATCTTGATATTAAAATAATCAAGATTTAAGCATAATTGAAACCCTAATTCAATTTAATGCAAAAATATATATATTAATTGAAGTGCCCTTCAACCAAAAATGGGAGTTGAATTTGTATAAGTGTGGACGTCCTTGTGACTTTCAACGACCACAAAATATCTAAAGTGAGTGGAGAGTCCACTCACATTAGTAAAAGAAAAAATAATATCCACTAATTTTGGATATTATTATAATGGTTAAGGTGCTTAATTTGCTTTCTTTTAATTCATGGATAAAGAAGAGGAATTCAAAGGGGGGAGATGATGGATTCACATGCAAGGAAGTGAGGGGTATAAATGGCACCAATTTAGGGAATTAAAAGATTATTATATCACTTTCTCTCTCATTGAAATTCCCTTATAAACATCTCATTTCCAACTCAAATGAAAGGCCTTTTCGACCCTTCTTTCTTTCCTTGCTTTGAACATGCACAAAGGAGCTTAGGAGAAATAGGAGGATGTACCCCAACATGTAGGTAAGCTCCATAATAATCTTCAACCTTGATTTATGGTGGAAATCGAAATTCAATGCTTAATTTCTCCTTTTCTTCATTCAATCTTCAACCTTAGACATTCATTTCACTCAAAGACTTGAGAACGGAACTTAGAAAGTTGAGAGAGCTTCATTCACCATTGAAGACGTGGAGCTTGAAGCTTGGATTCAATTTTAAAGGTGGGTTATATAACTTGAACCCTTAAATGTTATTATTACATTCAATTCTTCATAACTTGTTGATCATTTTGTTCTTCTTGAAATTCCTTTGATCAAATTGATATAATTACCATAATAATGGTAGTAGATTTTGAAGGATCGAAGCATGATGATGATGACATCATCTTAAGCACACACCTCAACAAAGGAATGGGCAAATAGTTTTCAAAACCCATTGAGTTGATTCGGTTTTAAGACCGAATGGATTGATTCAATTTCAAGATCAAATAGATTGATTCAGTTTCAAAACCGAATGGGTTGATTCAGTTTCAAGACTGAATGGGTTGATTCAATTTCAAGACTAATGGGTTGATTCGGTTTCATAATCAATTGATGATCCAATGGTCTCAATTTGATCTAATTCCATTAGGTTCAATGTTAGAAGATCCATTGATTGCAAACTCTAGACCCAATAGATTGATTCGGTTTCAAATCAATGGTTGATGATTCAGTTTCAAGACCGAATGGATGGATTCGGTTTCAATACCGAATGGGTAGATTCGGTTTCAAGATCGAATAGATTGATTCTGTTTCAAGACCGAATGGGTTGATTCGGTTTCATAATCAATTGATGATAATTCGGTTTCAAAACCGAATGGGTTGATTTGATTTACAATTGGTCAAGACCGTTTGAAAGGTTGATCAAGACCGTTTGGAGGTCTAAACGGTCTCAGACCGTTTGAAGGTCCAAACGTTCTCAAACCGTTTGGAGGTGTGGATCCAAACCATTTGAAGGTTTATTAGGTTCAATTGATCTCAGAACTAAATGAGTACTATTAAAGTAACTAAAGATTGATTATAATGGAAGTACCTCTAAAGCACTTAGGTGAATGAGTACACTTGGAGTGATTGTCGTTTGATGCCTATGAATATGATGAATTTAATACACCATAATAATCATAGGTGTAGGTAACTTAGTGAAAGGTTGGGCCAACTAAAAGAAGTATGGATTAATCGACATCCTAGAGAGGATGAGAGAGAGAGGGAAACTCATACTTGGATAATCAATATGCAATGTGCAACATTGACACCTTTAATAGGTGTAGGGTATGAATTAGGGTTTGATCCATGATGATGAGATCATGAAACCCTAATCGAGAATGTTGATGAACCCTAAACCCTAATTCAGGGTAATTTAATGAAAAACCCTCATTTAAGAGGATGCTTCATGAAAACCCTAATTTCGGGTAAAGTTACATGAATTCCTAATTTTGGGGAAATGTTATAAGAAAAAGGAAATGATGTGATGAGAAACTCTAATACAGGGTAATGTGATGTGAAACCCTAATCCACGGCGATGCTATGTATTATGAAACCCTAATTTGAAAACCTAGCCCTAATTTGTGTAAAGGGATGATTTTTTTGTTGTTGAACCCAGCGTGTTGCTCTATTATATTGCAAAAAGGATATTTACATGTCAAAAGGAAGGTACCAAGGAGGACCAACAAAAAAAAAGAAATAAAACCAAAACTATACAGTAAACTACTAAGCTATCTATTAGCTACAGAACCTCGCTTCAGTCCAAGCTTTCTTCCAAATGTCTTCAGCTGCCTTCATCGGACCACCAAAGTGAAAAAAGTTCCTGTGAATCCAGATATTATAAATCACAAAGATAGCTGTAATCTTCCTTTCTCCTTTGAGGCTCAGAAGATCACGAAAACACCTAGGCTTATAGCCCAACTGACCAGCAAACTTCTCCCAAACAAGACAGCTATACCGACAGCTAAAAAATAGGTGCTCAGCAGTTTCCTCTTGTTCCTTGCATAACACACATCTAGAGGCAAGAGAGAAACTGACTCTTTTCAGATAATCGAGGATGGCCACTTTATTCAAGAAAAATTTCCAGAGAAGAACAACCATCTTTCTCGGCTATTTCCCCTTCCAGACCCAGCTCGCCCAGTCCACATTAGGATGCTTGGCTCTAACAACATTCCAACCATCTCTTAAACTGAAGGAAATTCTATCCTTGTGTTCTATATGGTCATCACAGCTACTGGGTTTCCCGATATTATCCAGCTGCAGCTGAACTAAATGCCCACCCCTGATGTCCGGACAATTCCAAGCACCATCCTTAGCACACACGCTCAACTTACAGTTCAAGCCTTTGCCCATATGTAGAACAAGCTGACTATCACACACCTCAAGAAGAGATTTTTTACAACGTAACCAGGGATCCTTCCAAAGAAGGAACCCGTCTCCATTACCAACACAAAAACTGATATTAGCTTTCAGCCTCCCTCTTATACCCAAAAGTCTACGCCACATCCATGAAGCATTAGCTTTAGGAGTGACAGACCACAACGAGTCCTCTCTTATGTACTTTTCATGCAACCACTTGACCCACAAAGATTCCTTCTTATTTGCAATATCCCACAGATTTTTGAGAAGTCCAGCCTTCGACCAATCTTCCACCTTCCTAATACCAAGACCTCCTTCACTTTTGGTTCTGCAGATCGTATCCCAAGGCACTGTGTGCATATGCTTTTGGCTCTCCGTATCCCTCCAAATGAAGTCCCTCATAACTCTTTCAATATCCAGGATAACAGCCTTAGGCAAAGGAAACGCAGAGGACCAGAACATATGATAAGCTGACAGAGTTGAGATAACTAACTCCACTCTCCCAGCAGTGGACAAGAGATTCCCTTTCCAAGCGTCCAACTTCTTCTTAATTTTATCCAGAATGGAGGCGCACATGGCCTTGGTAAGTCTACCAGTAAAGAGAGGAAGCCCCAGATATCTCACGGGCAAGGAAGCAACATCAATGTTCAAGATATTAGAAATGTCATCAGCTAGGACAACAACATTCTTACGGAGAAAAACATGACTTTTGAGATTATTAAGATGAAGCCCAGAAACCACACCAAAAGTCTTGAAAATACTGCTCCACGCATTAGCATTAGAAGCATCCACTTTAGAGAACATAAGAAGATCATCGGCAAAAATGACGTGAGAGATACCAAATCTGCTGGAAGCCATCACTGAATTAATAATCCCATTCTTGACATAGGCATTAACGATAGATGAAAACCCTTGCATAGCTATCACAAATAAGTAAGGGGCTAAGGGATCCCCCTGCCTCACTCCATTCGACACATTGAAACTAACTGATGGGGAGCCATTAGTAAGAACTTGAAATGAGGCAGAATCGAAAAAAACTTGAATCCATCTCAACCAACACAAAGGGAAACCCATCCTTTGCATGAGAAAAAGAATGTAATCTCTCCTTACAGTATCGTAAGCCTTTGAAAGATCAGCTTTAACACACAAGAGAGATTGGCTCGAGCTAGTAAAATTACTAAGCAATTCATTTGCAAGAAGTACTGCATCACCAATGTTCCTACCTTTAATGAAGGCCACCTGATTTTTGTCAATCAAAGAGGGGCAGACCTCACTTAAACGATTAGCTAAAATCTTTGTTATAATCTTGAAGATCACATTGCAAAGAGAAATGGGACGAAAATCTTTCAACTTAGTAGCACCAGGCACCTTGGGGATGAGGGTGATGAAAGACTTGTTGCATTCCTTCAACAGTTTACCAGACTCAAAGAAACAGAGAATAGCCTTAGACACTTCATCACCAATCAACGAACAACAAGACTTAAAGAACATGCCATTAAAACCGTCAGGACCTGGCGCTTTGTCCACATCCAAGCTACTAATAACAGTATCAATATCTTTCCTTGTAACTTTGCTTCTGAGTAACTCAAACTGGGTGTCAGTAAGACAAGGAAGAATCCAATCCTCCTTCCAAGACACATAATCAGTGCTGGTTGAATTATAGAGAGAGTTGTAATAGCCAACTACATGATCAGAGATAGCAGCAGGTTCAGCAATCGCCTTGTCGTCATCATCATAAAGGATATACATACTGTTATAGGTACGCCTGGTTTTAAGTGAGGCATAAAAGAAGGAGGAGTTTCTATCACCTTCCTTAAGCCAAAGCACCCTTGATTTCTGTCTAAGAAACGACCCTTCCTCGAAAATAGCTTTATTAACATCCTCTCTAGCCTGAGTAACAGCTTTATGCACACCAACATCGTCAGGACACATCCCCAACTGAATAAGCAGCTCAGCCAACCTAACTTCTGCTTCTTTAACATTGGAGGTGTAAAGGGATGATTAACTCTGATTGACATGAAATGGTAAACCCTACCATAATAAAGGATTAGTGGTGTTACCCTTGTATATCATGATGCTGATATGAAATTGAAATAACTATTATCAAGTGTACTAACCGTGCAAGTACCATGAGATGATGAGCATATCCAGGTACGAGCTATGATGTTTCATTTATTATTGTTAATCGGCCTTGTGAGCCATAACATGCTTTGTTGCCTAGTGAGAGGTAACAAGAGATGAAATGGGCTTTGTGAGCCATATGAGAAGCAACAAGTATCATGTTTACCTTGGTCAGACGACTTGAAGGTATTAGTTACCTGGTAAATGGCAACAAATGTTCTATGATGAACTGAGGGTTTGAATACCCATTTTCTATAATCATAATGATGAGTTTATTAAGGGATGAGAATACCCCTAATGAGATGAGGGATTGAGATCCCAATGATTTATTAAAGGTTTGAACAGTCCTTGATGGAAGTATTACACATTCTTTCTAGCAACTAATATAATAACTGATGTTTGGAAACTTGTTGATGCTAAAAGAATATGGTAATACACTTAATTAATCAAGTGGTATCATATAATTTAGTTGCCCTGACCACAGATCCATCAGCGTCAGAATTTGCTGAATGGTGAAACGAGTTAAACTCGGAGCGCATATTTTTGAATATGTGGGGGTAATTGGGCAATTATATCCTCATGCCCCATAGGAATGGCTACGGGCTATATCCTATGTACGTGATTGGTTACAGACCATACCCCAGTATGAGTATGGCTACGGGCCATGACTCCATGATATGATACCAGACATTGGCTACGGGCCATAACCCTGAAGAGAGTATATACTGCATGCTATAACTCTATAGTGAAGATGCCAATATACCCTGGCAAGCTAATTTGCAGTTTGACACGTGATGTCTCTACCATATAATATCGTACTGACCGAGAAAGGTTGAGGTCTTGGAGTCCGGCTCTTTCATTGACATTGTGTGGTACCGATGCTTTATGTAATCGTGGTCGGTTGGAGCATGAACGATATACTTCATCTCTTCAGGGCATTAAGTATGATTGTAAAATATAATCAGCCATGTAGCGTATTTGCTTAAGGTTGAAATACGAGAATCACTGCTTGATGTTATCTTGCTTAGTATATCAGATAAACGTTATACATGTTCTTCATATTCCTTATTGGATAAGTGACATGCTGCTTTATCAAGTTATAGCTGAAATGCTTTGAATAAGAATATTGCTCTAACCTGTTTAGACATTGATTTAACTGCTGTTGAATATATATGATTCCTCTACTCAGTTTTATTCTAATAAATTGCAATAATAATGTTTTTGGTGGAGAGTTATATCTCTCGCTGGGACTGGGTCTCACTCCGTTGGTCACCAATATTTTTTTTAGGTGGACGCGGAAGAAGAGGCAGAAACCCTATAGCAGGGGAAGAGCAACAACAGCAACAACAGGGACAACAATGACACTCAGGTGGAGGAACTGACTGTCATATCTTGTATATAGAGTCCTTTGTGTCATCTTTGTACTCTCAGGTCCTCAGAGTCAGTAGTTAGTTTAATAAACCGATCTGAGATTTTGGCTTGATGCCTCGAGGTTCTTATGCTGCCTATGTGCAGTTTTAATAGGACAATTGATGCTTGTAATCCTCGAGAAGAGATGGTACTGAACATGTACTTGTGAACCAGAATGTAATTAAATTACTTTGGTTCTTTTTGAAAGAGTTTTCCAGTGTATGGATCTCTTTGTAAATTGTTTTAATTTTTAGTGATTTTCAGTAATCCGCTGCTAATGATCGCTTTCGCCTAGTGAATGATGCTTTGTTCGAATGCTTCACCACAGATTAGTGGTATCAGAGCTCTAGGTTTGCTGAGTCTACCGAGACATAGGATTAAGGTTGTTGAGTGTGTTCTAGTATCTTCCAGTTTATCTGATAGTGACTTCTGCTCATATAGGAGAAGAAGAACTTGAAGATGTCTGGATCACACGAAGAACATGCTGCTGAGAGAAACATTGCTGCACCAAGAAGAGGTGTAAAGGACCAGGCTAGGGATGAACCAGTCCCTGAATATCCTCAGTTTGACCCAGCCATGATAGAGAACCCAACTTTCCATGCTCTATTTGGGCAGTTTATGGCAACTACGACACATATGGCAGATAGGATGCCACCACCTACACCTAGGACACCAGCCCACAATGAGGGATAGGGAGCTGGCAAGACTTTTGAGAGGCTTCACCGGGTAGGAGCCACAGAGTATGCTGGTACAGCTGACCCAATAGATGCTGATTTATGGTTGACTGAGCTTGAGAAGGCTTTCAGAATCCTCAATATCCCTGAAGTTGAGAAGGTCAGACATGCAGTGTATCTTTTAAAAGGGAGTGCTGGCCACTGGTGGACAATAGAAGAGGGTAAGAGGCCAGGTGTTGAAATCAGATGGGAGAAATTCTGACGAGAATTCGTCAGTAGATACTTCCCTAAGACTTACCTAGATGAAAAGATATCTCAGTTTGAGAGAATAAGACAAGGAAAGATGAACATTAGCAAGTATGAGGCTAAGTTCATGGAGCTTTTACGGTTCTGTCCGCATATGGAAGCTACTGATGAAGAGAGAATTCAACATTTCGAGAAGGGGTTGAATGCTGAATTGACCACTCCGGTGTCTGCTTTAGAGATCGGGGAGAGGTTTTCCATGTTTGTGGAGTCCGTCAGACGAATAGATAGGTTTGTGATGGAGAAGCGATAGACCAGTGGTAAGAAGGTGTACACTCAGTTTCAAGGACAAAGGTCTTTGAGCTTTAAGAAGCCAAGGTTTTCTACACCGACAACACCATCAATATTCAATACCCAGATGCAATGGACGTCGAGTAGGGGTAGGGGCCGTAGTTTTGTTCCAAATAGAGCCCCCAACACACATCAACATTGGTAACTGGACCTCATAGACCCTATCCTGAGACCAAGATCTGTCATCAGTATAGACAAGTGGGACGTCTGGCAAGGGATTGTCTAGTTGGGAACACAATGGTGACTCAACCCCAGAGGCAGAGTCAGCAAGGCTCTCAGAGGAGACAGTTTTTTTTTTGAGGACGTGGACAAGCATCCCAAGCTGGTTCATCAACACCCAACAACCGAGCACCGGGTCAACAACAAGCAATGGCTAGATTCTATGCGATGAATCAACCTGAAGCAGTAGTTAACCCATGGGTTGTGACAGGTCAGATGGAACTGTTTCATTCTGATATGTCTTCATCCTGCTTCGTATCTATTTTAATTTATCCGGGTGCTACACATTCCTTTATCACTAAAAGAGTGATTCTTAACTACAATATGATTGTTAATCATAGAGCATACAGTCTGATGTTAGAAACACCTTTGCTTGGATCTGTAGTGTGGCGGGAGGTATGTTCTCCCTGCACTCTTTCCTTTTCTAAACATCGCATTCAGGTGGATCTTATACCACTTGAAATGCATGGGTTTGATATAATTCTTGGGATGGACACCCTAGAAAAGTATAAGGTTGTCTTGGATTGTGAGTCCAAGCAAGCTGTGTTCACTGATGATGGTGACACATGTATCTTTCAGGGAGACAGAAAGATTCTTCCAACCTGTCTAGTGTTAGCTATGGTAGCTGAGAAGATGATGAGACAAGGATGCTTTGCATTCTTGGCACATGTGGTAGACACCATAGTGGATAGCTCTAATCTTTCTGAAGTTCCGATAGTTAGGGAGTTTGAAGATGTGTTTCCTGAGGAACTTCCAGGTGTTCTTCTGCCATGAGAGATCGATTTTGAGATTAATCTAATCCCGGACACGCAACCAATAGGACAAACACTGTATAGAATGGCTCCTGCTGAGATGACAGAGCTCAAAAAACAACTACAGGAGTTGCTTGAGAAAGGTTTTATCCGATCGAGTATTTCACCATGGGGTGCTCCGGTTCTCTTTGTTAAGAAGAAGGATGGATCGATGCGGTTATGCATCAATTACAGACAATTGAATAAAGTAACCATAAAGAACAAGTATCCTTTTCCAAGGATCAATGACTTGTTTGATCAGTTGCATGGTGCAACTATCTTTTCTAAGATAGATCTGAGGTTGGGATACCATCAGTTACGTATCAAGGAGAGTGGCATATCTAAGTCTGCTTTTAGGACAAGGTATGGTCACTATGAGTTCATAGTAATGTCATTTGGACTAACTAATGCACCAGCTGCATTCATGGAACTCATGAATATAATCTTTTGACCTTTTCTTGATCAGTTCATAGTAGTCTTCATAGATAACATCTTGATATACAGTAGAGATGCTCAACAACATGAGCAACACCTCTGTCAGGCTTTAACTTTGCTAAGAGAACATAAGCTGTATGCTAAGTTTAGTAAATGCGAGTTCTGGTTACCAGAAGTTTCTTTTCTAGGACATGTAATATCTGCCTCAGGTATCTGTGTTGATCCTTAAAAGGTAGAATCTGTCCTACAATGGGAACAACCAAAGACACCAACGGAGATACGCAGTTTCCTAGGACTGGCAGGCTATTATAGGAGGTTCATTAAGAACTTCAGTTCTATAGCTTTACCCCTAACCAAGTTGACTAGGAAGGAGGTTCCTTTTGTCTGGAATGACAAATGTCAACATTCTTTCCAACTGTTGAAAGAAAGGTTAACAAGTGCACCTGTACTGCTGTTACCTGAGCAAGGGAAGGGGTACATAGTTTTCTGTGATGCATCTAAGAATGGACTAGGATGTGTGTTGATGCATGATAATCAAGTGATTTCTTTTGCCTCTTGACAGCTTAAGAAACACGAGGAGAATTATACGACACATGATCTAGAGATAGCTGTGGTGGTCCATGCTTTGAAAATCTGGAGACATTATCTCTATGGAGAAACATTTTATATTTTCACAGATCATAAGAATCTAAAATATATCTTCTCACAACATGAGTTGAACATGAGACAACGCCACTGGATGGAGTTAATCAAGGACTATGATTGTATAATTGATTATCATCCAGGGAAGGCTAATGTAGTGGCTGATGCACTAAGTAGGAAATCATCATCGCCAGCCTTAGATAAAGCACAATTAAACTCCTTAGTGTGCTTTAAAAGAGATATGCCTATCTCCTTGAGGCAAAACAATATACAACTTAAGGTATCATTGTTAGCCGGGCTGTTAGCTGAGATGCAAGTGAAACCTACTCTGAGACAACAGATTAAAGAAGCACAACAAGTTGAACCGTGGTTCAGCAGACCAGGTCAGAGTATGGTAGTGAGAAACGAAATGGCTTTCATGAGTCAGAGGATCAGGTAGTCTGTTACCATGGTAGGATGGTAGTACCTGATGCCAATGACTTAAGGAAGCTAGTTTTGGAGGAAGCTCATTCTTCGATGTATGCAATGCATCCATGGATCACTAAAATGTATCATAACTTGAAAGATATGTATTGGTGGCCTAGTTTGAAGAAGGATGTATATGAGTTTGTTATGCGGTGTCTGGTGATTCAGCAGGTTAAAGCTAAACATCAAAAGCCCACAGAAACAATGCAACCTTTACCTATACCGCAATGGAAATGGGATCATGTGACCATGGACTTTGTGGTTGGTTTGCCTAGAACAACCAAAGGTCATGATTCCATATGTGTGATAGTTGATAGGTTGACTAAGACATCACATTTCCTTCCTGTCAAAACAACCTATACTATTGAGAAGCTTGCACATATATATACAAATGAGATAGTGCGTTTACACGGGGTACCCGTTACAATTGTTGCTGATAGAGGTCCCCAGTTCACGAGTCATTTTTGGGAATGACTACATAAAGCTTTGGGTACGCAGTTAAGGTTTAGTACTACCTTTCACCCACAGACAAATGGACAATCTGAGAGGACCATACAAACCCTAGAGGACTTGCTTAGGACATGTGTCCTTAAATTTGTAGGAAGTTGGGATCTACACCTGAGCTTGATAGAATTTTCTTATAATAATAGCTATCAACACAGTATTAATATGGCAGCATATGAAGCATTATATGGTAGATGTTGTAGATCTCCTTTATGTTGGTATGAAATAGGAGAATATCAACTTTTGGGTCCTGAGCTTGTGCAGCAGACAACTGAGAAGATTAAAATAATACAACAACAGTTAAAGGATGCTCAGGATAGACAGAAGTCATATGCCGACAGACGGCGAAGACCCTTAGAATTCCAAGTTGGAGATAGAGTATATCTCAAGGTCTCACCTTGGAAAGGTGTTCTTAGATTTGGGAAGAGGGGAAAGTTAGCTCCTAGATTTATGGGGCCTTATCCAATCATTGAAAGAATTAGAAAGGTAGCCTATAAGCTGGAGTTGCCACCCGAGATGCATAAGTTGCATCCAATGTTCCATATCTCCATGCTGAGAAAGTGTCATCCTGACATAGAGTTAGTTCTGCAACCTGTGGAGGTAGAACTAAATGATGATATATCATATGTTGAAGGACATGTGATGATCCTTGATAAAAGAATTAAAAAGATGAAAAAGAAAGACATATGTCTTGTGAAAGTTCTTTGACATCATCGTGGTGTTGAAGAATCTATGTGAGAGCTATAGGAATAGATGAGGAGGAAGTACCCTTCTCTTTTCTCTTGATGATTTCGAGGACGAAATCCCTATTAGGGGTGGATAATTTGTAACATCCCTAACCCAAGTTATGCTTTAACCCTAAATGTTTTCCTTAATAAAGTTAATTATATGCTTTCTCTGATTTTTTAAAAAGTAATTAAGGCTCAAGAGGAGCTTATGTTTCAATTTCAGTCCTTTTTGAATAATGTTGAAAACAATGTTTTGCCTGTTTTGGACTAAAGTGCAAATTACACAAGTTGAGGGGTTAACTTGAAAATGTTACATGATAAATGTTACTCAAGTGTTTAAGCATAATAAGAATGAAAATGATGCAGAGGTATGGCTTGTGGCAGCCTGAGCACCAAGAAAGAGCTTGTTAAGCAATGTTTGTGCATTAAAACCTAGTTTTGGTGTAATGTGCAAATTACCCAAAACCTAGGGTTCAATATGCAAAATACCACTTCTAGAGAGTCCCTAATGTTTTTTGGTATTAATTAGAGATAATAAAATTAGAGGTGCATCTCATTTGAATCTCTTTGGAGGAGAGAGAATCTTGATATTAAAATAATTAAGATTTAAGCATAATTGAAACCCTAATTCAATTTAATGCAAAAATAAATATATTTATTGAAGTGCCCTTCAACCAAAAATGGGATGGTTGAATTTTTATAAGTGTGGACGTCCTTGTGCCTTGCAATGGCCACGAAATATCTAAAGTGAGTGGAGAGTCCACTCACATTAGTAAAAGAAAAAGTAATATCCACTAATTTTGGATATTATTATTATAATGGTTAAGGTGCTTAATTTGCTTTCTTTTAATTCATGGATAAAGAAGAGGAATTAGAAGGGGGGGGGATGATGGCTTCGCATGCAAGGAAGCGAGGGGGATAAGTGGCACCAATTTAGGGAATTAAAATATTATTATATCACTTTCTCTCTCATTGGAATTCCCTTATAAACATCTCATTTCCAACTCAAATGAAAGGATTTTTCGACCCTTCTTTCTTTCCCTGCTTTGGCTGTGCACAAGGGAGCTTAGGAGAAACATGAGGATGTACCCCAACCTATAGGTAAGGTCCATAATCATCTTCAACCTTTATTTCATGGTGGAAATCGAAATTCAATGCTTAATTTCTCCTTTTCTTCATTCAATCTTCAACCTTAGCCATTCATTTCACTCAAAGACTTGAGAACAGAACTTGGACAGTTGAGAGAGATTCATTCACCATTGAAGACGTGGATCGTGAATCTTGGATTCAATTTTGAAGGCGGGTTATATAACTTGAACCCTCAAATGTTATTATTACATTCAATTCTTCATAACTTGTTGATCATTTTGTTCTTCTTGAAATTCCTTTGATCAAATTGATATAATTACCATAAGAATGGTAGTAGATTTTGAAGGATCGAAGCTTGATGATGATGACATCATATTAAGCACACACCTCAACAAAGGAATGGGCAAACGATTTTCAAAACCGATTGAGTTGATTCAGTTTCAAGACCGAATGGAGATATTCAGTTTCAAGATCGAATAGATTGATTTGGTTTCAAGACCGAATGGGTTGATTTGGTTTCAAGACCGAATGGGTTGATTCAGTTTCAAGACCGAATGGGTTGATTCAGTTTCATAATCAATTGATGATCCAATGGTCTCAATTTGACCTAATTCCAATAGGTTCAATGTTGGAGGATCCATTGATTGCAAACCCTAGACCCAATAGATTGATTCAGTTTCAAATCAATGGTTGATGATTTGGTTTCAAGACCAAATGGATGGATTTGGGTTCAAGACAAAATGGATGGATTCGGTTTCAAGACCGAATGGATGGATTCAGTTTCAAGACCGAATGGGTAGTTTCGGTTTCAAGATCAAATAGATTGATTCGGTTTCAAGATCGAATGGGTTGATTCGGTTTCATAATAAATTGATGATGATTCGGTTTCAAAATCGAATGGGTTGATTCAATTTACAATTGGTCAAGACCATTTGAAAGGTTGATCAAGACCGTTTGGAGGTCTAAACGGTCTCAGACCGTTTGAAGGTCCAAACGTTCTCAAACCGTTTGGAGGTGTGGATCCAAACCATTTGAAGGTTTATTAGGTTCAATTGATCTCAGAACTAAATGAGTACTATTAAAGTAACTAAATATTGATCATAATGGAAGTACCTCTAAAGCACTTAGGTGAATGAGTACACTTGGAGTGATTGTCGTTTGATGCCTATGAATATGATGAATTTAATACACCATAATAATCATAGGTGTAGGTAACTTAGTGAAAGGTTGAGCCAACTAAAAGAAGTATGGATTAATCGACATCCTCGATAGGATGAGAGAGAGGGTGTAAAGAAGTGAAACCACTCCTCTACTAGAAAGAAAAGACTACATCCCTTGAACCAAACGCCACATAAAAATTTTCACCAAAGGGTTGGAGATCAATTCATTCAACATGTATGTATCATTACACAATGAGTAGCAGCGGAAAAAATATATTATCTAACAATTTACAAATATTGATAACATGATACAACACTTCACCACATATAGGTATCTAAAGGAAAACTAAACATAAAAACCAAAGACCAAGACGATGGTCATCTAACCACCTCTTAAAATCTCACAAAGCTCAGCTATAAGGTTGATGTTGAAGTTCATTCTCCTCAATCTAACCTGGGGTTGGAAGCATACCCCACAAAAGAGAAGAAGAAAAGAAATATATCAGCAAAAGGTTGGTATGTGTATACTAAAGAAAACTTGAGCAATATATGGCAATAAGAACATCAATTATAAATGCTTCGCATGCAAAAGAAAAGGACTACCCACACGGGCATAAAAGATAAGATTCATAACAAAAGAGATACTTTCCATATGTAACAATAAAGAAGTTCCACATGCACATATCATGACCAACATCCTGCATACATGTGAGATAAGCATAACACTAGAATATTATAAAAGACAATGATGGCCAAGAATCACACATCTTGAACCTGATGAGACATGGGCCAAGAATCACACATCCTGCCCTGGCATGGGGAATCACACATCCGCCATCCAAACATATATAACATGGTCCAGGAATCACATATCCTACCCTGGAATGGGGAATCACATATCCACCATCCAAAATATCACTATGTTGCCACAAATGATAATGAGACAAAACTAATGCAATTATACTACTCTAGGGTTACTGAATCACATAGCAGGTAAATGTAGTGGGAACACTAGTACATAAACGACCTTTAGTGTCAGTTATTTAAGGCCTTTAGTGTCGGTTTCTAAGCGACACCTATGTGGGCGACGCTAAAAGCCCAGCTGTTACGCGTCGGTTCAAAATCCGACGCCACAACCCTTCGCGCGCTACCGAAAACGCGCCAGCAGAGCACTATAAGTGTCGGTTTTTAGATAAGAAACCGACGCCATATACCTTCGCGCCACAGAAAGGGCGCCATGTTGGGCACTATTAGCGTCGATTATTAGATAAAAACCAACGTCATATCACTCCCAACACGGCCGTGCTGGCCAGCACGGCCGTGGTGTCTGGTCCGCTGCCACGGCCGTTCTGACCAGCACGGCCGTGGTGTCTTGTCCGCTACCACGGCCGTGCTGACCAGCACGGCCGTGGTGTCTGGTCCGTTGCCACAGCCATGCTGGCCAGCATGGCCGTGGTGTTAAGTACATAGACGTCGGTTATTAGATACAAACCGACACTGTAACGATGTGGCGTCGGTTTTATACAAATAACCAATGCCTATTTTTTGTTTTTTTTTTCTGTCAGTCTGCAGACCTGCTGTATGGCTGGTCGCAGGATGAGAAACCTGCAGTTCAGTTATGAACTGCAGGTTTTACGACATCCATTGATATCAGCCAACAACAGGCCACAAACCTGCAAAATTAACAAGAAAGATATTCACACATTTAGCAATGCAACATGCAGTTCCATTTGATTTTCACACATTTAGAAACATTCATGTAGCTAGCAATCTGTAGTTCCATTTATTTTCACATTCACATATAGAAACATTCATATAGCAACCAACAGTTTCATTCATTTTCACTCAGACACATGTAGAAACATCCAGACATGTAGAAACATTCACACATATTATAATTCAGAAATTCATTTACAAAATATCATTCTTTAGTCATTATTCGCTATCAACATCCCAATTATATCTTAAATCCCCCACTACTTGTATGGCTGTTGCCCATTCTTCTCTTACTTCATTTAATTCTCCCGTCATATAGGGAGCATGTACATCTGGTAAGGCATTTCCTGTAGTGTGGTCAGTTTTAAACACTTGTAAAGAGAATGATGTATATATATAATTAATGAGCTATAAATAAGATTGATATATTTCATATTATCTAATGAGACTATATAATACCTCAAAAATACAATCGATGTCCATTGCGGCATATTTGATAATCATGTGCATAAATCGCATCACGTAGTATCCACATGCCCATCCATTGTCTTGTATGGCACACTATAAATTCAAACATACAAAATATTAAAAAATACAACTAATTAAGCACTGTTCACATAAATAATATATACATATATTGCAATCGGGAACTTACTTTCACGTTCTTCTAAATTATTGGCTGGTTCTTTTTCGTGGGGACCTTTCCTCTAGCCTTTTTGAACTCATCAAAACCCCTACATATTAATGTAACACAGTACATTGCATAATTAAATAGTAATGTAATAACATATGTTAACGGATATGAAAATAAAATATTTCTCACCAGAATAATGCCATTTTCATTATGTGTCCATATTTTGTATTCAATTTACTCCCCTTAGGATCTAGATAATAGACAGTGAACGTCTCGGGGACAATAACCAGTAACTCCCAATGCATACCACTAGAGGTAAAAAAGTTAAAAATTAATAACTCAAAATCCACAATAAAAATGTAATTTTCTTAATAAGCAAAGTAAACTTACTCTACATTGAATGGAGCCATTATCATCGTCTTCTTTTTTTGAGCAAAAATTGAAAAATCCTCACAGCAGTATTGTTGAACTGACGGAGGGTCTTTAGCTACTAGACTAATCAAAGATGGAATAAAAAATCCTACATGTTCGAATGTAAAATCTGCACATATCTTGTCTAAGTAGCTGCAAAATATGTATTAATTACGCATGCATTAATAAATAAGAAACCTGATCACCAGATCCTACACAAGGTATATGGATGTATAAAGAAGATCTCACCTTATCCATAGCTCTATCACAGACGTATTTAGCCAATCATATCGAAACAACTCCAAAATATCTTGTATAAATAGTTTGCTTTCGTATGATTGACCTGCATCATCTGAATCTATAGAAACAGTTATAGGGCAGTTTATATAATGTTCGCCTAACCATATTGCCATACCCCTATAGTTAGGACCTAACGGGACAGTTAGGTCCTGTGGAACCCAACTGGGTAATGTAGGAGGTGGAAGTGGAGGCCTAGATGTTGTGGGTGTCTTCTTTTTAACCTATATATATATAATAATTTTAGATCAATTGACATCATATACACAAACTAAAAATTTAACGTAATGTAAATTTACCATACAATTTCAGTAAAGATGACATCTGCTTTTAGCCACAATATCACTCCGCCTAAAGCCTCACAAAGTGTTTCACAATCTGGGTGGGCATATGGCAATGGAAGATCCATCCACTTGGGGAATATATATACCGGGCTCACACGAATCCAACCAGCTGGTAATGGAGACCCGTGAAACATTTCCCCTGGTAGGGATGGGTAAGCCGACGCCTCTGCAACGACATATTCATTAACTTTTAGATGACATGGCTTCAACCCCTACAAATTTTTGTGTAAAGAATGTTATATACATATATACATATCATCTTGAAAACATATCATCTTGAATTAAAAAACTAGTTACTATGTCATAAAAATACTTACAGTGGATGTGCTAGGTGGTGGGTCTATAGGATTACTCCCAACCTCTGCAGTAGGAGTAGAGCGGGATGCTATGATAGGTATTGTCTGCTGAGTGGCAGTCTGAGATGCCTGCCACTTTTTCAGTGCTTCTTCCAGTTTCCTATCAACTAGCTTATCTACCTATACATGGATAAAAGAAATGTTAGCTTCTAATGATTGAATTCTCTTTTTACAGTAACATTATAAAGAAAGAATATGTTACCTCTTCTTGTGAAAGTCCCACTTTTGGGACATGTTTGCGCTGGGATGGCCCAAAAAAAGATTTGATGCCCACACCAGCGCCTGCAGCCCAAACACGTCCAGGATGCTCTGGGTTACCCAGAGCAACTGTCAATTCATCCCTTGTGCCCTCAGGGATGAACTTGCCTTGTTTCCTCAGCTCGTGCAGCTCCCGCTAATCGCCAAAACAAAAATTTGTAATTAAGTAAACACCACAAATAATCAATATTTGAACGATTGCTGTAAGAGTTGTATTTTACCATTTTTACAGCCGCCTCAGCAGTTGCGGGCTTCCTTATTTCTCCTTTCTTATTCTGCCTCCCAGCTATCCAGATATCATGGTGAGGCAGATGTGTGCTACCTACAGTGGAGGACTCCTGAGTAGCAGCTGACTGAGCAGTAGCCTCAGACTGTAGTCTTTGGCGAATGCCTGCATACCCCTTTGGACCCATTGTGTGGTCATGCACATTCAGTGCACGCCTTGATCTTTGTGCCTCACTGAGGGCCTAGTTAGTATGCACATTAATGATTTGGATGATTTGGTTAGTAACAATAAATGTTAATCTTTAATAGGTGAATACAACATATATTAATGACATTGGGACTGACGCCTAATACCTTGAATTCATCTGTTTGTCTTGAAGCAACAAATGCGTCCCATTCTTCTTTGTCCAGGAAGTTCCACTGTTCAGTGGATGTCTTCTTCCTCTTGTTAGCTTCTTTTATGTATTCTCGGGTGAGATTTGTCCTATAGTTCCTTAGGACTCTCCCACAGCGTTGCATCACACGTTTACGATGCAACTTTTCATCCAATTCAAATATACTCTGCAAATTAGAATTGCTATTAACTAGTATCCAAAAAATTAGTAATCTACAAAATATAATTGCAAATTAATAATAACTCACGCATAAATCCTTCCATATTACGTCTTTCTTCTCCTTAGAAACTTTATGCCAAGAATCTATCTTACAACCGCAATGGCTACGAGTAACATACCCAAGATATGAAACAAATGAATTGCGATTCACACCAGATGCATTTCCTGCATTATCAAAATCCACAATAAGTTTGGGTCCATTGCCCTTTTGCGCTATTAACTTCTTCATCATAGTGATGCCCCTTCTCTTGTCAACTTTTTGGTGTTGCTGATCAAGTGCCTCAAGTGCTTCAGATGGTACGTGTGCATCATCAACCTAAAATTTGACAAAATAAACACATTTACAAGATATAACTATAAATGGACATATAGATATAAATATATGATATATTTTTAAAACTTACATTGTGAGGCGACACATTGATGTCCTCACCCTCACGGTAATCATCAACACGGTCATCAGGAGAATGCACAACCATCTGAAAATTCACATTCACATTGTAAAGTTTACATTGTAAAGTAATTCAAATTGTAAAGCTCACATTGTAAAGTTCACATTCACATTGTAAAGTTCACATTATAAAGTAATTCACATTGTAAAATTCACATTGTAAAGTTTACACTCACATTGTAAAGTTCACATTATAAAGTAATTCACATTGTAAAATTCACATTGTAAAGTTCACATTCACATTGTAAAGTTCACCTTCAGAAAAATAAAACATATAAAAAAACATTGTATAAACATGCCTCTAATATTGTGATTTTTTTATCAATGAACAATCCTTCATTGTAATCTCCGTGCACATACAAGTCATCATTAGCTTCAATATTTGCTGGTGTTGGCAACCCAACTAAGAATGGACTGGAGTCATCATACTTATCATAGTACTGTTCTTCATCTATATGATCTTCAATGAACTGTCTTTTACCATGAAGAACAACCGACCATTTATCATTTGCAGGATCATCGATATAAAATACTTGTTTCGCATGTGATGCCAATATGAATGGTTCATCCTTCTCTCCAATCTTTTCAAAGTTCACTAAAGTGAAACCCAATTCATCCACTATAACTCCTTTGGTGTTATCAACCCAATTACATTTGAAGAGCGGAATTCTGAAATCTATGTAGTCAAACTCCCATATGTCTTCAATGACACCGTAATATGACATTTTAGCTTCAAGTGGACTCTTATCCTTTGCACTTGCAAAATACATAGTCGATGCTTGAAGGGTGACCCCACTGTTTTGGACGACACTCTTATCATCTTGGCGCTTTGTGTAATATGTGAATCCATTAATGTCATACCCTTCATAAGACATAACAATCAATTTTGGTTTAAAGGCGAGGCATTTGATAGTTTCAGTAATATCATCTGGTGTTTAAGATAGTTGATGTAAGACTTTATTTTCAAACCACTTAATAAATGTCTTGTTATGCTCTCTAGCAAGCCACATTGTATTGGCTCGAGGATATTGTCTCTTGATGAAATTGGTATGTTCCTCGATATAAACGTTCACTTCATCCATGTTGTGTAAAATATACAAGTGACCTTGTTCCAACTGCTCACGACTGATTACTTTCACACTTGATCCCAAAATTCCTTTGCCAAATTGCTTGTCAATATTCTTGTCATTATCAGGAGTGTCATTACCACTGAGAAAGTCATTGCAAAAATCCATAACCTCTCTCGCCACATAACCCTCAATAATACTCCCTTCAGACCGATAACGGTTTCGAACATCACTTTTAAAAATGCTCATGTATCGTTCAAAGGGATACATCCAATGCAAGAAAACTTGTCCCAACATTTTCACTTCCCTAGTCAAGTGGACAATAAGATGTACCATGATATCAAAGAACAATAGAGGAAAATACATCTCAAGCTGACATAGGGTAACAACCACTTCTCTTTGCAATTTATCGAGAGTATCAGGGTCAATAACTTTGCTGCACAGACTGTTGAAAAAGAAACAAAGTCTGGTGATTGCAAACCTTACATGCTTCGACAATATAGATCTAATTGCCACATGCAATATTTGTTGCATTAGAGTGTGACAATCATGAGATTTAAGACCTATCAACTTCAGATCTTTCATTGATACCAATCTACGGATGTTGGATGAGTAACCCTGTGGCACCTTAACATTTACCAAACATTCACAAAAAGCTTTCTTCTCCTTTCTAGACAATCTGTAACAAGCGGGAGGTAAGTATGTTCTCTGATTTCCCATTTCATGAAATTCTGTTCATTCTGACCTTATTCCCATTTCACGTAGGTCCAGTCTGGATTTTATCCCATCTTTAGTCTTACCTGGTATATTCAACAAAGTACCAATGACACTATCACAGACATTTTTCTCAACGTGCATGACATCGATACAATGCCTGACTGTCAAAGAACTCCAATAAGGAAGATCCAAAAATATTGACTTCTTCTTGAATAAAGATTTGTCACTCCGTGTGGCCATAGTACATTGTGATCTCTTACCAAATTCATTGACAAAGTCTTTTACTCTTTCATAAACAACCTCCCCTGGTATAGGTTTAGGTGCACTCTGTTCCTCATTCAATCCATTGAATGCTTTGCGCTTCCTACAATACGGATGGAATTTTGGAAGAAACCTTGGATGGCCGAGATATATAGTCTTACCGCCATGTTTTAGTCTTGTTGAATCAATGTTCTCTTCACATATAGGACACTCTTTAGCTCCTTTGACAGTATATCCAGACAAATTCCCATATGCTGGAAAGTCATTAATAGTGCAAAACAACATAGCATGCAAACGAAATGTCTCTCTTTGTGAAGCATCATAGGTCATCACACCTTCACCCCAGAGTTTCTTTAAGTCATCAATCTGAGGTTCAAGATAAACATCGATGTCATTTCCAGGTTGTTTAGGGCCCGATATCAACAACGACAACATTACATACTTATTTTTCATACACAACCAGGGAGGAAGATTGTATATAACAAGCATGACTGGCCAAGTGCTATGTTGGCTGCTCAATGTCCCGTACAGATTCATCCCATCTGTACAAAGCCCAAGTCTTAGATTCCTGACTTCTTCACCAAATTCAGGGTACAATAGATCAATCTTCTTCCACTGTGGGGAATCAGACGCATGTCGTAGGATCCCATCATTATTTTTCTTAACATCTGCATGCCACCTCAAATTCTTCGCATCTATCGGATTGGCAAACAAGCGTTGAAACCGTGATATTATAGGTAGATACCACATCACCTTGGCAGGAGAACCAGTTTTGGACTCCCCTGAATTCGTCAATTTATACCGTGACACACCACATTTTGGACAATCTTTCAAATCCACATAGTCCTTTTGAAATAATACACAATCATTCGGGCATGCGTGTATCTTCTTGGCATCCATTCCCATTGGGCACAACAATTTCTTTACCTGGTATGTTGAGATTGGCAGCTTGTTTCCTTCAGGAAGTATTTCTTTCAACAAAGACAAAAATGACGTGAAGCTTTTGTCGCTCCATCTATTGTTAGCTTTCAGTTTATACAATCTCAACACAGCACTAAGCTTCATAAACTTAGTACAACCTGTGTATAACGATATCTCAGCATCATGCATAATGTTTCTAAAAATGGGAGGTGGATTGGTGTGCTCTACCCCACAACTATCCAGCATCGCATCAACGATGTCTATTGGAACTGGTTCATTCACATCTACGTCATCGTAGGCAATTTCTTCTTCCACACAAGAACTACTATCGACATCCACTAGTTTCGGGTTTGAAATCTCTCCATGCCAGTGCCATTCTGTATAGCCTTGTACAATCCCGTTGCACATGACATGACTTTTGATTTCGTCACCAGTGCTGACTTTCAAGTTGTTACCGCAATGCCTACATGGACAGTAGAACCTATCTCCAGGTTGTTTCCTATGTTCCTCGGCAAATCTAATAAACTGGTCAAGACTAGAAATAAACTCTGGGGTGCAGCGATTGCGAATGGACATCCATGATCTATCCATTCTATGATCAAAGAGAAAACAAGTATATATTACAACAAGATTAGGGTCTAGGGTTAACAGATTAGAATTTTTGCATGGTTAAAACTTCAGCCAACAAATACATGTGCTGTCATTCTTATATATAATAAATGTGTACCACCTATCCCATTCTTGAACACCTAATCTCACTAGTAAGTGTATAATGTGTATTGGGTTTTTGAGAAAATTTCGGCAGCATTTCCCTGCTGTTCTCTAAGTACATATGTACTTAGAGAACAAACGGGGAAATGCTACCAAAATTTTCTCGAAAACCCAATACACATTATACACTTACATCCTAAGTGAGATTAGGTGTTCAAAAACAGTCCCAAACCAGGGACTATCCAAGATTTACTCCTAATGAGTAAATCTTGGACGGGTTTATAGGCCAACAAATGCATGTGCTGTCATTCTTATATATAATAAATGTGTACCACCTATCCCATTCTTGAACACCTAATCTCACTAGTAAGTGTATAATGTGTATTGGGTTTTCGAGAAAATTTCGGCAGCATTTCCCTATTGTTCTCTAAGTACATATGTACTTAGAGAACAAACGGGGAAATGCTACCAAAATTTTCTCAAAAACCCAATACACATTATACACTTACATCCTAAGTGAGATTAGGTGTTCAAAAACAATCCCAAACAGGGGACTATCCAAGATTTACTCCTAATGAGTAAATCTTGGACGGGTTTCTAGGCCAACAAATACATGTGTTGTCATTCTTATACCTACAATCCTAGTTTCATCATTTATATCCTAGTTCTTCAAGTTAGGTGATTAACATTGTCAATATACTCAAAAAGGAAACAAGTTACCAATTTCATAGTTAGGACAATAGAGATACCCTAAGATCTAGATCTAATGGTTCATAACGAGTCTGTGATAAAGTTACATCACTTGATGATTATATAATTTCAAAAGTAGTACACAAATAAATTCAAATGAGTAGATAACTAAATAAAAAACAGTAGACAAAAAATACAAATAAGTAGATGAAAAATACAAATAAGTAGATGAATAAATCATAAAAAAATCAGTACATAAATAAACACAATCAGTAAATAACTTAAAAAAAATTCCACTAGCTTGGTGAAATCAATACATAAATAAACACAATCAGAATATTTTTCAATGGCTTTTGGGGTGACTTGGTGAATCAGTGCATTTTTTGGGCATCCTTTGTATAGGTTGATCTAGTGTTCAATCCAGTAGATGAATCCAAACCCCAGCAGCATCCTAGGCGTGCCCCGACGCCGCCCAAGCATCCGCCAAGAGGCCTAGCTAGGCAGGGCACCTGGGCTTGGGACCCTAGGCGTGCCCTGGCACCTACTTAGGCTCCGCCTGGGTGAGGTCCAGGTCGGCGGCGGCAAAGAAAGCCAGCGGTGGAGGAAAAAAGGCGGACGGTCGAAGGGTTACCTTGATCGACAGAGGAGAACAGCTAGTGGGTGACCACCAGGAGCAGAGACCGGCGGGAAGCTGGCGGCTGCGAGGAGAGCACTGAAGCAGCTACCGGCGGGGGTGGCGGCGAGGAGAGGAGAGGAGCAACGACCATCGACAGCACCGAGAAACGACCAGAGGAAGCAACAAGCGACGACGAGCAAGAAATCGCCGGACCTAACTGAGAAGAATCGGGAATGAAACAGAGAAAGGGGAAGATTCGATCGCGCTGGTGCTGTTAAGTTAAACATAAGCGTCAGTTGTTTAAATGACCGACACTACAACCTAACCGTGTCGGTTTCCATAAAAAACCAACGTAATAAGGGTGTAAAAATTTTTGGCGGGGACGGCGCGCGCACACTTATAACATCGGTTATTATAAGACAACCGACGCCCATATTAGAACTTTTGGCACAAATTTTATCTTCATTAAGCGTCGGTTATTAGCTAAAACACCGACCTTGTATATGATACTTTGGCGCAATTTTTTTTGCTCGAAAAAATTGGATTTCGCGGGCTACTTTAGGCGTCAGTTGCTTTTCTTCAACCGACACTGAATGAAAAGAGATACCCGTGTATGGCTGGTCTTCAAATATAGACGTCGAATGTCCTTATTAACCGACGTTTAATATGAGTAGCGTCAGTTTTATGAAAAAACCGACGCCTCTAAAAGCGACGTTGAACGCTGTTTCTGTACTAGTGGAAGTAGAAAAGTATAGTCACATTAAACAATATTTGCCACAATGGAAAACAAAATAAACCACCAACAAACCTCCACATAACAGTGGACATATACCATCAATAAGATCATAATATACCATATCACAAGATAAGATACCAAGAGATTATCCAAGATCACAATAACCAAGATAGTTCACATGAACTATGATAATAAGAGATAAGACATATTGTGTAGGCTCAATTTCAAGAAAAGATAGGTGAATTGCTCAATATAGAGGAATAGGGGATACAACATACCTCAATATCAAAGTCTAAAAGTCCAAAGCACTTCCGGATCCAAATCTAAGTCACCAAATAGCCTATTAAACACATATATAGATTTTATGTCAATTTCATACATATAAACCAAACCCTAAAAACCACCTTTTTATCATTACATGAATTATGTTATGAAAACTATTCCATATTTTATTTTATATTATTAGGAATCCAAAATATATTTTATTATATTTTTCTGACTTATATGTTATTAGTTATGATTTTTATAAGTTAATCCTTATTTAATTAGATCTATTTAAAACACATGTTATTAATCATTTTATTTAGTCATAAAAATTATGTCACTAGATAGATATTATTTTTTTGATTCCAACGAGTATTTATTTGTAATTTTCCAATCAGTGGATTATTAGTTATTGATTTGATAAAACGGACCAAATAGAAATCAAGGAAAAGTCAATTCATCGTTTGTCCAACGAGAAAGGAGAGAGAGAGAGCGGGCCCGGCCTGACATGGCCCAATGAACGTTGGCTAAGTCAGCGGGTCAAGGCTGGGTTGACTCGCTCCCAAGCAACGGATATTAAGGGCAAAATACAGAAACTTCCCTGGGCAGAAAAACAGCTAAAGGAGGAAAATGAAGGGCAAAAATGTAAATAAAAAGCGGCCTTCTTCTTCTTCCTCCCGCTTGCACACACGGCGACAACAGGCTAGGGACGAGATTGGGTGATTTCGCAAAACTTGACCAAACTCTGAGTTATTGGTACCGAAAGAAAGCCCAAGCAAAAAGGAAACTGAGCATACCTTCAATTCACACGGACGTGGCGAGGAAAGAGAGAGCAACCAGCCACAAAATCCAGGGATTCTGGTTGTTTTCCGGTGACACACACACAATATATGGCTCAATTGGGTTGAGAGAAGAGTTGAGTAAGGGCCAGCGGAGACCCAGGTAGGGTTATATATAGGTGGGTTAGGGTTTTAAGACCCCTGGGCACACGACTTGGGGTTGCTTGAACTCCAAGTTTGGGCATTTCCAGGAAACTCAACGAAATTGGGTAAATAACAAATAGGCTTATGCAAAATTAAAGCACAAACTCATTGGCGAAGAAATCGTCGAAAAAGAGTAAGAATCGAGGGAGATATCATCATAAAAAAAAAGCATAGAAAACAACCTGTACTCCTACTCCGATTGGAGCTAGGAGACAATCCTGGAACTGTTGGATCCAAAACCCACAGTCCAGATCGAGCACGCTTAAATCAAAAGTGTGACATAGAAAATCGATCAAATAAATAAAGTAATAATTGCATTTAAGGTCCCTTTTTCTCTCTCTTCAAATAAGGGTTCAAACATCATTCAAATTAAGCCAAATTTTGCTCATAAGTTAAATTAAATATGTAGATTCCGAATATCCAATTAGATTTCACTTTTGGCAACTTTAGATATGTTATTTAATTTATTCTTTATTTCTCTTTCTAGATGCATTAATGACTCATGGATTAACCAAATTGGATGAAACTTCATCCACAAGTTAACTTAAGTGTGTTGAATACGAATTTGCCTTTATTTCCAACTTTTGGTGTCATGAGTTACATTTATTTATTAATTACACCTTTTAGGCATTTTCTCTCTCCTATATATACCTATTAATCAAACATTATCCAAATTAGTTGCAAATTTGCCCAAAGGCTTACTTTTATGTTTAGATTACAAATTTGGAGTTATTTTTCCAATTTGAGGGCATTAAATATTTTATTTCACTTTATTGGCCTAATTCTTATTTTTCTTTAATATATGCATTTATCTTCCAAATTAGGTGATACTTGGCCCTTAAGTTTATTTTAGATCAAGAAAACGAATTTGCATATCAAATTATCTCATGGTTTTCTATTTGTGATTTTGGAACAATATATTCCACATTATCTCCTATTATCCAATATATCCCATATTATCTCCAATTACTACATTTATCATCTCCTTTATGTATATTTCGAGATTTCCTTTCTTTTTCATTTTCTAAAAAGCACTAGAAAGTTCTAGGATGAAATATTTTATTGTTTTTATTACTTAGTGTACAATTTGCACTTCAAGCCCATTATTAAAAACCCAACTGAAGTATTTGTGCATATAACCCTATATTAAGAATATATGGGAAATATTTATTCGATTAAGTTCTTTAATTTCTTATTATCATCCAAACAAGTCATTATTAAGTACAAAGTATTTTAGATTCTCTTAATTACAGGTATTAGCTTATCCTTGTTTGGCTAAGTCAAAAGGGTAAAACTATTAGGATAGGATTCTATTTCTGGTATGTTACAACACACCACCCCTTAAAGGGATTTCATCCTCAAAATCAAAACATCCATAAGAAAACTTATCCACCACCCCTTAAAAGGATTCATCTTATTATCAAACTAAGCTTTAGATACAAAGGCTCAACTATGCTTCTTACATCCGACTACATAAGCAACATGCAAAAAGGAAACATAACTTGTAAAAACTAATCTAAGGAACTATGGGTTAAGTTTCTCTTGATCATCATTAACTTCTTCACCATCCAAAGCAAAAACTCTTCCAGCTCTCCTTTCCACATGCTTCTTGCCATTATTGTTACCATGATTATGAGGAGGTTCTTGCTGAGGAACATGTCCAGGTCTAAAATGAAGCTTGGGGGACTGAGGTCTGACGTGTCCAAGTTCATTGCAATGATGGAATACCACTGGAGTATTATGATAGGGTTTGTCCTGAGAACACTTTCCTGGAGGATGGTAACCATTGCACTTAGTACACTTGTCCCTTTTTTGTTCATCACCTGAGAACTTCCTCTTCTTGTCAAACTCCCTAGGTTGAAACCCTGGGTAAGACTCCACAGCTAAAGCTTTATCAACCATTTTCTGAAAGGTCAAGGGCTATTATGGGATAAGAGCACGTCCCACATTGTAGTTGAGCCCTTAGAGGAAAAGGTCAGCCCTACGTTCCTCACCCAAACCAACTACATAACGCTCCAACAACAGAAACCTTTGCACATAAGCAGAAATGGATAGGGAACCCTGCTTCAAACTGTAGAACTCTACTTCTTTCTTCTTTAGGGCAACAATTAATGCAAATATACTTTCCACAGAAGAGAGCCAAAAACTCTACCCAGGTCATGGTTGAGATATCTCTAGTCTTTGCAATTCCATTCCACCAAACTCTAGCTGGTCCACCCAAGACATAGGAAGCAAACCTAACCTTTTGATGCGGAGGGCATGCCATACCATCAAAAGTCCTCTCCATGACTAACACCCAATCATCAGCTTTGTCAACCATCTCTATATCACCTTCACCCTTGAAGGAGGGTGGTTGCATCTTCATGAACTCCATGATTGAGAACTCCCTAGGCTTCTCATGTACATTCAGGTCTTTCATCTTTCCCGCCATGGAATAAGTAAAGAGTTGTCGAAACATGGCCAACTCTTGCTTCAGAGTCATAGCTCCTCCCAAACCAGCAGAAGCTGAGGTCTCCTGGCCAAACCTAGTGTTTTGAGGTGTCTCATAACCGTACTGGTTGTCAGCTGTTGAGTTATCTCCCGCCATTAGGGTTTTGCCTTCATAAGGCAAGGACACTAGGTATAAGCAACCTAAGACAAAGGTAAACATCCTAAGGGAGACAGGTTTGAAATAGTTAGATAACCGACTGCTAGTGGCTCTGATACCATGCTGTAAAGAAGTGAAACCACTCCTCTACTAGAAAGAAAAGATTACATCCCTTGAACAAAACACCACATAAAAATTTTCGCCAAAGGGATGGAGATCAATTCATTCAACATGTATGTATCATTACACAATGAGTAGCAACATAAAAGAAATATTATCTAACAATTACAAAGCTTGATAACATGATACAACACTTCACCACATATAGGTATCTAAAGGAAAACTAAACATAAAAGCCAAAGACCAAGCCGAGGGTCAACTAACGACCTCTTAAAATCTCCCAAAGCTTAGCTACAAGATTGATGTTGAAGTTCACTCTCCTCGATCTAACCTGGGGTTGGAAGCATACCCCACAAAAGAGAAGAAGAAAAGAAATATATCAACACAAAGCTGGTATGTGTATACTAAAGAAAACTTGAGCAATATATGGCAATACGAACATCAATTATAAATGCTTCCCATGTAAAAGAAAAGGACTACCCACACAGGCATAAAAGATAAGATTCATAATGAAAGAGATACTTGCCATATGTAACAATAAAGAAGTGCCACACACACATATAATGACCAACATCCTGCATACATGTGAGATAAGCATAACACTAGAATATTATAAAAGACAATGATGGCCAAGAATCACACATCTTGAACCTGATGGGACATGGGCCAAGAATCACACATCCTGCCCTGGCATGGGGAATCACACATCCGCCATCCAAACATATATAACATGGTCCAAAAATCACACATGCTACCCTGGAATGGGGAACCACACATCCACCATCCAAAATATCACAATGTTGCTACAAATGATAATGAGACAAAACCAATGCAATTATACTACTCTAGGGTTACTGAATCACATAGCAGGTAAATGTAGTGGCAAGTAGAAATGTATAGTCACATTAAACAAGATTTGCCACAATGGACAACAAAAGAAACCACCAATAAACCTCCACATCACAATGGACATATACCATCAATAAGATCATAATATACCATATCACAAGACAAGATACCAAGAGATTATTCAAGATCACAATAACCAAGATAGTTCACATGAACTATGATAACAAGAGATAAGACATATTGTGTAGGCTCAATTTCAAGAAAAGATAGGTGAATTTGTCAATATAGATGAATAGGGGATACAACATACCTCAATATCAAAGTCTAAAAGTCCAAAACACTTCTGGATCCAAATCTAGGTCACCAAAGAGCATATTAAACACATATATATATTTTATGTCAATTTCATACATATAAACCAAACCCTAAAAACCACTTTTTTCCATTACATGAATTATGTTATGAAAACTATTCCATATTTTATATTATATTATTAGGAATCCAAAACATATTTTATTATATTTTTCCGACTTACATATTATTAGTTATGATTTTTATAAGTTAATCCTTATTTAATTAGATCTATTAAAACATGTTATTAATCATTTTATTTAGTCATAAAAATTATGTTACTACATAGATCTTATTTTTCTAATTCCAATGAGTATTTATTTGTAATTTTCTAATCAGTGGATTATTAGTTATTGATTTTACAAAACGGACCAATCAGAAATCAAGGAAAAGTCAATTCATCGTTTGTCCAATGAGAAATGAGAGAGAGCGGGCCTGGCTTGACATGACCCAATGAATGCTGGCCAACTCAATGGGTCAAGGCTTGGTTGACTCGCTCCCAAGTAACAGATATTAAGGGCAAAAGACAGAAATGCCCCTGGGCTGAAAACAGTTAAAGGAGGAAAACGAAGGGCAAAAATGTAAATAAAAAAGTAGCCTTCTTCTTCTTCCTCCCGCTTGCATGCACGACGATAGTAGGTTGGGGGCGAGATTGGGCGATTTCACAAAACTTGACCAAACTCTGAGTTATTGGTACCGAAAGAAAGCCCAAGCAAAAAGGAAACTGAGCATACCTTCAATTCACACGGACGTGGCGAGGAAAGAGAGAACAACCAACCGTAAACGATAGGGATTCCGGTTGTTTTAGACAACACACATACAAGATATGGCTCAATTGGGTTGAGAGAAGAGTTGAGTAAGGGCCAATGGAGACCCAGGTAGGGTTATATATAGGTGGGTTAGGGTTTTAAGACCCCTGCGCGCACAACTTGGGGTTGCTTGAACTCCAAGTTTGGGCATTTCTAGGAAACTCAATGAAATCAGGTAAATAAGAGATAGGCTTATGCGGAATTAAAGCACGAACTTATTGGTGAAGAAATCGTCGAAAAAGAGTAAGAATCGAGGGAGATATCATCATCCGAAAAATAGCACAGAAAACAACCTGTACTCTTACTATGATCAGAGCTAGGTGACAATCCTGGAACCGTTGGATCTAAAATCCACGATCTAGATCAGGCGCGCTGAAATCAAAAGCGTGACAGGGAAAATCGATCAAATAAATAAAGTAATAATTGCATTTAAGGTCCCTTTCTCTCTCTCTCTCTCTCTCTCTTCAAATAAGGGTTCAAACATCATTCAAATTAAGCCAAATTTTGCTCATAAGTTAAATTAAACATGTAGATTCCAAATATCCAATTAGATTTCACTTTTGGCAACTTTAGCCATGTTATTTAATTTATTCTTTATTGCTCTTTCTAGATGCATTAATGACTCATGGATTAACCAAATTCGATGAAACTTCATCCATAAGTTAACTTAAGTGTGTTGAATACAAATTTGCCTTTATTTCCAACTTTTGGTGTCATGAGTTATATTTATTTATTAATTACACCTTTTAGGCATTTTCTGACTCCTATATATACCTATTAATCAAACATTATCCAAATTAGTTACAAATTTGCCCAAAGGCTTATTTTTATGTTTAGATTACGAATTTGGAGTTAGTTTTCCAATTTGAAGGCATTAAATATTTTATTTCACTTTATTGGCATAATTCCTATTTTTCTTTAATATATGCATTTATCTTCCAAATTAGGTGATACTTGGCCCTTAAGTTTCTTTTAGATCAAGAAAACGAATTTGTATATCAAATTATCTCATGGTTTTCTATTTGTGATTTTGGAACAATATATTCCACATTATCTCCTATTATCCAATATATCCCATATTATCTCCAATTACTACATTTATCATCTCCTTTATGTATATTTCGAGATTTCCTTTCTTTTTCATTTTCTAAAAAGCACTAGAAAGTTCTAGGATGAAATATTTTATTGTTTTTATTACTTAGTGTACAATTTGCACTTCAATCCCATTATTAAAAACCCAACTGAAGTATTTTTGCATATAACCCTATATTAAGAACATATGGGAAATATTTATCCGATTAAGTTCTTTAATTTATTATTATCATCCAAACAAGTCATTATTAAGTACAAAGTATTTTAGATTCTCTTAATTACATGTATTAGCTTATCCTTGTTTGGCTAAGTCAAAAGGATAAAACTATTAGGATATGATTCTATTTCTGGTATGTTATAGAGGGAAACTCATACTTGGATAATCAATATGCAATGTGCAACATTGACACCTTTAATAGGTGTAGGGTATGAATTAGGGTTTGATCCATGATGATGAGATCATGAAGCCCTAATCAAGAATGTTGATGAACCCTAAACCCTAATTCAGGGTAATTTAACAAAAAACCCTAATTTAAGAGGATGCTTCATGAAAACCCTAATTTCGGGTAAAGTTACATGAATTCCTAATTTTGGGGAAATGTTATAAGAAAAAGGTAATGATGTGATGAGAAACCCTAATACATGGTATTGTGATGTGAAACCCTAATCCAGGGTGATGCTATGTATTATGAAACCCTAATTTGAATACCTATCCCTAGTTTGTGTAAAGGGATGATTTACTCTGATTGACATGAAATGGTAAACCCTGACCATAATAAAGGATTAGTGGTGTTATCTTTGTATAGCATGATGCTGATATGAAATTGAAATAACTGTTATCAAGTGTACTAACCGTGCAGGTATCATGAGAAGATGAGCATAGCCAGGTACGAGCTATGATGTTTCATTTATTATTGTTAATCGGCCTCGTGAGGCATAACATGCTTTGTTGCCTAGTGAGAGGTAATAAGAGATGAAATGGGATTTGTGAGCCATATGAGAAGAACCAAGTATCATGTTTACCTCGATCAGACGACCTGAAGGTATTAGTTACCTGATAAATGGTAACAAATGTTCTATGATGAACTGAGGGCTTGAATACCCATTTTCTATAATCATAATGATGAGTTTATTAAGGGATGAGAATACCCCTGATGAGATGAGGGATTGAGATCCCAATTCTTTATTAAAGGTTTGAACAGTACTTGATGGAACTATTACACATTCTTTCTAGCAACTAATATAATAACTAATGTTTGGAAACTTGTTGATGCTAAAAGAATATGGTAATACACTTAATAAATCAAGTGATATAATATAATGTAGTTGCCCTGACCACAGATCCATCAACATCAGAATTTGCTGAATGGTGAAATGAGTTAAACTCAGAGCACACATTTTTGAATATGTGGGTGTAATTGGGAAATTATATCCTCATGCCCCATAGGAATGGCCGCGGGCTATATCCTATGTACGGGATTGGTTATGGACCATACCCCAATATGAGTATGGCTACAGGACATGACTCCATGATATGATACCAATCATTTGCTACGAGCCATAACCCTGAAGAGAGTATATGCTGCAGGCTATAACTCTATAGCGAAGATGCCAATATACCCTGGCAAGCTAATTTGCAGTTTGACACGTGATGTCTCTTCCATATAATCTTGTATTGACCGAGAAGGTTGAGGTCTTGGAGTCCGCCTCTTCCATTGACCTTGTGTGGTACTGATGCTTTACGTAATCGTGGTCGGTTGGAGCATGAACGGTATACTTCATCTCTTCAGGGCATTAAGTATGATTATAAAATATAATCAGCTGTGTAGCATATTTTCTTAAGGTTGAAATATGAGAATTACTGGTTGATGTTGTCTTGCTTAGTATATCAGATAAAAGTTATACATGTTCTTCATATTCCTTATTGGATAAGTGACATGCTGCTTTATCAAGTTATAGCTGAAATGCTTTGAATAAGAATATTGCTCTAACCTATTTAGACATTGATTTAACTACTGTTGAATATATATGATTCCTCTGCTCAGTTTTATTATAATAAACTACAATAATAATGTTTTTGGTAGAGAGTTATATCTCTCACTGGGACTGGGTCTCACTCAGTTGGTCACCAACATTTTTTTAGGTGGATGCGTAAGAAGAGGCAGAAACCCTATAGTAGGGGAAGAGCAACATCAGCAACAATAGGGATAACAGTGACACTCAGGTGGAGGCACTGGCTGTCATATATTGTATATAGAGTCCTATGTCTCGTCTCTGTACTATCAAGTCCTTGGAGTCAGTAGTTAGTTTAATAAACTGATCTGAGATTTTGGCTTGATGCCTCGAGGTTCTTATGCTGCCTATGTACAGTTTGAACGGGGCAGTTGATGCTTGTAATCCCCAAGAAGAGATGGTACATGACATGTACTTGTGAACACGAATGTAATGAAATTACTTTGGTTCTTTTTGAAAGAGTTTTCCAGTGTATGGATCTCTTTGTAAATGGTTTTCATTTTTAGTGATTTTCAGTAATCCACTGCTAATGATCGCTTCCGCCTAGTGAATGATGCTTTGTTCGAACGCTTTGCCACAACTATATGATACTATTTTAGTTCCATATACAAGACCATCACCATTGTCACATCACCATGGGATATCAATCCCTTATCACATCACACAAAGGATATTATCTCAATTAGGTACTAAGCCTCTGCAAGGTCATAAGACCGTTCACCTCGTTCCCTATAGGAACATTCTTATCTCTCCATGCCTCATTAAGGATCACTATCACCACACTTGTGTCACACAAACATTAACCATGATGCTTGAGAAGTGTAAATTCTAATCATCAAAATTAGGGTTTAATAGTACATAAATACAATTTTTGATAGGTATACCAATGTGGTAAATGATTTTTCATATTTTCTAAGTAACTTGAATTAACACAAAATTTAGATATGATATGGATAACCACATCATGCATGTTAACTAAAAAAAAGCAGAATATTTGGATGTTGCTTGAATGTGGTTCTTAGTTGAACTATACTTCAACCGATCATGCTGTAGACCGCTATTCAATATTGTAGTGTTTGATTTTTAGTTATTTATTGGTATCTCAAAATGATCTGAAATTTTTATTGGAGCTATGAAACTATGAATTATACAACATGGTAATTTGTCATGATTTTTGGATAATATTTAATCTATTTATTAACCGATTTACAGTAGGGTCAATTTGCAATTGACGCAAGCAAATCAATTGCTGTAGATGAGTAACCTAACACACTAGGAGCTCTCATATTTCATGATTCAATCCAGAGAAGCAAAATCCTAGAGAGAGAGGGAGCCCTAGGGTTTGGATGGAGAAAGTGGAGAAGATGGTGATATAGGGTTTTCTCTTTCTAGAGTTGATGAAATCAAGTTTTCCACCTCCATATATCTTTTCTTAGTGATTCTTATCTCACATGTAAAGATTCCACCCCTCCTATGATTTGATTTGAAATAATATCAAATCTCACCCTTTTCTTAATGTTTCTCCATAATTATCCATTCCTAGGGCTTCTAAGTTGAAAGGAAGAAGAAAGTGGTGATTTTCTAGGGTTTTGATATGAATTTGAGAATTTCAGTCGTGGGCTACATTCACCTTCGGTGAGTGGGTACTTCCTTTACACAGTAGATTTCACGAAATTAGGTTAAATCCACAATAATCTTCAATTCCTTTGTATGTGACTACCAACCTTAAATATGCCTTTCAGTTTAAGCTTATGAAAGATGATCTAGAAATTGATTGTTTTCCTATTGTGATGAATTTCATATGATAAAATCATATTATAAATGGATGAAAATAATATAGAATTAAATTCCTAAAGTTATTGCAGAATTTATAAGAATACATCAAAATCTAGGATTTTTGATATTGGCTGAAATTGCTGTATATTGAATAAAGAACTTTTCCTATTTGAATCTCCTTATTTATGAATGATTGTTTTATCTAAATGCATAGAAAAAAGTCAGTACTACCTTGAATTTCGTCTGGTGTTATCAATGTTTGCTTGATATCCCAGTAAAGAGAGTAAAACCCTAGATGAATGGAAAAGTTGGAAGTTTGCAAATAGACATCATGAAATTCAAGTGACATGATTCTCTAATCGTTATAAATTCATTTATTCAAGGTTATTCTTGATGCATGATATTTCAGTGAATGCCGTGGAAACCCTAGTTCATCTCATTCCAGGGTTTCATATACATGTTTGGTTATATGTGAACTGTTGAAAGCAATCTTTATTCAGTAGGAAAATGAGGAGACTTTTACAAAATGGCCATAAGGAAAAATTTCCAGAAATGGAACCGAGTCATCATCAAATGCATGAACAATGGGTAGAAGTCTCTGTGAAATAAAATGGCATTGGAATCTTTTGGCAAACTCAACACACCCTATCCATGAAATCAATCTGTACATTCATTTAAAGAAACATTAAATCCTTATGCGAGTCATGTGATATGTGAATGAGGTAAATGAAACTGTAAGTTCAGTGAACCAAGTATTTGCATATCAATGTTTCTCAGTATGAGATGTGGTGTTGCTCAGAAGTTTAGTTTTTAGTACATATTACAAATGATATATGAAATGATTGGTTTACTAAGTTAAACTAAGAAATGATGATGCAATGATTGAATCATGAATTAAAATAGTGAATTAGACCATTAGATGCCATGAACAATGTAGATTCCTTCATAGGAAGGCCTGCACCATGGGGAGGAAATAATTTCTTGACTGGAGGTAGTCTAGATTGAGGTAAGTTAGAGCGCACCAATATGGTTTGGGAGTCTTGACCGGTAGGGTAGAATCCTTACAGTTGTGTGGTACCCAACACCAATTGGGGATGCCGGTGGTACCTATGTTACAAGTTGTGATGATGAATGGGCATCTTCATTAGGTTCACTAGTGCACAACAAGTGTGAGGGCTTTGACTCCCTACCTAAGTACCCAGGTTGAGAGGAGGAGTTGAGATATCCGATTTCTCCCATTAGCCACTGATAACCATATGTGGTGAGGCGCGTTGTAGATAGGGTCTTACTTGAGAGATAGGCTTAGGAACCCATGCATACTTCTAAGCCTTGTATAATGAGATTGTAGCTTGCTATGATGCTTCCACATATTGTAGTACACCTCATATGGATTCATGGCATAATAAGATGAATGCGAGACTTATCAAGTGTTTCCAGTTATTGGTTTATTTCCTCAAAGTTTTCTAGGGTACTTGTTATTTATATGTTTCATTGGGTGAGTAGACTCTCTCCTTTGCTCACAAATTTTTAGGGTAACCCTATGGATATGATGAATGTCAATGCTAAAGTAGATCTGCCACGAGAGGTAAGTATCAGATTAGTTAGGTTCAGTCGGTCCCTATCACTCTAGGTCCTTGTAAAGTGTTGAGAGTGTTTTAAATTATGATATGCAACTTGGTTTCCTTAATATTAGAGAATACATCTGATTATCATGTCGTATGTACATAGAGGTGTGAAAAATGGAATGAATGTTTAAACATGTGTCTTTATTGTTGAAAACAAATTAGAAATCAAGTTTTATATCCCCTCGTATAGTTAGTTTATGTGATTGAATGTGATGGAAGAAAGAGTTGAAATCAAAGAAAAAGTCAGGAGTGATCTTTGTATTTTGTTAAATCCTCAACTTATGCTCTAATCTCACGATTAGAGGTTACTGTGGGATGTCGATGTAACAACTACCTTCTCTTATCTATTTTTACAACTAATCTCTTGATCTTGCTAGAAATGAAAGTTCAAGAAAAAAAGAGATCAACCAAACCAGAAATCATGATAAAAAGAAGATAGAACCAAAAACATACTAGATCTGGAATAAAGCTACTTGGTTACTGTAAAATTACATAAACATGCACAAAATGGGCTAGATATCTAAGAAGAAGCTCAACTGGTCATGGACAAGCATAGTTGACACTGAACAAAGATGGAAAAATATTATTTGTACAGAAATAAAGGAGGAAACACTAGTATATAACTGGCCTTTAGTGTTAGTTATTTAAGGCCTTTAGTGTCAGTTTCTAAGCGACACCTATGTGGGTGCCGCTAAAAGCCCAACCGTTACGCGTCAGTTCTCAAACTGACGCCACAACCCTTCGCGTGCCACCGAAAACGTGCCGAAAATGCGCCAGCAGGGGGTATAGACATCGGTTATCAGCTTAGAAACCGACGCCATCTCACCCGCTTACACGGCTGTGCTGGCCATCACGACCGTGGTGTCTGGCCTCATTAGGGAAATCGACGTCGGTTACTAGTATGGCAACCGACATTGTAACCATATATCGTCAGTTTTATACAGATATCCGACACCTATTTTATGTCTGGTCTGCTGCCACGGCTATGGTGTCTGGCCTCATTAGGGAAATCGACGTCGGTACTAGTATGGAAACCGACACTGTAACCGTATGTCATCAGTTTTATACAAATAATCGACACCTATGATTTGATTTTTTTTTCTGTTAGTCTGCAGACCTGCTGTGGCTGGTCACAGGATGAGAAACCTGCAGTTCAGTTATGAACTGTAGGTTTTACGACATCCATTGATATCAGCCAACAACAGGCTACAAACCTACAAAATTAACATGATGGATAAATTATATATATGTGATTCACAATCATGTATAAGAAATTTAATTCATATTATTTTTTCATCATACACATGTAGAAACCAGTAGCAACCTACAGTTCCATTTATTTCATCTCTTTTCACATTCAGACACATGTAGAAACATTCATGTATTGATGATTTTCACACACATATGACAATTCATAAAAATTCATTCACATTCACACAAAATTAATTATGAGAACAAAGTTATTCTTTATTCATCATCATCATTGTCATCATTGTCATCAAAATCATATTGAAAAATTCCCACTCTTTGCAGGGCTTTTGCCCAATCTTCTCTTACAACATCTAATTCATCTCTCGTATAGGGAGCATGTACATCGAAACGCTTTGCACATGTGTTGAAGTCCTCAGTTTTAAAGACCTACAAAGAGAATGACGTACATACATAATTATAATAATATATAATAATATTTATATATTTCATATTATCTAACGAGACTATGTATAATACTTGTTGTATGTTATCGATTTCCAATACAGCATGTTTGATGATTAGGTCCATAAATCACATCACATAGTAGGCACATGCCCAACCGTTGTCTTGTGTATCACACTATAAATTGAAACATACAGAATATTCAAAAATACAAATAAGCACAGTTCACATAAATAATATATACATTGGAGTCAGGAAATTACTTTCACATTCTTCCAAATGTGTGTCATATTTTTTTTTCCTGGGGACCTTTCCTCCAGCTTTTTTGTACTCTTGTAAAGCCCTATATATGTTAATGTAACACATTAAATTGAATAATTAAATAGTAATGCAGTAACAGATGTTAACATATATAAATACATAAAATATTTCTCATGAGAATGATGGCCTTTTAATTGCATGTCCATCTAATACATCTAACTCACTCCCCGCAGGATCTAGATAATAGACGGTGAATATCTTCACTACAAGAAAACACTATAATAACGTCGGAAAATGTTTGTCATTATTGTGGAAAAAGTTGTCGTTATAGCTATTAGGGATTAAAAAAAAGAGTCGTCGCATGTTGTCGTTACAGGTCTTGCCGTAAATACAATTAACGACAAAAAAATTCATTCCATCATTATTATCAACCACGACAAATACTATAGCTTGTCACTAATGGTTATTGCGACAACCTAATTTACCTGTCGTCATTGGTAATCACGATGACATAATTCCATCACAAATACCAATAACGTCAACTTCATTGGTTTTGTCATTATTGGTAATCACGATGACATAATTCCATCACAAATACTAATAACGACAACTTCATTGGTTTTGTTATAAATGTTAACTGGGTCAGAAAGTTTCCATCGTAAATAGGTATAGCGACCAACAACATTTTTCATATAAATGTTGGAAGCATGTACATCATATATTATGCGTGTATTTGTTATATTGAAAAACACAATGCATTAACTAATAGTTGTAACATAGAAAATTGTCTCAGATTGGTCATAGCCATATGAAGTGTACACCTCAACAATTATATGCACTGTAAGTTCATAAATTATATTTGTATTGAATAAAAAATGTTAATTTACACAGGGGAGGATATGACCTTTTCCCCTTGAACAAATAAAAAAATACAATAATAATTGTGCATAAACAGTGAATCTACCAAACATATTAGTCATCCACACCAATGTGGGCATTTCACAGAAGACCAGTAGTCAGGAAATAACAAAGCAGTATCTATAGAAGCTGACATCTCTCCAGCCAAAAAAATTTAAGTAGAAGGGGAAGTTGTTGTACATGCATTACTAGAGGAGCTGCTCCTGCTGCCTCCTCCTGGAGAAGGGGAAAGTGAAGCCACATGGGAACCATACAAAGTGGCAACATTAGCAGCATAGGACCTCTTCTTGACTAGGATGGAGACAATATTACCATGTATGTAGTGGCCTAGGAATCCACATGCAGAAACAACAACCTAAGGCCCATAGTGCATTATGTTCAGGCCATGAACACAGACTGAAACAAAGACATAAAAACCATAATCATTTGAATATATTACTTAAATAAAGATCTGTACCAGGGAAACAATAATTTGACTCATGGACTTACAGCCATGGTATTTTTCAGTACTTCTTTTTATGGCATGTGCATCCTTGCAAGCCATTGATGAGTTGGTTGCACATTTCTTAATAGGAACGAGTACTCCTTCCAGATACTTGGTGTAACTATTTTCCTGCAAAGAAATTTCAATGTCAATAAGGATATTGGACGTCTAGTGTGATTATGTAATTCTGTTGTATCAAACAGTGTTTCAAAAAGTGGTCTGCGTTATGCGTTCGGAGAGGTCACCTTGTAGAGTATATGCGGTATGCGGGAGTATATGCGGAAGTATATGCGGTTTTGGATTTTTTTAATTAATTAATTATATATATATATATTAATCATGATTTACATATTTAATTTGTGCAATTGTGTATCTAAATAGTACAATTACAAGAATAATGGATGTAATTATGAAAATATGCAATCATCACAACTTAAATAAATCAAACATGCACTATAATCTAAATTTAAACAAACATAAATGATTGTAAATGTATAAAAGAAGAAATCAGAATATCTCTAACTAAAAATCGGGGTATAATCGGCCTTGTATGCGGCCGTACAATCGATTATGCGGTTTGGTCCACTTTTTGCACCGATTTGCATTATGCATTTTTTTGGAGGTCCGCACCTTGTATGCGGCCGCATAGATCGATTTTTAAAACACTGGTGTCAAATATGTAGGCAACCACTCTAGATTATATAAAGATATTAAAAAATGTGTATGCAAATGATTCAAGGTACATATCACAAACGCAACTTGCCATCCAAACTTGTAGTGCTAACGTTAACATAAAATACATGCATACATTACACAAGAAATTTCCAAACCTTTCGGATGTGGCAGATTATATAAGAAACATCAGAGAACACATAAATTGCATGAGAATACCATTGAAGTAAGAACAAAACTTAATGAAACAATAGAAGCTCCAAGCAAGAAAATAGTCAAACAACACATACAAAATTAAAATGACCAGAAGAAATTCACAGTGCTAGTCCACAAGACCCACAACCAAGGCCTTTCCTGGATGGGTTGTGAGCTACCTTGTTACATTCCATGTATATATGACAAAACATTACATTTGTAAAATAGGACTTCAGCTTATCTACTACCATTGGCTGGAACATTAAGGGACTCAAGATAAGGGTAGTGTTAAGAATGAACATCACCAACCCCAATGTAACTGATTTAGCCTCAAGATGTGAGAAAACCAACAACACGATAACTAAAAGAGCAAAAAGAATAGTGTAGTATTCTTCTGTATCACTGGACCAACATAGCTTAACTGTTTTAGTAGCAATCCCAAGAATCTTCCCTTTAGTGTCTATAAAAATGACCTCAAAAGACTCCATCTCATTGTTAAAAACAGCAGCACCAACATTCGTCTTGGTAGCAGCAGCTGTCGGTAAACACCAACAGATTAGGTGTTCATGCCCCCCCTTTTGATCTGTGTATGCGAGTCTATAGTAGCTGACTTCTAGTTATTGTTAGCTCATCTAAGATTAAAGAAGATGAGGTAACCTTGTGTGGGCTTAATACTAAAGTAAATTTTGTTCCTGCATTTTCTGGCTGCTAAACAAGCGAGATGAATGAATCTCACAAGCTTCAATTTACTAATCATCCATAATCAACAATCTAACAAAGACAATTATGCCATGTTTGGTTTGCAGGACAGGTTTTCAATGGGATGAATGCAAGGTTAGGATAGGATAGAATTGGTGCAGGATAAGATGTTTGTGATCCTAACCTATGTTTGGATGTACACAGAAAAGGATTAGTATTTTTAACAATGTCTTCGTCGACATCTTTACCTGCAGCGATAAAACATTAGTATGCAGTAAATTTGTTAATGACTTTGGCATTGCTATGTCATTTCAGTTAAACAAAAAAGGCATAATTTCTTTTATAGCCGTACTTGTTATTTTAGATTTATTTATGCCAAGTTCGAGCATAACTGTAGATATCATCTTTACTCTTGACGTGTGTGGCCGCAGTCACACAAGAGGATGATGGATTTGAAGCAAATTGGGTTCTGTGAGAGGTCGATTACTGATGTGGGTTCACTGTTGATAGGTAGAGTATTGATCAAGAAGATGGAGGTTGTTGAGTCAACGGGTTCGATCCGGAGTTGATGTTAGTGGTTGCTGGAAGGATCGTAAAGAGAGAATGGCTGAACGCACATTATGTAGTGGAGATAAATAAAAGTAATTAGGCAATGGAAAAAATGAAAGCCAATGGAAAAAAATGGATACTACGTGTATCGAATTTGATACATGACATGTTGGTCGGTGGAACTGGAGAGGCTTCCGACAAATAATTTGGGGGCAGGAAACACAACCTGATAGGCATGAACCCGGTAAAAACTACAAAGAAAACACATTTTCTGTCCATTCGCCAGCGTATTACCCAGCTTCGATCCTTTCTAAATCTCAATGACCAAAGCTGATCATGCGGCCAAGATAGATTATGTAGAGGAGGAGCTAGAAGAAGACGGCAGCCGGGCTACAGTCCAATGGTAAAGAATGGTCATTCGTGAAAAGGTGAATCGCGAGTTTGGGCAGGCCGTAGGGGTATCGGGTGTTGCGGTTGGGCGCTAGTACCAGGGGGAGTGTGGTACGCTGAATCCCATTGAATCTGGACTTGTCGTCCTGTACGAGTACCATCCTACTCTCTGTTTTACACAAACAAACGTGAGATATGGATTTGTGTAGGATTCGAAATGCTATCCTACCCAAAATCCCCCCAACCAAACGTGGCCTTATAGCATATCATTAAGAACTGGTCCAGCTTGCTGATCCTTTGCAGGTTTGCAACTATTGCACACTCAAAAAAGAAAATGAAATTAGTCCCTTGCGAAATCACTGATTGGAAAGTCACTAGAGCTCCTTATGCGTCATAGAGTAATCAAAGGATTGAGAACAATTTCTTAGCCAGTACGTACTGAAACCAATAGGAAGGACCTAGTTGAATACTTGAGCACAAAATGATATTCCTAATGATACCATTGCAAAAAAATTACAAGTCAAGGATACAATAATGCAAATGTGGGGGTGTTTAATAGACGACCCATTAGTTGGTGTATGACACTCTAGGATTTTCTACTTGTAAGCCCTTCATGCATTATTGGAACAGTAGAGATCCAACCTGCAACTATTGTTCTGAAATCTTGCAGTGAAAAAAGTACACATGACTAAAACCAACAATCCAGCAACCTCATCAGAACATGAAGTAGTCAAGTCAAACTTATGTCAATAATTTCAATCGTGTAGTAGATGGGGATGTAATTTAGGTCACTCGACCCTCCCTTGATCTATAGCGGTTAGATAATCAGGGATGCCAAGGAATGCATCCATTGGCCCACACCTATTTACAGCAGTCATAACATCCTTGCAATATTAATGAAGCCCATAACCATGTGATATAAGGTATTACCCAAGTCATGCGGTGGTCAACTGTATAAAATCTAAAATCTTAAAGATGTCACCTTTCCAAAAATGACCTAAAATGGAAGGAAACTATACAAGTAAAGAACAAATAAATAAAAGCAGGAAAAATCTCCTGACTGATAAATAAACATATATTTCATCAACTTGAAACAAATAATAGTTGCTCAAAACGTCAGGGTAATGAAAAACTGTGTAGAACCAAGAAGGACCCACAGATTGAGATATTTTATCTGCAGTGTCTTGCATATTCTCAAGGCTAAAGAAAGACTGAAATTCAGAAGCTGTTTGAGAACCATTTCTTCTCTTTATGCCCAAGGGTCATTGAACTAGAAACGTAGTGATGAGTGTGGCCATTGGAATGGTGGGATGAATTTGTTCTGGGTGATCGAGTGAGATGATCCAATTTGGGGGATTTGAGAGGATACTTCGGTTGGTGGAGGGAGAATTTGACTAAAGGGGAGTTAGTGTACAATTGCAAGTGTTGTTGGGCCATATGGTAAGGAAGGAATTTGTGTACAACAAGAGACTCACTAAACTATATACTCTAATGGAGAGTCAAGAAACTACTGTAGAATTACGAGATAGATGTAAAATGAGTGTTGGCTTTTCCATTAACTGACCAACATGTTGATTACTAGATTCCCCTTAATCCTGAGTTTCTACAAACTGATTCGGATGAATTAAAATTATAGAAAGACTAACTTCTGAGTTTAGACGATTCTATCTAGCATTATGGTTTGCACATGAAAAAGTCATTAAAACATATTAAATAGCAAATCATAAGCATGGTGAATCACATTGCATACCTTTCTCGATCAATTCAGAGTTGGTTTACCAAGATTCTGACTCAACAACATTGGTGTTGGGCTTCCTAGAATTTGAAGATCTCTATTGTGAGACTGAGTCAAATTGCACTATAGTATAACACAAAATACAAGAAATTAGAACCGTACTAAATAAATTGAAATATTCTTATTATCTACAGAGTAAAGTAAGACGACAACCTTCTGTGAAAAGGCAACAAGATCATATTCAACAGAATTGGGTTCAGTTAAGAGTATTATTAAGAGCAAAGAGGGGAACAAATTTGAGTCTTAGAGAATTTAGGCAAGCGACAAGTTGTAGATGAGAAACTTCTTTTGGCACCAAATTATATTAATCAAATGTGTTCACCATTTGAATCTCTAATCATCTTTTCTTATTTGTTCCCTTCTCATAGGAAGGAATCATATTTTCTTGCTACCCTTCATTCTCACAATGAATGTGCATCCTAACAATGAAATTGACTGAGATGAGTGATTTAGAAGATAATCAACAACATTATTGATATGTCACTGTAAACCCATTTTCGTTAATAATTAGTATGATATTCAAATCATTTTATGCAAACTCGGCCATGATTAGTGTAGTTCAAACAAAATGCACAATTTTCTGAACAATATCCTTAGATAGATCATGATGTGTAGGCAAAAACTGCAAGCCTGACAACTCTATAGATGTTATTTTCCCATCCTATGCTAATTAATAAGTAAGCTTCCAATATCAAAATGAGATAAATAGCTACATGGTACTTGAGCATATCTTAGAGTTTTAACTATCAAAACCGTAAACGTTTGGGGCTGAACATCTAAGCAGACATTAATATAAATTCAAGCTCAATCTTAACAAAGTAACAATTACATGACAATTACATGTATGAATGAAATTCATATGAGCTGTCACAAAACTCAGGCTCAGAGCAATCAAACCTATACAATAGACATTGAGGCCATGTACAGAGCATTCAAACACATCTTAAAATAGATTTCATCGTGGAAGATAACAGGAACAAGAAAAATTCAAGTAGGATAACAATGGGTGGAAAAAGTTTGAAGAGATACAGATAATTGTTTAATTAGATATAATGTCATCAAAACCCAGAAATACAACTAAAAGAAATCTATTTTACCAAAACCAAAAGAGCACAATAAGTTCAAAGAATCACTCCATTGAACCTTACTGGAGTACATCTTACTACTTCTCGCTCGCCTTGTGGACACCGCCACTGTTCACATCATCTACATGCAAAAACAACCCTCACCTCGTCGTTGCTGCCATTAGCCTTACCGTCCTGCGCCACCGTTCTCCTTGATGAGGAAGGGAGTGAGGTAGATGGTAGAAGGAGACAATGTAGGAAGGGGTGCAAGAGAGAGGTGGAGAGGTTGGTGCACCGTGGGAAAATTTTAGGGATTGAGCATTAGTGGGCACAAAGTAATGTGAAAAGGAAAGAATCAGAGCCACGTGCGCGCGGGACGTGCCAAAATTTGTCTTACCTTTATTTGTGCTCCTTTCAGATGGTGTTAAGAAAGTATTCATGGCAGAATAATTAAATTATCTATTATGGAAAAATTTATTTGTTGTTAATATCTATAAAGTAGCGACAACTAAACTTAGTTGTCATGTTTAACATCTCTATTATGACTAAGTATTCTAGTCGTCGTGGTTTTTGACATTGTTGTCCTGTTTTCTGGTAGTGTCCTCAAATCACTACCCTTTGTTGTTAGAGAGCATGAGGGTTATCCGTGTATGGACTCGCTCCTCTTTCTCCTTCCTAGAGGTATGGCTTTCACATTCTGGTTGTATATCATTGATTACTTTTAGCTGGGAGAGGCTGATGGAGGGTTGGGTTGAAGAAAGGTGATCCACTATCACCTTGTTTCTTTGTGATATGCATTGAAAGGCTTATCCAAATGATAGAACCAAGGTAAAAGAAGGAGACTCGAAACTAATCAAAGTAGCAAAAGGTCCCAGTATATCCTATTAAGCCTTTGGAGATGATATTATCATCTTTGGTAAAGCTTCAGTAGGTTAGATTAATACTATCCTACAAGTCTTCCAATGACATAGTGAAGCATCAAGTCTTACAATATCAAAAGCAATGTCCAAGAGATTCTTTGGTAAAAGTGTGAGCAAGTAAATAAGAGAATGTATTAGTGTCACTGCTAACACTAAGAACATTGCAGAATTGGAAGTAATATTAAGGTGTTCCCATACATCATTCAAGAGTAAGAAAATTTATTTACAAAAACATTGTCAAGTGTCAACGCCCTTGAAAGTAGAGTTCATGCATGGTCTTAGACAACCTTATTTCTTGCATGATGGATTTGCCTTGTGACATTAGTCCTTGGTGTCATACTACATATGCCATGCCTTCCACTAAGATACCAGGAGCTATATGTGACAGAATAGAACAGACCTTCAGAAGGTTCATATGGCAAGAGCGTGAAAAATAGATAGCATTCCGTTGATAGCATGTTAGAGTGTCCTAAGAACCAAGAGGTCAATTGTCCTCAGTACCAATAGGTAAATTGTCCTAAGCACCAAGTGGAACGGAGGATTAGCAGTTAAAGATTTGAGGGACTTAAACAAGGCCCTCATAGAAAAGATGGCATGGGAGTTGAGCACCAACAATCATACCCTTTGGTAGATTGCTCTACAGAATAATATATGAACCAAAGTGACAATTTAACATGGAACTACTCTCATTTTTGGAGAGTAGTTCAAAGCACTATGTCAATGATCAAAGACAAAAGCTATAATTAACTTAGTGGGTTGTATATGTATTATTGGGGTAATAAGTGGATCATTCAAATATTTAACTAAGAATCTTGGTTACGAATATATCAATGATGAGTTGAAGTAGAGGTAGAGAGATTGATTGACCTATAAGAGAACTATGACAAATATTTCCTACAAGAGTATCTACCGAGAAACTTAAGGAAATAGACAAAGTAAACTCACCAAGGAAGGAACTGGGCAGAGATGTTTGGGCATGGAAGCTGGGAAAGAACGACAAGTTCACTATCAACTTTGGAAAGAAATTGATGTAGAAACTAGCAGAAAACTAGAGAAGATATCAGAACCACGACAAGAAGCCTTCTAATTCATACATGACAACAAAGGATCTTGTATTAGAATAAGATATTAGGCTGCATGATGGAAGACCATAGCAAGAAATGACAACAAAAATTAAAGAGATAATGGTGAATTGTGGCAAGTGGCCTTTTCATTCTTTTATGGACAAAAAGAATCCTTCATCTCCATATGAAATTTGCAAGTATACATCTTCTAAAAAATTAGAAGACAAAATGCACGCATCACAATTATTATCTCTATAAAGACCATATGGAATCAGTTTATTAAAAAAAATGCAATATAATGATGGGTATTGTAATTTTTCTCTTTAACCTGCCCTCTCTTGAAGTGGCTAGGATCTCCTAAAGGGTGGGAGATTATTAATGTTGATGCAATAGAAAAATAGAGGTGAGAAATATCAGGCCTTGAGCTGCATTGTAAGAAACAATACAAGATGTTGGCTGGCGAGAATGGTGTCAATTGTGATGGTTCAAATTCATTGGAAGCTAAAGTCCATGTGATATATTACTTGGCTAATATGCACAGCTTTGAAAGTATATTGTTAGCTCAAAGTCAGAAACTTAGTAAACTTGACTAATGGACAAAGAAAGTTTCTTATTAAGTACATGAAACCCATATCACATATCAACTGAAATCATTTGAATTTTGAGCAACGTGTGGATACTTACCCAATTAATTTTGCCATAAGCCCTTAAGTAAGGTATTCCGCATAATTTACTACTAAACTTGAAGATTTACAGATAAAACTTGTTCAACGTCACTAAAAATCCTAGAAATCAAGGTGCTATAATCTATTGAATAATGACTTCTATTGTGAACACCTGCAACTGATGAGCTACCAAGGAAATACACTTTAGTGAGTTTTGTTACTCATGTGAGTTTTTACCTCTATGGTATGCTCATCCAAAACTTTGTTTGCATTTCCTAGTTGATTGACATCCTAAAATAAAAAAATTGAGAACATGATATAAGCATATTGAGAAGAAATAAAGGTTATATTGGAAATTTTTGTCGAAAAAAAATACCTAAAGTATTTCTCCTTCTCTAACACCCCTATGGGGATGAATGAAATATCCACTTAGAGCAGATTCGTCACTATTAACTAAATGACCAAACCCTCTTCAATAGTTCATTATAAATATAACATGCGGTAAGATAATTTCCTATAAGCTCATTCAAAATCTCAACAGTGCATCATAACCAAGATCAGATCCATATACTCAACAACAACTGAAACATAATACTTAAATCACTAAGATAGGTCAAATCAATGAAACTTGAAGTCAAATCACTAAGATATCCACCTTAATATTTTACACCAAGAGAACATAAGATGAGATTCCACCTACCTATGGATCAAAATATTGAACTGACATCAATTAGAATAAGTAGCCATGGGAACTGAAAAAAATTGTATCAGTACAAATTTGTTTAATAGTATTGTGTGGAAAAAGGAATACATAGTAAAAATGTATGTTCCATGTGCTTTCATTGAAGAGTAAAATTTGTGCCTTATTCTTCAACTTCTCCAATAAGAGTATTAAGCATACTTTTCGACAACTATGAATATGACTCCAGAACCAAGGTGAACTAAGGTGGTTCATTAAGATGCAACTGTCTTATGGTGATTAATGAATAATAGTATTAAAGAAACTTAATGGCCTTGGGATTCAAACTAATTAATGGCTACATGCTGAAATAACAAGTAGGGGGAAATGAGGAAGAGGGGAATGGATGATGGAGGACTTACCTCTTCTTAAACCAACCACAACTAGTGATTGTGTTGTGGTTGCAGAACTTGATGCTCCAAAGCATTTCTTATAGTTGTAGCTTCATGTCCTGCTCCATGTCTGCAACCAGCTGCTGCTCGTAAGAATGTACTGCTCCATGTGTCTCCATTAATAGGGGAAGATAAGGAGTGGCAATGGCTAGTTATTTGTTACTACTGCTGAAACAAGATTGTCTATACACGCTCACCTGTTGAGCCTATGGTGTTCTATATGTCTGTCCGGTTTCCATCTGCCTATGACGCTTGCCACTACAGAAGATGTCCAATGGATTTGGTGGATTTATTTTTTGTGGCGGTGTAATCCTATAGAAGGGGTTGCGATGACTGTGTTTTATAATTTTGCAGAGTAGGAAAAAAGTGATGTATGTTTTATACAACAAATTGCTCCTGAATTGATTCACTACACTTTTGTGTAAGTCTTAGATGTTCCTTGCTCCTACCCTCTACTAACCAATCACTACACAAGCAAGCATCCCAGAACCATTCCCCTAACAATTGAACACAATTACATGTGCTACTCATGAAAGGTTTTCTGAAAACAGAGGAAAGATCAGCATCAATCCGCGAAAGGCAACATTGATACGATTAAACCCAAACCGTTGACATAGAATCATAGAAATATGTTTCCAAGTAAACCATAGTTAACATTGGCAGTAGATCAAACACTTAAAATATCTAATAAACTTTTTGGCGTGAAACAAAGATTAGAGGAAGCATTTGTAGATTAGAGTAAATTAAAATGCCATAAATATGAATGTAATTGAAGTGAGAATTACATAACTACTTCTGGTGCAGAAGTAGAAAACAACTCAACATCTTCCCATTCCTTTGATCCTCCTTTTTCAAAGGAAATACTGTGACCCACCACCAAAATCTGAAGAATACAAAAGGAAGATTTATAGAAAATGTTATTATGAAAAGTAAATGAAGAGAATGTTTCAAATATTTTACTCACAAATAAGCAGCTAGATGTTTAACCATGACATATTAAGTATCATAGGCAAACCATGGAAGTACCAAATTAGAATCATACATATGACACACCAAAAAACTAAAACAAATCATGAGTTGTCGTACTATTACCAGATGTAGGTCTGCATTGTTCAGATTTCTTAAACAGTGAAAGAGTTTTCAAAAAGATAAATCTTTAATTTGTATCTTTATAAACTATATATACTTCACAGTTGAAGATGGACAAGGTTATCATTTGGAGTAAGTGGAATCAATCACTCAGTTGAGTTCCATGTACGTCATGGTATATGGAAAAAAAATTCAGTCAAACATCTCTATACAATGTTTATGGATGCACTATTATTTTGGTCAGAGTTGTACCTAAAGTTTTATAATTTTTTAGTGTGATGATTAATTTCAATTCAAACATAGAAAAGCTCTTACAAGATCAAATTTCTAATACCTAAAAAAGTTGATAAAGAATTATGACCAATTTTTCAAAACATCTAACACGTTAATGTGCTAACAAGTTAATACGTATAGAAGACTGGTTTCCAAATATGTGCACAGATCATTATTTGTAACTTCAATACATTAAAACCAATAACTATGTCAGGTATTACTAACAATGAGTGAATCATAAGAAAGCAATCAAGCTATGAAACTCAGTTAGCGAAGATGATGGAAATTTAAACTATCATACCATAATGATATATATAGAGTAAACACAAAATGTTTCAACTGTAGAGAACCACAACAACCAAGACAAAATTTTGGGAAGGTGGAAGACACTCATGGGCAGTGGTGAGAGTATGAATTTTAGTGAGTGTAATTTCTTTATTCATAAAGAATGTCAAAACTAAAATATTCATATTTAGTGGAGTTGTAAGATCCTAACATGACAACATTTCATTTTCTATCCAGAAAGATGATAAATAGTCAAGTCGGTGGATAACAAAATTGAGAGTGGGACCCCAATGCAAAAACTATTGTAGTGGCTTAGAGGCATGTCATCCATCCATGTGATATAACAACAATACAATAACTGATATCATAACTTCAAATTTCTAAAAAAAGTCTATTTGTTCCGTAATTGATACATTTTCAAAGGTTGTACATCCTAACGGTAATAGGGTTTCTACACCCACCACTAGTTGAAAAGGGACAATGAAATTTGAGATGAGCATGATTGTAGATGACATCCTGTGTGGATAGTGGTGTGGAAATGGGGGGCAATAAGATCAAGTGGATTATCAAAAAACAGCCTATGCATATTACATAGAGTTCTAATCATCTAAATTTTCCCAATACTGAAGAGATGGTTAGTGCAGTATAAGCTGCTTCTATTGAACAACCATAACAAATAAATGTCAATTGTGTAAAGTATCTTAATAAAGTATAATTCATGGTTTGTAAAAATTAAAATGTTTATGTTGAATCAATTTCTCCAGAATCCAATTGAGAAATCTCTTTAGAAACATGCATATATTTTATACAATTCACAAAACTTTTCCAGATATAGGCTAGAGATACGTAGAAGCTCATGCATGTAGATTGCAGAGTTGACTAAAAGACAAAAGTAGATGTAATATTTACTAGGTTTGCAAATGAAATATCATGGGGCCAAAGATCTACATATACAAGTATAACCAAATTTGCCAATAGACCTCAAGGAGAGATTGATAAAAGGATAAATGGCTATAGAAATATTTCTCCATCAGCTATACGATCATATCAAACTTGTGGGTCATTACATGTTGTAAACCATGTTTATGTACATGTGTGAATGCTTAGCTGTGTAGATTGCAGAGTTACTTAAGAGAAAAAAGATGTGATATTCACCATGTTAGCAAATGAAAGATCATGAGGCCTATGCCTGAATATAAAAGTATAATCATATCTGGCAATATACCTCAAGGAGCAATTGAGAAAAAAGATAATGGGTTGTAAACTCTTTGTCCATAATCTATGTGATCTTATCAAACCCGTGGGATATTACATGTTCTAAACCATGAATATGTACATATTCCAGGTGAATACATAACAACCACATGTGTACAAGAATAATAAGTAAATGGTGGCTAATGATTAGCACCGTGATTGTGAAATTCAAATTTAATATAGGAGATGGTTGTGGACATATGAATTTGTTAATGATTATATTTTTAATCTGTCTTGACTTGCATCATGATGGGTGCAATATGTTTGGAAAGTTAGATATGGTAAGGCCAAATACAGCTCGTAGAGAAATAAAGTAGCTTATCTTGCTCTACAAGAGTAGGCTCTGTATACATAATATTTTCCTATATAAATGTATACTCTGACTGAATATTACCTAGAAATCAACAAAAAATCCTCAGTCGCAAGAGATAATATCATATGATTAACCTCATATATACTCATAACATAGACACCAAAATAAAGCAACAAATGAAGCAAAGATGTACAAATAAAACATAAGCCAACAAATAAATGTAAACGCCACCTGTACTTTGTTCAGAGGTTAAAATACCAATCTGAAACCATATGTTAATCCTGCTATTGTTATACTTGACAATTTTTAAACATCAACAATTAGGAAGCACCACCTCCTTGAAGCATAGATATATCTTCTTCATGCTGGGAACCATAATAAGTTGCAACATATCACAACAATACCAAGTCAGACCTCTTTTTTCTTTATGTTATGCACATCCCTTTAGATACGCATGTCTGTGGTTCAAAGTTGTTTCTCAATTGAAATAGGAAAATAAGAGTCTTAATAAATATAACAGAGGGAGAAGATAGTTAAGCCCGTCTAATTAATTATTTTTGGTGGTATATAAATAGTTGTACAAGACTCTTAGTAGATGATTCAAATTCAGAATTCATTTTCCTACCTTGTTTCTTGTTATTTGGCAAGTTATATTGTAAAGGAATTCCCACATGTCATGATTGAGAAAGCAGATTGATATATATAAAGATGATCTAAATATTTTTCTTATTATTATATATTTATTTCTTCTTCCTAGTTATATAGTGGAAACATGAATGTCACATTATTTTTTTTTCATGGAAAATATAACTCATGTTTATCACCTACTTTTTTCTGAGTGTCGTTGATGCAGTTTGGTGAAAGCACTCATATTTTTGTTTCTATTTGTGATCCATTGTGCTTCTTGTCTCAGACGCATGGTGACATTTAACTTGATGGTGGGATTTTTTTTTAAAATTTCATGTAGTAGGTTCAGAGAACAGGAGAAATGACGGGTGATCGGAGGGGGAAATTGGGGGTTTCATTCAGCCGTAGGTAATTGTATAGACGAATCATGAGAATAATTGTGCATCATGATTTAAAAAAATGTGAGGAAATGTGTGTAGACTTACCGATTAATGGTTGTCATGAGCATCCCCGATTGCGTTGAAAATATTTCCTTCCGTCCTGTTTCTAAAGTGGCCATGGAAAAAGAACTCCCCGATAAGGCTTGCCCTTGTGGGTAACTCACTCAGATCCGATCCAAAACAGAAGTGATCACTACACAAGCACGCAATGATCGGCCGAGCTGATGCTACACCATGGTCCGTCTTTGTGACATAGGTGCACAGTAGCACATAGGAGGTCACTCGTCGCTTCCGAAACCTGGCACAGTGACCAGCACCGATAAGAACAAGGGAGAGAAATTAGGGATTATTGGATGAAGGAAGATAGATGTGGGGAAGGAAGCAACAAATACGGAGGACTACCTCCTGGAAATGAACCTGTCTTCCCAACTCATCTAGGTATACAGACGAACAAAGGGGACTGAGAAAGGAATGCGGTTAGCATAATTCCAGGTAATGATGGGGGAAAGAGTGCGACGAAATTCGTTTGGCGCGAATCTGAAATAAAAGATTTTCGTGCGCCCAAACTGCCATTTTAACGATGGAAAAATATACCATTTACGATAAGATAAAAACTTTGTCATAATTAACAACACCAACCACGATGGGGAAAATTTGATATCGCTTTTAAATAATTTGTTACGTCAAAAAATTTAAGTCGTCCTAATTCTGGACGCTAATACTTTAGTTCCTTGTAGTGCTTGGGGACAACAACTAATAACTCCCAATGCTTAAAACTACAGGTAAGAAAGTAGAACATTAATAACTCAATATCCGCAATAAAAATGTAATTTGCTTAAGTCCAAATTACAAGCAAAGTAAACTTACTCGACATTGAATGGAGCTATTATCACCGTCTTATTATTTTTACCAAAATATTCAAAAGCATCACATCGGTATGAAGTAACTGAACCAGGGTTTGTATCTACAAGACTAATCAAAGATGGAACCAAAAATCCCACATGGGAAAACCCAAAATCTGTACATGTCTTGTACAAGTGGCTGCATAACATGTATTACGTATACATTAATATATAAGAAACCATATTGTCATATATAAAACAAGGTATATGGATGTATAAACCAGATTTCCATATGCATTTATCTCACCATATCCACAGCTCTATCATAGATGTGTTCAACCATTCATACTTAAACAACTCCAAAATATCTTGTATAAATATGTTGTTTCCGAATGTTTGACCTGCATTAATATGTATCAAGAACTTCTATTACGTATGCATTAATACGTATGCTAAACTTGTATAAATAGATTGTTATCATATGATTTACCTACAACATTCTCTAGAATAGTAACATTTATAGGGCAATTTGGATTATGTTCTCCAATCCATACTGCCACACTCCTACAATTAGGACCTATCAAGGCGTGTAGGTCCCCTGGAAGCCAACTTGGTAGTCGAGGAGGTGGAGGCCGAGATGTAGCGGGTCTCGTCTTTTTGACTTGTATATATAATTTCATATCAATTGACTCATATATATATACACACTAACAAAGTAAAGTAATGAAAATTTATCATACAATATCAGTATAGAGGACATCCGCTTCGGGCCACAATATCACTCCACCTACTGTCTCACCAAGTGTTTCAGCATCTGGGTGTGCATGAGGCAGTGCAAGATTCGTCCAACCAATGAGTATATGTATGGAGCTCACACGTACCATGCCATCTGGTACTAGACTCCCATGAAACATGCACCCTTTAAGGGGTAGGTAACCAATGCATCTGCAATGATATATCCTTCACTTTGTAGTCGGCATGTCTTTAACCCCTACAAATTTATGTAAAGAATGTTATATGCATATATACACAAATATATCATCTTGAACAGACTAGCTATTATATATGCCATAAAAATACTTACAGAGGACGTGCTAGGTGGGTCTATAGGATTACTCCCAACCTCTGCAGTACGAGGAGTAGGAGAAGAGAGGTTCGCCACAAGTACTGTCTGAGTGGCAGTCTGAGATGCTTATCACTTGTGAAATGCTTCCTGGAGTCTTTTATCAACTACTTCCTCGACTCTCCTATCAATTAAGGAATCTACCTATACATGGATAAAAGAAATGCTAGTTGCTGATTATTGAATTCTCTTTTGCAATAACGTTCTAAAATAAGAATAAGTTACCTCAGCTTGTGAAAGTCCCACTTTTGGGACAGATTTACGCTGGGATGGCCCAAAGAACGCTTTGATGCCCACACCAACGCCTGCACCCCTTACACGTCCAGGATGCTCTGGGTTACCCAGAAAAACGGTCAGTTCATCCCTTGTGCCCCGAGGGATGAACTTGCCTTCCTTCCTCTGCTCGTGCAGCTCCTGCTAAGCACCATCAATAAAAATTCATAAGTAAACATAACAATAATCAATATCGATAGATTGCTCTAAGAGTTTGATTTTTACCATTTTTGCAGCCGCCTCAGTGCTTGCGGGCTTCGATATCTCTCCCTTCTTGTTTTGCCTCCCAGCTATCCACATAACATGACGAGGCAGAGGTGCAGGAGCAGCAATAGAGGACTCTGCAGTCTCCTGAGTAGCAGTAGGCTGAGTAGACTCATCCTGAGTCTTTGGCAAACGCCTGCATATCCTCTTGGACCCATTGTGTGATCATGCACATTCAGTGCACGCCTTGCTCGTTGAGCATCGCTGATAGCCTAGTTAGTTAGCACATTGATTTGGATAGCAACACTAAAGGTTAATCTTGAATAGGTGAATACATAAAAATGTATATTAATTAAATTGGGAATGTCGCTTAATACCTTGAATTCATCTATTTTTCTTTGGGTAACAAACTCCTCCCATAATTTGGGGTCCAAGTAGTTCCATTGCTGTGTGGCTTCCTTCTTCCTATATTTATTTTTCAAAGAGAATACAAACAAAAATTATTAGTGTAGAGTTAGTGAAATACTGATCAATGTCTAGAATTGGAATCAATAAAGAACCTATTCTCAGCATCACATATGTAATCTCAGGTGAGATTGGTCCTATAGTTCCTTAGGACCCTCCCACAATGTTGCATTACACATTTACAATGCAACTTTTCATCCATATCAAATATGCTCTGCAAATTAAATAGAATTGCTATTAACTAGTATCCTAAAAATTAGTAATCTACACAAATAGAATTACAAATAATAATAACTCATGCATAGTTCCTTCCATATGTGGTCTTTCTTCCCCTTAGGAACTTTATGCCATGATTCTAGGATAGGACTGCAATGGCTGCGAGTAAGAACCCCAAGATATGAAACAAATGAGTTGCGGTTTACTCCATATGGATTTCCTGCCTGATCGAAATCCACAGCCAATTTGGGTCCATTTCCCCTTTGCTGTATTAACTTGTTCATCATTGTGATGCCCCTCACTTTCTCAATTTTCTTTTGCTGCTCATAAAGTGCTGTAATTTCTTCAGGGGGTACATCACCAACCTAAAATTTGATAAAAAACACACTTACATAATATAATTATAAATGAACATATAGATAGAAACCTCAGGAATATATTCTTAAAACTTACATTGTCAGGCGGTGCAAGAACGTCCTCACCCTCACGGCGATCATCAGCACGGTCCTGATCAACCATCTGAAAGTTCACATTCAAATTATAAATTTCACATTGTAAAGTAACACTAATTGTAAAGTTCACATTGTAAAGTACACATTCACAGGGGTGCAACGATTGCGAATGGACATCCCATGTGCAGTCATTCTTATATATAATAAATATGTACCACCTATCCCATTCTTGAACACCTAATCTCACTAGTAAGTGTATAATGTGTATCGGGTTTTCAAGAAAATTTCAGCAGCATTTCCCCGTTGTTCTCTAAGTACATATGTACTTAGAGAACAAATAGGGAAATGCTACCGAAATTTTCTTGAAAATCCAATACACATTATACACTTACATCCTAAGTGAGATTAGGTTTCAAGAACAGTCCCAAACTGGAGACTATCCATGAGTAAATCTTGGATGGGTTTCTAGGCCAACAAATTCATGTGTTGTTATTCTTATATATAATAAATGTGTATAAACTACAGAAAACATGGTTAATTCTAATCTATAGAGCATTATTAAATAATAAACCAAGAAATCAATAGTTTCAAACATGCAATCTGTAGTAGACAGACTAACCTTAAAAAAATTACCCTAATGACAAAAAGTCTAGGAATCTTTACTAGACATTATATATATAGCCCTAATCATCATATTTAACATACTACGTTATTATTAACATCCAAATCAGATTAAGATCATACTATGTTATAACTATTGGTTTTAATAACCCTATTTCTGCATGTACGTACATGATTATCAACTTTAAAACCCTATAATTCATTGAAATCATTCTAATTCAATTTAATATGTTGGGATCACATAATTATATACTGACATAAGAATAAATAAAAGAATCATAATTAACATGATTAACAACATGCTCATCAAACTAGGGTTTTCTTGAATATCATCTAATATTCGTGTACTAACTATACCTTTGTAACAAGAAGAATAATAGAGCTTTAAGTATATTTTATTCACAATCTACACATTTTTCTGATCAAAACCATATACAACATGGTAATATTAATGTGAATCAGAGACAGGTTTGCAAACTGGAGAGCCACAATAAGATTGGGTGTCTAATAAATAAGAAGGCAGTGCACCTCAAATAATGTTGTTCAAATAAATAAATTGCATAGCAACTCTACACAACAATAACATTGAAGAAAAATTGCACACAGCCACAACCATAGGATTAATGGGCGTACCTGTAATATAGGAAAAGCAAGAATAGGGGGGAAGGTCAGGGGAAAACCTGATAATGGGCGTGCTTGTGAGAAGAGGGAAGCGTCCAACTGCAGGCAGTGGGTGGAGGGCTGGTCGTCGAGCAGAATGGCTTCGGGTGGAGAGTTGGTCACCGACGTCGGGCAGAAGGTCATCGGGCGGAGAGCTATGGTTGGGTGGAGAGCTGTGGTCATCGGCAGCGGCTGGCAGAAGCAGAGGTGGCGGAGGCAGAAGAGGTGCGGCGGCAGATCAACGGCGGCGAGTGGCGGCGGTGTCGGCGACCAAAGCACGGCCAACAAACAGTGACGGAGGTGGAGGCAGAGGCAGAGCAGTAGCGGAATCGTCAGAGTAGAGGAATCGTCGGATCAAACCCTCACAGCAAAAATGAATGAAACAGAAGGGGAAGAGTCTGCCTCATGTTGTTAAGTTAACAATAGGTGTCAGTTTCTAAAAACAACTGACAATAAAAACTATAAGTGTCGGTTTGCAACAAAACACCGACACTAAAGGGAGGTGAAAATTTTCATGGTTATGCACGGAAAAACACAATGGCGTCAGTTATTGTCACAAAACCGACGATAAAAAGTTAGCAAATTTCTGTCTCGCAGAAAACCTTTAGTCGTCAGTTTCTATTTTAAAAACCGACGATGTATGTTAATTTTTGCAGGTAATTTTTTTCGCTGGAAATTTTGGTTTTGGCGGTTACTTTTAGGCCTCGATTTCTTATTAAGGAACCGACACTGAATAAAAGTGATACCCGTGTCTGGTCGCCCTTCACAGATTGATGTCAGCTTATTTTATACACCGACACTGTATAGTTTAGGTGTCAGTGTATTTTTACAACTGACACCATTAAAAGTGACGTTATAAGCCATTTATGTAGTAGTGAAAGTATAAGGAATAGGTCAAAGAAGAGATTAAGCCCATGGAAGTGAGGTTTCTCTCACTCCTTAGCCCATGGAAAGTCTGAATCTCATCCTTGGGGTCATCCTCCTTGATCTTCTAGACTCCTTAGTCTCCTTTCTCTTAGATTCCACCCCAAACAAAAACTTTGATGGAAGTATGGAGGTGGAAGATGGCTGGAAGTGGCTGGAAAGTGGATGAATGATGGTGGAAATGGCTAGAAAGAGGTGGAAGATGATGGACAACAAAGGTGGATGGAGGCAAACTAAAGGGGTGGATGTAAGGTGTGCTCTTTAGCCATTTTGGAACTTGGAGCTCTCCCTAGAGCTGTGGGAACTGATGGTTGGAGTGTAGAAGTTTGGAACCTCTAGATACTTTTTCTAGGTAGCAAGAGGTGGTATTTATAAGGAAAGGTGGAGTGTAAATAATAAAGTGGGACTGAACCCGACCAAGTCAAGGTGAACCCAGTCGGGTTTAGTCCTTTGAAAGGTGGTCATCTGGAAGTGTAGACTAATTGGTCGTTGATGATTTCGAGTCTCGACGACCGTTGAAGATGTGCTCATCGGTCGTCGAGGATTCTGAGTCTCGATGGTCACTAAGGATGTGATCATCAGATGTTGAGGATTTTGGGTCGCAATGGTTGTTGATGGATGTGGATACATTGGTCGGCGGTCTCTAAGGCTGTGGAGTCTCAGTGGTTTCTGACTCCCGTCTTGTGAAATTCATCAGTGAACCCAACTGATTTTAGTGAACCCGAAGGGTTTTCTCATTGAGTGTAATTTTGTCAGTAGACAAAGACATAGAGTCTCATTGGGTACCGAGGTGGAGAGTTGTTAGTTGCTGATGACGTAGACCTAGTGGTCATTGAGACCAAAGAGCGCGAACGCATACTGCTACAAAAAGTCAGGGGCTGAATGTGACACCCATTGCCACACAAAGCGAGATTACTTAAAACATAACTACGGAAGAAAGATTAACAAGCACATTATTAAACACTATAAATTAAAACCTTTTCATAAAATATCCAACCAATAAGAACCTTCACATATAAGTCCTTTCACGCCTCAAAGCATAAACAAGGCATGCTGTCAACATGTAACCAAAGAACTATTCCAGAACATATATACATGATTCCACCATATCTGGTATACAAAGGGCACATAAAGAAAGCATGTTCACAAAACATCTACAAAACGTTTCGAAAGACCCTAGTGTACAAGGATGACTCTAGGACTCTATCAATAAAAGACATCCAACATCACTTCCAACCTTATCAGCTACTACTCCTCTGGCTGCTGCTCAACCTCTTCGTGCTCATCCACCTAAAAAGGGCATGGGAAACCCACGAGGTGAGATTCTAAATCTCAACGGGAGATATAACTCTCCACAAACTCTATTATTATCATAGATAAGATAAACTAAGCAGCAGTATAAATACAACTAAGATGAAGTAGGCAATGATTATTAATAGGAAGGTCAATTACTATTGAATTATGAAACATCTTAATAATTTAAAAGAAATATGAAGAACATGTATATTTCCTATAAACAACATTATATAAATATCAAGTAAGGCCTCAATCAATTTTTTCATATTTTGATCCTACACAATTATACTACATGGCTGATTACATATTTCATTATGCCCGAAGGATTTGAGTCGTACCTCCCAAATTCAATTGAACACTTGTTATGTCAAAATTGGTGCCACACAAGGTCTAATGGAAGAGCCAGAATATCCAAAACCTCACCACACCTCTTGGTCAGCACAAGAGAAAACACTGTAGAGACTTATTAGTCAAATGCAACAATGACATATAGTCAATTTTAGGGATTGGCTAACAGATGACCATCCACATATATAATCATAACTAGCCCACCTTGGTACAGGTACGACACTATAAGAATAGGCTCACACATGGCCGTTCTAACAAAAGGAGCGGCTCATGCAAGGCCAATCATATCACAATGAGATCGACTCATGCATGGTCATCTTACACATCATGTATTTAAGGATACAAGGAATTACTTGAATTGTACCCCACATATTAAAAAATATGCACTCTGAGTTAAACTCGTTTCATCATCCAGCAATATAGCTGACACTGGAATGGATCTATGGCTTAGGGAAAACTACACTATTAGATTTTACTCAATTAATTAGATCAATTTAAACATCTTTAAGCATCAATCAAGTTACAACATATAATATCTAAACAAGATCTACATAAATAAGGGCATGAATCATCACCAAAACAAATTAAACATAATAGATGTGTTCTCATCACATCATGTCTCTTTATGCCTGCTATTTACCAATGTCCATCACAAGGACCAATGTCCACCACAAGAACCAATGTCCATCACAAAGACCAATGTCCCTCACAAGGACCAATGTCCATCAAATCATAACCACCTGGCTATGTACATCAATTAGTATCACATGCATGGTTAGAAACATGTAACAAGGTAAGCAAATCAACATTAACACTGTCATCTCATAAGATTCATGCCATACATTATACATAATACAATTTTCATCATTACAATTAGGGTTTCTCTTTACCCGATTAGGGTTTACAAGGTTGGATCAACAACTACCCTTAGGTTATCACTTTCCTCATCATTATAAGATGTGTTAAGTGATATAGAAACATATTTCTCATCCTCATTATAAACATGTTATGATGTATATAAGCATTACTCAACACCTTTCATACAACTATTCCATGGAGTATCACATCACACCATGAGACCTTAGTGTTGACATGGTATATCTCTCAAACACTACCACAAGGTACTAACTAGGGTTCCAACTTAGGGTATCAGATTGTCCTTCAGAGGTGTCAGGCATCCATGCCAAGGTAGGGTATCAGTCTACCTATCCAAGGTATGTATCCGTTTAGGTATCACCATGGTTGTATCATGCATAACACCTCAAAGAGAGGGTGTCGTCCACAAGGTGTATCGGGTAACACCTCCAATGAAAAATGTGTGTCGACATCTTGGGTTAATGCAACGATGTGATGGGCTGCAGGTGTGTCAGGAAATGCAACCCTGGACACATCTGGCAGCAACACCTTCACTGTGATGGCTCAACAACACCCATATATTGGGCAACAGGGTGTATCGACCAACCTCTCCTATTAGCAACATCAACACAGGTGTGACGATCACCAGGGGGTAACCGACAACGCCCTAGGGTATTGACATAGAAAAATGATGATCCTCTTAGGGTTCAACAACGCTTCAAGCAACGCGTCCCTAGTCATGATGATAAGTCATGACGGCCAAGGCGATATTAATCAACACCCCTTCGTATCAAAATCCAACACCTCATCGATTCAACAACCACCAACAAACTATCACCCTCATCCAACATCGGCCCACTCATTCCTAAAGGTATAACAATCTAACAACATCTAATCGTGTCGACCTAAACCTCACAAGGATCATGACAACCAACCACCAGGGTAACGGTTAGGGGTGTCACCAGTCGTGACGACCACCCAACATATCAGACTACCTTACCTAACGACCTCCACAACACATCGACCACTAGGCATATCGACCACTCCATCTTCAACCTCAAGACAACAATACTAACAAGGTAAACGAAAATGCAATGTAAGTCAGCAACCAAATAAAGTTCCTTTCCCAAAATAGATCGCAAGATACCAAGAAAAGTTACTAGCATGCAAGCAATAACAAGCCATAGATTAAGAGGAAGATAACAAGTAAAAGGTGATAATAACAAAGAGGGTTTAGAGTTATATAACCCGCCTCAAGGATCACCACCAAGCTCTAAGCTCTGAGATCAAGCTCCAAACTTCATGAACACAAGGTAGAAGAAGACCCTCCTTGCTCGATCTCCACAACACCAAGGAAGAAGATTAAAAGAGAACAACACAAGCTTAAGATCGTCCACCAAACTCCAAGGGAGAACACTCCTCAAGCTTAAGATTGTCCACCAAGGAAGAGGAAAGAAAAGATGGACAAAGGATTCTCTTACATGGAGAGAAAGAAGTATACATACAAGAGAGATGAAAGAGAGAACAAAGGAAAGGTGTCACCACCAAAGAACTCTAGATGACACATGTCCATGAAGAAAGAGCCACATGCAACATCATGCAACAAGGTGATAAGAACCATGTCTCACCCACTAGGTCTCCCTCCTAGGTCAAGGTCGATACACATCTCCTCCTCCCTTCAAAAACCAATAGGGAGAATCTAAAGACACCCCAAAACTGATAGGAGGTCTCCTCAAGACATCCACAACCGATACAAGGCCTCTCCAAGTCTCTCAAGCCTGAGACAACACTCCTAGGTGCAAGACACACCCCATATAAGAGCCCAAAACACCACCAAGGGTACACCACTCATCTAAGGCTCAAATAAGATACTCAAACCTCCAACATGCCCTAAGTACATATTAGGTGTTTAGAGCAAGGAGCTAAGCAACATACTTACACAAAACAAATAGGGTTATCCCAAAATGTGGGTCAGGGTCCTTACAAGTCAAAAACCCCTAATAGGGATTTCACCCCTGAATCCTAAGAGAAAAGGGAAGGGTAATCCCTCCTTATCTCTTCCTTGAGCTCCCACATGGCTTCCTCAACACCACGATGATTCCAAAGAACTTTCACAAGTACAAGGTCCTTCCTCTTCAAACTCCACTTCCACTGGCTATAACACTGAATTTGTATCTGGACGACACTTCCTCAACATACTGACATGGAACATTGGATGTAACATGTGAAACTCAGTTGGAAACTCTAACTAGTAAGCCACCTTTCCAACTCATGCGTCCACTGGGTAAGGTCCCATATACCAGGGAGCTAACTTACCCTTCTTCTCAATCCTCAAAATACCCTTCCAAGGAGAGACCTTCAAATATACCTTGTCTCCTACTTGGAACTCCAAGGGTCTACGACGATTATCTGCATACGACTTCTGTCTGTCCTGTGCTGCTTTTAGCTATTGCTGTATCACTTTGATCTTCTATGTCATCTGCTGCACAAGCTCAAGACCAAGAAGCTGATACTCACTTGTCTCATACCAACACAGCTGAGATCTACAACGTCTCCCATACAATGCCTCATATGGTGCCATGTCAATACTACTTTGGTAGCCGTTGTTGTAGGCAAACTTTATCAAATTGAGGTGTACATCTCAACTTCTTGAGAACTAAAGAACACAAGCCCTCAATAGATCCTCCAAGATCTGGATGGTCCTTTCAGACTGACCATATGTCTGCGGGTGGAAAGCTATGCTGAACTTCAACTGCGTACTCAACGCTATGTGTAAACACTCCCAAAAGTGACTCGTGAACTGAGGGCCTCTATTAGACACAATAGTTGATGGAACACCATGTAAATGCACTATCTCATCAACATAGACTTGGGCAAGCTTATTCGTTGTGAACGTTGTCTTCATAGGAAGGAAATACACTGACTTGGTCAACCTATCAACGATCACCCAAATTGAATCATAACCTTTGGCTGTCCTAGGCAGACCAACCACAAAGTCCATAGTTACATGATCCCATTTCCACTGAGGTATTGGCAATGGTTGCAACGTTCCTATAGGCTTCTGATGCTCAGCTTTGACTTGTTGACACACTACACATCTTGCAATGAACTTTCTTCAAGCCTGGACACCAATAAATATCCTTCAAATTGTGGGACATCTTGGTACTACCTGGATGCATATCATACATGTATGAATGAGCCTCTTCTAGCACCATCTTCCTCAGGTTACCAACATCAGGAACCACTATCCTACTATGATAACAAACTATCCCATCTTCCGACTCATAAAAACCATCACGCTTCTCACTGCTGAACTCTGATCTAATCTGTTGTAGCATAATATCTGTTTGTTGAGCTTCTCTAATCTACTGTCTCAGCGTAGGTTTCACCAGTAGCTGTGCCAACAAACTGACTAACAAGGAGACTTCCAACTTGACATTTATCCGATGCAAGGAGACCAACATGTCTCGCTTGTGACACATCAAAGAACTCAACTGACCTTTATCCATGGATGAGGATGAAGACTTTCTACTCAACACATCTACTACAACATTTTCCTTTCCCGAATGATAATCAATCATGCAGTCATAATCTTTGATCAACTCCAATCAATAACACTGCCTCATGTTCAACTCTTATTGTGAAAAGATGTATTTCAAGTTCTTATGATTTGTGAAGATCTGACACTTCTCCCCATATAGGTAGTGCCTCCAAATCTTCAAAGAATGAATAATTGTAGCTAGCTCCAAATCGTGATTTGGGTAATTCTCCTCGTGTTTCTTAAGCCGTCAACAAGTAAAAGAAACCACTTGCTTGTCCTACATCAACACACATCCAAAACCATTCCTAGATGCATCATAAAAGACGATGTATCCCTTTCCTTGCTCAGGAAAAACCAGAACTGGTGCACTTGTCAAATTCTCCTTCAACGTCTAAAAAGTATGTGGACATCTGTCATCCCAAACGAATGACACATCCTTCCTTGTCAACTTTGTTTGGGGTAGGGTGATAGTGCTGAAATCCTTGATAAACCTCCAATAATATCTTGCCAGACCTAGAAAACTACATACTTCAGTTGTCATCTTAGGTTCCTCCCACTCTGTCACATACTCTACACTGTCACATACTCTACTTTCTTAGGATCCATGCACACTCCTTCGGTAGATATAACATTCCCCAAGAAAGCTACCTCTCTTAACTAGAACTCACACTTGCTAAACTTGGCATAGAGCTGGTGTTGTCTCAATACTATCAATGCCTGACGAAGATGTTGTTCATTTTGTTAAATACCACAACTATATATCAAGATGTCATCTATGAAGACAACCACAAACTAATCAAGGAACGATCGAAACACCCTGTTCATCAAATCCATGAACGCTACTGGTGCATTGGTCAGCCCAAACAACATAACCACGAACTCGTAGTGACCATACCTTGTCCTAAAAGCTGACTTAGATATGTCATCCTCCTTGATACTCAACTGATGATATCTTAATCTTAGATCTATCTTTGATAATACCATCACACCACACAACTAATCAAATAGATCATCTATCCTCGGTAAGGGATACTTGTTCTTTATCATGACCTTGTTCAACTGCATGTAGTCTATGCACAACCTCATAGACCCATCCTTCTTCTTCACAAACAATACTGGAACACCCCATGGTGACATACTTGGCCTGATGAAGCCTTTGTCAAGCAGTTCTTGCAACTGTCTCTTCAACTCTGCCATCTCCGTCGGAGCCATCCTATATGATGTGTGATCTATGGGTTGTGTTTCGAGGATCATATTGATCTCAAAATTAATCTCATGGGGTGGGGGAACACCTGGAAACTCCTCAAGAAACACGTACTCAAACTCCCTAACCACCTAAACCTCCTAAATACTAGGACTCATTGCCTCAATATCCATCATGTGTGCCAAAAATGCCTCACAACCTTGTTTTAGAAGCTTCCTCGCTACCATAGCTGATACAAGACACATCATGAGAATCTTCCTATTTCCTTGGAAGATCCACATCTCACTACCATCTACAAATGTCACTTGCTTGGAACTACAATCCAAGACCACTCTATACTTCTCTAGGGTATTCATTCCAAGGATCACATCGAATCCATGCATGTCAAGTGGCATGAGATCCACTTGAATGCTGTATCCCGAAAAAGAGAGAACACAGGAAGGACACACATCCTGTAACACTATAGAACTGACCAATGAGGTTTCTAGCAACAAACTATTCTTCTTATAACTAATAATAAAAGAACAACTACTAAGCACTTCACGTGCGATAAAAGAGTGTGTAACACACGGGTCAACCAAAACAAATATAAAGCAAGAAGAAGACAAATTAGAATGAAATAACTCCATCTGACCTATCACCACTCATGGGTTGAACACTGCCTCCAACTGACTCATCGCGTAGAATCTAGCTATTGCTTGTTGTCACCCTCGTATCTACTTCCCTGAGTAGACGATCTGGCATGAGATGCATAACCACGTCCTCATCCTCCTGCACCACTATTCTACTGTCTCTGTGAGCCTTGTTGACTCTACCTTGGGGTTCTGGGTCACTTCATCATCCTTCACTGGATAGAACGGTTTGGTATGGCCAAATTGTCCACACTTATAACACATCTTGTCCCCATACCAAGGCCTAGGTGGTCCTATGACCTATGTTGATGAAACACTCTGGGCTCTTGAGGGTAGAAAACTATGACCTCTGTCCTTGCTCGGTGACCACTGTGTCAAAGCACTAAACCTCTGTGACGCTGGCAGTACAGAAAACCTTGACTTCTTGAACCCACCTAATGACTGCCCCTGAGGCTGCACGGAACTCTTATTGGTACTTGCCTCTCTCTTCTCCTTCACAAATTGTTCTATCCTCTGAACATATTCTACAAATATGGCAAACCTCTCTCGATTCTCCAAAGCAGCAACTAGGGTAGACAACTCAACATTCAACCCCTTCTCAAAATGATGAATCCTCTCATCCTCCATCATAGACATGTGAGGATAGAACCTCAAAAAATCCACAAACCTTGCCTCATACTCGTTGATCGTCATGGATCCCTATTGAATCCTCTCAAACGGACTGATCTTCTCGTCAAGATACATCCAAGGAAAGTACCGACTAACAAATTTTTGTCAGAACTCCTCCCAACCAACCACACCACTGGGCCTGTTCTCCTCCTCTATGGCCCACCAATGGCCAACACTCCCTCTCAGGAGGTACACTGCATGCTTCACCTTATCCTCTTCAGGTATAATCAGGATCTTGAAAGCCTTTTCAACCTCAGTCAGCCATAGATCCGCATCCACCGAGCCAGCTATTCTAGCATACTCAACCGCCCCAACACGACAAATCCGCTCGAAAATCTTCCCAGTACCTGAAGATTCGGCATGGGGAACGGGTGCCCTAGGATGAGGTGCATGCATCCTGTCTGCCATATGAGTCATCGTTTCCATAAACTTCCCAAAAAGCGATTGAAAGGTAGGGTTTTCTATCATGGCTGGGTCAAACTAGGGGACTTTAGGCACCCAATTATCTCATGCCTAGTTCCTTACACCATCACCTGGTGCAACAACACTTCTCTCAACAACATGTTCTTCGTGTTCTCTAGACATCTTTAAGCTTTCTCGTCTTCTTTTGCATAAGCAGAAGTGACTATTAGACAGACTGGATGACACTATTCCTAGGTCCCTGTAGACTCAGCGAACCTAAAGCTCTGATACCACCAAATGTGACACCCATATCCACACAAAGCGACATTACTCAAAACATAACTGCGGAAGAAAGATTAACATGCACATCATTAGAAATTACCATAAATTAAAACCTTTTCATAAAACATCCAAACATTAAGAACCTTCACATATAGTCCTTTCATGCCTCAAAGCATATACAAGGCATGCGGTCAACTTGTAACCAAATATATATACATGATTCCACCATATCTGGTATACAAAGGGAACATAAAGAAAGCATGTACGTGAAACATCTACAAAACATTCCCAAAGACCTGAGTGTATAGGGACGAATCTAGGACTCTATCAATAAAATACATCCAGCAACACTTCCAATCTTATCAGCTACTGCTCCTCTGGATGCTGCTCAACCTCCTCTACATGATCTCTACCTCTTTGTGCTCGTCCATCTTTAAAGGGTGTGGGAAACCCACAGGGTGAGATTCTAAATCTCAGCGGAAGATATAACTCACCCCCAACTCTATTATCATCACAGATAAGATAAACTGAGCAAAAATATAAATACAATTAAGATGAAGCAGACAATGATTATTAACAGGAAGGGAAATTACTGTTGAATTATGAAACATCTTAATAATTTGAAAGGAATATGAAGAGCATGCATATTTCCTATCAACAACATTGTATAAAGATCAAGCAAGGCCTCAACCAATGTTTTCATGTTTTGATCCTACACAATTATACTACACGACTGATTACATATCTCATTATGCCCCGAGGATTTGAGTCGTACCACTCAAATCCAACTGACCACTTGATAAGTCAAAATCAGTGCCACACAAGGTCTAATGGAAGAGCCAGAATCCATGACCTCACCACACCTCTTGGTCAGTACAAGAGAAAACACCGTAGAGACTTATTAGTCATATGCAACAATGACATATAGTCAATTTTAGGGATTGGCTCATGCATGGCTATCCACATATATAATCATAACTAGCCCACCTTGTTATAGGTATGATGCTAGAAGAACAAGCTCACACATGTCCGTTCTAACAAAAGGAGTGCTCATGCATGGCCATCCATATCAAAACAAGATCGACTCATGCATGGTCGTCTCACACATCATGTATTTAAGGATACAAGGAATTACTCGACTTGTACCCCACATATTAAAAAATATGCACTCCAAATTACAATTGTTTCACCATCCAACAATATAGCTGACATTGGAATGGATCTATGGCATAGGGCAAACCACACTATTAGATTTCACTTGATTAATTAGATCAATTTAAACATCTTTAAGAATTAATCAAGTTACAACATATAATCTCAAAATAAGATCTACATAAACAATGGCATGACTCATCACCAGAACAAGTGAAACAGAATAGGTGTGTTCTCATCACGTCATGTCTCTTTATGCCTACTATTCACCAATGTCCATCACAAGGACCAATGTCCATCAAAAGGATCAATGTCCATCACAAGAACCAATGTCCATCACAAGGACCAATGTCCATCAAATCATAACCACCATAGATCATACATGGCTATCTACATCAATTGGTATCACCTGCATGGTTAGAAACATGTAACAAGGGAAGCAAAGCATCATTAACACTAGCATCTCATAAGATTCATGCCATACATTTTACATCATACATTTTTCATCATTACAATTAGGGTTTCACTTTATCTGACTAGGGTTTACAAGGTTGGATCAACAACTACCCTTAGGTTATCCCTTTCCTCATCATTACAAGATGTGTTAAGAGATATAGAAACATATTTCTCATCCTTATTATAAACATGTTATGATGTCAAGAGGCATAACTCAACACCTTTCATACAACTATTCCATGGAGTATCACATCAAACCATGTGACCTTAGTGTCGACATGGTATATCTCTCAAACACTACCATAAGGTACCGACTAGGATTCCAACTTAGGGTATGATGAATGCATATTCATCTCTTATTTTTGCTTCATTTAGAATAATTAATTAGGACTTTTTTTGTTAATTTTAGCTAATTCAAAAATAAATAGCACTTTCAACTTCTTGATATACTTTTTCTAAATTCTTATGATATTTTTCTTAATTTTCAGGAATTATCTAAGTAATTAAATCGAGAAAAGAAGAGATGAAGGTAGGAGGCAATTCAGTTTCTCGCAATGCTGACTTAAATGCATACCTTGCACCAAAATTAGCATAACTCTCACATCCTAAGGCGAAATTTAATGTTCAAATATGATTTGGAAAGGGAATTCAAAGGCCTACAGGAAAATCATATTTTTGGGCGTACTTTAAATTCTCTGGACAATGGAAATTCGCTCGAAATTGCTGCTGCGAGAATCTGCATTAAAGAAAGACAATCAAGAGTTTGTTGACTAGATCTGAAAATTCAAAAGGATGGCTCTCTCTCCTTTTCCCCCCTCTTTTTTAGATAGCCTATCCCTCCTTATCCTATAAAAGGAAGGGCACTTACTCCTCCCAAGGATCATCTTTTGTATCATCTTTTGTACCGGAATTCTGAGCATTTGTTCTCCTATCATTCAAGCAATAGAATTTCTTTTTAGTGTTCTTTAATTGTTGCAATTTATATTCTTGCAATAGATATAGTTGTTCTTCCTTTCTTCTTCTTTCTCTTCCGTAGATTGGAGCAAGGGTTGAAGAGATTGGCCATTTTATTGTCTCTAGCAAAAGGATTGACTCCTAATTTTGGGCTAGACTATGGCCATTTCACTTCTCCCCTCCGCCTCCATGTTTTCCACAAGCATGTGTGAGTAGAATTCTATCGAGGCAAGGGGAATAACCCCTTAGCCATGTGATGACTAGATTGAAGATTTATACGATTTTTTAGATAAATGGATTTTGATTTGGATCTCGACGATTTTAACGAAGTGATCTCTCATTTTCATCGCTTGTTAATCTTGGCGGATGCGACCGTGGAACCCAAGATTTAGAACAACCAAATTGATTTCATGGGAATTTGGATGAGACCTCGGAAAAGTCCCCATTAGGATGATTGAACTAGGATCCGTGAACGCCAGGACCAATGGGTTCACGGGGAGTTCATCTTTTTTGAATCATTTACAAATGTTTGACATGCCTTCTTTTATCTTTCTTATCATTTCTTTGATCTCGTTTCACATCGACTAGGGTGGTAAAATCCCTTAGCTTCGGTATTTCTTTTTCTTGATAGTTAAATTTTATTTCAGCACTTTTATTTTTTTGTTCTTAGTTTTAAACAACCTTCTCATCGGAATTTATTTTCTTATTTTTGCAATCGGATTTGGATTTCAACTTTTCTTTTCCGCCGTCCCTTGGATCGATACCTATCTATACTAAGTTGACTTGTTGTTCATAACAAGTTGACAACCGGGTCAGAAGGTTAAACTCTAGGACTTTTCCTAGTGATTGTTGCGTGTACAACGACACGCATCAATTTGGCGCCGTTGCCGGGGACGACACAGTTGTTTTTCAGATCTGGTTGTCTGTATATCTTGTATAATCCTTGTTCATATTCTCTAACTTTCATAACGTTAGTCTTTTTTATAATTTCTTTTAGATGTTTATAATTTCTTTTTGCCTTCCGAGCACAATTCTAGAAGTGTATCTCCTCTTTCTGCTGAGTTTCCATTCCAGCAGTACTGCTTTCTAGTTACTTTTTTTTGTAATTTTTATTATTTCATAATTTCTTAGATTTATAATTTTTAGTTTTGTTTGTAATTTTGACTAATTTTTTATCTCGCAATCTTTCTTCTCTCATTCGTTGATTGACATATCTTTCAGGAACCTTTCTTTTCAAATGGAGTGTACATCCCAATATCCCCCACAATGTTATTATTGTGGTTTTTACCACCATGCATCTCTTGCCTGTCTGACTCTACCCCATGATTATAATAGCACCCCTTTTAATTGCGAGCCCGTTCATCCTGGTGGATACAATGTGAATCCACATTTTTCTGAGAACCATTATGGGGAACCTTGCTATCCATATTCTAATGGGGGATATGATCTACAAAATTTTGTGGTGTGTAACCAACAAAACCTTGGGGGTTATGAACATGTTAATGAAACCCAATGTAATCCTCAACAAGAAGAGAAACTTAAGTCCCTAGAGAATATGGCAGCAAAACTCCTAACTAGCCAAACCTTATTGGCCACCTTAGTAGAAGCCCAAACCCAAAATATAGATTGTTCAAATATGTTTTCTCATGAATTGGTGACACCTTATAATATTGAATCTTCCTACCAAGATGGACGCAATGGAAATTACAATCCACCATCTTCTGGAGATTATTATGAGGAGCAATGCCACCCAAAACAATATGAGGAGTACTATGGCCAAGGACACTATGGGGAGTGTGGCGAGGATGACCAAAATTTTGGGGTTTATAAATCCTATGGTGAAATGCAAATTGGTCTTGAACTGGAAGAGAGACTTAAGGTCCTAGAAAAGAGGGTAGCAGAAGCACAAGTAAAACTTGAATCCAGTCAAGCCATGTTAGCTACCTTTCTAGAGGATCAATCACAAACACCCCCTATAGAGCTTGAGCAACCCAAGATGGTTCTTCCTGACAATGACGATGATGATCCTTATTTTGTGTCATATATGTCAGATCCTGAAGAAATAGAACAAACCATGGAGACAAATTTTGTGTGTGATGAGGACGTTGGTATCCCTATCTTTCCTTTACAGACTCTATTACTTGAATATGAAATGTCAAAGCAGGAGAGTCATTCTAAAAATCCAACAACTCCTCCCATCCTCAACATAAATCTGAATGTTACCATAGACCAATACCCTTCTTTTGAGTCTATTTTGGATAATGAGAATCTAACCCCCTTTATGATTCTTCCCGATCTGTCACAGCCAATTTCCATCCCACACATGGCTGATCTAGAAGGGGAGATACCACCGTTGGAAGAAGCTCACACACCCCATTCTATTGTTTGTAAGGAAGTCGTCCTCATCCCTCCTGAATCCTTGGGGACCCATTGTACAAAAGAATTAGAGACATATGTTATATCAACAATGAAACTTACCAAACCCAATGTTGATGACATTATTTTTGAGGAGAAGCAAAACAATTTTGTAAATAATTTGAAATCTTTTTCATCAACATCAATTCTCCCATATACAGGTCATCATGATGGTGGAAAACCTGAACCAGATCCTACACCCAACTCATTTCATCCTTCTCTACTAGAATCACTAGCCGGGTACCCACCAACCTCCCCAAATCCACATCCATCTTCAACACTTCCCCTTCTATTGATGGAAGATCTTTGGATCCTATTGGAGGGGATGCGAGGTGAAAGAAAATACGAGCACCCAACTGAGCTTCTACAATTACCCTATAATAGGGTACACTATGAGGCTCCTCAAATAAAGGTCCCAGCCCTCATCGACATTCCCTTCAGATGGACATATTTTGAGCTACCAGGACCTCCTGGTGAATCCAACAAATTTCTTCCCTCCATCTCGGGTTTGGGTTTTGCTCGGGATGAGCAAAAATCTAAGTCCGGGGTGGAGGTGTGGTTTATGATTCTATTCCACCCCCTTATCTTTTTATTCTTGCATTATTTCTACTTTTTTTTTGGGTTTTGCATATAGTTGATTTGTTTATGGCCATTATCTAGTCGGGCATATTTTTATTTCTTTTGTTGTAAAATGGACTTTATCTAGTCGGCCTTGATATGATCATTTGTCAAAATACTCCCCTTAATGATGTAACTATCTTGCAACTAAAATTTTGAAACTTTCATGACTAGAAATCCTCCTGTCACTTAGGACCTCAAATAATAATCACTCCTTGGAAAAGATGGCAAGCCATAGAGGACTGATAGGATTCAAGAGTGATGCTTTCTTATCATGTACAACTTGTATAAATTTTCTTGATTTTTCGCATGATTCGGTAATAGTTGAACCAATGCATGGTACTCCTAAAAAAAAGATGAAAAAAAAGTTGCACAAGAACAACCTCTTCTACTCTTCTTCTACCACTTCCAAATCTTTCCATTCGTCAAAAAAAAAGCCAATAATGCCCAAAAGGCTAAGTTTGGGGTGGCACCCTTTCCCCCTCTTTCGCTTCTTCCATACCCACGCAATTGGGTGTATCACCAAAAATCAAAGAAAAAAAATGTGGTCAATGTAACTGCATGTCCACTAAATAAAAAAGGTCTCAAGTCGAATAGAGGAGAGACTGTCCTTCTTCCATACCTACTTCACTCCAATTTCCTACCCAGGGGAAAACTACAAAAACCCCAACCATCCAAATCAACCCTGTTCTTGTGTAAAACTTTTTAAAAAAAAATTGGAGTACCAAATGCAAAGGTGAAATGAAAATCTGTTTTATTGCAGGTCTTGAATAAATGCAAGTTTGTGAAGTAGGAAATATAAAAGTCACTTTTTGTGAATTCAGGAAGTCAGGGTCGCTTGGCCATATTTTGGTGGAAGGAATCCAGTGATTGTTAGGAGAGTGAGGATGATAGGTTGAGAATATGTTTTGAAAGTATTTCTTGATTTTAATGTTGCTCGGGACGAGCAAAGTTTAAGTTTGGGGTATTTTGATGAATGCATATTCATCTCTTATTTTTGCTTCATTTAGAATAATTAATTAGGATTTTTTTGTTAATTTTAGCTAATTCAAAAATAAATAGTACTTTCATCTTCTTGATATATTTTTCCTAAATTCTTATGATATTTTTCTTAATTTTCAGGAATTATCTAAGTAATTAAATCGAGAAAAGAAGAGATGAAGGTAGGAGGCAATTCAGTTTCTCGCAATGCTGACTTAAATGCATACCTTGCACCAAAATTAGCATAACTCTCACATCCTAAGGCGGAATTTAATGTTCAAATATGATTTGGAAAGGGAATTCAAAGGCCTACAGGAAAATCATATTTTTGGGCGCACTTTAAATTCTATGGATAACGGAAATTCGCTCGAAATTGCTGCTGCGAGAATCTGCATTAAAGAAAGACAATCAAGAGTTTGTTGACTAGATCTGAAAATTCAAAAGGATGGCTCTCTTTATCCTTTTCCCCCTCTTTTTTAGATAGCCTATCCCTCCTTATCCTATAAAAGGAAGGGCACTTCCTCCTCCCAAGGATCATCTTTTGTATCATCTTTTGTACCGGAATTCTGAGCATTTGTTCTCCTATCATTCAAGCAATAGAATTTCTTCTTAGTGTTCTTTAATTCTTGCAATAGATCTAGTTGTTCTTCCTTTCTTCTTCTTTCTCTTCCGTGGATTGAAGCAAGGGTTGAAGAGATTGGCCATTTTATTGTCTCTAGCAAAAGGATTGACTCCTAATTTTGGGTTAGACTATGGCCATTTCGCTTCTCCCCTCCGCCTCCATGTTTTCCACAAGCATGTGTGAGTAGAATTCTATCGAGGCAAGGGAAATAAACCCTTAGACATGTGATGACTAGATTGAAGATTTATACGATTTTTTAGATAAATGGATTTTGATTTGGATCTCGACGATTTTAACGAAGTGATCTCTCATTTTCATCGCTTGTTAATCTTGGCGGATGCGACCGTGGAACCCAAGATTTAGAACAACCAAATTGATTTCATGGGAATTTGGATGAGACCTCAGAAAAGTCCCCATTAGGATGATTGAACTAGGATCCGTGAATGCCAAGACCAATGGGTTCATGGGGAGTTCATCTTTTATGAATCATTTACAAATGTTTCACATGCCTTCTTTTATCTTTCTTATCATTTCTTTGATCTCATTTCACATCGACTAGGGTGGTAAAATCCCTTAGCTTCGATATTTCTTTTTCTTGATAGTTAAATTTTATTTCACCACTTTTATTTTTTTATTCTTAGTTTTAAACAACCTTCTCATCGGAATTTATTTTCTTATTTTTGCAATCGGATTTGGATTTCAACTTTTCTTTTCCGCCGTCCCTTGGATCGATACCTATCTATACTAAGTTGACTTGTTGTTCATAACAAGTTGACAATCGGGTTAGAAGGTTAAACTCTAGGACTTTTCCTAGTGATTGTTGCGTGTACAACGACGCGCATCAGGGTATCAAATTGTCCTTCAGAGGTGTCAGGCATCCATGCCAAGGCAGGGTATTAGTCTACCTGTCTATGGTATGTATCAATTTAGGTATCACCATGGTTGTGTCAGGCATAACACCTCAAAGAGAGGGTGTCAACCATAAGGTGTTTCAGGTAATGCCTCCAAGGAAAAATGAGTGTCAACATCTTGGGTTAACGCAATGATGTGACGGGCTGTAGGTGTATCGGGCAACACATCCCTAGACACATTGGGCATCAACACCTTCACCGTAACGGCTCAGCAATGCCCAAATATTGGGCAACATGGTGTATCGGCCAACCTCTCCTATTAGTAACGTCAACATAGGTGTGATAGTCACTAGGGGGTGATGGACAATGCCCCAAGGTATCGGCATAGCAAAGCGACGATCCTCTTAGGGTTCAACAATGCTTCAACACATCCCTGGCCGCAATGCCAAGTCATGACGGCCAAAGCCATACCGGTAAGCACCCCTTTATATCACAATCCAACACCTCATTGATTCAACAACCACCAACAAACAATCACCCTCATCAAACATTGGCCCACTCATTCCTAAAGGTATGATAGTCTAACAACATCTAATCGTGTCGACCTAAACCTCTCAAGGATCATGATGACCTACCACTAGGGTAACGACCAGGGGCGTCACCAGTCGTGACAGCCACCCAACATATCAACCTACCCTACCATACGACCTCCATAACACATATACCTCTCAAGCATGTTTGCCACTAGGCATATTGGCCACTCCATCTTCAACCTCAAGCCATCATTACTAACAAGGTAAAAGAAAGTGCAAAGCAAGGCATCAACCAAACACAGTTCCTTTCCCAAAATAGACTACAAGATACCAAGAAAAGTTACTAGCATGCAAGCAATAACAAGCCATAGATCAAGAACAAGATAACAAGTAAAAGGTGATAATAACAAAGAGGTTTTAGAGTTATATAACTCACCTCAAGGATCACCACCGAGCTCTAAGATGTGAGATCTGTTGACTCAAGGTCAATTAGGTCAATGTTGACTCATGTCTAAATTGACTAAACCCGTGTTTTGATGATGACTAACCATTCCACATATTGGTGTCTAATGTCTCTACTTGAGTGATTTCTGATTAGGTATAGACACACTCCAAATGCCCTAACTTGCGCATATCAAATTGGAGAAAAGACACGTCAAAGTCATACAAGTGCACATTTTTGTAATATGATGTATATCCATTAGAATCATGTTGTAAATCACTTGTAATGATTGTATGACTTGTAATTAAGCTTAGAAAAATATCAGGAACACTTAGATCAAATTTTAGAGCACTTTAGATGCAACTTTGAAAATTGATTACATGCACTTTGTCGGTCGAGTTTTCTAGCCTGAAAACTCGACCAATCATCCTTGATCAATTTTCTGAAGATTGCATCGGTCGAGTTGTGTTTACACAGAACTTGACCGATGGAGTAACTGACCAAATCGATTTTCATTGGTCAGTCGAGTTTCCTCAGGACAAACTCGATCGATGGTCTGAATATCGGCTTTGTCTTTTACTCTATCGGTCGAGTTACCCTTATAGAAACTCGACCGATTGCACTGTACGGAAAAGTGCAGAAAAGTGCTTCTAGCCATTGTGGAGTTGCAACAAGTGAAAATAGATCCGTTGTAAGCCACAAAATGGCTAGTTTTCATTCACAAGTGTTCCCAAAGGCTAATAGGCCTCCCCAGCTATAAATAAGACCCCTTGGGCTTCATTCCAAGGTTGAGCATTCAATGCAAACTCTATGTGAGGCTCCTATTTTATAGTTGAGTGCTTCCTACAGCCTCCTCTCTCTCTAAGCTTAATCACTTGCTATATCCATTAGAGTGAGTAGGAAATCTGTAAGACAGCTAGTCCTACATGTATATCTTGTGAGGCTCTCACTTCCACCACCTCCATTTCTCTCTTTTCAATCATGAAGATGAAGGTTTCTCTCTTACTCAAGAGAGGTGAAGAAGAACAAGGGAAGGCGTCCCTTGGTGAAGATCAAGGCTGAAGACTTGGAGCTAGAGTAGGTAAGCCCTTGGAGAAGGCATAAGACTCAAGCTCAAGTGGGTAAGACCTTGGTGGAAGCTTCTCTGAGTGAAGGTGAAGTCAAAAGCTGAAGATCCAAGAAGAGTGGGTAATCCCTGCAAGGTTGAAGACTTGTGAAAGAGTGGGTAAGTCCTTGGAGAAGGCCGAAGACTCTTGGAAAGTGGGTAAGTCCTTGGTAAGGTTGAAGACTCTTTGTATTGGACATGTAAGTCTTTTGTTTGGTCATGCATTGTATGTCTTATGAATGAATATAAGAGTGTAATAGTTTGGAAGTCCTAGAGGTTGACCTCTCTAGGCAAGTGGACTGACACACTTCTAGTTTGAAGTGTGGAACCACTCTAAATAGCTTGTCTAATTGGTGCATGTTCAATCTCTCTCTCCCTTTCTATGAATGTTTTAGTTGCTCTCAAATTACCTATTTAGCAACCTTATCTTGTCATATATCTTGAAGGTTTAATGAGTTTTGTTTAAGTGCTTTCAGCTCTATTCACCCCCCCTCTAGAGCACCTAATCACCCATCTAGGATCCAAAAATTGGTATCAGAGCGGGTCTTCTCCAAGCATACTTCAAAAAATAGGAGAAGATGGGTGACTACCTAGGAGGGAGATTCTCGACCAGGCTTCCAATCTTTGATGGGAGCAATTTCCTCTATTGGAGAAGAAGGCTTCAATTCTACATCCAAGGATCAAATGGTGAACAACCCATACATGCTACCAAAGATAAAGATTGAAGAATGGGATGAAGCTACCTTGGAGAAAGCAACCTTGAATGCTAGAGCCATGCACATCCTATATGCCTCCATGACCCCCACCGAGTTCAACCAGATTTCTTCATTTGAAACAGCCTATGAGGTATGGAGAAAGCTTTGCATCACTTATGAAGGGACATATCAAGTGAAGGAAAGCAAAGTCTACATGCTCAAAGGGCTGCTTGAGAACTTCAAGATGGGAAAGGAGGAGAGCATAGCCAACATTTACTCAAGGCTTAACACCATCTTGAATGGTCTTGATGTTCTAGGACATCCTATGTCTAGTGGAGAGATCAACTCAAAGATTCTTAGAACTCTCCCCAAAAGGTGGGAACCTAAGGTGACTTCTATTGAAGAAGCAAGGTCTCTTAGCGATATTCCTATTGAAGAGATCATTGGAAATCTACAAGCACATGAAGCTACGATTGACAAGAGGGAGGAAGTAGAAAGACAAGAGAAGAAAGAGCTAAAGAGAATGAAGAAGGCTGAAATGAAGGCTCAAATTGAAGCTATCATGGAACAAGTCTCTCCATCCTCTCAAGCTAAAGAAGATGCATGTACTCTAAGGGTAGATTCTACAAAAGCAAGTCCACTCCATCCAGTTCTTCACATGTGGAAAGAAGGGTCACTAAAAGGAAGATTGCCCACAAGGTAAAAAGACCCATCTTCACAAGAAGAAGAAGAAATGGCACTCAAGCTCAAATGGCTGCTCTGACTCAAGCTCAAAGGAAGATTCAAGTGAAGGATCAAGCTCAAGCTCTAGTGATTAAGGAGAATGCCATTTTGCTCTTATGGCATCAACAAGTGAAGACTCAAGTTAGGTAAATCTAAACTCTTTAGATAAAGAATATTTGATTACTATTATTCATGATATTTGTACCTCTCTTAAGTCTTCTAAAAGGAAAAAGAAAAAGCTTGCTAAAATTGTTGATAATTTGCATTTAGAACTAGATGATCTTGAACATGCTAATTCTTGCTTGCTTGGTGATAAAAATGATTGTCTTAGACAAGTAGACTCTCTTAAACTTGAAAATGTTAGTTTGCTTGATAAGATTAGATTTCTAGAAGCTCAACCTCTCATACCTAATTCTAATGAAGAACATACTTTAATTATTGATTCTCTCATGCATGATATTTATGTTCTTAAATCTGAAAACAAGGACAAAGATTATGTTTTGCAAGAATTAGAAACAAAAAATGCCTCTTTGTTTGCTAAAATCAATGTGCACGAATCTTGTTCTAGTTCTACTAATAGAGAAAATGATGTTGCTGCTCTTCATATTGATAGAGATTCTTATTTAACCAAAGCTCTTTGCTTAGAAAATGATCTTTTGCATGCTAGAGATAATATTAATCATTTATCTTCTACTATTGCTTCTCTTTAGCATGATAATGATAGTTTGAGATCTTCTTTGCAAAGATTCTTATTTGGTAAAAGGAATCTTAATGACATCCTACACCATACTACTAAACAAATTGGTAGACATGGTTTAGGGTATAATAGTAGTCAAGGAACAACAAAGATAAATGACCTCCAATATTCCATGGAGAATCCTCTAGTTCCAAGACTATGGGCACATGCAACTATTGTAATGAATTGGGTCATTATTCTACTTATTGTCCTTTTAGGAAAGCACCCAAGAGCAATAGGACTTGGGTTGCTAAGCTAACCTCTCCGGACCCAAAAACATGATTGGGGACCATTTCATCTTTCTTCTTATAGGTACTTGCAAATGGATTGACTTGAGCTATTGAATTGCAAATTGACTTGTCAATCCACATGAAGGAAGAAAGATGAAATGTGTAGAGGGTGACAACAAGTGGAAAAAGAAATGGTAAGCACAAAGGTAATGTTTCTCTTTCTTATAACCTTTCTAACTTGTTTTTGTCAAGTTAGTGTGCACTATACATATGGTTTTTGAGTCTAAAGTGGTATTTTGTGTTTTTCTTCACACTCTTGCTCAAAAACTATTTCTAATGATTCTATAGTGCATTACTAACTTGCTTAGACATGTTTGGATATGGTTTGTATATTTAGCATGCCTTTAAATACGTTTTTATGAAATATATGTGCTTTTTGACAGATGCTCTGTTGGTCGAGTTTGCCCTATTGAAACTCGACCGATAGGCACCAATGGGTGTTGCCAACAGAAGTCATTGGTTGAGTTGTCAATGCACAGAACTCGACCGATAATACTGTGCACAGAATATACATTTGGCTTATTGAATGAGAATTTCCCTCCCAACTAGATTTTCTCAACCAATAGCCTTATTCTTTGGAACTATCCTTTGGTACCATTATATATGCATATTACCATATTCTAAATTGCCTATCTTGCTTACAACTCTAACTTTCAAATTGCTCTAAATTGGGATATCTATATGTTGCAATTACTTGCTTTGAGTTGTTTTGCAGGTTTTGATGATGATCTCTTTGGATCTCTTGGTTGTGTCTTAAAATTTCTTCCGTTGTACTCTAACTTGCTACATATATCTAGGTGTATATCTTGTTTTGATACAACCTTGAGGTTCTTAGTGGTAATCATCTTTTGGTAAAGATGAATATCTAGTGAGTTATATCCTTTCATGCTTCTAAAATTGCATATCTCTTTGTTTGGATATATCTCTACATCTACTCATATCTTGCTTTATCTTGTGTATCTTTTAGTATCTCTTGCTATGATCTAGATCCTACTAGTAGTCCTAACTTGTGATAACATCTACTAGTAGTTCATATACATGTAGTTCAAGCTTTATTTAAATTTGGCATCTTTGCTCATCTATATGCTATGTTTGTATCTTGTTTCAAACGTGCTCAAGCTTGCTTCTTAAATTGCATATCTACTATCTTGAGTTTCTTGCATAACATTGTGATGCAGGGTACATAGATCTACATTATATGTAGAAATTTGGAGTATTTTTTAGATTTTTCTCCAGTTTCAGTTTTTGGTGCAAGACTAGTGTTTTTCATGCAGAAACAATCATCTGAGCAAGACTCATAGCTTTGCGATGAGCTCTGATGGTTTTTGGTCAAAATCCGTCATCTTGAGGGTCAAAATTGTGATTTATTATTTTTCTACAGCACTTTATCTTGCATTTTGGGTTGTTCAAGTATATGTTTTAACTTTCTTTTCTTTCTATGCTTGGACAAGCCCCTATCTGTGCTCTTCTACAACTTTGTATTATCTCCTTTCTCTTTAACAAGTGATGTTTCTTATTTCTTCATAACCCCACTTTTTGAAATGACAAAGGGGGAGAAAGGTATGTCTTCTTTTAAAAGAGGAAGAAGGGTTGTCTTACATGAAGAAGAGAAGCATGTTCATGTAAAGGGAGTAGGTAAAAGGGGAGAAGACATATATGTGTAGAATATATATGAGTAGAAGACATAGTATTCTATAAATGTTATGAAAGCTAACCCTGCAGGAGAATTAACATCAATTGAGGGGGAGTATGAGAACTCCATGCACATCAATTGAGGGGCATCATATGAGCTCAGTCCTATTGAAACCTCTAGGTTTCTCCGAAGGTATGATTTTACTTAAAAGCTTTCAATACATTTATGGAATGGTTTGTCATCTTCATAAAGGGGGAGATTGTTGACTCAAGGTCAATTAGGTCAATGTTGACTCACGTCTAAATTGACTAAACCCGTGTTTTGATGATGACTAACCATTCCACATATTGGTGTCTAATTTCTCTACTTGAGTGATTTCAAATTAGGTATAGACACACTCCAAATGCCCTAACTTGTGCATATGAAATTGGAGAAAAGACAAGTCAAAGTCATACAAGTGCAAATTTTTGTAATACGATGTATATCCATTAGAATCATGTTGTAAATCACTTGTAATGATTGTATGACTTGTAATTAAGCTTAGAAAAATATCAGGAGCACTTAGATCGAAATTTAGAGCACTTTAGATGCAACTTTGAAAATTGATTACAACCACTATGTCGGTCGAGTTTCCCAGCCTGAAAACTCGACCGATCATCCTTGATCAATTTTCTGAAGATTGCATCGGTCGAGTTGTGTTTACACAGAACTCAACCGATGGAGTAACTGACCAAATCGATTTTCATTGGTCGGTCGAGTTTCCTCAGGACAAACTCGACCGATGGTCTGAATATCGGCTTTGTCTTTAACTCTATCGGTCGAGTTACCCTTATAGAAACTCAGCCGATTGCACTGTACGGAAAAGTGCAGAAAAGTGATTTTAGCCATTGTGGAGTTGCAACAAGTGAAAATAGATCCATTGCAAGCTACAAAACGGCTAGTTTTCGTTCACAAGTGTTCCCAAAGTCTAAGAGGCATCCCCAGCTATAAACAGGACCCCTTGGGCTTCATTCCAAGGTTGAGAATTGAATACAAACTCTATGTGAGGCTCCTATTCTATAGTTGAGTGCTTCCTACATCCTTCTCTCTCTCTCTAAGCTTAATCATTTGCTACATCCATTAGAGTGAGTAGGAAATCTATAAGAGAGCTAATCCTACATGTATATCTTGTGAGGATCTCACTTCCACCACCTCCATTTCTCTCTTTTCAATCATGAAGATGAAGGTTCTCTCTCTTGCTCAAGAGAGGTGAAGAAGAACATGGGAAGGCGTCCCTTGGTGAAGATCAAGGCTGAAGACTTGGAGCTAGAGTGGGTAAGCCCTTTGAGAAGGCAAAAGACTCAAGATCAAGTGGGTAAGACCTTGGTGGAAGCTTCTCTGAGTGAAGGTGAAGTCAAAAGCTGAAGATCTAAGAAGTGTGGGTAATCCCTGCAAGGCTGAAGACTTGTGCAAGAGTGGGTAAGTCCTTGGAGAAGGCCGAAGACTCTTGCAAAGTGGGTAAGTCCTTGATAAGGTTGAAGACTCTTTGTATTGGATAGGTAAGTCTGTTGTTTGGTCATGCATTATATGTCTTATGAATAAATATAAGATTGCAATAGTTTGGAAGTCCTAGAGTTTGACCTCTCTAGGCAAGCGGACTGACACACTTCTAGTTTGAAGTGTGGAACCACTCTAAATAGCTTGTCTAATTGGTGCATGTTCAATCTCTCTCTCCCTTGCTATGAATGTTTTAGTTGCTCTCAAATTACCTATTTAGCAACCTTATCTTGTCATATATCTTGAAGGTTTAATGAGTTTTGTTTAAGTGCTTTCAGCTCTATTCACCCCCCTCTAGAGCACCTAATCACCCATCTAGGATCCAACAATTGATATCAGAGCCGGGTCTTCTCCAAGCATACTTCAACAAGTAGGAGAAGATGGGTGACTACCTACGAGAGAGATTCTCGACCAGCTTTCCAATCTTTGATGGGAGCAATTTCCTCTATTGGAGAAGAAGGCTTCAATTCTACATCCAAGGATCAAGTCTTGAGATGTCGCAAATGGTGAACAGCCCATACATGCTACCAAAGGTAAAGATTGAAGAATGGGATGAAGCTACCTTGGAGAAAACAACTTTGAATTCTAGAGCCATGCACATCCTATATGCCTCCATGACCCCCATCGAGTTCAACTGAATTCCTTCAGGTGAAACAACCTATGAGGTATGGAGAAAGTTTTGCATCACTTATGAAGGGACGTATCAAGTGAAGGAAAGCAAAATCTACATGCTCAAAGGGCTGTTTGAGAACTTCAAGATGGGAAAGGAGGAGAGCATAACCAACATGTACTCAAGGCTCAACACCATCTTGAATGGTCTTGATGTTCTAGGACATCCTATGTCTAATGGAGAGATCAACTCAAAGATCCTTAGAACTCTCCCCAAGAGGTGGGAACCCAAGGTGACTTCTATTGAAAAAGCAAGGTCTCTTAGGGATATTCCTATTGAAGAGCTCATTGGAAATCTACAAGCAAATGAAGCTACACTTGACAAAAGGGAGGAAGTAGAAATACAAGAGAAGAAAGAGCTAAAGAGAATGAAGAAGGCTGAAATGAAGGCTCAAATTGAAGCTATCATGGAACAAGTCTCTCCATCCTCTCAAGCTAAAGAAGATGCATGTACTCCAAGGGTAGATTCTACAAAAGCAAGTCCTCCTCCATCCGGTGTTTCACATGTGGAAAGAAGGGTCACTACAAGGAAGATTGCCCACAAGGCAAAAAGACCCATCTTCACAAGAAGAAGGAGAAATGGCACTCAAGCTCAAATGGCTCCTCCAACTCAAGCTCAAGTGAAGATTCAAGTGAAGGATCAAGCTCAAGCTCTAGTGATGAAGGAGAATGCCATTTTGCTCTTATGGCATCAACAAGTGAAGACTCAAGTGAGGTAAATCTAAACTCTTTAGATAAAGAATCTTTGATTGCTATTATTCATGATATTTGTGCCTCTCTTAAGTCTTCTAAAAGGAAAAAGAAAAAAACTTGCTAAAATTATTGATAATTTGCATGTAGAACTATATAATCTTGAACATGCTAATTCTTGTTTGCTTGATGATAAAAATGATTGTCTTAGACAAGTAGACTCTCTTAAACTTGAAAAATGTTAGTTTGCTTGATAAGATTAGATTTCTAGAAGCGCAACCTCTCATGCCTAATTCTAATGAAGAACATATTTTAATTATTGATTCTCTCATGCATGATATTGATGTTCTTAAATCTGAAAACAAGGACAAAGATTATGTTTTGCAAGAATTAGAAACAGAAAATGCCTCCTTGTTTGCTAAAATCAATGTGCATGAATCTTGTTCTAGTTCTACTAATAGATAGAATGATGTTGCTGCTCTTCATATTGATAGAGATTCTTATTTAACTAAAGCTCTTTGCTTAGAAAATGATCTTTTGCATGCTAGAGATAATATTAATCATTTGTATTCTACTATTGTTTCTCTTAAGCATGACAATGATAGTTTGAGATCTTATTTGCAAAGATTCTTAGTTGGTAAAAGGAAATCTTAATGACATCCTACACCATACTAATAAACAAATGGGTAGACATGGTTTAAGGTATGATAGTAGTCAAGGGAACAACAAAGATAAAGTACCTCCAATATTCCATGGAGAATCCTCTAGTTCCAAGACTATGGGCACATGCAACTATTGCAATGAATTTGGTCATTATTCTAATTGTTGTCCTTTTAGGAAGGCACCCAAGAGAAATAGGACTTGGGTTGCTAAGCTAACCTCTCCGGACCCATAAACATGATTGGGGACCATTTTATCTTTCTTCTTGTAGGTACTTGCAAATGGATTGACTTGAGCTATTGAATTGCAAATTGACTTGTCAATCCACATGAAGGAAGAAAGGTGAAATGTGTAGAGGGTGACAACAAGTGGAAAAAGAAATGGTAAGCACAAAGGTAATGTTTCTCTTTCTTATAACCTTTATAACTTGTTTTTGTCAAGTTAGTGTGCACTATACATATGGTTTTTGAGTCAAAAGTGGTATTTTGTGTTTCTCTTCACACTCTTGCTCAAAAACTATTTCTAATGATTCTATAGTGCATTACTAACTTGCTTAGACATGTTTGGATATGGTTTGTATATTTAGCATGCCTTTAAATATGTTTTTATGAAATATATGTGCTTTTTGACAGCTGCTCTGTCGGTCGAGTTTGCCCTATTGAAACTCGACCGATAGACACCAATGGGTGTTGCCAACAACTGTCATCAGTCGAGTTGTCAATGCACAAAACTCGACCGATAACACTGTGCACATAATATACATTTGGCTTATTGAATGAGAATTTCCCTCTCAACTAGATTTTCTCAACCAATAGCCTTATTCTTTGGCACTCTCCTTTGGTACCATTATACATGCATATTGCCATGTTCTAAATTGCCTATCTTGCTTACAACTCTATCTTTCAAATTGCTCTAAATTGGTATATCTGTATGTTGCAATTACTTGGTTTGAGTTGTTTTGCAGGTTTTGATGATGATCTCTTTGGATCTCTTGGTTGTGTCTTAAAATTGCTTCCGTTGTACTCTAACTTGCTACATCTATCTAGGTGTATATCTTGTTTTTATACAACCTTGAGGTTCTTAGTGGTAATCATCTTTTGGTAAGGATGCATATCTAGTGAGTTATATCCTTTCATGCTTCTAAAATTGCATATCTCTTTGTTTGGATATATCTCTCTACATCTACTCATATCTTGCTTTATCTTGTGTATCTTTTAGTATCTCTTGCTATGATCTAGATCCTACTAGTAGTCCTAACTTGTGATAACATCTACTAGTAGTTCATATACATGTAGTTCTAGCCTTGTTTAAATTTGGCATCTTTGCTCATCTATATGCTATGCTTGTATCTTGTTTCAAACGTGCTCAAGCTTGCTTCTTAAATTGCATATCTACTATATTGAGTTGTTTGCATAACATTGTGATGCAGGGTACATAGATCTACATTATATGTAGAAATTTGGAGTATTTTTTAGATTTTATGCAGATTTTGCTCCAGTTTCAATTTTTGGTGCAAGACTAGTGTTTTTCATGCAGAAACAACCTTCTGAGCAAGACTCATAGCTTTGCGATGAGCTCTGATGGTTTTTGGTCAAAATCCGTCATCTTGAGGGTCAAAATTGTGATTTATTATTTTTCTGCAGCACTTTATCTTACTTTTTGGGTTGTTCAAGTATATGTTTTAACTTGCTTTTCTATCTATGCTTGGACAAGCCCCTATCTGTGCTCTTCTACAACTTTGTGTTATCTCCTTTCTCTTTAACAAGTGATGCTTCTTATTTCTTCATAACCACACTTTTTGAAATGACAAAGGGGGAGAAAGGTATGTCTTCTTTTAAAAGAGGAAGAAGGTTTGTCTTACATGAAGAAGGGAAGCATATTCATGTAAAGGGAGTAGGTAAAAGGGGAGAAGACATATATGTATAGAACATATATGAGTAGAAGACATAGTATTCTATAAATGTTATGAAAGCTAACCATGTAGGAGAAATAACATCAATTGAGGGGGAGTATGAGAACTCCATGCACATCAATTGAGGGGGAGCATATGAGCTCAGTCCTATTGAAACCCTTAGGTTTCTCCGAAGTTATGATTTTACTTAAAAGCTTTCAATACATTTATGGAATGGTTTGTCATCTTCAAAAAGGGGGAGATTGTTGACTCAAGGTCAAATAGGTCAATTTTGACTCACGTCTAAATTGACTAAACCCGTGTTTTGATGATGACTAACCATTCCACATATTGGTGTCTAATGTCTCTACTTAAGTGATTTCATATTAGGTATAGACACACTCCAAATGCCCTAACTTGCGCATATCAAATTGGAGAAAAGACAAGTCAAAGTCATACAAGTGCACATTTTTGTAATATGATGTATATCTATTAGAATCATGTTGTAAATCACTTATAATGATTGTATGACTTGTAATTAAGCTTATAAAAATATCAGGAGCACTTAGATCGAATTTTAGAGCACTTTCGATGAAACTTTGAAAATTGATTACAAACACTTTTTCGGTCGAGTTTCCCAGCCTGAAAACTCGACCGATCATCCTTGATCAATTTTCTGAAGATTGCATCGGTCGAGTTGTGTTTACATAGAACTCAACCGATGGAGTAACTGACCAAATCGATTTTAATTGGTCGGTTGAGTTTCCTCAGGACAAACTCGACCGATGGTATGAATATCGGCTTTGTCTTTTACTCTATCGGTCGAGTTACCCTTATAGAAACTCTACCGATTGCACAGTACGAAAAAGTGCAGAAAAGTGCTTCTAGTCGTTGTGGAGTTGCAACAAGTGAAAATAGATCTGTTCCAAACCACAAAATGGCTAGTTTTCGTTCACAAGTGTTCCCAAAGGCTAAGAGGCATCCCCAGCTATAAATAGGACCCGTTGGGCTTCATTCCAAGGTTGAGCATTCAATGCAAACTCTATGTGAGGCTCCTACTATATAGTTGAGTGCTTCTTACAACCTCCTCTCTCTCTCTAAGTTTAATCACTTGCTACATCAATTAGAGTGAGTAGGAAATCTGTAAGAGAGCTAGTCCTACATGTATATCTTGTGAGGCTCTCACTTCCACCACCTCCATTTCTCTCTTTTCAATCATGAAGATGAAGGTTCTCTCTTTTGCTCAAGAGAAGTGAAGAAGAACAAGGGAAGACATTCCTTGGTGAAGATCAAGGCTGAAAACTTGGAGCTAGAGTGGGTAAGCCCTTTGAGAAGGCAGAAGACTCAAGCTCAAGTGTGTAAGACCTTGGTGGAAACTTCTCTGAGTGAAGGTGAAGTCAAAAGCTGAAGATCCAAGAAGAGTGGGTAATCCCTGCAAGGCTGAAGACTTGTGCAAGAGTGGGTAAGTCCTTGGAGAAGGCCGAAGACTCTTGCAAAGTGGGTAAGTCTTTGGTAAGGTTGAAGACTCTTTGTATTGGATAGGTAAGTCTTTTGTTTGGTAATGCATTGTATGTCTTATGAATGAATATAAGAGTGTAATAGTTTGGAAGTCCTACAGGTTGACCTCTCTAGGCAAGTGGACTGACACACTTCTAGTTTGAAGTGTGGAACCACTCTAAATAGTTTGTCTAATTGGTGAATGTTCAATCTCTCTCTCCCTTGCTATGAATGTTTTAGTTGCTCTCAAATTACCTATTTAGAAACCTTATCTTGTCATATATCTTAAAGGTTTAATGAGTTTTGTTTAAGTGCTTTCAGCTCTATTCACCCCTCCTCTAGAGCATCTAATCACCCATCTAAGATCCAACAATTGGTATCAGAGAGGGTCTTCTCCAAGCATACTTCAACAAGTACGAGAAGATGGGTGACTACCTAGGAGGGAGATTCTCGACCAACCTTCCAATCTTTGATGGGAGCAATTTCCTCTATTGGAGAAGAAGGCTTCAATTCTACATCCAAGGATCAAGTTTTGAGATGTGGCAAATGGTGAACAGCTCATACATGCTACCAAAGACAAAGATTGAAGAATGGGATGAAGGTATCTTAGAGAAAACAACCTTGAATGCTAGAGCCATGCACATCCTATATGCCTCCATGACCCCCACCGAGTTCAATTAGATTTCTTAATGTGAAACAGCCTATGAGGTATGGAGAAAGCTTTGCATCACTTATGAAGGGACATATCAAGTGAAGGAAAGTAAAGTCTACATGCTCAAAGGGCTGTTTGAGAACTTCAAGATGGGAAAGGAGGAGATCATAGCCAACATGTACTCAAGGCTCAACACCATCTTTAATGGTCTTGATGTTCTAAGACATCCTATGTATAGTGGAGAGATCAACTCAAACATCCTTAGAACTCTCCCCAAGAGGTGGGAACCCAAGGTGACTTCTATTGAAGAAGCAAGGTCTTTTAGGGATATTCCTATTGAAGAGCTCATTAGAAATCTACAAGCACATGAAGCTACATTTGACAAGAGGGGGAAGTAGAAAGACAAGAGAAGAAAGAGCTAAAGAGAATGAAGAAGGCTGAAATGAAGGCTCAAATTGAAGCTATCATGGAACAAGTCTCTCCATCCTCTCAAACTAAAGAAGATGCCATGTAATCTAAGGGTAGATTCTACAAAAGTAAGTCCTCCTCCATCCGGTGCTTCACATGTGAAAAAAGGGTCACTACAAGGAAGATTGTCCACAAGGCAAAAAGACCCATCTTCACAAGAAGAAGGAGAAATGGCACTCAAGCTCAAATGGCTCCTCCAACTCAATATCAAGTGAATTTTTAAGTGAAGGATCAAGCTCAAGCTCTAGTGATGAAGGAGAATGCCATTTTTCTCTTATGGCATCAACAAGTGAAGACTCAAGTGAGGTAAATCTAAACTCTTTAGATAAAGAATATTTGATTGCTGTTATTCATGATATTTGTGCCTCTCTTAAGTCTTCTAAAAGGAAAATGAAAAAGTTTGCTAAATTTTTTGATAATTTGCATGTAGAACTAGATGATCTTGAACATGCTAATTCTTGCTTGCTTGATGATAAAAATGATTGTCTTAGCCAAGTAGACTCTCTTAAACTTGAAAATGTTAGTTTTCATGATAAGATTAGATTTTTAGAAGCTCAACCTCTCATGCCTAATTCTAATGAAGAACATACTTTAATTATTGATTCTCTAATGCATGATATTGATGTTCTTAAATCTGAAAACAAGGACAAAGATTATGTTTTGCAAGAATTAGAAACAGAAAATGCCTCCTTGCTTGATAAAATTAATGTCCATGAATCTTGTTCTAGTTCTACTAATAGAGAGAATGATGTTGCTGCTCTTCATATTGATAGATATTCTTATTTAACCAAAACTCTTTGCTTAGAAAATGATCTTTTTAATGCTAGAGATAATATTAATCATTTGTCTTCTACTATTGCTTCTCTTAAGCGTGATACTGATAGTTTGAGATCTTCTTTGCAAAGATTCTTAGTTGGTAAAAGGAATCTTAATGACATCCTACACCATACTACTAAACAAATTGGTAGACATGGTTTAGGGTATGATAGTAGTCAAGGAAACAACAAAGATAAAAGACCTCCAATATTCCATGGAGTATTCTCTAGTTCCAAGACTATGGGCACATGCAACTATTGCAATGAATTTGGTCATTATTCTACTTGTTGTCCTTTTAAGAAAGCACCCAAGAGCAATAGGACTTGGGTTGCTAAGCTAACCTCTCCGGACCCAAAAACATGATTGGGGACCATTTCATCTTTCTTCTTGTAGGTACTTGCAAATGGATTGACTTGAGCTATTGAATTGCAAATTGACTTGTCAATCCAAATGAAGGAAGAAAGGTGAAATGTGTAGAGGGTGACAACAAGTGGAAAAATAAATGGTAAGCACAAAGGTAATGTTTCTCTTTCTTATAACCTTTCTAACTTGTTTTTGTCAAGTTAGTGTGCACTATACATATTATTTTTGAGTCAAAAGTGGTATTTTGTGTTTCTCTTCACACTCTTGCTCAAAAACTATTTGTAATGATTCTATAGTGCATTACTAACTTGCTTAGACATGTTTGGATATGGTTTGTATATTTAGCATGCCTTTAAATATGTTTTTATGAAATATATGTGGTTTTTGACAGCTACTCTGTCGGTCGAGTTTGCCCTATTGAAACTCGACCGATAGGCACCAATGGGTGTTGCCAACAACTATCATCGGTCGAGTTGTCAATGCATAGAACTCGACCGATAACACTGTGCACAGAATATACATTTGGCTTATTGAATGAGAATTTACCTCTCAACTAGATATTCTCAACCAATAGCTTTATTCTTTGGCACTCTCCTTTGGTACCATTATATATGCATCTTGCCATGTTCTAAATTGCCTATCTTACTTACAACTCTATCTTTCAAATTGCTCTAAATTGGTATATCTATATGTTGCAATTACTTGCTTTGAGTTGTTTTGTAGGTTATGATGATGATCTCTTTGGATCTTTTGGTTGTGTCTTAAAATTGCTTCCATTGTACTCTAACTTGCTACATCTATCTAGGTGTATATCTTGTTTTGATACAACCTTGAGGTTCTTAGTGGTAATCATCTTTTGGTAAGGATGCATATCTAGTGAGTTATATCCTTTCATGCTTCTAAAATTGCATATCTCTTTGTTTGGATATATCTCTACATCTACTCATATCTTGCTTTATCTTGTGTATCTTTTAGTATCTCTTGCTATGATCTAGATCCTACTAGTAGTCCTAACTTGTGATAACATCTACTAGTAGTTCATATACATGTAGTTTTAGCCTTGTTTAAATTTGGCATCTTTGCTCATCTATATGATATGCTTGTATCTTGTTTCAAACGTGCTCAAGCTTGCTTCTTAAATTGCATATCTACTATCTTGAGTTGCTTGCATAACATTGTGATGCAGGGTACATAGATCTACATTATATGTAGAAATTCGGAGTATTTTTTAGATTTTATGCAGATTTTACTCCAATTTCAGTTTTTGGTGCAAGACTAGTGTTTTTCATGCAGAAAAAACCTTCTGAGCAAGACTCATAGTTTCGCGATGAGCTCTAATGGTTTTTGGTCAAAATCCATCATCTTGAGGGTCAAAATTGCGATTTATTACTTTTTTGCATCACTTTATCTTGCTTTTTGGGTTGTTCAAGTATATGTTTTAACTTTATTTTATTTCTATGCTTGGACAAGCCCCTATCTGTGATCTTCTACAACTTTATGTTATCTTCTTTCTCTTTAACAAGTGATGCTTCTTATTTTTTCATAACCCCACTTTTTGAAATGACAAAGGGGGATAAAGGTATGTCTTCTTTTAAAAGAGGAAGAAGGCTTGTCTTACATGAAGAAGAGAAACATGTTCATGTAAAGGGAGTAGGTAAAAGGGGAGAAGACATATATGTGTAGAACATATATGAGTAGAAGATATAGTATTCTATAAATGTTATGAAAGCTAACCATGCAGGAGAAATAGCATCAATTGAGGGGGAGTATGAGAACTCCATGCACATCAATTGAGGGGGAGCATATGAGCTCAGTCCTATTGAAACCCCCAGGTTTCTCTGAAGGTATGATTTTACTTAAAAGCTTTCAATACATTTATGGAATGGTTTGTCATCTTCAAAAAGGGGGAGATTGTTGACTCAAGGTCAATTAGGTCAATGTTGACTCACGTCTAAATTGACTAAACCCGTGTTTTGATGATGACTAACCATTCCACATATTAGTGTCTAATGTCTCTACTTGAGTTATTTCAGATTAGGTATAAACACACTCCAAATGCCCTAACTTGCGCATATCAAATTGGAGAAAAGACAAGTCAAAGTCATACAAGTGCACATTTTTGTAATATGATGTATATCCATTAGAATCATATTGTAAATTACTTGTAATGATTGTATGATTTGTAATTAAGCTTAGAAAAATATCAGGAGCACTTAGATCAAATTTTAGAGCACTTTAGATGCAACTTTGAAAATTGATTACAAGCACTTTGTCGGTCGAGTTTCCCAGCCTGAAAACTCGACCGATCATCCTTGATCAATTTTTTGAAGATTGCATCGATCGAGTTGTGTTTACACAGAACTCGACCGATGGAGTACCTGACCAAATCGATTTTCATTGGTCAGTCAAGTTTCCTCAGGACAAACTCGACCGATGGTCTGAATATCGGCTTTGTCTTTTACTCTATCGGTCGAGTTACCCATATAAAAACGCGACCGATTGCACTGTACGGAAAAGTGCAGAAAAGTGCTTCTAGCCATTGTGGAGTTGCAACAAGTGAAAATAGATCCATTGCAAGCTACAAAATGGCTAGTTTTCGTTCACAAGTGTTCCCAAAGGCTAAGAGGCATCCCCAGCTATAAATAGGACCCCTTGGGCTTCATTCCAGGGTTGAGCATTCAATGCAAACTCTATGTGAGGCTCCTATTCTATAGTTGAGTGCTTCCTACAGCCTCCTCTCTCTATCTAAGCTTAATCACTTGCTACATCTATTAGAGTGAGTAGGAAATATGTAAGAGAGCTAGTCCTACATGTATATCTTGTGAGGCTCTCACTTCCACCACCTCCATTTCTCTCTTTTCAATCATGAAGATGAAGGTTCTCTCTCTTGCTCAAGAGAGGTGAAGAAGAATAAGAGAAGGCGTCCTTTGGCAAAGATCAAGGCTGAAGACTTGGAGCTAGAGTGGGTAAGCTCTTGGAGAAGGCAGAGGACTCAAGCTCAAGTGGGTAAGACCTTGGTGGAAGCTTCTCCGAGTGAAGGTGAAGTCAAAAGCTAAAGATCCAAGAAGAGTTGGTAATCCCTGCAAGGCTGAAGACTTGTACAAGAGTGGGTAAGTCCTTGGAGAAGGCCGAAGAATCTTGCAAAGTGGGTAAGTCCTTGGTAAGGTTGAAGACTCTTTGTATTGGATAGGTAAGTCTTTTGTTTTATCATGCATTGTATGTCTTATGAATGAATATAAGAGTGCAATAGTTTGGAAGTCCTAGAGGTTGACCTCTCTAGGCAAGTGAACTAACACACTTCTAGTTTGAAGTGTGGAACCACTCTAAATAGCTTATCTAATTGGTGCATGTTCAATCTCTCTCTCCCTTTCTATGAATGTTTTAGTTGCTCTCAAATTACCTATTCAACAACCTTATCTTGTCATATATCTTGACGGTTTTATGAGTTTTGTTTAAGTGCTTTCAGCTCTATTCACCCCCTCTAGATCACCTAATCACCCATCTAGGATCCAACAATTGGTATCAGAGCGGGTCTTCTCCAAGCATACTTCAACAAGTAGGAGAAGATGGATGACTACCTAGGAGGGAGATTCTCGACCAGCCTTCCAATCTTTGATGGGAGCAATTTCCTCTATTGGAGAAGAAGGCTTCAATTCTACATCCAAGGATCAAGTCTTGAGATGTGGCAAATGGTGAACATGCCATAAATGCTACCAAAGACAAAGATTGAAGAATGGGATGAAGCTACCTTGGAGAAAGCAACCTTGAATGCTTGAGCCATGCACATCCTATATGCCTCCATGACCCCCATCGAGTTCAACCGGATTTCTTCATGTGAAACAACCTATGAGGTATGGAGAAAACTTTGCATCACTTATGAAGGGACAGATCAAGTGAAGGAAAGCATAGTCTACATGCTCAAAAGGCTGCTTGAGAACTTCAAGATGGGAAAGGAGGAGAGCATAGCCAACATGTACTCAAGGCTCAACACCATCTTGAATGGTCTTGATGTTCTAGGAAATCCTATGTCTAGTGGAGAGATCAACTCAAAGATCCTTAGAACTCTCCGCAAGAGGTGGGAACCCAAGGTGACTTCTATTGAAGAAGCAAGGTCTTAGGGATATTCCTATTGAAGAGCTCTTTGGAAATCTACAAGCACATGAAGCTACACTTGACAAAAGGGAGGAAGTAGAAAACAAGAGAAGAAAGGGCTAAAAAGAATGAAGAAGGCTGAAATGAAGGCTCAAATTGAAGCTATCATGGAACAAAGCTCTCCATCCTCTCAAGCTAAAGAAGATGCCATGTACTCTAAGGGTATATTCTACAAAAGCAAGTCCTACTCCATCTGGTGTTTCACATGTGGAAAGAAGGGTCACTACAAGGAAGGTTGCCCACAAGGAAAAAAGTCCCATCTTCACAAGAAGAAGGAGAAATGTCACTCAAGCTCAAATGGCTCCTCCAACTCAAGCTCAAGTGAAGATTCAAGTGAAGGATCAAGCTCAAGCTCTAGTGATGAAGGAGAATGCCATTTTGCTCTAAACTCTTTAGATAAAGAATCTTTGATTGCTATTATTCATGATATTTGTGCCTCTCTTAAGTCTTCTAAAAGGGAAAAGAAAAATTTGCTAAAATTGTTAATAATTTGCATGTAGAACTAGATGATCTTGAACATGCTAATTTTTGCTTGCTTGATGATAAAAATGATTGTCTTAGCCAAGTAGACTCTCTTAAACTTGAAAATGTTAGTTTGCTTGATAAGATTAGATTTCTAGAAGCTCAACCTCTCATGCCTAATTCTAATGAAGAACATACTTTAATTATTGATTCTCTCATACATGATATTGATGTTCTTAAATCTGAAAATAAGGACAAAGATTATGTTTTGCAAGAATTAGAAATAGAAAATGCCTCCTTGTTTGCTAAAATCAATGTGCATGAATCTTGTTCTAGTTCTACTAATATAGAGAATGATGTTGCTGCTCTTCATATTGATAGATATTTTTATTTAACTAAATCTCTTTGCTTAGAAAATGATCTTTTGCATGCTAGAGATAATATTAATCATTTGTCTTCTACTATTACTTCTCTTAAGCATGATAATGATAGTTTGAGATCTTCTTTGCAAATATTCTTAGTTGGTAAAAGGAATCTTAATGACATCCTACACCATACTACTAAAAAAAATTGGTAGACATGGTTTAGGGTATGATAGTAGTCAAGGGAACAACAAAGATAAAGGACCTCGAATATTCAATGGAGAATCCTCTAGTTTCAAGACTATGGGCACATGCAACTATTGCAATGAATTTGGTCATTATTCTACTTGTTGTCCTTTTAGGAAGGCACCCAAGAGCAATAGGACTTGGGTTGCTAAGCTAACCTCTCCGGACCCAAAAACATGATTGGGGACCATTTCATCTTTCTTCTTGTAGGTACTTGCAAATGGATTGACTTGAGCTATTGAATTGCAAATTGACTTGTCAATCCACATGAAGGAAGAAAGGTGAAATGTGTAGAGGGTGACAACAAGTGGAAAAAGAAATGGTAAGTACAAAGGTAATGTTTCTCTTTCTTATAACCTTTCTAACTTGTTTTTGTCAAGTTAGTGTGCACTATACATATGGTTTTTGAGTCAAAAGTGGTATTTTGTGTTTCGTTTCACACTCTTACTCAAAAACTATTTCTAATGATTCTATAGTGCATTACTAACTTGCTTAGACATGTTTGGATATGGTTTGTATATTTAGCATGCCTTTAAATATGTTTTTATGAAATATATGTGCTTTTTGACAGCTGCTCTGTCGGTCGAGTTTGCCCTATTGAAACTCGACCGATAGGCACCAATGGGTGTTGCCAACAGTTGTCATCGGTCGAGTTGTCAATGCACAGAACTCGACCGATAACACTGTGCACAGAATATGCATTTGGCTTATTGAATGAGAATTTCCCTCTCAACTAGATATTCTCAACCAATAGCCTTATTCTTTGGCACTCTCCTTTGGTACCATTATATATGCATATTTCCATGTTCTAAATTGTCTATCTTGCTTACAACTTTATCTTTCAAATTGCTCTAAATTGCTATATCTATATGTTGCAATTACTTGCTTTGAATTGTTTTGTAGGTTTTGATGATAATCTCTTTGGATCTCTTGGCTGTGTCTTAAAATTGCTTCCGTTGTATTCTAACTTGCTACATCTATCTAGGTGTATATCTTGTTTTGATACAACCTTGAGGTTCTTAGTGGTAAGGATGCATATCTAGTGAGTTATATCCTTTCATGCTTCTAAAATTGCATGTCTCTTTGTTTGGATATATCTCTACATCTACTCATATCTTGCTTTATCTTGTGTATCTTTTAGTATCTCTTGCTATGAACTAGATCCTACTAGTAGTCCTAAGTTGTGATAACATCTACTAGTAGTTCATATACATGTAGTTCTAGCCTTGTTTAAATTTGGCATCTTTGCTCATCTATATGCTATGCTTGTATCTTGTTTCAAATGTGCTCAAGCTTGCTTCTTAAATTGCATATCTACTATCTTGAGTTGCTTGCATAACATTGTGATGCAGGGTACATAGATCTACATTATATGTAGAAATTTGGAGTATTTTTTAGATTTTATGCAGATTTTGCTCCAGTTTCAGTTTTTGGTGCAAGGCTAGTGTTTTTATGCAGAAACAACCTTCTGAGCAAGACTCATAGCTTTGCGATGAGCTCTGATGGTTTTTGGTCAAAATCCGTCATCTTGAGGGTCAAAATTGCGATTTATTATTTTTCTGCAGCACTTTATCTTACTTTTTGGGTTGTTCAAGTATATGTTTTAACTTTCTTTTCTTTCTATGCTTGGACAAGCCCCTATCTGTGCTCTTCTAAAACTTTGTGTTATCTCCTTTCTCTTTAACAAGTGATGTTTCTTATTTCTTCATAACCCCACTTTTTGAAATGACAAAGGGGGATAAAGGTATGTCTTCTTTTAAAAGAGGAAGAAGGTTTGTCTTACATGAAGAAGAGAAGCATGTTCATGTAAAGGGAGTAGGTAAGAAGGGAGAAGACATATATGTGTAGAACATATATGAGTAGAAGACATAGTATTCTATAAATGTTATGAAAGCTAATTATGCAGGAGAAATAGCATCAATTGAGGGGGAGTATGAGAACTCCATGCACATCAATTGAGGGGGAGCATATGAGCTCATTCCCATTGAAACCCCTACGTTTCTCCGAATGTATGATTTTACTTAAAAGCTTTCAATACATTTATGGAATGGTTTGTCATTTTCAAAAAGGGGGAGATTGTTGACTCAAGGTCAATTAGGTCAATGTTGACTCACGTCTAAATTGACTAAACCCGTGTTTTGATGATGACTAACCATTCCACATATTGGTGTCTAATGTCTCTACTTGAGTGATTTCATATTAGGTATAGACACACTCCAAATGCCCTAACTTGCGCATATCAAATTGGAGAAAAGACAAGTCAAAGTCATACAAGTGCACATTTTTGTAATATGATGTATATCCATTAGAATCATATTGTAAATCACTTGTAATGATTGTATGACTTGTAATTAAGCTTAGAAAAATATCAGGAGCACTTAGATCGAATTTTAGAGCACTTTAGATGTAACTTTGAAAATTGATTACAGACACTTTGTCGGTCGAGTTTCCCAGCCTGAAAACTCGACCGATCATCCTTGATCAATTTTCTGAAGATTGCATCGGTCGAGTTGTGTTTACATAGAACTCGACCGATGGAGTAACTGACCAAATCAATTTTCATTGGTCGGTCGAGTTTCCTGAGGACAAACTCGACTTATGGTCTGAATATCGGCTTTGTCTTTTACTCTATCGGTCGAGTTACCCTTATAGAAACTCGACCGATTGCACTGTACGGAAAAGTGCAAAAAAGTGCTTCTAGCCGTTGTGGAGTTGCAAAAAGTGAAAATAGATCCGTTGCAAGCCATAAAATGGCTAGTTTTTGTTTACAAGTGTTTCCAAAGGCTAAGAGGCATCCCCATCTATAAATAGGACCCCTTGGGCTTAATTCCAAGGTTGAGCATTCAATGCAAACTCTATGTGAGGCTCCTATTCTATAGTTGAATGCTTCCTACAACCTTCTCTCTCTAAGCTTAATCACTTGCTACATCCATTAGAGTGAGTAGGAAATCTGTAAGAGAGCTAGTCCTACATGTATATCTTGTGAGGCTCTCACTTCCACCACCTCCATTTCTCTCTTTTCAATCATGAAGATGAAGGTTCTCTCTCTTTCTCAAGAGAGGTGAAGAAGAACAAGGGAAGGCATCCCTTGGTGAAGATCAAGGCTGAAGACTTGGAGCTAGAGTGGGTAAGCCCTTGGAGAAGGCTGAAGACTCAAGCTCAAGTGGGTAAGACCTTGGTGGAAGCTTCTCCGAGTGAAGGTGAATTCAAAAGCTGAAGATCCAAGAAGAGTGGGTAATCCCTACAAGGCTGAAGACTTGTGCAAGAGTGGGTAATTCCTTGGAGAAGGCCGAAGATTCTTGCAAAGTGGGTAAGTCCTTGGTAAGGTTGAACACTCTTTGTATTAGATAGGTAAGTCTTTTTTTTGGTCATGCATTGTATGTCTTATGAATGAATATAAGATTGCAATAGTTTGGAAGTCCTAGAGGTTGACCTCTCTAGGCAAGTGGACTGACACACTTCTAGTTTGAAGTGTGTAACCATTCTAAATAGCTTATCTAATTGGTGCATGTTCAATCTCTCTCTCCCTTGCTATGAATGTTTTAGTTGCTCTCAAATTACCTATTTCGCAACCTTATCTTGTCATACATCTTGAAGGTTTAATGAGTTTTGTTTAAGTGCTTTTAGCTCTATTCACCCCCTCTAGAGAACCTAATCACCCATCTAGGATCCAACAAGATCAAGTTCTAAACTTCATGAACACAAGGTCCTACTAGCTCGGTCTCCACAAAACCAAGGAAGAAGTTGAAAAGAGAACACCACACGCTTAGGCTCATCCACCAAGCTCCAAGGGAGAGCACTCCTCAAGCTCAAGGCCGTCCACCAAGGAAGAGGAAAGCAAAGATGGCCAAATGATTCTCTTACATGGAGAGAAATATATATATACAAGAGAGATGAAAGAGAGAATAAAGGAAAGGTGTCACCACCAAAGAACTCTAGATGACACATGTCCATGAAGAAAGAGCCACATGCAACATCATGCAACAAGGTGATAAGAACCATGTCTCACCCACTAGGTCTCCCTCCTAGGTCAAGGCTGATACACATCTCCTCCTCCCTTCAAAAACCGATAGGGATCATCTAGAGACACCCCAAAACCGATAGGTGGTCTCCTCAAGACATCCACAACCGATACAAGGCCTCTCCAAGTCTCTCAAGCCCGATACAACACTCCTAGGTGCAAGACACACCCCATACATGAGCCCAAAACACCACCAAGGGTATCACCACTCTTCTAAGGCTCAAACAAGATACTCAAACCTCCAATATGTCCTAATTACATCTCAGGTGATTAGAGCAAGGAGGTAAGAAACATACTTAGGAAAAACAAACATGGTTATCCCAAAACGTGGGTCAGGGTCCTTACATTGAACCCGACTGGGTTCAGGTAAAATCGACTGAGTTCAACGGGCAATTTTTTTGGAGAATTGATGTCTTCTTCAGTTTGGTTCCTTCAAGTCCCACAATTTTCCAGTTGAGCAACTTAACCTTCAAAATATATAAATTACAAAAAGATAAGAATCTAGAGTTATTTAAGGTATATTAAGACTATAATGACACGAAACTATAGATAGATGCTTAGCATAAATGCCTAAATTGAGTGTTACCAATAATCCTAAGAACTTATAGAGTAAGACACATAACCAAACTCCCCAATATATAAGGTGGGAAAAAAAATCAAAGGTATGGGGAACATAACCTCCATCCCAAAGTATAAAGGGCATATAACCCCATAAAGATAAAGCACTTATGCAACTCAAGGCTACTTAATCACAAAGTATGCAGTAAATGTATAGGTAGCCTAAAGTTGTTAGGAACTGCAGAGGCAAACCAACGCAACAAACACAATATGTTTTTTCATATTTCCTACAACCATATGTCGTTGACAATTATGTATTCAAAAGGAGGATGCATGAGGTATACCTTGTCATGAAGCAAGTCAAACAACATCCTCCTCATGTGGTGTGCATCACTCCTTGCATGCACGAATGGTCCTCGTCGATGTTCTTCAGATGCAATCGCTCGTCGCCTGCATCTCTATAAAGTCTACATGGATGGAGTGGAACTCCTTGTCGTGCTTCCAGAGTTTGTAGGAAGGAGAAGCTTCTCTCTCGGTGAAGTGCTAGCATCACAATTGTTGTCCTTCTCTCTCTCATACGGATGAATAAGGCTAGGGGTTCATGTATAAGAGTGTGTATCTGTGATCCAACCATCATGCCCCTTTAAATAGTAGAGGAAAGGAAGTAGAGTTTCTATAAACCTTAGAATTGAAAGCTTGTGGATGCAGTCAAAGAAGGCACTCGTGGACAGACAGTCGCATCCAGAATTAATTAATAAATTACACATTAATCAATTAACTAATTTTCCATCAACTGGCTGTAAACTCTAACTGATCATTCATGGTTAGTCGGTTGAGTTATCATATAGGTCAATAATTTAAATCCAATCAATTGACGTACACCTTTTAATCAATTATCTTACATTATATTCTAATATTATTCTAGTTGATTGCCTAAATATTTTAGTAACCAATATAACTTGGAATATTTCTAGTTATGTCACACAATTATACTCCTATTCCAATGCATCCTATGTGTGTGACCCTATATGATCCAAATTACGTAGGTAGTGTTGTTCATAATCAAACTATGACTTCACAAGCAATGATTGGCATCTATAAGGAAATCATTGCTACCAAAGTAATTTGAGAAGTTGGAGAACAACTTTAACCTAGTATTGTGACCAATGTTACAGTGATTATATAATCCTTTTGTTAATGATATTCATATTAAATCCAAGAAATGGAAACATCATTTGCTTAATATCATATATTGACTCATATGAGCATGGCCATCCATTTCATAGCCTCACCCATCAACTAGACATTATATCACTCCAATGGGAGAGACAAATTTCATCTATTCACTCATAGTAATCCACATGTGACACAATGCACCTATGAACTATTTTTATATCAACCCTTATTCAAGGTCACAGTGAGTAGAGTTTAAGCACACTGAACAACATGTGATCACTATAGTGACTTTAGATCTAAGGACAACAATCACCATTGTCAGATTGAGATGTGATTCAAACTGTCATTATAGACTTTCATGTATCACACTCAAAAGTGGGTCTATCTTGTACACTTGTTCATAACAATCACCAATTTGTTTGATTTGATATCTAATATCATGGCTAATGAGACATGATCATCAATCAACACACATACTCATCTCAGTGCAAAAAAAAAAAACACACACATACTCATCTTAATGTAGTATTTCTATCCTAATTTCCAAAATAATATTTGACCATGGATTCATACAAGAATGAATACTCCAGACATACATATGATCTCATATTTTAGGTCCTCAACCTTAAAACATGTCATTAAGTTTACATTTGATGGACATTAGTTAATTTATTCATTATCTCATATTAAAACTAACATAATAAATAGAATTGCCTCTATTAATAATCAAATCAATTACAAGATGTGCCATTACAATCATCATATAATTGACTTTCAGGGCATACCACCAACAAAAGTACTATCACAAAAAAGAATTAATGAGACTTACATCACATAAATGGATGATATGAAGCATCCACCTCAAAAGTGGAAAAGTCAAGGTTCCAACACACAAGGAGGAACAATTTAGTTCAATTCCAAAATTTAGATCATCATGTGACCAATAAGAAATCCATCAATTCAAGTATATCACAAGAGATACTCTCATGAATCAAATTATCAAAATAGAGAGACATTGTATGAGGCAATATGTCTAAAGGACCAAGAGAGAGATAAAAACTGGGTCATTTCTCAATATGATTAACATGAGATGTAACATACCTCAAGATGTATGTCAACTCATCAAAGTCCAAAACCTAGATCAAAGCCTGGGTTCTGCTCACCTATTATAGATTTATATGTACAACCATTAATTTATATGCATATCATAAACCCTACATTTTCCACTCTTGTTATAATTGGATTTAGATTATGAAATATTTTGTTTGTATAGAGGTTAATTTTTTTATTCCAATGGGTATTTGTGTGAAATGTTTTGATGATCAGAGAGTTGATTATGATTTTCTAAAGATTTACTACTTAATGATTTATTTGAAAACAAATTGAATTTGTAAAAGGCATAAATATCCCTACATGTGATCAAAACCTAGCTATCGTGATAGGGCACATCATCCAATATGTATCTGAGACCAAGTGTGGCTAAAACAAAAATAGAAGTTATCAAAGGATGATATTTCCCTACACAAGATAATAGGAACAAGTGGGCATGAGGGCAAAAACATACATGAGTAATAAGCGTCTTCCCCTACCCATGCCTACGCCATGGCCGCTGTTGGGAAAGGAGCGGCTGGACTAGAAATTTGAGAAAAAGTAATAAGGAACAACAACAATTTGTGAGTAATAAAAAATGAAGATTGAGTGTTATGGAATCTCACCCTAAAGGGAACTGGGTCGACACGAAATGAGGAGGGATTCCTAGAAGTTGGAGCCGCGACCTAGTTCTCAAACTCCCGATGACGATAGATGAATATTGAGACAAAATTGATGCGAGAGGAGACTTGTTGGAGGCATGGTGGATAAGAGGGTAAGATCCTTTATTTATAGGCCGAGGTGTTAGGATCTCTAGAAGTAGGGGCTTCGAGAAACTAGGAGAGCATATTTGGGAAAATAACATATTTGGAAAAGTAGGATTCAAATAATAACTAGTTGGATTGAAAATGAAGCAACAAATCAATGGTTGAAGAATCATTAAGAATGATCGACTAAGGAGTGAAAAATTATCTAATTATCAGTCCTACTATGCAGATGTACTATTCACACAAGACATTGTCTCCTACTCAACGTAGGCGACAATGCAATTGCCGTTTGAACAAAGATCGGATGGTTGGGACTCGAGGCAAAATTTGGAAATCTGCATGCCAATTAAAAACTTGGAGAAATAATATGAAATCAAGGATTTAAATTGCGTGAAAGAGGAAGTCAAGAACTATAGGACATCAAGAAAATCAACTTAATATTTAGCATGTTAGAGTAATTCAGAATGTGTTTTCTTTCTTAATTTTTTTGAGGTCTCAAACATGTATCACAAAATCCAAATTTGGTACCTAGACTAATTAGGACATGAAGAATCCATTTTTGGCATCAATTTGAACTTTTGGGGTTGTTTGGTATTTTGTTTAATACATTTTACCTCAACTTAGTTTCTCTTTCCTAAATAAAACTAGGATAGTTATGATTGTTCAATTAATGTGAAAATTTACACATATATCAATTCTAGTATGTACAATATGAATTTTAGTTTACTTCCCACTTTTGAAGTCGTTAAGCCTAACATTTATTATTTTAGAATAAAATTCATATTTCTCTCATAAAATAAATTATGATATCTATAGTTCTTCACTTAATTTTAAACTTGACACTTAAGTTAATTGGGATCCAAGGAGCATGATTTTCTCATTAGATTTGTATTTTGAAGTTTCCTTTTATGAGTTAGGGGGTTTAGGCTCATTACCATTATATTTATTATAATATTTATCAATGTTATCAACTTTGATTAAAGTGAGTCTTATTATCTTCACAATGTTGTCAAAAGAGTTATCCTATATTATTATGTAGGAATTTTTATATTTTACTTATTTTACCTATTTAGTCCACTGATTCAATGTATATTTAAATAATGGTACATTATTTCATATTTACGAACATGAAAACACCAATAGCTATTCTAATACATGTATACCTCTTATTAAATATATCTTAACTATTATGTGAATATTAGTTAACAAAAGAAACATATGTGACATATTTCATGAACTCCATACATGTTAGCATACATATAAGTGATTATGTTACTACGAATGTATTAGGATATACGATGTTAATTATAGAACCTAATGTCACCGATTGTGTTATATTTGTTATCAAGCCTATATTGTTGGCTAAATGGACATCATTTAATCTCTTTGTTTTGATAATGACAAACATTTCACTCTTGTCGATCTAACGTGCTACTTGAGTGTTGCAGGAATAAGGTGGATGACAAATATTATGGAAGATCTATATGCTTGAATTATTGTAACTTCATGAAATGTAATCAATTGTAAAACTTGTACAAATATATAATGTACAAGTACTTAGACATTATGTAAATCAAGCGTTAGATCTTCCCTAGCCAATCACCACACTTAGATAGGTCATCCCCTTCAATAGTGTCACATATGCACACTCTTATATACACTTAGTACTTTAATTGAAACATTGAAACAGGGTCGATCTCAGTCGACAAAATTCTCGACCGAAACACTCTCGGTCGACAAACTTCTCGACTGAGAAAGACCCAAGTAGCCGTTAGACACAACTGACAAGGTAGTTGGCAGTTGGAGATGAACGTTGCATACACTTGCTCCAGAGAGTCTGTCGGTCGACAAACCCTTGACCGAGTAGGACTCTCGGTCGACAAAACTTCGACCGAGATGAGTTCTGACAGCAACTTTCAGAATTAATTAACTAGCCGTTGCTAAAGCAACTAAAGTGTACTTAACGACTAGTTAAGCACTTAGAACCCCCTAGAAAGTTTCTAGAACATCCTTAAGCACTTGTAGGTCATTCCTATAAATAGGACATGCCTTAGGACACCTAAACTCACTAATTCTACACTTGAGCAATCCTTGAGCATACACTTGCATTAGCAATCTGTTTTATTGAGCAACATTTGCAGTTGGCTATTCTTCTCCTTGCTCTAAATTCGTGTCATGTAGGCTAGTATCTTCTAACCACCAAACCAACATTTCAATATTCATTGGTTAGGAGATCTATACGCTTGATATAGGCAAATCAAGCCTTGTGCATCAAAGGGTAATTGTAATTTCCTGTTTCCTTTCTTGTTCACTCTTATTGCTTGTACTCTCCTTGCTACTCCTAGGGTTGGAGGTTGCGGATTGGAGAGGGTCTTAATCTTCTTGGTGAAGAAGGAGGCTTTGGACTACTTCTAGAAGGATGTTGCAACGGGAGGCTACTTCAAAGAGGAAGGCTACTTCAAGGGGGAGCTTGAAGTTACTTCAAGAAGGCTGCTTTGAGTTGGTGCAACTACTTCAAAGTGAAGGCTGTCCAAAGGGTGTAGAAAGTATTGTATTTTATGTAAATTCCTTGAGAGGTAATAAAATTAATACTTTCAAAATCCCAGTTGGGTAAGCAACCAGGTAGTGGATTGACTGCCTTAGTATTTGCTAAGGTTGGAACCACTCTAAACACCTTGTCTCCTTCTTGTTATTTCAATTGTGGTTGTTTGAGTTAAAATTATTTTAAAATAATCATAAAACCCTATTCACCCCCTCTAGTGGTTTTTCATATATATTTTATGGGTAACCATTGAGTTGTTCATGTTATCTGCATTAACTATATACATTAAGGAGGTATAACTTCATCCTTGTTTGGTCAAATATAAGGAACCAAAGTTACTAACCTCCTAATCATAAAACATGATATGATTCTAGGTTTCAATATGTTACACATCCAATGTAATTCTGTATTAAATACAAACCCATACTACATTATTCTGGTCATAATTACATACAATTACCTCGCAATGAACTAGCTACATCACCAATGGTCTTATTTAGGGACACTAATAAAAAAATATATTACTCAAGTATATACAATAAAGAAATACTTATATTGAAGAACATCTAATTACATTGTGTAAGAACATTGAACTATATACATACAATGATTATGGGAAACTTGATAGGATTAAAGGGGGAAGGTATCTTTTTTTCCAAATGATGGAGAATGGTAGATAGACCACAATTGATGTATTCTTCCTAACAATATAAGAAAATGTAAATGCCTATTTAAGAGGTTAAGAAACTTACATTGTTCAAGCGAATTTGAACATTCGAAAATCCGGCTTTAGCTTATACATGCATTAATGCATATTTATTTTTAGTAGTCTCATAGCGTTTGAGAAGACGATGCATGACTAATCCATATTTACTAGCTTCATGGGACCCATAGCTCCACCTGTGTACAACAATTGATGGAGAATGGTAGATAGACCATAATTGATGTATTCTTCCTAACAATATAAGAAAATGTAAATGCCTATTTATGAGGATAAGAAACTTACATTGTTAAAGCGAATTTGAACATTCTAAAATCTGGCTTTAGCTTCTGCATGCATCAATGCATATTTGTTTTTAGTAGTCGCATATGGTTTGAGAAGACGATGCAAGACTAATCCATATGTACTAGCTTCATGGGGCCCATAGCTCCACCTATGTACAACATCGTGTTTTGGAACATGTCTTGAAGCTTTCTTTGTTGTGTTCTTTTGGTTTTATATAAATAGCTACAAAACACATTGAATAATTGGTTCATTGAAGTTGGAGGCAATGAAAAATATCACCCGAAGAAATGAGGCCTTACTCCGGACAACACGACAAAATGTTTGGATCACATGGCAAAACTGTTGAATGCCCCACAAACAAGTCTCCGTACCAGAAATGGGGTGGGGCAAAGGTATGTCATCCTACACGTGTAATGTTTGACTAGTCGATATAACAACCATGGTCTGGGGGTAAGGCCTGAATTGTACAGAGACACCTGGGACCAAACAAAGAGCTGAACCTGGGTTCAGTGCGTCCCCAAACGAAGGCTTGTTGATGCTTGGTAGCCAGCAGTCCTCCCATATATAGGATTGACTTGTAATATAGACTTAAAAGGAATTTGTTTTCTTGTCTTAGAAAGTTCCCCATCCCTGAACATGGCATCTTTTCGTTCATAGAAAGGCTCTCTGTTCGATCTATGACAGCCGGGAGACCCAAGTAATTGCTGGGTTTGTCCACCTCCCGCATTTGCATGGTGTTTATAAAGGTGCCCTCTGGAACCGTTTTGCTGTAATCTATCTCTGATTTGGGTAAGTTTATTATGCGCCCCGATGCTCCCTCATATAACCTAGCATTTGAACGACTTCATTGACCATGTAGCCAAGTTTGATATTCTTTTAAAATTGTTTCGAATTAGGACTTAGGAGGTGCAGGAAGGGGGCAGAATAAGCATTTGAAGTAATGCAGATGGGAGGAGGCACTAGGCATGGCATGGGTGATGATTTTATAAGCGCGTGTTGAGTGTTAAAACAGCTGGCAGACAGACGGCGGAACATGCCTTCTGCTGCAGTACTTGAGAATTACGGTTGCGGTTGGGAGTGGGTCAAATAGTGCTTGGTCCTGGGCATGGTCTGCCGCGGGTCAAATAATGCGTGTAGGTTGGGGCCGGCATCGACTTCTTTATCTTGTCAGGTTCGGGTCAAACCTAGAATGATGACGACTCCAACCACATTGATAATGGTGGCGGTGTAGTAGAAAAAGAGAAAGGGGATTTTTTTTCTGACAAATCATACATCCTTTTAAAGTAAAAGTAAAGGGTTCACATATATGATTTGGGACCCACTAAAGTTGAACGCCTCCAATGAGTAGAGACGAAGCTTTGGTAGGATTGGTATGGGGCCAAACCCTCGAGCGAAGGTTCGTTGGTGGTTTCGCGGGCAAGGAAGTTGCCAGGACGTTTCGCAGATCATACATAATTGGGTATGGAGGAAAAATCCAGGCGGATCAGCGAACCCCAGCCCTTCAATGTATTATATGTAGCTAGCATCTAAAAGATACATTAAAAATGCTATACTTTCAGACGCGGTGAAGAAAACCAAGAACACGGCATTGGCAGCTGTAGAGCAATGAATCCGCCAACAGAGAATCAATGTTGGGTTTCGTTGAATCAAATCAGATGAAGCGAGTAACAGTAGTACAATACACAGACCGACAGACGTACAGACAGTAGAAGGATTACAAGAGGTACTGTGCTGTGTGATCGATGAACAATCAATGTGAAAGAAAACTATCAAGAATCATTGAAAGATCAGAAATTGGAATGGTCCCCTCCACAGTGGGTATCGACATCAAGCAAGCAGGCAAACATCTTTACTTATCAACAAGGTATGGCGCCTATGAACCATCGTATGACCTTGATGGGGAGCTTGATGAGCGTGACTGCGAAGTTCGCCAGCCCCGCGAAGCAGATGCAGCAGGGGCACAGACAGCTCAGCAGCGTCCTGCAAGAAAGCAAGTATATAGGGCGTCAGGTTTGAAATTGTAACAGGGCAAAGGACCAAAGGTAATTGCTACTCAATCGACTAGCAGATCAGTAATGTGGTTTTCCAATTTTGCAGATCTAACAAACCCAGGGTGGGGAAGATGTGGAAGAATTAGTGAGAAGACCAAGGAGAAGAGGAGCAGGGCGCATACCCGATGATCCAGATGACGACCCCGACGAGTGAGAGGAGCAAGGCGATGAGAGCGAAAGGAAGCCCGATGAGGAACCCCAGGGGCCTGCAACTGCCGCCGTCACTCATATTCGCTGATCTTTTTTGCTACTCTTCTGGAAGGATTGGGCTATGGACGGCCGAATCAGAGGAATGGAGGGGCGAGAGAAGACTGCGAAGTGGAGAGAGAGAGACGCAACCGTCCCCTTCTCATAACTACCGGTGCCGGGACGGCTATGCCCTCTCAAGTATTTGCCGTGTGTGGGACAGAATAGATTGGGTAGACTAGAAACCGCGGTTCCGAGTTGTTTAGCGTCCAAATCTTCAGTACCCAACTTCTATTATTTATTAAGAACAGGAACAGCAAATCCTACTAGAGAAGCAGGTGGGTTGAGAGCCTCCGTTTGACTTAGGCTCTTACATGGAACAGCCCATTTCGGCTCCGTTGCTGTGCTGGGCTGCAAAACGCGATTATTTAGAGTTTGTTTAATTAGATATATTTAGCACTATATATATATATATTCAATTTATTAACGTTCGGATATACTATTTTCAATTTAGAGCAACAATTATCCATTATTGGAATACTATCAAACTAGATCATATTCAATTTTACATAATGATATTCGTTAGATTTTTACTCAGATACCATAACTTTCTTTGTGGTTTGGTTCTATTCTAATGATGCATGGTCCGATTAGGGCCGTTTGCATGCTTGACACACATAACAAGTTCCATTTAGGATAATAACATGGCAGAGTTAAATTAAGATGTCTCATTAGACTAGTGTATACTATAATCTTGATGTAATCCAACTTAAATTAGATAACCATTTGATCAAATCCAAACTAAAGTGGACTAATGTGGCAAAGCAAGACATAATCCAGTCTGTCTAACACATATTTTTATGTGTTATTATATAAGATAAAATATTCTATCAAATAATATACGTGATATAAGTTATTGGGAACAAATTATAGTTGGCAGTTGATAAATCACATGATTGACTTTCTGCTACATGAATTTCTTAGTAATGTAGCGACATTTTACAAATTATAACAAACTAAAAAAACTTCGGGGAAAAAAGAATCAAAATATAGAAGACGTGGTGTTTGAGAGAGGGTTAAGCAAATTCTACGTAGGAGATGTGTTAAAGCTTCTTTTGTGAAAGACCAACTGCCATGCAACAATATTCTTGATAATCCACTATGTAAACATCAATAGGAAAGCATTTTACTATGGTGCAATTCTATAGGTTTCGAAACCTTCTTTGAATAGAAGTTTTGGGAGAGACTTTGCTCCTTTGCTTTGAACTCTTTTTGGTTAACAAAACTCAACGGGATACAAATTCTGCATGTAGGGCGCGGAAAAAATCAAAATGATAGAGTTTGGGGAATGTATTTCCCCAATAACTTAGTTTCAAGGATAATTCTAAAGTGACTGAGTTTGCAATAGGAGAGAGAAAGTGGAGACGCCAAATCAAATGACATCTCTCACGCCATTGGTTCTGCTCATTTTTTTTGAAAAAAAAAATAACATCATCCACCCTCCGCGCCGGTCAACGAGGGGCTGAATGATGCCAAGTGTCGGCTCCCCGTTGAAGACGCCGTTCTGAATGGTGTCTTCAGCGAGGAGTCGACACGTGGCGTCGGTCGGCTCCCAATTAACCGTTGCCCCCTTCAATATCTCCAATGGCTCCTTTCCTACCCAACAACTATATTTCTTCAATCTCCATGTAGAATTTCCTATATAAACACCCCTTGTTCCCCATTTCCACACCAATTCACTCACTCTTCCTCTTCTTCTCCCTTTTCATGTCTTCTCTTCTCATCTTCAAAGGAGTTCATCTCATATCAAAGGAGTTCTTTGATCTTCTTATATGCATTGAGTAATCTATGGTGATTTATTTTTGGAGTTCTTTGGTCTTCTTATATCAAAGGAGTTCTTATAATTGCTGGAGCCTGAGCTTATTTCTTCTTCTAATCTTGTTGGCATCAAGTGTGATCTCGTCACATTTAAGTAAGTTAATTTATTCATATTTTCATTATAAAACTGTAGTAAAATTATAAATAATTACTTAAAATCATTGATTACTTAAAATAAATTATTTATTAGACACATAATTCATATTAAATGACACTTTTTCTTACATTATTGATACCTTAGAATTGATTACTATTTTGGATTATTACTCAACAAATAATATCTTCATGTGACTAATACTAATATGAGACTCTTAGATTATTTCTCTATTGTCTTCCTTAGGTACTTCTCAGGTTATTTTCTTCTATAGTATTTATCTTTACCCATTTGAATACTGAGGTGTCTAGGCCGATACTTGTGAGGGTCCTGGTATAATTCTCCCAATCCATATTCTTCAGTGGTTGGAGTCCCTTCACTATATAACATATCTTCTACCTGGATGAATTGAAATGTTATTGTAAATAAGAACTACATAACCTTAATTTACTCCATCTTCTCTTCTTTTCTACTTGAGGAGTATCCCAACCGACCATAACTTTCAAAAAAAAATATCTTCTCATTTTTATATTATTAAAGAAAACATCAACTATAAGAAATGTATCTTCTCATCTTTTCTTAAATACCCAACCCACTCATATGAAAGAAAAATACACATTAGGCCTCTCATCTATGTTCTTCTTTGACATGATCAACTTGAAATATTACTCAATATTACTCTCTATTTCTATGGGTTACTAGGAGGAAAGGGTACAACTACCACATACTCAATTTAAAAAATCAACTACATATTTTTTTTGAATGTGTAGGTAAGAACTTATTCTTAAATGTTAATTTTGTTTCTTTACATTATTCATTGCTTTAGTCATTAAATGTTAATAAAGAACTCATATTAAGTCTAACTTATTGTTTCATTTTAAAAATAGGAAGATGGCATCTTATCCACCTATTATAGTAACACCCCTGACCTGGATTTTGGGATAAACCTAGAAGTTTTACCTAAGTAACTTGCTTAAAACCTTGTCTTAATCTTTTAAAAAGTAATTAAGATTGAGGAGAGTATAATTCTCAATTCTGAACATATTTGCAAATTGTTTGTGCTATATATGATAACTTTGGTAAAGATTGCAATTTACCAAAATATGGGGTTAATGTGCAAATTATCACCTCTAGAGTATTCGTTCTCTCTCTTAGCATCATCTAGAGGAGAGATAAAGAAGGGGCACCTTGTTTGAGTCTTGGTTGAATGATAACACTCATTGTGGTGAAAGAACCAAAGAAGTGTTGAGTGTTTTGAGCCTAGATGAGGTTGTGTCGAGTTATGAAGTATATATGGGAATGCCTATCGGCTTGGAAGCCATAGAGGATGTCCCATATCATTTTAGAATCCTTTTGAAATTACTCATCTCAGGCTAAGCACCTCAAGTAGGTGAAACATATTGGTTTGGATGTTCCTTGCAAAAGTTGTACCGGTTTGCACATAAAGTGATATTGGGTTGTGATATCTTGTCATGCAAGATACCCAATAGCCGATATCTTATTTATGGATTATCCTCACGAGTTTTGCATGACAAGATAATTATGGATGCATGAAGCCACCATGCATAAACACGTGTCACCTAAGTACATATGGTGATGACACTTCACAAACTCTCTCTCTCTCTTGAACCTCAACTATATAAGCCTCTCTTTTTACCTACAAGTGAAACTTTCAACTCTCATGTCATCCTTTTCTTGGTGGACGACCATAGAATCTTGAGGAATAGGAAGAAGCTCAAGCATCTTGCCTAAGGTGAAGCCATGGTCATCTTCAACCTTGGGTGGACATGCTTCTCGGGTCATGGTTCCTTTCTTTATTTTCTTCATCATTAAGTTCCTAACTATGGTATCTTCTTTCATATAGAAGTGTTGTGATCAAGTCTTGGAATTTTGATAAGTCATCTTCAACCTTAGGAATGTAGAGCTTTGGATCTGGAAGCTCTTGTGTTGATCTTGAGGCGGGTTATATAACTTGAACTCAACTCTATTATTATTCACCTTCTATCATGCAATACTTGGTGATCCCTTTTCAATTTTGACTTTCCTTGATTGAATGATGATTTTATGAAATATAATGGATATATGGGGTTGTTTTCCATGAACTAAAGTGTTAATGGACGAAGGGTTGAAGCTCGAAGATGATGGAATCACCTATGCACAAATTGATATTGACTTAGGGAACCCTAACCCGACATGGTGATATGTGTTGGGAAACCGATACACTAGGAGTCCTAACTCCTTACCGGTTTGTTACATGCAAATGACCATTGATATTGCAGTTCTATAGCCTGTCACCTAAGGCTAAAGATAAGGGCAGGCCGATATCTTGAAGATATGTAGTCAACCCGATATGCCTTAAACTCTATCAACCCATCACACTTTAAGTGGTGTCACCTATCACACTTCAAGTGGTGTTGCCCGTCACAACTTTCAAGTGGGGATAAACTGACACACCTAGGCCAACACACCATGTGGAAGTGTGGGCAACACACTCTTTGAGGTCATGGCTGACACACCAAGTAATGGTAAGACCAATATCACTTAGTGATAGCAATGGCGATACACAAAGGGATAGCTAGGCCGACACATTAGATAGTACCCTATGGCCGATACCCAAAGTGTTAGGGTGGACGGTACCCTAAAGTGAGGTTAAGTTGTGATGCCCCAATGAGGTGAAAATATTTTGCTAAATTATGAAGGAGGTGATGCACCAAGGTATGGTGAAGGCAATTCATTAAGATGGGATTCATGGCCGATATCACCCTAAGCACCTCACAATTGATATCACCCTAATAACCTCTAAACCAATATCTCTTTAATGTGCCATGACTGACACAAATGAAGAGTGTCATGGTCGATACACGTGTCTTGGTCGACACAAGTAGATGTATCTAGGCCAACACAAGTGAATGTGTCTAGGCTGATACAAGGATTAGAGTGAAGGCTGATACACCTTGATGAGTATAGGCTGATACACCTTGATGAATGTAGGCCGATACACCTTGAATATAATGAATTGATACACTATGAAGTAATGAGATGGATACACTTTAATAAGTGTAGGCTGATAAACCCTAAAGAGGATTAAATCAATGTAATAAGTATGTTGAAGTCAATATCCTAGTAAGGATGAGAGAGAAACTTCTACTACTCATATGATAAAGGTAATACTTCATGTTGATAATCAATTGATGATATTTGATGAAGTATGCTTGAACACTTATGGAAATAATATAGCTCTTATGATGTGTATTAGGGTTTGGTTGATAAATATGAACTTGAAAACCCTAAATCGACTACAAGGGAAAACCCTAACCCTAATTATGAGAGGGTTGCAATTTGAATGATTCTCTTTATGGCATGGTCATGATATTTACTTGATACTACATTTTCTATGAAATCCTAACCATGTAAGTATTATGAAATGATGAGCATAGCCATGTATGAGCTATGATGATTTAACATAATATAGATTATATAAGGCCTTATGAGCCATGTGATATACTTGTACAACAAGTATGATATATATGGGTTTGATGACCTAGAAATGATTGGTGCCTGGTAAAAGGTGACACTATTCAATAATGAACTAAGGGTTTGATACCCAAAACATGTGATAATGATAATGATAATGTTGAAGGGATGAGATTCTCAGTAAAGTGTTCAGGGGATTGAGATCCCAAGATGAGTGTAACAAGATGTGTTCTAATTGATACAAGATTTCTTAAAAAATTTGCTACACCTTTCTATGTAGCATTTATATACAATTCATGCTTGTAACTTGATTGATGCTAAAAGATGCAATAATGCACTTAACCTATCAAGTGAACTAAAAGTATAGTTGCCCTGGCCATAGATCCATTCAGTGTTAGGATTTACTAAATGGTGAAATGAGTTTTACTCAGAGTGCATATTATTGAATATGTGGGGTGCAAGTTGAGGTATCTCCTTGTATCCTTAACTAATAGGATTGGCTATGGGCCATACCCTAAATATTAGGATTGGCTTCGAGTCATACCCTAACAAGAGTGTGGTTGTACCATGACTCCATAAACAATCGAGATTGGTTACAGACCACACCCTGATATAATCAATATTAACTACGGGTCATACCCTGATAAGGGAACAACTATGGGCTGTATCTCTCTAGCAATGACCCTATATACCCAGGCTAGCTAATTGCAGTTTGACTCATAATGTCACTGCCAATAATCTTGTACTGACCAAGAAAGGAGAGATCGTGGAGTCTGGCTCTTCCATGGACCTTGTATGGAATTGATTCTACTTAGCAGTGGTCCCTTGGAGCATGAGCGGTATACCTCATCTCCTCATAGTATAAGATTGGTGGTTAAAACAAGTAATCAACAATGTAGCATATTTGCTTAAGGATCAAATACCAAAACATTGAATGAGGTTGCAATTAATTTTATATATCTTAGTTGATAAATGTTATACATGTTCTTCATATTCCTTTTAAAAATGATTAGATGATCTATTGCTCAATCATAGTTATTTTAACTACTTAAATGATAAAGATTGCTCTACTATGCATATAACAAGTAGATATACATGTTTAATTCAATAAAGGTTTCTTCTACTCTCTTTCATAAGATTTATCTGTGATAATATATTGTTGGAGGAGGGTTATATCTCCCGCTCACATATGGATCTCACCCCATGGGTTTCCACATTTTTAGGTGGATGTGTACGAGGAGGTAGAGATCATGCAACAGAGAGTGGGCAGTAGCCAAAAGGACAACAATAAAAGCTCAGGTTGAGTGTGCTATTATGTGTCTTGTAGATATAGAGTTTTATGTGTCATCCCTGTACTCTCAGGTCTTTGGGATATAGTGAGTAAACAATTTTATGATCGATATGAGATTTTGGCTAGTACACCTCAATGCATAATATTTCTTTTGTATATGTTTTGGTAAAGAAACAAATATCCCATATCCTTACGAGGTGATGGAACGATGTATGTATAAAGTGAACCATGATGTATATATGGTTTGCTTCTTTCTGTAAAGAGTTTCTTGATAGTGGATCTCTTGGTAAAAAGGTTTTACTTTTTAGTGATTTTCGATAATCTGATGTTAATGATTATTTTTGCGTAGTTTTGTGTGATAATGTTGTCAGTTGATAGCTGTCGTCACAATTATAATGTTACTTTACAATGGAAAATTCATGAAATGTGGCTCTTATTATGGCTAATCATACATGCCTATCCAGTTGTCCACTTTGAGTACCTTGACTGAACTAAAATCTTATATTCACAAAATATTGGAAATTGATCTGATGCAATTTTGCATTACCTTAACCTATTTATATCCTGGCAATGAATATTTACCCATTTAACTACTAGATGATGTTGGTTATGGAATCCTATCGAGTTTATGTCTGGGCCCTCATAATGATATCTATCTTGACTAAGTTCATTTATATGATCATGCCACTACTAGTCAAGCAAATTTTGCAAATATCCTTCCCGTGGTAGATGAAGTCGGTCCTTCACAACCCTTCCATTCACCAGAATGAATTGAAGAAAATGAAAACCGTGAAGAGGACATGGATGACGATGATGGTTCTAGTGATGATGCATATGTTGAATTAATCAATGACCCTAGATTTCATGAACATCTATTTGGTGATAGTTTATCTGCTGTAAGAACAATGCTTGAAGATGATTGGATTGACCATAGAAATGATGATGGCTACAAATCTTTTCAAGAAGATGGGTGGGTTGGTGAATTTGAACAACCCTTTCTTATAGAAAATGATCTTACAAAACATGAATTTAGAAAGGGTGGAATTTTTGAATAAAATAATTTTTAATAGAAAAACTTCAAAAGTGGTCGATGAAGAACAATGTACAATATCGTACATTATGTTCTACCAAAGATATAATTTGTCTTGTATGTCTATATAGTGACAAGTGCTCTTAGAAGTTGAGTGCTTGTGCCTCTAAGAGGGAAGGTGGATTGTGGAAGATCTCAAAGTTTTATGAGAAACATACTTGTTTCAATCCAATCTTGAAGGAGGATCATCAGCAATGCACCTCAACTTTCATTGCTAGGATGATTCTGCCAACATTGTCTGGAAGATTAGATATGAGTACTTGGGAAATAAATGACAAAGTGAGAGCAGAACTAAATTTGAATATTACCTATAAGAAGGCAAGGCGCACACAGAGAAAAGCTATCTCAATTTTTTTTGGAGATTAGGAGGAATCATACTACAATTTACTTCGATTCTTTTGTTCAATGATTATTTATATTACAGGTTCACAATGTGCATTCCAACATTGTGATGATGACTAGATTCTATCGTGTCTTTTGGGCTTTCAGACCTTGTATTGAAGGGTGGTCACATTTCCGTCATGCACTTAGTGTTGATGGCACATTTTTGACTGGAAAATATAAGGGCACCCTTCTAATTGCAACTGGATTTGATGCAGAAGGTGGGATCTTTCCTCTGGCATATGAAGTAGTTGAAGGTGAAAATAATGATTCATGGAAATGGTTCTTTAAAACTCTTATTGAGAGGATCCCTTTTGTGGGTGAGCACCCAAATATGTGTATTATCTCAGATAGGATGCGTGGCATCTCCAATGCCATCAAAGTAGAACTTCCAAATTCTCAAAAATGGTTTTGTTTTCTTCATATTTGTGACAACTTTCATACACATTTCAAATGTAAGGAAATGTACAATAAGTTGACCTCTGCAGCTTATGAAATAGAAAATCTAATATTTGACGAACACATGGATGCAATCAAGACAATAAATCTTAAAGATCATAGATGGATAGTACATGTTGATCCTGTTATGTGGGCTCTTTCTTGTGATCAAGAATATAAATATGGAATTATGACAAACAATCATGTTGAATGTATAAATGGGGTTTTGAGAAATGTTATAAGTCTTCCAATACAAGCCCTCATTTTGAGCACATACTACCGAGTGGTCTTTGTGTTCTTGAAGAGGTGTAACATTTCTCAAAAGTGGAAAGATGAGAAAGAACCTTTTACTTTAAAGTGCACAAAATCATTGACCAAGTTTATACAAGGAGCATTATACATACGTGTTACATTGCAGGTGAACAAATTTGTATTACTTGTTGATGACAGGGATGGAAATAATTACACCTGTGAGGTGCGTAATGGTAGTCCTAGGTGTATTTTTGGAGTCCCCAACTACAATATTTGACATGTTCTCATTTATTAAAGATGGTCGCACAATCAACATAAACTATCATGTTCTTGTAAGAAAGTGGTTTTAAACTAAAAGTTATTATGGGGCATACAGATCAACATTCATTGGGATACCTGACAGGAGATATTGGCTGTAATTTGATGAGAGCATAGGGATTATCCCTCTTTTACCACCTGATGTAAAGAGACATCGTGGGAGACCAAAGGTTAAGAGATATTTATCAACCATGGATCATGATCCTAATTGTGAATCCTATAAGTGTAAAAAGTGTGGAGGAAATGGACACAACACTCACTCCTTTACTAGATAAACATGTAGTAGTTTGCTTTCTTCATCAATGTAGTAGTTTGCTTTCTTCATAAATGTAGTAGTTTTCTTTCTTCGTCAATATAGTAGTCTTCTTCCTTCATCAATGTAGCAATGTAATGGTTCACTTTCTTCATCAATGTAATGGTTTTCTTTCTTCATGAATGTAATAGTTTTCTTTCTTCATCAATGTAATGGTTTGCTTTCTTCATCAATTTAACTCATTGTGATTAAGAATTCATCTTTTGTAATTTGGTAGGCATGATACAACAAAGGATGCATCCTTTGCGGTTTTCTTAGCATTTTAGGGAGTTACAAAAGTGGCATGTTCAAGATGAAACTGTCTAACATTATATTAGTATAGTTGGGTTTGGTCATGTCACTACACTTACCCCCTTACGACTAGATGCATCCTTGATCACATCACTTGTGCATCGGTGGAGTCCTTCTACAAATATATTCCATTTTCCAATTGATGAAATGATGGTTACATTATAGGATGTAGTAGTTAAATCAGGTTTATGAGTGGATGGGGGAGCATTCATAGTCCATAATTTGATCGGTATAGATGATGGTCAATTGGGATCTTGGAGTAACCTTTGTGATTACTATTTAGGTACTCACCCTGATGGAAAGATAACTGGACAGATATCATTGGGTTGGTTACGAGCCACATTTTCAACAATTGACCTAGATCATGCACATCTGCAACTAAAGTGGATATATACCACTACATATTTGTTGTACTTTTTGGGATGTTTCCTTCTATCGAACAGTACTACACATGACGTCCACTTATGATTTTAACCCCTTATAGCTGATTTGAGCAATGCAAACAATTGTCTTGGGGTAGTGTAGTTTTAGTATGGTTGTATAGGGAGTTGTACAAGGAAACTAACCATATCACTGAGCCAGACTCTCATATTTCTGGTTGTCTAGTATTGTTACAATTATGGTATTGGGAATATCTTCATGTAGGACATCATGGACATGTCGTAATACCAGAAGGTTAATGTAACATCCCTGACCTGGGTTATGCTTAACCCTAGATGTTTTGCTAAGTAAATATGATTATATGCTTGCCCTTATCTCTTAAAAAGTAATTAAGGCTCAAGAGGAACTTATATTTCAATTTCAGTCCTTTTTGAATAATGTTGAAATAATATTTTACTTGTTTTGGACTAAAATGTAAATTACCCAAGTTGAGGGGTTGAATTGCAAATTGTGCATGTAAAATGTTCCTCATATGTTGAAGTATCATATGAATGAGTATGATGTAGTAGTATGGCTTCTACTAGCCTGAATAACAAGAAAGAGCCTGTTGAGCAATGTTTGTGCATTAAAACCTAGTTTTGGTGTAATGTGCAATTTACCCAAAATCTAGGGTTCAATAAGAAAAATACCACTTCAATAGGATCCCTCATGATTCTTGGAATCATGTAGAGAAAATAATTTGAGAGGGGCACCTCATTTGAATCATTTTGGAAGAAAGAGAATCTTGATATTAAAATAATCAAGATTTAATCATAATTGGAACTTTACTTCAAATTAATGCAAAAATAAATATGTTAATCGAAGTTCCCTTCAACCAAAATGGTAATGGTTGAAATTATATAAGGTTGGACGAGCATGTGCCTTGAAAAGGCACGAAGATATCCAAGTGAGTGGAGAACCCACTCACATTAGTTAAATCAAAAGTAATATCCACTAAAAATGGGATATTAGTATTATATGATTTAAGGTGCTTAATTTTCTTTTCCTTAATTCATTGATAATGAATAGGAATTAGAAGGAGGGAAATATGGCTTTGCATGCAAGGAATTTATGGGGGAGAGGTGGCGCCAATTTTGGAATTAAAAGGATTTTATAAAATATTTTCTCTCTCATTGAAATTCTTATAAAAACACCTTTTACAACTCAATTGAGAGGCTTTTTCGAAACCACTTCCACTCTTTGCTTGAAAAAAGACCAACGGAGCTTTGGAGGATCAGGAGGATGACCCCCAACCTGTTGGTAAGCTCTATGACCTCTTTTCACCTTGATTCCATGGTGGAAATAAAAAATCAATGCATGATTTCTTCTTATCTCCATTCCATCTTCAATTCTAGCCATTCCTTTTCACTCAAAAGCTTGAGGAACGGACCTTGTGGGGTGCAAAATCTTATTTCACCATTAGGGATGTGAAGTTGGAGATTTGAAGCTTCATTGAAGGTGGGTTATATAACTTGAACCCTTGAACTTTGTTATTGATTCCATATCTTCATCAATTGTTGATTCCTTCTTTATTCCCAAAATTTTATTTGAATGATTGATGAAATCATCATGGAAATTACAGCAAGTTTCGTGGGTTTGTAGCTTGAAGATGATGATGTCATCACAATCACATACCTCAATTAATATCCTAGGCAATCGGTTTCAAAATTTGAGACCAATCAGTTTCAATGAAATTGGTCAAACAGTTTCATCAAACCGTTTGAAACCAAACAGTTTCAAACCATTTGGAGTGGTTGACCGTTTGCAATGGTTGACTGTTTAAGGAAATATGCTTATGTAATTGGATATTAATCCAATGGTTTCAATTGGTTTGATCTTAATGGTTTCAATTGTGAATGATCCCTCAAATGCAAACCCTAATCGGGTTGAGTGTTGAATCCTAAAGTAATGGAATCAATTTTTGGGTTGACCAGCCCAAACGGTCTCAAGACCGTTTGTAAGTCAAACAAGACCGTTTGGAGGTCTATGGTTGAGTATGATTGGATGGTTGAAGATCTAGTGATATCTTTTTTTTTTATGATGAGGGAACCACTCCTGTACGAGCGCCACTTTGTGACCCCCACAGGCAGCGTAAACCCCCGGGTGGACCCCCAACCCGTAAGGGCTGCCCACCAAGTAGTCGCATCGTTGGCCGGCCGACGCTACAGGAAATTCACTTCAGAGAATAACTGGGAGTCGAACCCATGCCCCCTCGCAAGGGACTTGCGAGCCGCACCACCCGTGCTAGTCCTCCCCGACAAGATCCAGTGATATCAAATTGAAATATAATCAATAGCTCAATTGATGATCGATTCAATGATGCAAACCTTAATTGAATTTCACAAATATCAATGATGGGATGGGTCAAATGACCTCAAGACCGTTTGGAGGTCATCCAAACGACCTCAAGACCGTTTGAGGTCAGGTCATGTCATGGTTTGATGATGATCTAATGATTTCAATTGAATTAGTTCCACAATGTCAACCATTGATGGTTCCTCAATTTCAAAACCCTAATTGATGGTTTCTTGATTATATACCCTAGTTCAGTTGGGTTCAAAACCCTAATTGAAGGTCCAATTGAAGGGTGAATCAATGGTTCAATTGAAGAATAAATCAATAGTTCAATTGATAGATGGTTTAATGATTGAAACCATGAATTGATAAAGTGATGGAAGACCTTTTTGGTCCATTCGGTTTTGAGAGAGTTTGGACCAAACGGTCTCAAACCGTTTGGAGACCCAAGTGGTTTCTAGTGTGAATTGTCCATACGGTTTCATTATTGTTTTGCTTAAACGATTTCAAACCATTCAAGGTCTGAGTGACCAAGACTGTTTGGGGTCTAAGTGACCAAGACCATTTGAGGTTCAATTGGTCAAACCATTTGGACACCTAATATGATTAAAGGTCAATTATCTATTTGATTATTAATGTTGTAAAACAAAGGTGATTATAATGATTAACACTAACCGTGTGTACTTAAATGAAGAGCTGACCTAGATCAATCTTGGAGTACTTAACATCCTAGAGAGGATGAGAGAGAGAAAGAGAGAGAGAGGAATGCTTACATAATTAAGCCCTAATTCTCTCATTGTGAATAAAATATGTAATCAAGGTTTGATCCATAATAATGAGATCATGAAACCCTCATTGAAAAGATTAATGAGTCCTAACCCTAATTAAGGGCAAAGCTATGTGAAACCCTAATTTAGGGCAAATCTAAGTGAAACCCTAATTAAGGGTAAAGCTATGTGAAACCCATACATGGGGATATGTTATGTGAACCTTAATTTATAAAGATGGAAAACCCTATTCCTAATAATGGAATAGTGATTAATATATTGATAGGTAAAATACCTAAGGGGATTGGTAATGGATGGCCTTATATCAATATTGCCTAAACTCAAAGAAGAGTCCATATCATTAGTAATAGTTGCATATTCTAAATAAGTGACTTATGACCAATACATTACATGATAAATGTGATGAACTGGTGCATAAAGTATTAGGATGGGAAATATCCTAATACAATCTAAGTGGATGAACTCAAGTAAGATAAAGGTGATGAGGGAAGTGATACATCAAGATATGATACATATCACATCCAACACCTTAAGATTTATACACCTTGATGTATTTTAAATCCAATAGATTTGGATGAGTGACACATGAAGTGTGTCATGTCAATTGTTACATTGAGATGTAATGCACTTTGATAAGTGTAGGCTAACATGACTTATGACAAGGTTAATCCAAATCAATAAACTTTGATACAATCATATTCTGGTAAAGATGAGAGAGAAACTCATACTTTGTGTTGATAATTCATTTAATGATGAATGATGAGAAGAAATAAGTATGATTGAATACTTATGTTATCAATATTGGCTCCTAGCTGTGTGAAGCAATGAAATAGGACTTGATCATTAATAATATGATCATGAGAACCTAAATGGTTATTTATGAAAAACCCTAATGGAGGGTGATGATATGCAAGAGAAATCCTAACCCAAAAAAGGGAATAATGGTATTACTTTGTGTTGCATGGTGCTAATATGAAATCATTATAACTGTTATCATGAAGTACTAACCATGCATGTATCATGAGAAGATAAACATAGCCAGGTATGAGATATGATGTTTCTTTTATTAAGTTGTTAATGAGCCATAATATGCCTTGTTGCCTTCAAAGAGGTAACAAGAGGTGAAATGAGCTTTGTGAGTTATGTAGAATGCTTGTGTAGCAAGAATGATGATTACCTCGGTCAGATGACCTGAAGGTATTAAGTTTCCTGTTAAGTGGTAACAAGTATTCTATGATGAACTAAGGGTTTGAATACCCATATTCTATAATAATGATGATGAACTTGTTAAGAAATGGAAATGTACTTGATGAGATGAGGGATTAAAATCCCAATACTTTGTTAAAAGAGTATGGCTATAGGCCATGACTCCACAAAAGAATGCCAGACATTAGCTATGTGATCTAAGCCTGAAGAGAGTATATGTTGTGGCTATAACTATATAGTGAAGATATCAATATACCCTGGCAAGATAATTGTAGTTTGACACATGCTGTGTAAAATATAATCATCCGTGTAGTGTATTTGCATTAAGTTGAAATACGAGAAACATTGGTTGATAGTATCCTGCTTAGTATAGTAGATAAATGTTATACATGTTCTTCATATTCCTTATTGGATAAGTGACATGCTACTCTATCAGGTTATAGCTGCAATGCTTTAGATAAAAATAATGTTTTAATATGTTAAACAATGAATTAATTGATGTTAAACAATTACAATTCCTCTGTTCAGATTTATCTTATTAAACTACAATAATAATGTTTCTAGCGGAGAGTTATATCTCTTGATGGGGCAATTTACAATTATCTCACCCTCATAGGAACCACATTTTTAGGTGGACGCAGACGAGGAGGTAGGAATCCTTCAGTAGGTGAAGGACAGCAACAACAACAGGGACAACCGTGAATTCTCAAGTGGAGACACTGACCGATATGCCTTGTATAGATGTACATAGAGTCCTATGTGTCGTCTCTGTACTCTCAGGTCCTCGGAGTAGTAGTTAGTACTTTCGAGATTTTGGCTCAGTGCCTAGAGATTTTATACTGCATGTGTTTAGTTTAACAGTGCAGTTGATGCTTATAATTCTTAGAAAAAGATGATACAAGACATGTACTTGTAAACTAGTATGTAATTAAATTACTTCAGTTTGTAAACTAGTATGTAATTAAATTACTTCAGTTTGTTATGAAATATTTTTCCTATGAGTGGACCTCTCTGTAAAATGGTTTTAATTTTTAGTGACTTTTAGTAATCCGCTGCTAACAAACGCTTTTGCTTAAGTAAATTATGTTTTTGTGATCGGTGTGTCACAATTAATGTAAGAACCGTGACCCATGTTTTGGGCTAACCCTATTTTCTTTGATTAGGAAAGGTGCTTAGAACCTTATATAATCCCTCAAGAAGTTTTGATATCATGTGACAAGCGTTTGTTTCCAGTTTGGTCCCGTTTGGATGCTGTTTGAGCAATGTTTGCTTGTTTTGGACCAAAGTACAATTTACTCAAAGTAAGGGGTTATATTGAAATATGTCACATGTCGAACATGCCTTTAGTTCTATAGCATCATTAGAGAGAGAGTTATGCTATGGGTCACCTTTTGGAGTGCCTAAGTTCCAAGATTGAGCTTGGTTGGATGATGCTTGTGCTTTAAGTGCTAGTTTTGGTGTAAATTGCAAATTACCCAAAGTGGAGGGTCAATATGCAATTTACCTGCTCTAGAGTTTTCTTGATTAAGTTTGTCTTCATCTAGTACGTGGATGAAGGTTTGGGAACATCTCTATATAGTTTTTATGCATTATATGTCGCATGTGCTATCTTGTCCTTTAGTGTATCAGGTAGAGCTTGGAGTATGTATCGGTTTTGGGGGGTGTGTCGCCCATTAAGGGTGCCCAGCTGCCCTATACATAGCCGAGAGTGTATCACCAGGCCGTTCATGTGGAGCTTGGGTGGCAACAAGTGGCATTAAGAGCATGATCAAGTGGCATCTAAGTTTATGTGGTTATGACACCTTTCCTTTGCTACCTCTCTCTTCCGTGGTGTATATAACTCCCTTCCTCCTTACCCAAGTGATCCTTTTTGGCCACCTCTTTCCCCTTCCTATATGAGACAAGCTTGGGAGCTTTGGGAGATTAAGGAAACCCCCATGGAGCTTGGGATGCCGAGTTCCTTGCCCATGGAGATTTCTTGCTCAAGATTTGACCTTTTGGTGAGTCATGCTTCTTTACTAGCTTTTCCTTGTACTTTCTTCTTCACCTACTTCCTCCCCTCTTGGCCATGGATGGACCCTTGATGAGAGTAGGAAAGGCTGTGGTTCTCTCCCTCTTTACTTCATCTTGAGCTAAGCATAACCATGGCTTCTTCTTCTTCTTCTTCATCTTTTGTTTCTTGAGGTGATGATGATGGAGCCAAAGGCAAGTTTGGAGCCTGGGATGGAAGATCTTCATGGTGAGGAACGTGGGTTTGCTACTTGGATCAGGAAGCTTGATGTCTTTCATGAAGATCCTCTTAAGATGGGTTACATAACTCTTAACCATCTTTATTATATTCACTCTCTATATGTGCATACATTGATTCTTATCTTTAAATCGATAGCCTTTTCTATGATAGTTGTGTATGTGGAACTTGAGATCGATCCTAATGGGAATGGTCATGTTTTATTACTATCCTTGTCTTGTTTTCCTTGTGCAAGGTGGTGAAGGGTGTCTTGAGGTTGAAGATGACCCACCCGATATGGTGCTTACCCGATATGGGGCCTTACCCGATATAGAGTCTTGCCCGATAGGTTGTGCTTTGGTTGATGGATTGTGAGCAATACCCATCTCTCACTTTGCTATTGAGAGGTGAGCTTAGGATCCTTTGATCCAAAGATGTATGATAGTGATTCCTTGGGCAATGCCCCTCTCTCACTTGGTTGTTGAGAGGCGAGCCTATGATCTATATGGTTGGGCGACATGTTATTTTGGCCGATAGGGCCTCCTTAACCCTAGGTTGGCCGATATACCCTCTTGGATACCTTGGGTGACATGAGTAGACATGCTTTGATGTTGAGTTCTGAGCAACACCCCTCCTTCCTTGAGATGTGAGGTGAGCTCTAGCTCTTGGCCAATATGATGATGAGCGATATGATAGTTTGCTGATATGAATCCCTAACCTTAGCTTAGACAATATAGTGTCTTGGCCGATATGGATGCTCTAACCCTAGTTGCCCGACATGTTGTCTTGGGCAATAGGATGCTTTGGCCGATAGAAGTGCTGACCTTAGTGTTGAGATGATGATCTACCCTAGTTGCACAACATGTTCTTAGGGGTGAACCCTTGGTTGGTACCTTGGGCGGTATGGGGTGGTTATGCCTTGGTGATGGGTAACCTTGGTTTGGTATAGGGAACCCGATAGGCTGATCCTTGGTGAGGGTGATACCCTTAGAGGTAGTGCTGCCCGATATCCCTCTCCTTCCTTGAGTCATAGCTTGGGCGATACAGTAGCATGAGGCTTGGGCGTTATATGGTAGATGCCTTGTTGATCCCTTACCCGATATGGTGCTTGATAGTTGAGTTAGGTAGGTGTTTCCTGATATGATGTGTTGCCCATTATGATGCGTTGGGAGATATGGCTTTGATGTGCTTTGCACGATACATTGGATGAGAGCCCTACCCTTGAGTAAGCTTTTGGGTGATACTAAGTATCCCTACTCGATATGCCTTGGTGAAGGACCTAACCCGACACCCTTGCTTACCTGACACAGACACCTGTAGAGGTCTTGGCCGATATCATCAGCCCTAACCCGATATAAGCATGTTGTGTACATGATAGCTTGGGCGACACAAGGGTTGAGTGTTTGACCGATACCCTATATGAAGTTATGATGCCTTTGCCCGGTACATGCTTGGTTACTCGACACATAGTGAGGTATAGGTTGTTATATCTCTGATCTTGGGTGATATGATGTCTAGGATGACACATGTTGAGAGCTTTGATGGTATGGCATTAAATATGAGATCCATATACTCATCCTTATGTAAATATGCAGCCTAGGGTTTGAAGTTTATTGGCTTAGATAGTATGCATAATAACAATGATCATGGACAAGGTAAAAGGGAGTTGACCATGCTTGGGTTGACCTAGAGGATACCTTAGTTACTATAGGCTAATGTGGTTCTTGGACGACATGGTTGCAACCTTGCCTAACCCGATATGAAGTGAGATGTGTTAGAGACATGAGTTGCCTGATAACCTAGAAGATGGTCCCTTGACCATGATGGGCTGAGGTGTGTTTGAACGATATGACTTTGGTGGCTTCTTTGCATGACAGGCTTTGCCCCATACCAGGCATAGGTGGAGCTTACAGGTCTTACCCGATATGAATCTTGTCTAATATCACCTTGGGTTGTGGTGTTGAAGCTTTGTAGCTAACATCGGCTTTTAGTGAGGGTTTGATTGGTCGCCGCCTACTTTTGGTGAGGGTAGGCGACACCTTTAGTGAAAGTTGTACCGTAACTCGATAACCCTAAGTGTTATCTTGAGCCCTAGATGTTAGTATGCTTATCTTGTTACATTGGGCCATATCTTTGGTCATGATGATGTGGTATGATGAATGGGTGGTAAACCGGTTGATGATAGGTGAACCTTTGATGATAGATCATGGTTGTATAATCCTTAAAAGATGAATCCTTAGGGATGGTACTCATGGTGATGTGGGAAGTAGGGTATGGTGGGATACCCTTGGTATGGTGATAGTAATGTGTATTGTTTAATATACCATTTAAGATATTATGTTCCATGTGTTCATGATAATGGATGATGTTCCAAATCCTAATGATGGGTTAATCATGTTATGTTGTTGGTGATTAAGTTATCTCTATTGCTGTGCAATCTTACCATGTAGGTGTTACTAATTGAAATACATAGCCAGGAAAGGGCTATGATGCTTATGTGAATATGTGTCTTGTGTGGCACATGGTATATGTGAAATATCTGAGAAATGATAATGTTCCTTGTTGATGAGATAACATGTATGACCATATGATGAGAAAGGTCTGGTGACTTGATAAAGGCTGAGTGCCTGATTGAGGTGTTATTCTCTAGTTGTGATATGAGGGATTGCTATCCCATGATGATGTATGATGATGAAGCCTTGAGAGGCAGTGGCATTATGATATGAGGGATTGATATTCCATGATGATGAAGCCTTAAGAGGTAGTTGCATTATGATATGAGGGATTGATATCCCATGATGATGATGCCTTGAGAGGTAGTAGTATTATGTGATTAATTGAGGGATTGATATCCCATGGCAATATGATGATTTTTGAGGGCATTGAGAATAACAGTAATAGTGTGACACAAAATAATGGAATTTAATGTTGTTTATGTTTTATATATGGTTGTTTAATACAACTTGGTTGCCCCAACAATCCATTTAAAATGCATTAAATAAATACAGATGAACTTTTATGTAGTTTGCCCTGGCCATAGATCCATCATCTTCAGGAGCTGGTGATGGTGAAACGAGTTCTCCTGCGGGTTAACCAGGAGCACATATTGTTGAATATGCAGGGTTTCTCCTAGCCAAAAATAGGAGGATTAGAGTGCAACTGTGGTTGTAGACTCAAGATGTGTATAAGAGCATGGTGAACAAGCCCACGACTCAGTGTGATAGAGCATGGTGAACAGGCCCATGGCTCAGTGTGATAGATCATTAATGCATTCATGGCTCAAGAGCACGGTGAACAGGCCCATGGCTCAAGATATACTACCACCGTAACCTGTACCAAGGAGGGCTAGAGAAAGGGTAGCATGTGAAGCTAACCCTGTGACTGAGGTCACTTAAGCAAGAGACTGCGGTCCTACTTTGGTTCTCGTGCACTGACTATGAGGGTAGAGTTCATGGATTCCAGCTCTTCCATTGACCTTGTATGGCACCGGCTTTGGGTTTCGCAACCAAAGGTTGGATTTGAGCAGTACGAATCACTTCCATAGGGCATAATAATTCATAATCAAGCTGTATAGCATCGTTGCTTAGGGAAAATATGAAACATTGGATGAGGCCTTGTAATGTTCTTCTATGATCTTTGTATAAGTTTTTCATATACATGTTCTTCATATTCCTTCTTGCATAACTGGTTAGTTATTACCTGTTGTTCAAATTGATCTATCTGCTCAGTTATCTGTGACAATAATAAATTTGATAGAGGGTTATGTTTCTCAGTGGGACTGTGTGTCTCACCCCGCTGGTTAATAACCTTTTTAGGTGGATGTGCCTGGCGAGATGAAGATCATGTGGCTGAGATGATATGCAGAGGTATCGTACCTGGTGGAATAGATAGTGTCTAGTAGTAGAGTCCTATGTGTTGTCCCTGTACACTCAGGTCTTCGGGAGAGTTTTTTGATGTTTCTCATATGATGATCGATGTATGGTTTTCGGCTTATGTACCTTGATGTAATAAATCAACATGTGGAACAATTATTTCTTGTAATGAGATGATGAGAAATTATGGTGTAGCACCTTGAAAATATGTTATGAAAAGAAAGTGTTGGCTCAGATGCAACATGTCTCATCTTATGGTGCTTGTTGTAAATCGGTTTTAATTTCCCGTGATTTATGGTAATCCACTGGTTAGTATGTAATCGTGTTTTGTTCGAGTTGGGATGTCTCAAGTGGTTGGTATCAGAGCTCTAGGTTTGCCGAGTCTACATGGACACTAGGACTAGGATTATGATGGTGTCTAAGGTTGGACCATGACATAAAATATGGTGCATACTACCTAATCTCAGTACTTGGATGCCCTGGCCAGGTATTCCAATATTGAAGACAAAGGTAAGTATGGAGCATTAGATTGTTTCCTCCTTGATTAGTATGATCAAGTAGTCATTCTGGAGCAATCTAAAGAGCATAATAAATCAGGAAATATGACGCTAACACCTTCATCATGTTATAAAAGAGGTAAATGAATGCACCATAACCCCTTAATACCTGGATGCTTGGTAATAAAAAGAGGAAGTAACAGTTATATGAAACCCAAATCCATATAAGAATGTTACGAGATAAGTTCTTGGAACCATAATCTCAAGAGATACATCAAGTAAAAGACAGATTAACCTGTGATAACAAGGTGAGTTAAAGTATAAAACTCACACAAGATGAAGAAAATGTCTGAAAGCAAAGATAAGGTTGGAAGGAAGAGAAGAACAAGTGATGAGTAAATAAGATGTAACCTAAGATAATCTCAGACCAACCAATGAACATAAGAAAAAATGGGAAAGTATAAAGTGTAAAATTCATGATGAGTGAAAGGGAACAAGGGAGATGATCCCTGTTCAATAAAGAATATGTGAAGAGTAATGATCTTTTTCACAAAGATAAAACAAAAATATGATACAATCATGAAATAATCATGAATATAATGATGTGACAACAAGAGAAAAAGAATAATAACACGTAATTGTCTTGATGATTCCTGTGCTGATTGCAAGGAAACCAAGAAGAAGCAAGATAAAACCAAATGGAATAAAGTTTAATGATGCATAAATAGTTGAAAACTCATGTAAGGATCAAAGAAAGTGATAATTACCTCCCCCTTGATATGAAACCATAGATGTTGATGGGGTGATAGGAGGAGTTTGTTCCCTTGTGTTCCTTCCTTTTGAGGGAGTGGCAGTCAAGTGGACCTTGTATCACTTGATATGTATTCTTTTAGAGCGATCTCTGGTTGGATACTTTGAAAAGTATTAGTTGATCTTGGACTTTAGTTTCCAAGATAGAGATGCCTGTGATAGATGACAATGGTAGGATCCTCCTGACATGTTTTGATCTGGTGACTACGGTAGATTATGGATGTGATACCAGAAGTGATATGTTTTGGATCAAGAGATGGATACCAAAGTAAGGAATCTAAGAATACGAGCATGTGAGAACATGACTTATGGTAAGGGGGAATTAAGAGTCAAGATACCTGGATCATGAAGGTATGGTCGTGAACCGTATTGACATATCATCCTTGACCTGGAACCCATAAGCTTGAAGATTTTTTTGGAGTCTGGACCTATGTGGTGACCCTTGAGGCAGCAGTTCAGCATCCTAAAGGAATTTTGATGAGGATAAGCAAGTGAGGACCAGATGGTTTGACCAGAAAGCAGTAGGCAATAGTTAGATCTTGTGACATGAGTTGGCCAGAATAGTGTGTGCTGGCAAGTCAGATGGAGTCACTCCATTCCGCTCTATCTTCTTCTTGCCTTTTATCTACTCTAGTTGATCTAGTTTAGGATGTACCCTCCTTTGAACTCTTATAGGATGTTTGGCAAATGTTTCCTTCTTGTTAGCCATAAGAGAGGTAGCCTGTTGTCGAATGCCTTGTTGGATGACCTGGTTATGTTGAATGAAGTATATCCTTCTTGTATCCTTTATTTTCCTAGACATGCCAGTCAAGTGAACCTCTTTTCGTGTGACATGTTGAGGATCGAGATAATCCTGGGAATGGATATCCTTGGAAAGGTGTGAAGTGGTCTCATATGGAGAAGTTAGATTTGGTTTGACCTGGCTAAGTGCTTACAATATGTCTATCACATGTTAGGGGTTTATGCTCCGCATAAGCATGACATCGGAAGGTATGCACCCAAGGAAAAGAACTGCGATAAGACCGTCTTGGGAAAAGTTCATCAAGTTAAGCCTGATTCCTTGGAATAATCCTAACTAAATCTCGAGTAAAGGGAGGTCCAGGAAGGATGTGCATTGGTTAGAGATAGATGAACAAGGTTTGTAATCCCTATCTAGACCAGTTGAGAATAATGCATACATGTTACAACCGTGTTGACACGTGTTGTGCCGTTGGGAACCAATATGAAGTTGTGGAAGCCTTGCATCCAAGATGATGTGGTGTATCTTGCTCTATTGTTGCTAATCGAGATGTTTAGTTCCTTGGTTACTCGATAGCTCCTTTATGTTACGTCTTAAGCAAGACATAGTGAAGTGCTTTATGAGTTTTGTTATGTGTATGCATGTGTTTATCTTATGACAATCCCTTCTGAGATAGATCTCCCTTGGATTAGAGACATTCTTTGTGGAAGGAGAAGGAACAACTGGAATGTATATAGTAGAAGAATAGTGATACAAGTTATGTGAAGCTTAAGTGTTGAGCTTGTAAGATCAGAATAGCGCAATAGAAGCATATCAAGGAAGATGATATATCAGTAAAGGAACTGATACCTAAGTGATACAAGTTGCATGTGATGTTCCTGTATATAAAGAGTTTTATCAGACAAAGGATGATGAGACGGAGGGCTGAGCCTGTACCAGTACATGAAACCATGTGTTGGCTCTAGAAGAAGAGATAGTACGTTGGTCATAGATCTATGACACCCATGAGCTTTTGTGGAGTCGTATGATGCGATGCGTGAGTAACACCCGTCTTCTTTTTTCTCAGGATTTTGGGGACAAAATCCTTGTTAGGGGTTTATGACTTGTAAGGACCTTGACCCATGTTTTGGACTAACCCTATTTTATTTTCTTAGGAAATGTTCTTAGAACCTTAATCTAATCCCTCAAGAAGTTTTTATATCATATGACAAGCTTATGTTTCCAGTTTGGTCCCGTTTGGATGCTGTTTGAGCAATATTTGCTTATTTTGGACCAAAGTGCAATTTACCCAAAGTAAAGGGTTATATTACAATATGTCACATGTAGGGCATCACTACTATAGAAAATGCTTTTTACAATGGGAGATAGACAACAGTTCTGATGATTGTGTTGTAGTTAGCATACTTATCACAACAAGCCCATTTTTGTGTTGTATATTGTATATTTTATACAACACAAGTCATTTACAACATGCCAAACCTGTTGTAGTATAGGAGGATACTAAAACAACTGCTAAAGTGTTGTAATAGGTTTTAGTATCACAACATATTCAAAACCATTGTACAAGATGTTATTTACACAACATATTTTGACCCGTTGTAATAGTCACATGTTGTAATAGACCATAATTACACAACACAGACTCACCCGTTGTTGTATGTATTAATTATACAACAGGCCTTTACATGTTGTATTTGGTACATGTTGTAATAGACCACCATAATACAACATATTAAAACTCATTGTTATATCCCAACATGAGACAATAGACTCCAACCTGTTGTTATATATTATAATTACACAACATGTTGTAACCTGTTGTAATATCCACACATAAAACATCATTGTAATAGACCTCCATTACACAACATAAACTAAACCATTGTAATATAATATAATTACACAACATGATATCACATGTTGTAATAGCAACATATTGTAAAAGACCATAGTTAAACAACACATCATATTCACATAATTCTCTGGAATTTTCAATTATTCGCGTATAATATGCAAATTTTTTATTAGATGTATGGTACACCTGAATTTCGTATTAAACACATATTTTCCCCGAATTTTATGAAGTATTCATGTTTTATTTATCATTTATGCATTTTCACGTATTATCACGAACAAAACAATTTATTTCCGAATTGTTTAAAAAAATACTCACTTAGCATTGTTTCATGTTTTAATATTTTCTAAAGACTATTTCCCCTCAATCACTACTACAAAACTCAACAAGACTGAAGAATTTTTCCTCAAGGACATAATCCCTGACAAGTGTATTAATTTTTCTGAAGGCTTATCCCTGACCCTTGTGATGTTGTCCTTGATGAGTATATTAAATTTTCCCAAAGTATTATCCCTGACCTTATGGAAATGTATCCTAGACTATTATTTAATTTACCCAAGGATTGCTCCTGACTCTCATTAACTTTTTTCCTAACCAATATTAACCATATTAAACCAACTATTATCTCTTTTACTTCCGTGAAGAGGATCCATTTGATTGTGGACATTTATCCTTTTCTTTTTAGATAATCATAATTGTTTAAATGGACCAGCCGTTGATTTTAAACAACAATTGCAGTTTCCTTTTTTGTAACTTGTTGAATCCTAATTCATTTAGAGAGTCGATTACTTTCCAATACATGTCTCCTTTCCGTTCTATATATACTGCTCCGGAAAAAAACAACAGCGCCAAACCCTCACTCTAGCTCTCGCTCCCGCTCCGGAAATAGAACGACGCCAAAGTCCCGCCTCCAAAACCAGAACAAGCACTCCCTCTCCTTGTTCCGCTGCAAGTCTTCTTATGTCTGGTCTCCCGTTGTAATAGCTACATGTTGTAATAGACCATAATCACACAATACACTATAATCCATTGTTATATGCCAAGATTATATAATAGGCTCTGACTTGTTTTATATACCCAGAACCGAGCTAAACCCAATTTTTTTATTAGAGAATTTTATCAGGAACATGTAATCAAATAATTAATTATTTTTTCATATAAAATTATTGTCAAATATGGGTCCGAGTTCTTTTTGGGCTTTAATTTTTTTAATATGGGTTGGTTTCAGTTTGAGAGGTCGATTGAACAAAATTTAATTTTGTGTGGTCATGTGGGAATGACAATTTTTTCACTCTGGGTAGATGTTTTGACCCGGAACCGACCACCCAATATTATATCACATGAAATATAATCATGAACATCTAATCAGAGATTTTTTTTATATTCATTGTCAAATCTGGCTCAGAGTTTTCTTTCGAATCTAATATTTTCAATCTGGGTTGTTATCTCCAGATGCATCATACCCTTTCTTATTAAGTGCACTTTGATTAAGAATTTTAGTTGAAAACTCGGCAACAGATGATACAGATGTACCAACATGAATTTCATAGGGAACATCTTCCTCCGAGTTATATCGGAAAATATAGTATGGATTCTTACGGGTCCAAATATTTCATCCACTAAACCTAGCGGGGCTCTAGATTTTGTAATCCACAAAATTGAACCTTCATTCAAAGCAATATGATTCACATTTCCATCAATAACAACTCTTGAGCCAACTATCTGCATGGGTCGTAAAAATAACATCATAAGAAAATTTTGTGTTGTGCATATTAATATCTACATGGTTAACTGAAAGAGGAACATGAACAATTCTAAGATAAATATGATAGTAAATCTGCCTAACCTACTTTTAAGATTTCATAGCACGCATCACACAACTTTTTATGTTTATCTCATACACAAGATACTAAGTGTCATCCAATTTCTTCTAACAATACTATTGTAAATATAGCTAATATGGCTTTCTACTAATAAAATTGATAACTTGGACATTGATGGATGCCATTACGCACTAAACATACAACTCAGCGACTGAAAAAAATGAACGGAATAATTAAATGCTCAGAATGATAGCATTGTCTAGTAGCTATAAATCTGCAAAAAATACTTGTAAAATATGTTAGAATAAGTAAAATTAAGATATCAAATAAGCTAAAGCATAAGTACAGGAAAGGAAACTAACAACACTTCTAATAAATGAAACACATCGACAAAATTTTACCATTTTGTGTGGTGTGTAATAGTATCCACATTAACTGAAAGAGGAACAATAACAATTCTAAGATGAATATGGTACTATATTTGCCTCACCTACTTTTAAGATTTCATAGCACACAACTCTTTATGTCATACACACGATACTAAGTATCATACAATTTCGTCTAACAATACTATTGTAAACATAGTGAATATGGCTATTGTAAATATAGTGAATATGGCTTTCTCCTTACAAAATTGATTAATCTGGATATTAATAGATGCCATTAAACACTAAGCATACAACTAAGTGACTGAAATGAGACGAATATTTAAATGCTCAGAATAATAGCATTGTCTAGTAGCTATAATTTTGCAAAAATCACCTCAAAATTTTGTTAAATAAGTAAAATTAAGATATTAGATAAGCTAGTGCATTAGTATAGGAAAGGAAGCTAACAACACTTGTAATAAATAAAACACATTCATATAATTTATCATTTAACTCTTATGCAGAATTAGCTTTACATCATGCTTCTACAATGTGAATGGCATGCACCAACCTCAAGTAAGTTGCAGTTTCATAGACATTTTGGCTTACCTTTTGGCTTTACCCAAAGAAATCACAGAATTGTATCTACATCTTAGCTGTAGGTGAATATGGAAAAAACTGAGAACGCTATGTTGGAACTTTAGCCCACAACTTTAGAAGTTCCAGCAGTTCTATACAGCTAGGCGTTCTTCATCACTAACATGACCTGGGAGATCTTACACAGCAGGACATCAACCATCAAATCCAAAGGTTCTCACTTAGATCATTGACGTTGGGTTTTGGATAATAGGTATCCATGACAGAGATTAGGAATACCTCCCATGACTACAATTACGAGAGCATCAGCTCATACACAGACCATACAGGGTTCAATACCTAAATATAGAAAGTTTTGAGCTGAAATGAGTTGGCTTGATATGGATAACACTGATCAAAAGGACCTGTCTGGGAGCATATTTTCCAAACAAAATCGAAAAACATTTGATTGGTGAGCATCATCTCATACCGAGACCATACAAGGTTCAATACCTAAATATAGAAACTTTTGAGCTGAAATGAGTTGGCTTGATCTAGATAGAACTGATCAAAAGGACCTGTCTGAGAGAATATTTTCCAAACAAAACTGAAAAACATTTGATTGGTGCTAAACAAGGGTAATTTAGGGGTTGAAGCATATTCAATGAGCTTACTGGTCACAATTAGTGTAAAATTAAAGATATTTCATACCGGCTTTGAAATGTGACTTGGAAAAAATTTAATAGGTCATCATCTGTTTACACAATTCATTGGTATCAGAATTTTGAGCATGAAAGATTTGCAAGAGGTTTTTTGTTTTATGTAATGAATGAAGCTGACAAGTTGAATCCCATAAGAATCGTGTAATATCAATAATACTAACATATTCAGTCTTTTGCACAAATTTTGCATCCTATACTATACACCAGGAGTTTATCACAAAATTTGTTCCTTGTAAAGAATCCACTGAGCGAACTACATTAATGATATCTATTCATACTCTTTTGTATAGAAAAGACACCAATCCAACTTCAAGAGAATCTGACTATACACCCTATTCCCCAACACTTCTCCTTCCTATCAGTAGTAACAACCTCGGAAATAAAATTGGAAACATGTTAAAAAACGAGAATAACACCATTTCAGATATCTGACAAGCAACAACACAAATGGTGCATGAGTTATTATCAATTCAGTCCTTCCGATGATGAAGAGAGATATGGTATTGACAAACTTCTTAATCGTAGCCTTAAGATATGATATTACCCAATGTCGCCTATGCAAAATAGAATGGTCTGTCACAAGCTCTGAGGAGGTGACTCGTCATTTCCGGATAATAATTGCACAATTTACAGAGGTCATCCCTAGACAGGCTTCTTAACTGTAGCCTTAAGATCTGATATTTACTCAATATAGCCTACGCAAAAAAGAATGGCCTTACAAGCTCCACAGAGGTGACTCAAAATATTTATTGATGAACTCACTAGGTGTAGTTTAACAAAGGTTCCTTTTATAAGGGTGGCATTCTTCACTCTTACAAAATCCCCCTCTTGCAAGAGCAAGTTTTGCATCATCCAGTATGGCATATAAACCACGCCTTCTTCAGTAATAAACTATGTTTTTTTCACTCTTATAGCATTTTTGATTCTATTTACACATACCTTTTATTAAGTTTTCTGGCTATTTATACCTTTCCATCCTCTTATTTTCTAACAAGTTCTCACAATTATTTGGATAATAAATTAATATTTATTTTGTATAGTGTCCAAAGCAGTCGAACAATATAGATTGTGGGTATTATGTGCTGAAGTATATGAAAGACATCTTTGATGCGAGAAATAGAAATATTCCTGAATGTGTAAGCTACTTAACATTATATTCTTTTAGTTTGTTCAAATTTCTAAATAAATTGAAAAAAATCATAATATGTTAATGTATTTGTCATATGATTGCAGTATTATTCGAAGTATATTAGTCGTTGCTTCAACCAAGAAGAAATCGATGAGGTCCGAAACGAGTGGGCGACATGTGTTCTTGAGCACACATAAGATTATGTGACATGTGGGGGAGACATTTGTTCTTTACCATAAATCAATGTGTGAAACTTTTTTAGTTAGTTTTCAGTTCAATTCTAGAGTGGATACTCAGTACTTTTGTTATGGAGTGGACTTTTGTGATTCTAGATACCTAATTGGATAAGTGAGCTCATATATATTTTAAATATTGAAATGACATTTTGAATTCATTTGCGCATAGATGAGTTTAATATGATGTTGATATTATGATTTATATCCCCTTAATATATGCCTCTTTGGAGTTGCTAGTAAGAAATGGCTAACATTTGGAGGTTTCTAGAGGAAGTTATTTAAGTTTGTGTATTATGAAATAATGTACATATCTATGCAATATTTGCAATCAGAGATGCCACACTATCCCAGTGATGTTGAAGCCATGGGAACTGGTGGAGAGTCATCATGTTGGCTGTTGGATGGCATAATCTAATGGAGTATAGGTTTTGGCTTGAGGGGCAGTGGATCGGATGTGTGGCACCTCTACAGCCCTTGGATGACTTTATGGAATAAATTTTTGACTTGCCCTTCTCGTGGAAGTCGAGTCTTGGTCATGGTTGTAACCATCCACTACATCGTGCAATGGAGAACGTGGTTAAGAAGCAGTTCCAAGTTGCTGAACATGTGTGCAATGCCAGGGGAGTGGGATGACCCTCCATTTGAGCCTTGGCATGAATAGAGGAGTGGTCTGCACTTCTCCTTCACCTAGTTCCGTAGACAAGGGAGAGGGTGTAAAACCAGGAAGTAATGACCGAGAAGTAAAAGACTAGAAAGGAAGATCGAAGCCCATGGAGATTTCTATTACTGACGAGGATGCACATGGGCATATACAAAGTCGAGTTTGCAGAAGCCACTTCTGCTCCTGCACGGAAACAACCAACAACGATGACCTTGAAGGGGTAGAAATCTGGAGTTGCGAGTGGTAACCCAGGAAGCCGATCGAGGAGGGCTAAGTGAGGGTGTCAGATATGTAGCAAGAATAATCGTTGAAGAAAGGAGGAGCAACAGAATATCAGTCACCCACCCGAAGAACCAGGTGGCGGCAGATCTACACAAAAGAAGTGAGCCGCCATTTTTCCTAGCTGGAGAAGAGGCCAGAGGCGGCGGCACCACGGATCCCTGTCACGGCGGCGCTCACGCACGCCAGCGTTCAGCGAGGAATGGAGAGCCCATCTGATCGTGAAGGGAAGACTTGGAGGCAGATCTCACGTAGTAGAGGAGCGAGCCCACAGTGACCGATTCCTCACTGACGGAGAGCCTCGGCCTTGGCAGCGGCTCATGCCCAGAAGACAGATCCTTGAGGGGACCAGTCACAGCGGTGGCTGTTAGGTGGATATGAAGAAGTCAATCGAGTGATCTTCTGTCACCAGGAATGCTAGCATCAGCGGTGGCCTTTTTCCAGGAGGCGACGCATACCGGGCTGCGGTCGTCGTGCGGCTGATCGCGAGAAAGATAGAGAGGGAGGCACCGGTGCGGTTCAACCAGTGAACCGACCAGCCCAGTCCCTTCATCCTGAAATAGAACCAGTAAGCCAGCGGCTCAACCTAAACCCAAGGAAAGAGCAGCGCTACCCGAGAAGCCACGTGGCGGACTCTCATTGGCCAAAAGATAAATAATTTCAGTAAATGAGCATATCTTCAATAATTCGTAGAAATTACCACACTTATCAGAAAAATGCAAACATGGTATCAAAATGTTCAAAGAAATGAGTAGAACACAGTGAAATATAATATAAGGATTTTAATGCACTAATCTCAGTGACATTATGTAAGTGGTGAAATTATCATTTGATGGATAATAAATATCAAACGATGGCCAAAAATCATGATAAAATGTTAGTAGAGCTATATTCATGTTTATAATGCTTTTGATATCAGAGATGGCAGTATTGATGCACAAAATCATGTAATTTGCTCCATATGGCTAATTAGGGCTATTTACCCTAATTAAAATGTAACAAATACATACATGCTCAATAAATGATGAAATTCACAGAACACACTCATATCAGTAAATAAAAGATAATATGTAAATATGAGATCAATTTTATACATGAAATCTATGTTATATGGAGTTGAACTTTAATACATGATTTAAAACATTAATCTAGGTTAATGATGTAACCTAGGGTTAATATGTGCACAAAAAGGATATGGAACCTAATGTTCAGATTATGAACTTCGATAATGAGATGTAATATGAAAAATTACATCAATGAGATAATCATAAGATAAAAATACAAGTAATGATACATATATCCTAATGAACTAAGTGAAACCCTAATGAACACGAATAGGATTAAGATGATATGTAAGAAGATGAGAACCTGATGATAGTATATGATCTTGTCTTGATCAGGTTCAACAAGGATATAGTTGACATCAGGAATATGAAATTAAGTTTGTCTTGATCAAGATACACCATTACCTCTTACTTGGCTTATTATACAATATGCTTGTGTTATATGGTAGTAAATACTTGGCATATGGTATTGATTGAAATGATTGTTCTTGTATGATATGTTGCATGATTTTCCATACTTATTGCTATGAACATATAAAACATAATATATCTGTTCCATTATATATAAGCACTTCAACTCTTTGGTAGTAAAGTGCTGGAAATAAGTACTTCAACTCTTTGGTAGTAAAGTACTTGGAAGTGATCCAACTCTTTGGTAGTAGATCACATTGTGAAATGATCCAACTCTTTGGTAGTAGATCATAAAAACCTTAATGCATTCAACTCCCAGGTAGTAAATGCATGGATGATATAATGGAAAATGTGCTTAAAATATGTGTTCTCTTTTGTTAATGAACATCTTCGTGAAAGTATGAGATTTTCTTATATTTCTTTATAACTGCCAAGTATTAGTTTTATCTTATTGCCAAGATATGATGAGAGGTATATAAAAGACACGTAGGCATACTCAGTACAATATTTTTGAATATTGTGCTGACGTGTACCACATGTAATCTTTTGTTTAGGTTGTGGTCTTGTACTCTTGAAGAACCAAGATAATTGAGAGTTGTGTGGCGAGCTGATGTACAGGTGGACCTATTGTCTTAAGATCCTGTAGTTTAGTGGTAGTACATGTATATGTATAAGTTTTCTGTTCAATATGTAATATCAAATGTTGTAACAATTCATTATGTAATTATATGTTGAATGGTGAACATGTGTGTATGGTTTTATTATTGTTCATGTCCATGTGCTACTGATTGTTTCCTTCTGACTTCCTCTGATTTTCTTCTTCTTAGCCTTGTGTGGGATGTTTAAATTGGGATTCTCACTGAGGTGAGGGTTTCAATTTGGATGTTACACATTAGATTAAGTTTTAGAAAATCCGGGGACGTCACAACTTTGTATTATTGAATCGTTATATGGATGATTTAATATTAATTAAATTTAGTACGAGTTTCTTTCAAGTTTTGATGGAAATTTTGTTCAACTATGTGTTTGTTTGTGAAATGAAAAAGTATAATTGCATATTTATTATAATTTATTAATAATATGGTTAATTTGATCAATACAATTGGTTCAATATATGACCTGTCAAACTCTAATCAAAGACAACAGTTAATAATATGTTGTAAAATGTATGATTCTACAGCAAACAACACATGTTGTGTTATCCACACCTATTACAACAGGTGTTTCTAGTGAACTACAACATGTATAACCTGTTGTATAAATTGTGTATATTACAACAGACACACACCATGTTGTCTAAACAATCTTATTACAACGGTTAAATGTATGGAAAGACAACATACTCCAACTGTTGTATAAACATTTATATTACAACAGGTGCACTACATGTTGTAATAGACCTACCTATTACAACAGGTGTGTTTAGTTAAAGACAACATGCTTCGACTGTTGTATAATATATATTACAACGGGTGAATCGCATGTTGTAAAAAATACCCCTATTACAACGGGTGTGTTTAGCGAAAGACAACGTCGTTCAAATGTTGTATAATATATATTACAACAGGTGCACCACATGTTGTGTAAAATACCCATATTACAACAGGCCATTCCTTAAAAGACAACATGTTTCAACTGTTGTATAAAATACATCTATTACAACATGTGATCACATGTTGTGTAAAGCACCCCCCATAAGACCACGTGATCTAATACAACGGTTAACACATGTTGTAAATTGAGAAAAGGAACTGTTGTAAAAAGCATTTTCTGTAGTAGTGCATGCCTTTAGTTCTCTAGCATCATGAGAGAGAGTGATGCTATGGGGTGCCTTGTGGAGTGCCTAAGTTCCAAGTTTGAGCTTGGTTGGATGATGCTTGTGCTTTAAGTGCTAGTTTTGGTGTAAATTGTAAATTACCCAAAATGGAGGGTCAATATGCAATTTACCTGCTCTAGAGTTTTCTTGCTTCAGTTTGGCATCATTTAGGACGTGGATGAAGGCTTGGGCACCTTGTTTGGATTATAGTTAAGGAGTGACATCTCTATATAGTTTTTATGCATTATATGTCACGTGTGCTATCTTGTCCTTTAGTGTATCAGGTAGAGCTTGGAGTATGTATCAGTTTTGGGGGGTGTGTCACCCATGAAGGGTGCCCAACTACACGATACACAGCCTAGAGTGTATCACCAGGCCATGCATGTGCAGCTTGGGTGGCAACAAGTGACGTTAAGAGCATGAGCAAGTGGCATCTAAGTTTATGTGGTTATGACACCTTTCCTTTGCTACCTCTCTCTTCTGTGGTATATATAATTCCCTTCCTCCTTACCCAAGTGATCCTTTTCATCCACCTCTTTCCCCTTCCTGTATGAGATGAGCTTGGGAGCTTAAGGAAACCCCCATGGATCTTGGGAGGCCAAGTTCCTTGCCCATGGAGATTTCTTGCTCAAGATCTGACCTTGGTGAGTCATGTACCCTTGATGAGAGTAGGCAAGGCCGTGGTTCTCTCCCTCTTTACTTCTTCTTGAGCTAAGCATAACTATGGCTTCTTCTTCTTCTTCATCTTTTGTTTCTTGAGGTGATGATGATGGAGCCTGGGATGGAAGATCTTCATGGTGAGGAACGTGGGTTTGCTACTTGGATCAGGAAGTTTGATGTATTTCATGGATATCCTCTTAAGTTGGGTTACATAACTCTTAACCATATTTATTATGTTCACTCTCCATATGTGCATACATTGATTCTTGTCTTTAAATTGATACCCTTCTCTATGATAGTTATATATGTGGAACTTGAGATCTATCCTAATGGAAATGGTCACGTTTTATTACTGTCCTTATCTTGTTTTCCTTGTTCAAGTTGGTGAAGGGTGTCTTGAGGTTGAAGATGACCCACCCTATATGGTGCTTATCTGATATGGGGCCTTACCCAGTATAGAGTCTTACCCGATAGGCTGTGCTTTGGTTGATGGATTGTGAGCAATACTCCTTTGTCACTTTGCTTTTGAGAGGTGAGCTTAGGATCCTTTGATCCGAAGATGTACAATAGTGAGTCCTTGGGCAATACCCCTCTCTCACTTGGTTGTTGAGAGGTGAGCCTATGCTTTATATGGTTGGGCGACATGTTAGTTTGTCCGATAGGGTCTCCTTAACCCTAGGTTGGCTGATATACCCTCTTTGATACCTTGGGCGAAATGAGTAGACATGTTTTGATGTTGAGTTTTGAGAAACACCCCTCCTGCCTTGAGATGTGAGGTGAGCTCTAGCTCTTGGCCGATATGATGATGGGCGATATGATAGTTGGCCGATATGAAGCCCTAACCTTAGCTTGGACTATATAGTGTCTTGGCTGATATGGATGCTCTAACCCTAGTTTCCCGACATGTTGTCTTGGGTAATAGGATGCTTTGGCCGATAGAAGTGCTGACCTTAGTGTTGAGATGATGATCTACCCTAGTTTCACGACATGTTCTTACGGGTGAACCCTTGGTTGGTACCTTGGGCGGTATGGGGTGGTTATGCCTTGGTGATGGGTATACTTGGTTTGGCATAGGGAACCCAATAGGCTGATCCTTGGTGAGGGTGATACCCTCAGAGGTAGTGCTGCCTGATATCCCTCTCCTTCCTTGAGTCATAGCTTGGGCGATACAGTAGCATGAGGCTTGGGTGTTATATGGTAGATGTCTTATTGATCCCTTACCCGATATGGTGCTTGATATTTGAATTAGTTAGGCATTTCCCGATATGATGTGTTGCCCATTATGATGCGTTGGGCGATATGGCTTTGATGTGCTTTGCATGATACATTGGATGAGAGCCCTACCCTTGAGTAAGCTTTTGGGTGATACTAAGTATCCCTGCCCAATATGCCTTGGTGAAGGACCTAACCCGACACCCTTGCTTACCCGAAACACACACCTATAGAGGTATTGGCCGATATCATTAGCCCTAACCTGATATAAGCATGTTGTGTACATGATAGCTTGGGGGACACAAGGGTTGAGTGTTTGGCCGATACCCTATATGAAGTTATGATGCCTTTGCCCGGTACATGCTTGGTTACCTGACACATAGGGAGGTATAGGTTGTTATATCTCTGAGCTTGGGCGATATGATGTCTAAGACGACACATGTTGAGAGATTTGATGGTATGACATTAAATATGAGATCCATATACTCATGCTTATGTAAATATGCAGCCTAGGGTTTGAAGTTTATTGGATTAGATAGTATGCAGAATAACAATGATTATGGACAAGGTAAAAGGGAGTTGACCATGTTGGGGTTGACCTAGAGGATACCTTAGTTACTATAAGGTTATGTGGTTCTTGGCCGACATGGTTGCAAGCTTGCCTAACCCGATATGAAGTGAGATGTGTTAGAGACATGAGTTGCCCGATAACCTAGAAGATGGTCCCTTGACCATGATGGGCTGAGGTGTGTTTGAACGATATGACCTTGGTGGCTTCTTTGCACGACGTGCTTTGCTCCATACCAGGCATAGGTGGAGCTTACGAGTCATATCCGATATGAATCTTGTCTGATATCACCTTAGGTTGTGGTGTTGAAGCTTTGTAACTGATATTGGCTTTTAGTGAGGGTTTGTTTGGTCGCTGCCTACTTTTGATGAGGGTAGGCGACACCTTTAGTGAAAGTTGTACCGTAGCTCGATAACCCTAAGTGTTATCTTGAGCCCTAGATGTTAGTATGCTTATCTTGTTACCTTAGGCCATATCTTTGGTCATGATGATGAGGTATGATGAATGGGTGGTAAACCGGTTGATGATAGGTGAAACTTTGATGATAGATCATGGTTGTATAATCCTTAAAAGATGAATCCTTAGGGATGGTACTCCTGGTGACGTGGGAAGTAGGGTATGGTGGGATACCCTTGGTATGGTGATAGTAATGTGTATTGTTTAATATACCATTTAAGATATTATGCTCCATGTGTTCATGATAATGGATGATGTTCCAAATCCTAATGATGTGATAATCATGTTATGTTGTTGGTGATTAAGTTATCTCTATTGTTGTGCAATCTAACCATATAGGTGTTACTTATTGTAATACATAGCCAGGAAAGGGCTATGATGCTTATGTGAATATGTGTCTTGTGTGGAACCTGGTATATGTGAAATATCTAAGAAATGATAATGCTCTTTGTTGATGAGGTAACATGTATCACCATATGATGAGAAAGGTCTGGTGACTTGATAAAGGTTGAGTGCCTGATTGAGGTGTTATTCTCTAGTTGTGATATGAGGGATTGCTATCCCATGATGATGTATGATGATGAAGCCTTGAGAGGCAGTGGCATTATTATATGAGGGGTTGATATCCCATGATGATGAAGCCTTGAGAGGCAATAACATTATGTGATGAACTGAGGGATTGATATCCCATGGCAATATGATGATTGTTGAGGGCATTGAGAATAAAAGTAACAGTGTGACATAACATAATGGAATTCAATGTTGTTTATGTTTTATATATGGTTGTTTAATACAACTTGGTTGCCCCAACAATCCACTTAAAATGCATTAGCTAAATACATATGAACTTTCATGTAGTTTGCCCTGGCCATAGATCCATCATCGTCAGGAGTTGGTGATGGTGAAATGGTTTCTCCTGCGGGTTAACCCGGAGTGCGTATTGTTGAATATGTAGGGTTTCTCCTAGCTGAAAAATAGGAGGATTAGAGTGCAACTACGGTTGTAGACTCAAGATATGTATAAGAGCATGGTGAACAGGCCCATGGCTCAGTGTGATAGAGAATGGTGAATATGCCCATGGCTCAGTGAGATAGAGCATGAATGCATTCATGGCTCAGGAGCACGGTGAACAGGCCCGTGGCTCAAGATTTCCTAACGTCGTAACCTGTACCAAGGAGGGCTAGAGAAAGGGTAGCCTGCAGAGCTAACCTTGTGACTGAGGTCACTTAAGTAAGAGACTACGGTCCTGCTTTGGTTCTCGTGCACTGATCATGAGGGTAGATGTTGTGGATTCCGACTCTTCCATTGACTTGTATGACACCGGCTTTGGGTTTCGCAACTGAAGGTTGGATTTGAGCGGTACAACTCACTTCCACAGGGCATAATAATTTGTAATCAAGTTGTATATCATCTTTGCTTAGGGAAAATATGAAATATTGGATGAGGCCTTGTAATGTTCTTCTATGATCTTTGTATAAGTTTTTCATATACATGTTCTTCATATTCCTTCTTGCATAACTGGTTAGTTATTACCTTTTGTTTGAATTGATATATCTGCTCAGTTATCTGTGACGATAATAAAGTTGATAGATGGTTATGTTTCTTGTTGGGACTATGTGTCTCACCCCGCTGGTTAATAACCTTTTTAGGTGGACGTGCCTGGCGAGATGAAGATCATGTGGCTGAGATGGTATGCATAGGTATTGTACTTGGTGGAATAGATAGTGTCTAGTAGTAGAGTCTTATGTGTCTTCCCTGTACACTCAGGTCTTTGGGAGAGTTTTTTGATGTTTCTCATATGATGATCGATGTACGGTTTTCAGCTTATGTACCTTGATGTAATAAATCAACATGTGGAACAGTTATTTCATGTAATGAGATGATGAGAAATTATGTTGTAGCACCTTGAAAATTTGTTATGAAAAGAAAGTGTTCGCTCAAATGCAACATGTCTCATCTTATGGTGCTTGTTGTAAATCAGTTTTAATTTCCCGTGTTTTTTGGTAATCCACTGGTTAGTATGTAATCGTGTTTTGTTCGAGTTGGGATGCCTCAGTTAACAATGGCCACAAGGAACTCCATTGGGGTACAAGTTTGTTACTAATATATTGTATGCTTATCAACAACTTAACAGTTATATCTAAAAAATAACAATACATTTTTTTCATTTTTAATAGGTGGAATCATTTGTTAATGTGCGAGTCTATCCCACAATGTGGTGTGAAAACATATGATAATGAGATTTATGTCCAACAACCATCTCGGGTAATATTATTTTCTTCATAAGTATATACAATTAGAATGTATAACTAACATATTCTTAACATGCTTTCATTTATACAGGTTATCTGGAGACCGTACACCGACCGTATACTGTCCATGTTGCCAACAATTTGTCGTGAAAGAAGTAACATCTCAATAGTGTGTATCCCAATGATATGTTGCAATATTATTGAGTGGCATGTACCTGATAGAGTTGTTAGCCAATTCGGTGTCCAAGATCAACCACCACCACAATCATTTCCAACATATGATAGGATTGATGGAAGGGGATGTTCTACCGTAGATTGGGCCACTTTTTACTATAATGAAATGCAACTATAGAATGAGAGAGACATGCCCACTTAGTTCAGTTGCCTGATGCAATTGATATACCACAATGGTATCAGTCTCAATTTCTTGTTGATCATCCTACAGAGCCTCAATCAAAATACCACCCTCGAGGTTATGTTGAACGGAAAAATGTAAGTAATATATGTTCATCTTTTTAATTACAATGTTAAATTATTTACATTTATCGTGAACTTTTATTTCAATAGATACAAACACATCTAAAGATCACAGAAGTCTTAAAACAACAAACAAATCATGTGAGTTGGGAGAGGGTGCGTGATGGGATCATGGATATACAAATGTCATATATTCAACAATTGCCTCCTCATCAACAAATATAGTTCACTACACCGTTGACACAAGAGCAATGGACTCCAGGGATCAGCCAATTGGATTTCACTCAACATGGGTTCACTCAGCCAAATTTTAGGCAACGAGATTACACTCAATAGGGGTTTACTCAGCCAGAATTCAAGCAACAAGATTACACTCAACATGGGTTCACTCAGGAAAAGTTCAGGCAATAAGATTTCACTTAGCCAGAATTCATGCAATAAGAATTTTACCAGCCATATGTAAACTAGGAGCTGTCTAGCTAGGTAGAGTCTAGACAACTTGGTGGTAACCAACCCGATTATCTTCAGCAGTATGCCCAATTTCTCTCCAATAGTTTATCTTTTGATAGTTCTATTACATATTTATTTTCATATGGTACTCCAAGTACCACTCAACCTCCACCTGACTTCTAGGGATATTTTGTTGAAACATACTCTCATCTATGTATTCATCTATGATTATTCATAGTTATAAGTAAAGCAATCATGTTGTCCAATTTTGTTATATTTCTTACAAAGGGAGTCAGATGAATAAATTTGTTATATTTCAAGTAACATTTGAAGATACAAATACATGAACATCATTTCAAATTAAGGTTACAACACACAAGAAGAAATATAACTTATGTAGAATTGAGATAATACAACCAAATTATTACATCTGGTTCAATATTTGATCCAGGGCATAAAAAAGGCCATGTTTGACGGAAAAATTTATATATCTCTGGATGTGATATCTCTAACTCACTTCTAGCTTGTGATTTTACTGTCATTGCTTGATTTTTATTATGATCCCAATACCAACTGAGTAGCTCAAAAAGTTCCTCGTACTTGTGAAACATTTGCTTGAACAATTGCCACTGAAATTGTGCTTGTTCTTTTGCCACAATAAATCCTAACCTTTTTTGTTGCAACTCTGCTACATCATTCCAATCATCATCCAGAAGAGTTTGTTGAGCCATTTTTTCTATCTAGACACTTTGCAACCATTATATGAATTAATGCTTCCGTCATGTGGAATGTCCATGTTCTTTGACGAGACATCTAACATAAATATAAAATAGAATATAGATGTTTAATTAAAAATTTCATTTAAGAAAAATAGAATGTTTATAAAATTATAACATGAAAATAAAGACATGTCAACTTACTTAGATAATTTAAAGATAACAGAGATACACGTTTAAGAGAAAGTTATTTTTTTAAAAATATGATATAAAAATAAAGACATGTTGATAGAAGATAAATGATACTTACTTAGAGCAGTATCGAGGGAGTGAACTTCGATTTCTCAAGAAAAATGGAGAGATTTGTTGATGGAAGAGAATGGGAGAAAAAGCTTGTGTGAAATTGACAAAGTAGATGGAGATTTATATAGAGAAAGTTGGGGTAAAAGAGCTGTTGGGAGTAGTAGTAATATTACCGTTGGGGCTAGTGGAGGGGCCGTTGGGCCTAGCGGACGGGGCAATGGTCGGCTGAGAGCCGGCCGGCGCCACGTGTCGGTTCCTCGCTGAAGACGCCATTCAAAACGACGTCTTCAACGGGGAGTCAGCACGTGGCGTCGGTCGGCCCCTCGCTGACTGGTGGAGAGGGTGGATGAGGTTATTTTTTTCAAAAAATTGAGCGAGACCAATGATGTGAGAGATGCCATTCCATTTGACGTCTCCACTTTCCCTCTCCTGTTGCAAACTAGGCCACTTTATAATCATCCTTGAAACTAGATTACTGGGGAAAATAAGTTCTCCAAACTCGGTCATTTTGGTTTTTTTCCTAAGGTACGTGGCAAACAGCCTAGGTTCCTGGCCTAAAGAGATCACACTACCATCCAAAATCCTACAATTGGTACATGTGGAGTGGGTACAGTGTTGTAGCCAGGTACGACAAATCTAGCGGCACAAGGCAAACTTTATGATATACTACGTAAACATGTTAGTTTATCACATTGGTAGGATCACCAGGTCAATGTCCATTTCGGTTTGTTGTTTGCGACTGGTTTGAAGTGGTAACTAACTGCTATCACGAGCCGACCATCCTGGGATTTGGGGTGTGGGAATCTACAACTAATTCTATCGTCATCGAGTTGGAGGTGGATTGCGTCACAAAGTATTACACATAAATGGCATGTGGCCGTTGCATGAAAGCCACATGAAGTTTATCTACGTCACGTTCCGTTGACTTGGTGAGATTATTGAACGGAAACTCCTATGTATGTAGCAAAATCCAGAGTGGCCAACTCGATGACCGAGCGGGCTTGTTCGTGCCAGCCGCCAGGGCTGCTGGCGAGGTTTAGCTGGGAAAGTGAAACCCAATGCGATAGATTTATTTACCTTCATGATTTCATCAATTGACATTTGATGGTTGATAATTGGCCTCACTTTCTATGACGTAACAACGTAGGGGTATTTCATATTATTGAAGTTAACAGTTCTATGCTTTGATTATGTAGTAATTTTCATTTAGTATGGTATGCTTAGATATAAACCATTGCTTTTCAACCGCATTGCGATCAGCAGCCGAGCTAGAAAATTGACCAAGGGGAGCACCGCATAATTTGAGAGCAAGCCGATGATAACTTGGTAGGGCACAGGAGCAACTTTTATTTGTATTTAACCCATCTTTATGTAACATCGTATGTGGTTATGAAAAATGAGGTAGGACACACACCCATTCGGCCATGCTGCTGTGTATGTGGCTTCGCCACTGATACGAGCTGAACAAATTCCTAAAGTTCCTACCACGTCCATTTTAGACTTGGTGCAATGCAGGCTTTAGATTTATTTTTCGTAAATATTCAAAGCATACATTTGAGACATTGGAAACACGAAATTTGAGGATTTTGAAGAAAAAAAATCCTAGGAATACCTAGACAAACGTCAGAAGGCCCAAGATTGGGCACAAAGTGTAAGAAGACCCTTGACCTTGCTTTATAGTTAAACTTTCTTACTTCTCATAATTAAGTGCGTAAAATCCTAATCAAACCATAAGATGTTCTTTGATATCATGTGACAAGGAAAAGTTTCATGTTTGGTCCAGTTTGGACATTGTTTGAGTAAGTTATGCTTTTATGTGTTTATTTTGGACTTTTATGTAATTTACCCATATCTAGAGTTTTTCTTGTAATTTACCACTGCATGTAGAACTTCCTGGGTTTTTATATCATGTTTGATATAGTTTTACCTTGGGGCACCTTGTTGCACCTTTGGTTCAGTGGTAACATGATATAGTTTTACCTTGGGGCACCTTGTTGCACCCTTGGTTCAGTGGTGACATCTAACCTAGGGTTGAGGTTAGGGTTCCTCGCCTAGATGCCCTAACTCGATGGTTGGTTCCCTTTGGATCTTTGGATCCGATGGTACACTTCTAGGTGGTGGAATTCGATGGTTCTCTTGAGTGGCTTGAAGGTTGATGGTTCTCCAATTGAGGCACACAACTGATGGAAGCCTAGGGTTTTGCTTTGGTGGCCAAGTGAAGGCATGACTCGATGAACCACCTGTTGTTATTGGTCGATGGTTTCTCTGGGGTTGACATTCGATGGTCCCCCTATTGTTAAGATTCAATGTTTGACCTGATTTATATGGACGAGATTTCTTCGCCATGGACACATGGCATGCATGTCTTGACACCTCTTCCTTCCTTTCTCTTTCACCCCAGGCTTTATATACCTCCCCCTTGCATGCAAATGAGATCTTTAAATACATCTTCTTCTTTCTTACTTCTTGGAGCTCGTCTCTTTTGCATGACAGAGAAAAAGGAACTTGAGGAAGAAAAACTTTACCGATCTTGCTTTCATGTGAACCTAGGGTTTGAATCCACCCTCTCTTCAAACTTGTAGAGCTTCCTTAGCTTGTTCTTAACCTAAGAAAGTAAGATCTTCCTCTTTCTTTTATTTTTTGCCACCCTACCTTCTTCTCTCTTCCTTCTTGGTCAGATCCATGGTGCTCTCTTGGTGGAGCTTGTGTTAGAGGTTGAAGAATACCTTCTCTCTTGCTTCCTTGACCTAGGGTTTGCTTGTTCTTAGAAAAATGAGCTAGCTTGGACATGTGGAGTGCTCAATCTAGGGGGCCTCTACCTCTTTTCGAGATACCTTGCTACTTGGGCCTTCATCTTCTTCTTTGAGGCGATTTATATAAGTTTCTCCATTTTTTTGCTTACTCTTAACTTGCATGTACATGATCTTGCTCTAAAACATAGTTCTAAGTAGAAAGATGCTATCTTTGCCTAGGGTTTGAGCTTTTATTATGAGTAGATAACCTTCCTTGATGCACCTCTAAACCTTGTACACATTCCTTCCTTAGAAGTGGAAACCCTAGACCTTGCATGTCCATGAATCGATGGTGCTCTTGAGGTGGGAATCAATGATTTTTTCTTATGTGTTTTAGACTTTTATCCACCTTGTTTCATCATCCGATGGTTTGACCATTTTGTGTCAACTGATGGCTTGGACTTAGTTGTTGTTTTGAATCTTCTATTATGCTTGAAATTGATCGCTATGTTTCTTCTCACAACTGATGGTCTTAGTTCTCTTTTCAAGTGGTTACCAATAGCAATTTTCCTTCCTCTACCAAATGATGGTTTTGCTTGATGCTTTAGATATGTTCTCCACCTAGTGTTGACAACCAATGGCTCCCTTGGGTCATGAATCGAAGGACGCCCTGTGTCATGACTCCATGGTTCCAATGGTTCCATGGTCGATGATTTCATCAACCAAGGGTTTCACTAGTTGCAAGATCAATGATCTTCATAGTGTGTACATCCGATGTTGGTTCTGATGTCCACAACCAATGGAGTTCCTGATGTTAACAAAAGATGGTGCTCCTAGTGTTGACATCTGATGGCCTTTGTAGGTTAAGATCCGATGGCTTTCCTATGTGTATGATTCATAGTTTTTGCTTGTATGGAATATGATGGTCTTGTCTTCTCCACATCCAATGGTTTTGGTCAATGATGCAACTTTAGGGTTAAGATTTGGGTTATGTAATGCCTACATTTGTACATGGTGTGGAATCAAAGATTCATTTTGAAGCATGACATTTGATGACATTGCTTTGTCTTGAGTGCGTTTATGATCTGATGGAGGTTCTAGGGTTAGGGTTTGTGCTATGATCTAAGTAAGTGTATGAACCAATGGTTATATTTGATTGTTGTTTTGTAACTTCAATTTAGTTTACCTTGTTGACCTTAACCCTAATGTAATTAAGTGATGATGGTTAATCATACTTAGCTCCCTTGTATGATGATATGATGAAGGAATACTCTCTCTCTTAACATTATGGTAACTCTATTATGTTACCCTATGAACAACATAGCTCTTTAATGCAATGATGTGTTGAACATGTGTATTACATGTATGGTGATGGTTTGCTGAACCTTTAATAAGGCATGTAAAGATAATCATGTTTTTGTAGGATATTTGTGAGCGGTCTTAATGACTTTTGGGCATGTTTTGAGCCCTTCTAGAGGTGTGATCCTCTTTATGTGTGACATGGATTGGTATCCTATGATGTTGTGATAAGAACTATATCTCATATGTTTTATATCTTTTGGAGTTGTGACATACCCATGTTTTTGTAGAATTCTTTTAGGGTTTGTATGTAACTTGATTGATGCAATCTTAACTCACCCAATTGGCATTAACTAATCAAGTGAAACCTTAATCATGTAGTGCCATGTGCTGTAGAACCATTCTATTATCAGGACTTACTAGATGGGGAAACAAGTATTCCAAACGAGAAACTTGGAGTTGTATACTTTTGAGTGTATGCGGGTGCAAGTGACTGTGTGTCCTTGACATCCTGATCCTAAGGTTTTAAGGATGGATGTGGTCATGCCTTGTATTGAGAGCGGTCAAGGTCGTGTCTCATATATTTAAATTCGTGATGTGATTGAGGATAGTTGCGGTTGTACCCCAGATGATAGGGTTTTAGATACCCTGGTTACACGTTCCATGACCTATATACTAAGGGAGGCCTAGGCTGATTGCAGCTTGACTATATATGTCACAGTGGTAGACTCATACTGACTAAGGGGAAGAGATCTTAGGATTCCATCTCTCCTAGATCTTGTACAGAACTGAATGGCACTTTGCAGTGGCCAATTGAAAGTTTGAGTGGTATACCTCAAACTCCCCATGGCTTAATAAAAGATGTAATACGGTTGTGTAGCATATCTGCTAGGGTTAAATGTGATTCATATTGGTTGATAACCCTTACCTTGTTTCTTATAATGTTTAGTTGTTATATAATGTGGTAATAGAAATCAAATATTTTAAAGATGATACTTCTACATGTTCCTCTAGATACCATGATTACTCCTACTTATTGTAATGTTATTCATTCTATCTGCTTAATCTGTTTAACTAGTTTAATAAATAATCTATGTAATCAATAATCGGTACTGAGAGTTATGTAAAGGTTGGGATAAACCACCCTCTACTAAAATATGGAAAAAAATACATTGGAAAGCAGCGGAATAAATTTTTCTCTGACTATATTCAATTTCATAAAAGATTGTACAAGATACATCAAAAATCTACCTTTCAGAGTTACATCCACATCTCAAACTAGGATCTAGATAGAGGGAAGTCTAACGACCACAACCTTGTCTCCCAAAGCATAAATCCAACAACTAAGTCCAAGCCAAAGCCAGGATCTTCAAGTCCTATTCATCACCTTGCTCTACATCTGGGTGGTTGGGAAGACACCCAGCAAAAGGGAAAGGAAAAATAAGTATGTGTTACAAAAACTATTCTAGGATATCAAGATAAGCAAAATATGTAAAAACATGCTATGGTTCATCATATGATGAAGACAATCAAGAGAATGAGGCCATTTATATAAAAAAATATTTCAATAGATGCTTGCCATAAAAAAAGTAAAACAACAACATTGCATGTATGATTAATATTGACTACCTTAACTATGTAGGGTTGAGAAACCTACCAAACCTTCAACCAAAGAGCAAGGGGAGAATAACACATTCCCAGTCACCTACACATATTTCATGTATGGGGGAGAGTATCACATTCCCCGAGGCAATTAAATACATGCCCAACTATGGGTGGTTGTACATACAAGTACCACTACACTAGTTAATTAGTCTAATAAAATCAACATGCTAGAAACTATGGAAAGTAATAGCATCATTTAAATAGAACATGGCAAAGGGGTACCAAGACCCAAAAACAATATTCCAAGCTGATTATGAGGCAAGTATAGAAAAAGAATCATGAGTATAAGAAATAGGATTCAATGAATCCTCATATTTGAAAAGTAGGTCAAGGCACAAATATTTCCAACTGAAGTGTATTAAGCACATACCTTTAATATTGATTCCAATTATCAACTTGCACCACTTAATTGATTCCATGTTCCACTGTTCCTAATATCAACACCATGTTTATGTATTAGAACTATATTCATTCATTAAATGCTTAAAACCCTAAAGTTACTAACTTTTTGTGCAAACCTTTGAATTGAACTCTGAAAACATCACCATTGTCTTATTTAGGGTTTTCTGATCAAAATAACATATAATATTATGTATTTTGAAGATATGAACTTTTATATGCTTTTGGTGATTTTTACTTAATTAGTTCATATTCTAAACAATCACCTTTGACAAAACTCAAAATAAACCTTTGTAAATATATTTATTAGAAAGAGAACATTTTTTCGAGTTTAGAACATATTTTAGATTTATTTTTGGACTCACGTTTTAGAAGATATGAATTTTTGAAAATAAACCAATAAGAAATTGCCACGTAGAAACTTCGTACCAAAGAGAGGAAGAGAGCAGGGGTAAAATAGTAAAAAGCCACGAGTTGTCTCCCCAACCCAGCCCATGCCATGGTTGTGAGCAAGCAACAGCTTGCTTGGGGAAAGATTGGGCGTTTGCGTTATACTCAACTAAATTCGAAATGCAAGTATGCAATGGAAAGCTTAGAACATGATGGATTCGATGGTACCTTTAATTGTGCTGAAGGTGGACAGTACAGGGAGCTAGGAGTGCTACAAGATGGACATACTCGGTGGCTCGCACCAGGATCAAACACAGATGAAAATCCAAATTAGCTAGTGTGGCGAGTTGTAAATACGATGGGGGTGCTTCGGGTATAGGTATTTATAGGCAAGGAGGCCTAGACAAGAGTTTATCTAGGTGAGGTGAGAGAGACCTCCGGCTTGCTTAAGGGGTTTCTCAAATTTTCATCAAAATACAAAAATCTTGGTATAAAGTTGTATAGAATCTCGAGAGGAATTCGTAGAACCAAAAATCATCGAATTTCATCAAGTATATCTCAAGATAATTGAATTTGCATTTTCGGAAAACAAACCACTTGTTTCCTAATTGATCCGAGGAAGAAGACAAAACATGGATCCTCAGATCAAGATCCAACGGCCGACGATCAGTGCGAAATCATAGTTAAATTTTTTATTCCTATTGAAATTCGACTAAAGTGATTTAATGTTTTTCTCTCTCCTCATTTGAAGGCCCAAACGTTATCCAAAATTAACCAAAATTTATATTCTGACTGATTTTGATGCTTAGAATCCAAATATAAAATTAGTTTTGCCTTTTGGTGAGTTTTAATAGGTTAAATAATTCAAATTCCATTTTCTCTTTCCTCCTTCATTAATGACTCTAGGATTATCCAAAAATTACAAAACTTCACCCATAACTCATATTAAGTATGTTAGATATTAATTTGACATTACTATATTTTTATGAAGAGTTCTATATTTTTATTTAATACAATTAAATATTATCATTTATTTTATCCTTTTGATTTATTGGAGGCATCAAGAAACTTCCTAAAAATATGAAACTTGGTATACAAGTAATAATAAACGTGAGGAAAACTATTGTGAGATTAATTAATTTTTATCAACATATATTTAATATTTTTGGTCTTTAAATTATTTTCTCTCTCCTAAATAAAATAAAATATTAAGCATTGACCAAATTAGATGAAAATTTGCCCAAAGGCTTATTTCCTTGCTTAGATTGCGAATTTGGAGTTATTTTTTCAATTTGAGGATATTAGATATTTTATTTCTCTTTCTTGGCTTATTTCCCATTATCCTGTAATAAAGGATTTTATATATTTATTTACTATCCAAATTAGATGATACTTGGCCATTAAGTTTCTTTTAAGCCAAGAAAACGAGATTGATATCCAAATTATCTTCATGGGTTTCCACTTATGATTTTTGGGACAATATGTTCCTCATTATCTCCTTTTATCCATTATATTCCATATTATTTCCAATTACCACATTTATCACTTCCTTTATGCATATTTCGAGAATTATCTCCTTTTACATATTGTAAAAGATACTAGAAAGTTCTAACATGAATTTCTTTATTCTTTTTATCACTCAAGTGGACATTTTGCATATTTGACCCATTACTAAGCTTCCACTGAGGTATTTGTGCATAAACCCAAATATTGGAATAAAAGGTGAACAAATGTTCATTAAACCATCATATTCTCCACAAATTAAATAGAAAGGCCAAAGAGGATATAAATGAAAGGAAAAGATAGAAAAGAGGACCAAAAAGGTAAAAAGTCTAGAATTCAATATGTTACAACACTTCACCCCTTAAAGAGGATTTCGTCTATGAAATCACTAGCAATTAGGGAAGGGTGAGTGTGCAACCTCACATCACAAAAATTCAGGTTGTTCCTCCACCAAAACTTATACTTCAACTACACCTAAGGGTTCAGAAACTTCACATACAACTCACCGTAGGTTGGGTTCTCAAGGATCACCTAGGGTTCCAATATTAAGATATTCTTTTTACGAGATTTAACATTATTTACATTTTTGGCTCATTAACATCATATTCATTACGATATCACATTATCATCACTATTTTAATTATGTCATGTCATATTCACTTTATTATCAAAAGGGTTATATTTCATTATTATGCACAATTAGAGGTTACTCGATTATCTCAACATTCATTATTATATTTGATCATTGTCCTTAATAATTCGGATTTATACTTCATTATCCTCATATTACCACTTTATTAATTATAACAAATTATTTTACATGAAATAAGACATTCTATTCAATTTGTGGTTAAGCATACAATTATTCCAATTAATGTGACATTAGTCACTTATATTCATATTAACGTTGTCACAATGTCACATTATCTTTATTGCTCACATTAATGTCATCATTATTCATTATTCATTTATATTATTCATTTTGCACGTTTATGTGAATCCAATCACTTCATATTCGCATTGAAGCCATTACATGTATTTTAATGATCAAGGTGAAACATATTACATATTAATGAATTGATTCACTTTAAGTGACTAATCACATGTGTATTAGATAACAAGGTAACTTGCATTTTATATTGATGACTTGATTAATATGTGATTAGATGATTATATATATCATTTATGTGTATCAAAGTATGTTAACTGATTATGGCTCTTAACATCATTAATGTATCATGGAAGGCATTAAAGATGTATAGATTAGGGTTAGATTATTGCAAGTTAGGGTTTAAGTTAACATGACCCTTATTTTCACTTATACATCCTTATCATGCATTAGGTTAAAATTACCATTATCATCATATCATTAGGGTTTATAGGTTCATGACATGATGAACCTCTTACATATTGACAATTAGCATTGATATCCATATTTGTGCATTAGATATTTATTAGGGTTTAAACGTATGAATTATTCATTATATGACTATTACATGCTCATTAATATGTAAAAAAGCATTTTAGGGTTACCATTATAACATGTTTGGTTAAGACCAAGTATCCAAGCATACTAACCTCCTATTTATGGAGTTAGGGTTTCTAAAGATAGAGTAGATAGATTTCAAGACGTTATAGGGTTCAATCCCCCTAAATAGGATTTCGTCCTCAAAATCTAACCGCTCGAACATCCAACCTAACCATACTCCACCCCTAAAAGGGTTTGACCTATCAAGCCAAACTAACTAGGGTTAAAGGATAAGTCTAACTAAACCATTCTCAAGAGCCATCATGCTTCCACTATGCACTTTGATATCTTCCCAAACACCCAAACTCCAAGGTCCAGGTTCTACGGATAAACTTATCAAAGCATGTGGTCATAAGGGATATAAGGAACTATATAGGGTATATATCCTCAAACAAGTCTCAAGGTTATCACACCTGAAAGACTAGGTCGACCTATTAAGGTTCTCAAAGATATACAACATATATGTCTAAGGTTACTATTACCTAAAAGCAAACTATTTTGGACAATTCATATTAGCTCAGGCTAGGCCGGTATAATATGGGCACATGATTCCTCGTAAACCAAGCTAGTGGCACGGAGGAAAATATTGCCAGCCCCCGAAACCCTAATCCTTTCTAGACACCTTTGCTTCAACTTCATGCCCTAATAGTTGCCTAAAGGCAAACCTAAACAACATCAAGTTATGCATGTTTTAGTTATAAGTATTTTAGGGTTTTATTCATCAAGATTTTAATGTGGAATTATAGGGTCCTAAGTCAACCTTTCATCAAGGTAGATCAAATCTAGGTTAACCATGTCACTTAGAGAAAACTATGCAAGTCTAGGGTTCTAATTAGGGTGACAAAACCAAAATAGCCAGATTCCGACTACCATGGGCTCTGATACCATGTTGTAAAGAGTGGGATAAACCACCCTTTATTAAAATATGGTAAACAAAACACATTGGAAAGTAGCAGAATAATTTTTTTTTCTGACGATATTCAATTACATAAAAGAATGTACAAGATACATCAAAAATCTCCCTTTTAGGGTTACATCAACATCTCAAACTAGGATCTAGATAGAGGGAAGTCTAACTACCACAGCCTTGTCTCCAAAATCATTACTCCATCAGCTAAGTCCAAGCCAAAGCCATGATCTTCAAGTCTTATTCATCACCTTGCTCCACATCTGGGTGGTTGGGAAGGCACCCAGCAAAAGGGAAAGGAAAAACAAGTATGTGTTACAAAATTTATTCTAGGATATCAAGATAAGCAAAATATGTAAAAACGTGCTATGGTTCATCATATGATGCAGACAATCAAGAGAATGAGGCCATTTATATACAAGAATATTTCAATAGATGCTTGCCAAAAACAAAGTAAAACAACAACATTGCATTTATGATTAATATTGACTACCTTAACTATGTAGGGTTGAGGCACCTACCGGACCTTCAACCAAAGGGTGAGGGGAGAATAACACATTCCCAGTCACCTACACATATTTCATGTGTGGGGGAGAGTATCACATTCCCTAGGGAGATTAAATACATTCCTAACTATGGGTGGTTGTACATACAAGTAACACTACACTAGTTAATTAGTCTAATAAAATCAACATGCTAGAAACTATGGCAAGTAATAGCATCATTTAAATAGAACATGGCAAAGGGGTACCAAGACCCAAGAACAATATTCCAAAAGGATTATGAGGAAAGTATAACAAAAGAATCAAGAGTATAAGAAATAGGATTCAATGAAGCCTCATATTTGAAAAGTAGGTCAAGGCACAATTATTCCCAACTAAAGTGTATTAAGAACATACCTTTAATATTGATTCCAATTATCAACTTGCACCACTTAATCGATTCCATGTTCCACTTTTCCTAATATCAACACCATGTTTATGTATTAGAACTATATTCATTCATTAAACGCTTAAAACCCTAAAGTTACTAACTTTTTGTGCAAACCTTCGAATTAAACTCCGAAAACATCACCATTGTCTTATTTAGGGTTTTCTGATCGAAATAAAATATAATATTATGTATTTTGAAGATATGAACTTTTATATGCATTTTTTGTGATTTTTATTTAATTAATTCATATTCTAGAAAATCACCTTCAACAAAACTCGAAATAAACCTTTGTAAATATATTTATTGGAAAGAGAACATTTTTTTGAGTTTAGAACATATTTTAGATTTATTTTTGGACTCATGGTTTAGAAGATATGAATTTTTGAAAATGAACCAATAAGAAATTGCCACGTAGACACTTCATACCAAAGAGAGGAAGAGAGTGGGGGTAAAATAGTAAAAAGCCACAAGTTGTCTCCCTTAACCCAACCCACGCCATGGCTGTGAGCAAGCAGCAGCTTGCTTGGGGAAATATTGGGCGTTTGCGCTATACTCAACCAAATTTGAAGTGTAAGTATGCGATGGAAAGCTTAGAACATGAGGGATTCGATGGTACCTTTAATTATGCCGAAGGTGGAGAGTACAGGAGCTACAAGTGCTACAAGATGGACATACTCGGTGGCTCACAGAAGGGTCAAACACAGACAAAAATCCAAATTAGCTAGTGCATCGAGTTGCAAATACGATGGGGGTGCTTCATGTATAGGTATTTATAGGCAAGGAGATCTAGGCTAGGGTTTAGATAGGTGAGGTGAGACAGACCGCCAGCTTGCTTAAGGGGTTTCTCAAATTTTTGTCAAAACACAAAAATCTTGGTATAAAGTTGTGCGGAATCTCGAGAGGAATTCGTAGAACCAAAAATCATCAAATTTCATCGAGTATATCTCAAGATAATTGAATTTGCATTTTTGGAAAACAAACCACCTATTTCCTAATCGATCTAAGGAAGAAGACAAAACAAGATCCTCAGATTAAGATCCAATAGCGGACGATCAACGCAAAATCATAGTTATATTTTTCATTCCTATTCAAATTTGACTAAAGTGATTTAATGTTTTTCTCTCTCCTCATTTGAAGGCCCAAGCGTTATCCAAAATTAGCCAACATTTATATTCTGAATGATTTTGATGTGTAGAATCCAAATATGGAATTAGTTTTGCCTTTTGGTGAACTTTAATAGGTTAAATAATTCAAATGTCATTTTCTCTTTCCTCCTTCATTAATGACTCTAGGATTCTCCAAAAATTACAAAACTTCACCTATAACACATATTAAGTATGTTAGATACTAATTTGACATTAATTTATTTTTATGTAGAGTTCTATAATTTTATTTAATACAATTAAATATTATCATTTATTTTATCCTTTTGATTTATTGGAGGCATCAAGAAACTTCCTAAAAATATGAAACTTGGTATACAAGTAATAATAAACGTAAGGAACACTGTTGTGAGATTAATTAACTTTTATCAGCATATAGTTAATATTTTTGGCCTTTAAATCATTTTCTTTCTCCTAAATAAAATAAAATATTAAGAATTGACCAAATTAGATGCAAATTTGCCCAAAGTCTTATTTCTATCCTTAGATTACAAATCTGGAGTTATTTTTCTAGTTTGGGGATATTAGATATTTCATTTCTCTTTCTTGGCTTATTTACCATTATCCTGTAATAAAGGATTATATATATATATATATTTATTATCCAAATTAGATGATACTTGGCCATTAAGTTTCTTTTAAGCCAAGAAAACGAGATTGATATCCAAATTATCTTCATGGGTTTCCATTTATGATTTTTGGGACAATATGTTCCTCATTACTCCTTTTATCCATTATATTCCATATTATTTCCAATTACCACATTTATCATTGCCTTTATGCATATTTTGAGAATTATCTCCTTTTACATATTGTAAAAGATACTAGAAAGTTCTAACATGAATTTCTTTATTATTTTTATCACTCAAGTGGACATTTTGCATATGTGACCTATTACTAAGCTTCCACTGAGGTATTTGTGCATAAACCCAAATATTGGAATAAAAGGTGAACAAATGTTCATTAAACCATCATATTCTCCACAAATTAAACAGAAAGGCCAAATAGGATATAAATGAAAGGAAAAGATGGAGAAGAGGACCAAAAAGGTAAAAAGTCCATAATTCGGTATGTTATAAGTTATATCTTTCGCTGGGACATGGGTCTGACCTCGTGGGTCACCACATCATTTTAGGTGATCGTCAACGACATCATCATGTTCGTGGAGATGAGGAAGAGAAGCTAGGATAGTAGTAGGAGCAAAAGGTTGGCTAGTAGTTAGGGTGTCCTAGAGTCATCCCTGTACTCTCAGGTCTGGAAAGAGGATGTTTTGTAGATGATATGTATATCGACTCGAGTTTGTGGTAGTATCCTGATATTGTATGTGGCATGTATATATGTGGATCATCTCTTTTGTACATAGGTTGAGGCTGAGGCCACTGGACAAATATATGAATACCTGATATGGTCTATTTTGTATGCAAGCAGTTGGACTTCTATGTAATTATCCCTTAACATGTTGGTGATGTTTTAATTTACCTTCTTTTTTGGATATGAGATTAACTAGAGATCGATCACGCATATTGTTTTTAGTATTCTCATTTAATGTGGAGGTGTGCCATAGTTTGGTTAGTATCAGAGCTTTAGGTTCATTGAGTCTACAGGGACATAGTAATTATATTATGTGTGCGTATTTGTACGTAATCTAACATATCTAATCATAGCTTATGCTTATATATATATATGTCTGAAGAACATGAAGATCATGTAAGAGTAGCTAAAATGCATGAGGAGGTGGTGGTAGGAGGCCGGCACATGATTATAGAGTTCCTATGTCAGGGTCAGAACTGTCTGTAGTGCCTTAGTTTGACCCTGCAACCATGGTAAATCCATCTTTCCAATCCATGTTTGAATAACTCATGGCAACAATTACACATTTAATAGATAGGGCACCCATACCTCAAGCTAGGGAAGCCATCCCTATTGCAGAATCCCAGGGTCATAGGAAGACATTTGAGAGGTTGAGACATGTTGGAGTTATCGAGTACGCAGGGACATCAGATTCAAAATACGCCGACATGTGGTTAACCAAGCTTGAGAAGACATTTAAGATCCTCAACATCCTAGAAGAGGACAAGGTGAAACACTCTATTTACCTATTGAAGGGTAGTGCTGGCCATTGATGGGCCATTGAGGAGGAGCAAAAACCAGGAGTTATTGTGAGTTGGTAAGAGTTTCGACAGGAGTTTGTGAGATGTTACTTACCAGAGACGTACCTGGATGAGAAAATAACTCAGTTCGAGAGGTCATGCCCAGGTCGATGTCCATCAACGAGTATGAGGCAAGATTTATGGAGCTTTTGAGGTTCTATCCTCAAATGGAAATGACGGAGAAGGAGAGGATGTATAGGTTTGAGAAGGGTTTGAGTTCAAAGTTGTCTACTACAACATCAACTTTGTAGCATAGAGAGAGGTTCTTTACCTTTGTGGAGTCAGTAAGGAGGATTGAGAGGTTTTCTCTTGATAAGCATGAAGCCAAGGCTAAGAATAGGCCAGCTCAGTTTCAAGGACAATCATCTGGTGGTTTTAAGAAGCCAAGGTTCTCATCACCACAATTGCTGACTTTTTCTAAACTAAGATCATGAGTACCGTCCTAGTGGTCCCCGAGTAAGGGTAGAGATCATAGTTTTCCTCCAGCAGGAGCATGCAGTGTAGTATCAATATCGGTGATAGTGTCGTCTAGGCCACAGTACGATACTAGAACTTCTTTCAAGAATGGATAAGTCCGGCATGCAAGGTTGTCTTGCCCTATGAAGGATGAGGAAGTGACACAATAGCTAAGGTAGAGTCAATGAGGTTCATAGAAGTAGTAGTGCAACAATGGTGGTGGTAGAGGATGCAATCAGACATTACAGACAGGGTCATTTGGTTCAGGTGGAAGAGGACGAGGGAGACAACATGTGACAACTAGAGTCTATGCTATGAGTCAGCCAGAGGAAGTGGTCAAATCCATAGGTCATGATATGTCTGATGGAACTTTTTTGTTTTGACTTAACTGCTTTTTCTTTTGTATCTATTTTGGTTGACCTGGGTGCGACACATTCTTTTATCACCAAAGAGGTGATAAGTACTTGTTATATGCCTATTTGTAGTAGATCTAATACCCTCTGCTAGAAACTCCTCTAGTTGGTTCCATTGAGTTGCATGAGGTGTGTCCATCTTGCATTCTTTCTTTCTCGGGACACAACATTCAAGTGGATCTCATGCCACTTGACATGCATGGATTCGACGTGATCCTAAGGATAGATACCTTGGAGAAGTATAATGTTTTTTGAACTGTATTTCCAAGATGGTGACGTTCTGTGATGAAGATGTCTCTTGGACTTTCCAAGGAGATAGGAAGATTCTTCCTATGTGTTTAGTGTCGATGGTGATAGTAGAGAAGTTGATGAGACAATGGTGTGAGGCTTTCTTGGCACATGTTGTGGATACCAAGAGGAGTTCTAGTATCCAGGAGGTACCATTTGTATGAGAGTTTGAGGATATCTTTCCTGAAGAGTTTTCTGGTGTTCCACCTCCTAGACAGATTGATTTTGAGATTGATCTTATTCCTGAAACACAACCCATAGTGCAGTCACCTTTCATGATGGCACCAACTTAGATGCAAGAGTTGAAGAAATAGTTGCAGGAGTTCTTGGAGAAGGGTTTCATCAGACCAAGAACTTCCTCTTGGGGTGCTACCATGTTTTTTTGTAAAGAAGAAAGATGGTTCTATGAGGCTTTGCGTAGATTACCGACAGTTGAACAAGGTCACAGTGAAGAACAAGTACCCGTTGTTGAGGATTAATGATCTGTCTGATCAATTGAGAGGTTCTATAGTTTTCTCCAAGATAGAATTAGAGGCTAGGATATCACCAATTGAGGATCAAGGTAGATGACACACCTAATACTACTTTCAGGACTAGGTATGGTCATTATGAGTTCGTGGTTATGCCGTCTGGGCTAACTAATGCGTCGATAGCTTTCATGGAATACATGAACATGGTGTTCACATTGTATCTGGATAAGTTTATAGTTGCGTTCATAGATGATGTTGATACATACAGTGAAAGTCAACAACATGAGCAACATCTTCCCTAGGCGTTAGAGTTGTTGAGTAACACCAGTTGTATGCCAAGTTAAGCAAGTGTGAGTTCTGATTGATAGAATTGTCTTTTCTGGGGTATGCCATCTCTACTAAAGGTATTTGTGTAGAGCCTAATAAGGTGGAGTCAGTTTAGGAGTGGGAGCATCCTAATACACTGACCGAGGTCTGAACTTTCCCAGGTTTGGCAAGTTACTATAGGAGATTCATTAATAATTTCAGTGTTGTAGTGTTACCCCTAACCATGCTGACTAGGGAAGGTGTTCCTTTTAACTGGGATGACAAGTGTCAGCGTTCTTTCCTGTTGTTGAAGGATAAGTTGACAAGTTTTCTAATGTTAGTGCAGCCAAAGTAATGGAAAGGATACATCATCTTTTGTGATGCTTTGAATAATGGCTTGGGATGTGTGCTGATGCAGGATAAGAACGTGATTTCTTTTACTTCAAGACAACTTAAGAAACATGAGGAGAACTACCTGACCCATGACCTAGAGCTAGAAACCATGGTTCATGCCCTCAAGGTTTGTAAGCACTATATGTATGGAGAAAAGTGTGAGATCTTCACTGACCACAAGAACCATCAATATACCTTCTCAAAGCAGGAGCTGAACATGAGACAGAGAAGATGAATGGAGCTAATCAAAGACTATGATTGCATGATAGACCACCATCCAGGGAAGGCGAATGTGGTGGTTGATGTGTTAAGAAGGAATTCATCTTTGTAATCATCTGTAGACAAGGTACACATATCACTTTATGGTGTGTAAGCGGGACAGGTTAGTATTGCTTTAGTAGATGCACGTTCAGTTCAAAGTATCTTTGTTGGAAGGGTTGTTAGCATAGTTGCAGGTCAAGCCTACGTTGATACAGCAGATTATAGATTCTTAGAATAATGATACTATAATATGGAATATATGATTAGAGTTTGTCAAAAGGAAGCATGATGTCTTCCATGAGTCAGACGATGGGACAATTTGCTTTCATAATAGGATAATGGTTCTAGATGTTGACAGCCTGAGGAAGATGGTACTTGACAAGGCTTATTCCTCAATGTATATGATAAATCCCGACAATACAAAGATGTGCCACAATGTGAAGTATTTGTTCTGGTGGCCAAGTCTGAAGTGTGATGTGGTGGAGTTCATTGCTAAGTGTCCAGTTTGTCAGTAGGTCAAGACATAGAATTAGAATCCTACTGGGACTTTACAACTTTTGCCAATACCGTAATCAAAATGGGATCATATAACTATGGACTTTGTGGTTGGTCTTCCTAGGATGGCCAAAGGTCATGATTCCATTCGGGTGATAGTTTACAAGTTGACCAAGTCAGCTCACTTCCTTCCAGTGAATACGACATATACTATAGAAAAGTTGGCACATATCTACATGTATGAGATAGTCCATCTACATGGGATACCAGTTACAATAGTATGTGATAGAGGTACTCAGTTTATGAGTCTATTTTGGTAACATCGGCAAACATCTTCGGGGACATAATAGAGGTTTAGCATAGCGTTCCACCCACAAACTGATGGTCAGTCAGAGAGGACCATTCAGATGTTAGGAGATCTTTTGAGAGTGTGTGTTCTATAGTTTATAGGCAGTTGGGATGTCCATATGAGTTTGATGAAGTTTACCTACAACAATAGTTTTCAGAGGTATATATATGTGGCATCGTATGAATCCTTGTATGAGACATGTTTCCGATCACCCCATTGTTGGTATGTGATAGGTGAGTATAAGCTTTT